>VDFB02000363.1:100967996-101695473 GCA_007258455.2 Sequoia sempervirens | reverse complement strand
GCATGACTCCTCCATGTTGCCGATGAAAAACGGAAAGGTGACAGCAGCCTTCTGCTTAGGCCTTTGGATGTTCTGATATGTTTCTAGTTGCCTTAGCACTTCCAACAATACCATCCTGTTAGTTGGATAGACAGGCAGCCTATAAGGATTTCCGGAAAATCCTTGGATTCTGATGTAGGTGAACTTAGGATACTGGATGAACCAGAATCCATACCGACTGATTAGGTTCTTGGCTTCGTGTGAGAGTCTTTGGTGCGTTCCGCCTTGAAGAAGCCTGGTGATATACATCAAAAATGCATCGTGAGCTCTCCGGAAATGGGACTTCTCTTTCAGTTGCAGCTGTGGATAGCAGTCGTAGACTTTGAATTTCCCCTCGCCGTTGCCAACCACGCCTTTGCATGTCAAGCCAGGATATTTATAATATCTTGCGAGTGAATATACAATGTATGAGCTCATGTGAAAATTTTTGGTCTGCTCAAAGTTGACCAATTGTTCGTGCAAGCTGTCACTAATCATCCTGGACCAATTGAACATCTTGACTCCAGTGATTATCTCATCAATAAAATAGTACATCCATTCTTCGAAAGGAGCACCGTGGGTACTGCCTACTATTCTGTTAAGTAGCAGAACAATATCACCATATTCCTCTTTGAAGTGGGTTCTGATCAATTTTTTCGGCATCTTGCTTGCAGTAGGCTTTGGTTTTAATAACCAATTCTTGTTTATGTTGGATGCACAGAGATCCTTCTGACTTTGATAAAGTTTGAGTGCATCTTGCTTGGTGCGATAGGATGTTCGGTTGTATACTGGAATGCCAAAAGTCTCCTGGATTGCTGGCTCGGACAAGTAGGCAAGGACCCTTCCGTCAGGAGTTTCTATCTGTCTGTCTTGTGCGTTGTAATGTAGTGCGCATTCTGCCATCAACTCAGGACATTCTTTAGCTGGTGGAAATCCAGCTGCATGGACGATTCCGTTGCGCATCATTCTCATGGCGATTGGTGTAGGCAGATGTCCGTCAGTCCCGTACATTCTCTTTCTGAAGTCTTCAAGATCAACGTGGCCAAGATCAGTGTCTAGAACGTGCTCCCACTTGGACTTGATCTTTGATTGTGTTTGCACACCTTTGCTTGCGAACTTCATCTTGAATGCTTCGAAAAGTAGATCTGCAAGAAAAGGAAGAAAGAGATAATAAGAATTCGACATTAAAATCAGTTTGAAAGAACATTCCAGCTGGTAATCAAATTAGACTTCACGAAAAATAACAAGCTGGAAAGAAAAATAAATGGTGAAGCTTCATGTTGACATGAAATGGACAAGAAAAATTTGCCTTGTGACTTCTTGGAGACGTGATCACGATTGCAATGCAAGCTGATAAGAGAATATTTCTTTCACTTTGCTGCGAATTTCTTCAACCTTTTGCCTTAAACAATTCTCTTCTCACCACTTTTCTTCTCAAAATCGAGTGATTGCACAAATGAAAAACGAAATCACTTATAGAAGTGAGAGGGTCGATCATTTTAGCAAATTTGCAATGTTTCCTTTGAATCGAGTTCGAACTCATCTTTCACTTCGCTTTCGTATGGCAAGTTCTATCCTCAATCATCTCGTCAGGGAAAGTTTCTAATTTTATTCACAGTCCAACAAAACTCTTTTTCTCTCTTTCCAATTTCGAATTTCTCAAGACTTATCTCTTTTTTGGTGTTGGAAAATAAATGATTAAAATAATTAAAATAATTATTTTATGTGTCCATTCCAACCCGTTCATTTTTATGGCCAATTAATTTCTGATTTTCGAAAATTTCCTTGCCAATGCCTTAGGCGAATTTTCATTTTTTCCAATTTTTCTCGCCATAATCTTCATCATCCAATTTATTTGTCCATGATTTTTTGATCGTTTCCCAAAAATATTTGGCCATGTCCAATTTTATTTGGCCATAAATATTTCTCGTTTGACATTTTTCTAACCATGTCCAACTTTTTCCTAGCCATGTCCAATATTTTTATAGCCATAACTTGTATCTTGTCCAAAATTCTTTCGCCACGTCTTATTTTATTTAGCCATTTGCTTTATTTTTTCACACATTTTCTTAGCCATGGCGAACATTTTCTTTAGTCACTTGGGCGAATCTTCAAAGTGCCATGCGTATTTTAATTTTCTAAAGGTTTGGACTTAGGCAAATTTTAATTTTTTACCCTCTCTAACACATGGCGAACTTTGTTACTTGGCTTGCCATTCTAGCTTTCCTTGGCTATGCCTTAGGCAAATTTCTTTCTTTTCCATAGGCGGACTTTAGCATTTTCTTTGCCATTCACCTTATGCCTAGGGCGGACTTTGTTGATTCCTTGGCCATTGTCTAATATTTAAGGTGGACTTGCTAGTTTCCATTGCCACTTTCCATTTTGACTTGGGCGGACTTTGGCTTCTTTCTTGCCATACATAGGCGGACTTTAAGTCTTGGCTTGCCACAAGTCTTGGTTGGAGGGCGGACTTCCTTCAATGTTTGGCCATTTGCACAAGGCGGACTTGCTTGAATGTTTGGCCGTTGGATGCTTTGGAGGGCGGACTTCCTCATACTCCTTGCCATTGGATGGCGGACTTGGCTGTTGGTCTGACCATTGCCTTATTGACTAAGGCGGACTTCCCTGCTTTCATTGCCATTTTCTCTTTCTTCCAAGGCGGACTTTGATCTTTTCTTTGCCATTGGACATTTAACCTTGGGCGGACTTGCTTGTTTTGCTTGCCACTTGACATTTATCTCAAGGGCGGACTTCAGCTTATGCCTGGCCATGGCCTCATTTGACTTAGACATTTCCAAGGGCGGACTTCAGCTTTGACCTGCCCATTTGATGCTTTGGCAGGGGCGGACTTCATTGCTTTGTTGGCCATTGCTCAGATTTTTATGCCATTGGCATCTTAGCTGAAGCTTCATTGACTCATTTTCTCCATTTTTAACTGCTGGTAAACTTCATACTTAGGCAAACTTTTTCAGTCTCTTCCATGATTGTTCAGATTTTCCCATGAATCGCCCAGATTTTTACATGAATGTTCAGATTTCTTGACGGATTTCATGAATTTTCACCAATTTATTGATGAATTCATCATCTCATTCACCATTTTCTGTGCTCTTTACCAGATTTCTCTGTGATTTTCCAGAATTTCTCACCATTTTTGAACAAATTTTCCAGATTTTTGAACTTTTTATGTGATTTTCCAGAATTTTACCAAAATTTCAAAAAAACTTCGAATCGATTTTCTAAGAGTTTCGTTGATCTTTTCGAACTTCTGAGTGGATTTTCGAAACTCGTGACCCTTCTAAAAATAGAAACTTTCTAAAATAGAAATTCTTCCAAAAATAGCAACTTTCCAAAAATAGAACCTAAAAAATAGGGGATCCCAGAATGCCCAAAAGTGCCAAAAAGTAGGTCCTAAAAAATAGGGGCCCGGGGTGAGAAACCCTAAAATTTGGAAGTGTCGAATCGACTGAAACGACAGTCGATCCAGTCTCCCAGGCCTTCTAAGCACGATGGTGACGCGTTATTCAGTGATCCAGGCTAAAATTCATTGACTCGACTCGGGTGACCGTTCAAAATGCAGACTTAAAACCCCCAAACGAAGAGCAGACAAAACGAGACACGCGAAAGCAAAACCCCTAAAAGGCAAACGACAAGGGTCCCCATTTGCAATGGGGCGAGGTGTGAATTAGGTCACAACAAGATTCAAAACTGATTTTGTGTGGTCATTGAACAGCGATTAGTGGCCTTTTGCCTTCATACTTTGAATACGATTTGTTTCTTTGAATACTCTCCTCGCCTTTGACATCAATGACAATATTGCCAACACTTTCTGTGAGAAGCAGGGAAGTAGAATCTAGGGGAAACCTCTGAGAGTGTATTCACATCAATCAATGACCAATTGAGAGGATACCCATCCCAAAGTTTGATGCATTGGACATTACTATCAAGCCCAGGGCCTGGATTAGAAAGCTGGATCCTGTGTTGCTAAGTACTGCCCCAGAGGCCCCTGCACCTGAACTGGTACTGTGCTGGTATCGGTACTGATCAGTAGCTCTTGGGTCCTATCATTCTGGGTGCCTGACTGTCATAATAAGAACATAATTGAAAACAGTGGTGGTCCAGTTATAATGATTGTAATAAAAGCAGAAAAATAGATATCAAAACCTAAAAGTATACTAACAAACATAAAAATAAAAACACAACAAAATTATTGCTAGTTCTTTAGGCTAGACCCTGTAAAGGATGATCAAAAAAATTATTTCACCCCACTTACTTAGAGCCTAGAGGGACTGCCATTTGATAGGTGATGGATGGTTGAGCGCTAGATGGAGGAGGCTGAAGAGGGTGGTTACCAAAGCTTAAATAGCTGGGAAGAATCGACAATGTACATCCTTGGTAATTCTGAAGCTTACATCCAAGAAGGCTATTTCTAGGCAATAAAAAATATGAAGTAGCAGGGCACAATATTATTCTAGAGGTTTTTGTCCTGTAAGTTTTTTGGTAGAGAGGATTTCTCCTCCAATATGCTATGTCTATTGACAAGCTCAAATATTTAATCTGGTGATACATTAAGGCCTTGAAGCCTAGCTCTTTTGAGGAATCTGTTACATGGAGTCCTATTCAGAAACAGTAATCAGTAAATACACCAATCTTTCACTTCCAAACCTTATTTGTCAGCCAAGAATGCTTAAAGAGTTATGGATATTTTAAATTTTCTGCAAGTTCATCACCACTCAGCTTAAAGCTAGAGTATGTCTATTTTAAATTTCCTGCAAGTTCATCAAATACTCAGCTTGAAGTTAGACTAATGGATCCAGAAGTTAAGGGTGGTTTGAGACATAGAGGATTTGTTACACATGGTCAAGGGGCATAAGTGTAAGCTAGTGAAAATCCAAATGATGGAGATTCTAGATGAGGACCTATGGGAGACAAAATCTATTACAGAAACTTCAGTTGAATAGAAAGATAGAAAGGAAAAATTAGAAGAGCCTATACAATAGAGTAATTGTACAAGATCCTTCAATGTCATCTGAGGCATTCCTCAGCATCATGTTCAATCAGTCCCATCTTAGGTACTGGGACGTGTTACAATGAGCACGAATCCCTTTGTGTCAAGGGTCATATTGGTGATGAAGAAGAATGGTTTGTTAAGAGCATCTATTGCAGGGAAGCACCTAAGGAAGACTAAAAGATTAAGAATCAATATCCTATTCTATTTGTTGACAAGATTTTGGGTGAATTACATGGGCAGTTTGTTCACAAAAATTGATTTATGATAACTGATCAGGTTAACAATTCAGGCTAAGAGAATGTGACCAGTACAAGACTGCCTTCAGCACTCATCATGTTCACTTCAAATTTGAAGTCAGGCCTTTTGGGCTCACAAATGCCTCCATCAACTTTCAGTCTTTCAATGTAAAGTGAGCTAAATTTTTAAGCCTTATTTGAAGAGGTTCGACCTTTTAGTTTTTAATAATATTCTGATTTGTGATAGAAATACAGAAGAACATATCCATCATTTACAGACATTTCAGAATTCTTGCAGAAAAAAGTTACTTTTTGCTAAAGAATCAAAATTTTATTTTCCAAAATGTGAACTTGTGTACTTTGGACATATTATTGGCAAATCAGGATTGAAATTTGAAGACTGCAAAGATTTAAGCCATTTATGATTAGGATGTACTTGGAAATGTAAGGCAACTAATTGGGGGCCTTGCAGTCCTACTGTCTGACTTAACAGAAAGAATCAGTTCCATTGGACTGAGACAGCTGATTCTTTATTTATGTAATGAAAAAAGTAATGGTATCCAGATTTTTCACAGCCTTTTGTGGTTGAATGTGATGCTTCATGAACAGGCATAGAGGCAATTCTTATGCAGAATGAACGACCTATTATTTTTGAAAGCAGGATACTGACTGAAAGAGAGAAACTAATGAAATTCTGGCTCTTATGCATGTTATAATAATGTTCCAGCAGTACTCTTCAGGGCATCATTTCATCATCTGGATGGATCATCAAAGCCTCGAGTACTTCTTAACCCAGAAAACTTTAAATGAGAAACAAGCTAAGTGAGTAAGCAAGTTCCAAGGTTTTAATTTTGAGATCCACTATTAGAAAGGAACAAAAAATGTTGTTGCAGATACGTTATCTCAAGTAGTATTAGTGCAAGTTATTTTCACAGTTGGACCAGGGCTCGAGGATTTAAAATCTGCTTCAATGCTACAAGATCCTAAAAGAACAGATGAGGACAGCACACGTACCGTTTCAGTTGATCTGATTTGGTATAAGAATTGTATCTATCTTGTAACCAATTCTCAGTTTAAGAAGAATATTCTCAAGGAATGTTGTTTCTCCTGTCACTAGTCATAGTGGTTTTTTCAAGACCTACTATGGTATATGAAATGATTTTTTAGTGTAAGGGGCTAAAGAGATGCAAAATGTTTTGTGACATCTTGTGAAACATGCCAAAGAAATAAGACCAAAAGGTAAAGAGTCTAGGTCTGTTGTGCACCCCACCAATTCCCAATCAAAAAAGGGAATCGATCAGCTGTCAATAAAATGCTCACTATCTATCATTTACATCTTGTCTGTATTTATACCGGTTTTCTTTTCTCAGAACCATCCTCACTGTACAGATGTGTGAGTTCCCAGAAATCCTTTGTTCATTTTCAACTTTGAAGTGATCATTTAGCTGGTATTTTTGTTCTCTTCCTGTCTTCACCAGTGAGACTTGAGCTAGATAACATGATAGACAAGGGTGTATTACATCAAATAATTCACTGAGGCGACTTATGGTACTGAAACCTAGTTAGTCTTCTTGACACGTGGTAGTTTAAATGAGAGAATGGATGCATTGCCATGCATGTGTTGTCTAGGTTTATTGAGCCATTTGCCTGATGAACTAAAATCAAGAAGAACATGGATTATATTGTGGATTAGGAAAATTCTCAAATGGGTTATCATTGTTCAATTATTTTTTTCAGTGGGAATATGTGCAATTATTCTTGCTATTACATCACCGTTTTTGTTGGTAATACAGGGTGTTTGGTTTTAGAATTTAGGGAGTACCTTTTGGGTTATAATAGCTTGGTGGTCTAAACATGGAACCATTGCATACATATTAATTGACAACTACAAGTATGCCTTTTTCTAGTCTACTGTTTCAGTCATCTCATCTCATGGTTGTATTCTGTTAAAGAGGCACCATGAACGAACCTGTGGGTATAGTTATGGAAAAGTTTCCAAATACAAAGAAACTTAAGATCTATCTCACAAAATGCTGATTTCCATTAAGATCTTGCTTGCTATGGTGGTTAGAGTTAACAAAACAAATGTCGGAGTTTTGTACTTAAGTTATATGTTGATATAACAGTAGGAATAATCTGCAGAGCAAAAAAATGCCAGTGACAAACTGAGTTTGCAGTTTGAAATAACTTATAAAGTGAAAAGCCTCTATTTTAGGTAGATGGTCTCCAGCTATATGCATGTAAGCCTATTTTGTTGAGTAGGCTGAGTATATGTGCAGCAAGTTCTTTCCATGCAGATTGGTTTAAATGCATAATTGAAAGTTACGTTTAAGCTAGTGATTACATTGAGAGGCCTTCTTTCAATTGCAGCCTTGGGGGTGTGGAGGGTTGTAACTGTGTCTGTATATCCTTGATGTTATAAACAATTTAATGCACAGCTGACCAAGTACAGATCCTGGCATAAAATGTTTAAAATAAAATTGCTCTATATTAAAGGTTGTAAGATCTGGCGAAAAAAAGAATAAAAAGAGAAAGGAAATCAGTTTTTAGAAGTGCTGCTCACAACTACGTCATTTTCTGTGCAACAATTCTACACCACTTATGTTCCATTCTTCACCTACCAATTGAAACCTACAGTCATAGCATTCCTAAAGACAACATTCCACTCCATGCAATCAAATCTAGTGTGCTCTTATGGCCCCCTATGGCAATATTTTTCCAAATGCACATTCCTTCATCCCACTCTAAGAAGCTGCTATGCACTTTCACCTCTGTGCCTTGTCCTTTGCATGCTTCTAACCATCTCCTCATGCCAACCATCATCTTCTGGCTCCTTTATTGCGCAAACCAAATTTACAGAGCTATACTATGCCACGTTCACTCTCCTGCCATATTGCAGTCTCTATGCACTCCTGCTTCTTTTGCTACTGTTGCAATCTTAAGAGCAGATCTGATTGGGACTTGACTTTGATTAGTCATGTAGAGTTGACTGATTCTGCATCATCCAAAGATGCCAATCTCTTTTGACATTTTAAATTTATTAATCTCTGATTATTTTCTGATGGTGAGGCAAATCTGTGAAGTATTATGTACATTTAGAGAATTTGTTATCAACACGAAATATGTGAATTTGTATGGATTAGGTTTGTAATGGTGTAACTTTTTTCGCAATTTGACACCGTTTGCCAGGAAAGAGATTTAACATCAATAAGAAGTGCACTTTTCCAAAATGTTTTAAATGTTTGTGTGATTCAAAATAACATTTGAAATAAGTTCTAAAATGAATACAACCTTTGATGACACTAGTGACAGCTTTAATTTGAGATTCGCTTTATACACAATAATGGTATTCATTTTTGGACCAATACAATCCAACATTAGTTACAACATAGTGACCAAGCAGTTTTTCCTTGGAGGTGAATTTTTTTATGTAGACAAGGTAAAAGGGAGAAAATTCCATGCAAATATTAGGGTATAAAAGTTTGACTAACTTATAGGTTAAGAAGATATACATTCCCAAGCCATTTTTCATAAATAGGATTTTATATGCTAACTTCACCAGTAAGGAGGGTCCCATAGATGCTGTTTGGTGGAGTTTAAAGAAAGAAAAGAAAATTTCAGAAAAAAATAGAATTAACATTTTTATAGTTTAGAAATTTTATGAGGCCAGGGAAGGGGGTTAGAATTTTGCGCTACTCATTTTAAAAAAATAACTAGCGCAGATACCTTAAATGCTGAGAGATATCAACTTCAAGGTGTTGATATGTTGGGTTTATGTATTGTATGGTGCCTTGAAGTTGATATCTCTAGGCATTTTAACAGATATCTGTATTTAAGATATCTGACCTAGTTTTGATTAGGAGTTGAAGCCTGCTTGTATGCTTCAATGGAGGACTAGAAAGGGTTAGGTCAATATGATAGCCTGGATTGATTCAACAGTTAGACCTTTCAGCTGTTTAACATTTTCTAATTGGTTTGCCTTGACCGGGCTGACTTTCCTTGAATGTGAACTGATGTAGCTGGTCAGCATGTAGCACTTTGGGAGTCAGAAGCAATTGTAATGATCTTTTAGGGCTTTATAAGTGGTTTAAGGTCTCTCTTTTCCCTAATTTTTTGTGTTCTGGTCTGGTATGTGGCACCAATTACTTCAAAATTTTAAGGAATGGCCAAGTTAACATGTGTGCAATAGAGCTGTATGTAGAATCTTCCTCACCTTGTAAACTTAACCTCTCGAGTTGTGAGTAAAGATTTGTTCTTTAGCAAAGGGGTAGTCCAATGATTTTGGGCTACATTTACTTATAGGCTGCAAAAACATCAATACATTTGCTTAGGATACACAAAACTTATCTGAAACTAAAATTCTGTAATCTGTATAGCATAGCAGGCTAATAATCTTTTATGTATGCATGGATGTAAGCAGTTTCAGTACTTAATAAGATTGAAAATGGTAACATATGGGAAATCATTTATCTAATCATAGAGGAAAAATGTGTAGAATGTTAAGCATCATCGTTGACTTGCTTTTTGATTTTAGTTTATAATCTGGTCTTCTTGCGTTTAGGCAGTTTTTATTGAATGCAGGGATGACTGTCTCATGTTATTCTTTCAGCATATGGTAAATAGATTATCACATGCCTTTATTATCTGTTCATAGGGTTTTTTTTTTTTTTTTTTAATTTCTAAAAGAACATTGAAAATGGTAGCTAAAGCAAGGCGTTTTGGTGAACTTTTGTGAATATTATATCATCTATATTATCTAGTTATATATGTGGTAGTATTTAAGAATGGGGAACTCATTCAAGCACTTCAATTCCTGAACCACTGTTCCTTTCTATTAATGTTAATTTGACAGAAAGCAGAAAATGGCTGTCTATTAGAGAGATGTTCTCAGTTTCCAACCAACAACAATGCGGAGAGTGAAACATCGGCTGCTGAAGATCTTGAAACCACACATGATGCTATAGAATTGACAGAGAAGTAAGTATTCATTTTCTTATTTTCATCTAATAAATAGTAATTTGAAAAAGTGAGGTATGGGTGTTCTAACAAAGACAAGAAGAAAGAGGATTTGGAATATTCTTTTACTAATATTTTTTATCTTTCTATATGTTTAGGATTATTCTTTTTGGCCCTGTCCATTCATACTAATAATTAGTACTTACATTCTTTCTTATCTTTCTATGCTTAGACTTTTCCTTTGTGGCTTGGTCCATGCAAACCAATAACTAGAATTATCCTGTCTTTTACATAGAGTATTGGATGAAATAAAAAAACATATAGGTGATGGTAAATGACACACAGCTCTTATATTTGTAGACATTGTGACAGAATTTGGTTAAGTCCAGTTGATTCTTTATTAGAAAAGAGTCGAATGTGTCAGTGGATGATTTTGAAATACATTCTAATTGTGCAGAGCCCATTTTAGCACCTATATCACCGTGGTTATGGATGGCAAAGTTGATGTGAATGAAGGAATACATGAAATTGTATAGAACTACAATAATTACCCTCAAGTCCATATATTTTGTGATTGTTCTGCTTATGTAGTTCCATCACTGCCAGGTTTTTCCCCAGCACTTGTTATTTGTTTTCATTCATCTTTTTTCGCCTTCTAACTTCTATTCTAGTCACCAATCATGTCCTCCTGCAGTTTTTTTGCTACATTGCGCCCCTACAATATAAGATGCTACCCCCAAATGGACTCTTGGCAACCAATGAAATTCAGAATAATAGTGATTAGATATCGTCTGCTTTATGCACCTACAATGAATAATGACTGAAATGATTTCACACCCAGATTTAGCAATGACATCGATCCCAATCTGTTAACAGATCTATAGAAGTACTGAAATTACCCCACAGGTTTCACACAACAGTAGTAGTTATAATCAGAAATCAAGTGCTTTTGCTCAGATCTAGTTAGGCAGTTAGCATGGTAAATCTTAGAAAGAGAACAGACTTGATGTCACTGTTAGATGCAAGTTCAAAGATGGATTGATTTGTTGGTGTAGGTTTTTATTTTCCTAGTGAGTTAATTTATTTTCCCTTAGTCCTAGGTTTTTCCTACACTTAATTAAGCTTGCTTAGGATAATAAAATGAGTTTATTATTTAATAACTAGGAGATAAGTGATGAGGCTCCCTTCCTTAAAGGGTGGAACCACTTTCCACTTTTGGTGGTCCATCTCCACTTTTTTTGGTTGATTCCTATTGGTTGGATTTTCCACCTACCTCCTCTCCTAAGTTCTATATAAACTCACTACCTAGCTTGTATTTTCATCCATTCTTGCAATACTCTTGCATCCATTCAAGCATCTTGCTTTGTATCTTTTCAGCTTGGAAGCTCTTAATGCAATTTTGTCATATTGACATTGCATAATCTCTCGGAGTTCTGGTGTGTATTCTTTATTCTTTTTCAGTTTATGTAGCTTTGATTTTCTCTTATAAAGTTCTTGGGTTATTCAATCTATTTCAAATTTCTAACATGGTATCAGAGCTTTTGTTTTGAGAAATCTAAGTTCTTAGATTCCTGATTGAGAGATTGAGTTTCTTGCAAAAATCTTGTAAATTCCCGTATGCTCTTCTCTTGCATTCTTGAACGATCTAGAGAATTATAAAGGATTTGCAAAGATCTAATTATCTTTTTATTTTGCATATGTGTTTTGTGAGATCCATATGATTGCAACATTTCTAGTTATACTGGTAGCTTTTTTGTCTGTTCCAATGCGTCTAGAAGGCTCAAAAAGGTTAGATTTGGCTTTTGTCTCGTTCAAATTGGAGATCATTTGACATAGTTATAGGCAGGAGTTTGAAGAAAAACCATTTTTCATTGGAGCTGTTTTGCTTTTTGCTTCAGAAATCTAGCTTCCATTCATTTTTGAGAAAAACAATTTCTAGGTTTTGTAGCGAGGGTCAGAATCTCAACTGGGTATCTTTTAGATTTTTCATATCTTGCACAGATATGAAGAAAATTGTTGTACAAAATTGCCATGCGTCATTTTTACCCTGGTTGAAGGTTAAAAAGAAAATTCATTTTTTCATTTTCTGCTTGTTGGATCAAAAAACGATTTCTGGGTTTGGTTCTTAGCATCAAAATATTTCTGGGTCTCTGTTATTGTCTACAAATAGTGAGTAGATTTTTTAGAAATCAAATCAGAAATAATTTTTTTTGCTAGAAAAAATTATTTCTTGTAGGCTAAATTTAGTCAAATTTTTGAAAAAATTCATATCTTTTGCTTCGGGCGTTGGATTTCAGCAAATAAGATATCATTGGAAAGCTAGAGATGAGCACTTTCCATCCACAGAGGTATTGAGAAGATTTTTTGCCATCTTGTACCAGATATTTCAGGTTGAAGCTGTCTTGTGCTAATTTCTTCAACAGGCTATAACTTTCTCCCTAGTGCTCCGATTTTTGGAAACAAATAGGCGTTGGAAAGGTTTTCAAGAGCACTACATAGCCATAAGGCTAATTTTTCCAAATTTTGTCTCAGGTTCATGTTGTATCAGAATTTGTAATTTTGGTTATTTTGAGCCTATTGAGCATTGTATGTTGGAAAAGGCTTTGTAAACGCACTAAATTATAAAGTGCCAACCTTATAATATTTGGAGGGGTGATCTTTGATACTAGTGAAAAGGGTGGGAGTGTATTGATGTTCTTTTTTAGTGTTCTTTTGTAATCATTTGAGGATTGTATCATGGGTTTTTCTACTCATCCTTCAGTCATAGTCTTGGATAAGCTAATTATGAGTTTCGAGAAAAAGGCATTTTAACCAGTGTTCCACAGAAACGCGTTTCCCCCCTTATCTGGCCACGCTTCGGAAACAGGGACATTTCAGAGACAGGGAAACGGGTACTTGGCATTTCCCGCCGTCCCGCCATCGCCACCAGTGCTTCGCCGGAGACGGGGAAATGTCTCCGCGTCTCCAAGTCTCCTTGGGAGAGGCCCAGGCGTTTCTCGGAAGGCTGGGAGACACCCAACTGTCTCCCGTCGAGCCCCACATCAATGGGCTGACTTAAATTAAAAATTAAAAATAAATTTTGATTTTTAATTGTTTTGGGGTTACCCTAATTTGGCGTGGGCCCCACCCCTTCCTCCAAAACAACATAAAACCTTGTAATTTTATCATTCAATCACATTTTTAAAGACTAATTTTTTTTGTAGCCAGCTGAAGAGGAGGAAAAACAGTGAAGAAGTCTGATTGAAGGAGTGAAAAAAGTGATTGCAAGTGTGATAGAAGTGAGGAGCAAAAAGAAAAGGAGGAAGAGGATTCTACTTCATATTGGAGAGATTTTTCAAGCACAAAGTAGGGTTTTTGAAGTTTTTTTCAGATTTCTTGTTGTTTTTGTTTTATTTTCTGAATTTAAGCTTGTTTTTTTTTTTCTTATTCATCTCAAAGACTCAAAATCAGATTTGATGTTGAATCTTGAGGGCAAAATGATGAAGATGAATGAATCATTCATCATTTTTCCCTCAAGATTCAACATCAAATTTTTTATTTTAAAAATTTAATATTAAACTTGTTTTTTTTTCTTATTCATCTCAAAATCAGATTTGATGTTGAATCTTGAGGGCAAAATGATGAATGATTCATTCATCTTCATCATTTTTCCCTCAAGATTCAACATCAAATTTTATTATTTATTAATTTAATATTTTTATTTAAATTTTTAAATAATATAAAATTAAATCTGATTTTTAAATTATAAATTGTAAATTTTGTTTTCAAAATTAAAATTTCAAATTTGTATTTCAATTTGTTAAACTAGGCTGATTTTATTTTAATTTTGTGAAATGCAGTGTCACTTTAACAATGAGCACCCAAGACATGAGTGGGTATTGTTGATGTGATTTTTGTGACCGCACCAATCAGCAGAACAAAGTTGTCTGAAGGCTACTCCGTTCTCTCTTGATCAAAGTATTCCGTGTGTTAAGATTGCAAGAAAGATCGCACGTTCAACTCCAAGGTTCTGAAATACTTAGAATACCCTTAGTTGGTTTGATGTGAATTGCTGTTTTCACGAGGGGACTTACACAATTGTTTAGAATACTTGCAGTTAACAGTAGATGGATGATTGGAAGGGATTTGTATAATGCGGATGATTTAGCAATAAGTACGTTTTCCTAAAACTAACCAAAGATGAACAGAAAGTAAATGAGTGAAAGGGTAAGAAGGTTCTATATTCTACTCTAAGGTGGGACGTGGGACCAATCTTAACAAGCTTCAACCAAACTTTGCTCCGCCTCATGTTGGACAGCTTACACAAAGTAGGTGCAATCTTCAAAGGGATAGCGAGTAATTTTCAAGTCACAACTCAACATCAAGATACCGTCAAAACGACGCATACCAAGGCATGGCTACAACTGAAGTTAAGTTTATGAAATTCTCCAGTAGACCACGCAAGGCGAACTTGCCGTCAGCAAGCCGCTAGTGGTATGGAATGAAACGAAGTTGCCTTGATCAATGCCACACATCCACAACTACTATCTATTTGCATGAAATGAAAATGCTACTTCTTAAACTACTTTACGCTATCTTACGCTACTTGGAATTAAAGGGAAGAAGAAACCTTGCTAGCTAAACACAATGAAGACGAATTTCACCATCAATGAAAAGATCTTCTATTATGAAAGTGTTACACAACAATTTCTTACAAAAGTTTTCAAAGGAAAACTTTCCTTCTCCTCCAAACTATCAAGCAAAATGTCTACTCTGCTCTACTCTCTAATCTGATCTCCAATCTGACTCTAGTCTATAATTATAATGAGGTACAAATGAGGGGGACTCCCCCTTTTATAGATAGCCCAGTCCAATGGACGGCTGAGATTACAATCAAAAGAGTGGCTAAGATTAAGCCACCTCAGCCCTAACCCTAAAAACTGCCATAATGGGGAGTGGTGCAATAAATGAGCAAAGATTCCCACTCACTCCCAAAATAGTAAAGGCAATTAATGCCCACAATCAGTCTTCTAGAAGATCATCGTCCAGTAGTGCATTCCCATTCTCCTTCTCCCTGGCTGCAAACTCAATGAACCTGCCAAGTATAGCCTCAACCTCCTGAACTGAAATAGGTGGAATGCAATCAAGCTGGAACTCTAACACAGTGACTGACGGTTCATGCCGTGCACAAGATTTTCTCCAAGCCACTAAGGAATCCTGTGTGCCCTGGATCAAGCTGGAGAAAGTAGAGGTGTTCTCAAAGTCATCCTGTACAAAGGTCTTCACCTCTGAAAAGAAAGGCACCAGCCTACCCCTCAAATTATCAGCAGTCACCTCATCGGGATTCAACCGCCTAGCAAATATGGCCTCAAAGGTATTCTGGACTCCATCAATAATGTTGGCCATAGCCTTCCGTACTTTAGTTGAATCCGCCTGTGTTGCGTCGAAGAAACCACGTCTCGTGATTGCTGAAGAATACCATCTAGAAAAGTCATAACTGTCATTCTCCTGAATAACCCCTCCATCAATCAACAACCGCAAAGGAACATGTCTCAATGCCTCAAGACGCTGAATAACCTCTCTGATAAACAGAAGCATCTCCCCAAGCCTGATTAACTGCCTCCATCCGTGCCAAAATACTGGAAGCCTGCTGAAAAGCAAGAGTAAGGTCCTCCATAAATTTTTCTGTCTCAACACGAACTCCCGTGACCCACTTATCTGCCTCCTGTGACATCTTTCCTAACTCCAACAAGCCACTAATTGACTCTCTAGGTATGTCAGCTGGAAGTTCTATCGCTGGAATCTCCTGCCCACGAGGACGAGACAACTGCTGCACATATCCTATCAAAGCCTTATACTCTCTTTTCAACTTCTTGTACTTTCCTTACTTTTTAAACAATCTGTCCTTGAGGGTGAGGTATGAGTTATCACACTCCTCTACAATCTGTGCACCTGTGGGGTGTCCTAACTCCAAAGTTGTGACCCCATAGTTCTCAGGTACTGCTTCATTTCGGTCACAATCAACCTGTGGCACTGCCATGTGAAGGGTGCGAGAGCCATCCTCTTCAGTGGATATCTTTGAAAACTTCCGTGCTCTCTTCTTTTGTGGAGGCGCGCTGATCTTGTTCAAAAACTCTTCCATTTCAACTGCTGGATCAATCTCTTCACTAGGGCTTCTTCTCATCCCATCTCTGAGCCAATCAGGTACTGTATACTGTATATCAAATGGCTGCTGTTCTTGTGCCTCTACTTCACGGACTTGTTCAACTTCTATATCATTCTGGCGAGGCTCATCATCCTCAAGTGGCTGAGTATCTCCTGAAACTATATCATCATCATCTAAAGCCGCCTCTAACTCTTGCTGAAACTGAGGGTCAGTAGTAGTCCCCTCATCAGTCTGCTGATCATCTCTAGTAGGTGCGTTGACGCTCTGGCCAACTGACTCTCTCCGTGGTGGCTGGTTATTTCCTTGTACTGCTTGCACCTGATTCAATGCATTTCTTTGATCAGCAAATAAAGAAACCTCCTGTATGCTTGGAGAACGTGTTTCCAATGGCGTGGGTGATTCAACTACGACTCTTGGAGGCTCCGGCTGAACAGGCTCCTGCCGAACTGGCTCTTTCTTTCTAGATTCCGGACCTCGTGTGATTTGTTTCTTCCTGTTGGTGGTGGGTGTCCTGTGATCTCCCATCAAATTGTAAGTCAATGCAATCGACCTACCCTTCAACCTGCTCACACGTCTATCAACCCACGCTCTAGTAAACGTCAAGACTGGAATGCAAAGTGTGTCCAAATTTGCTATCTCAGGCTCTGACCAATCTGGGAGTGGAAATGGAGTATTTCTCACTACTTCATAATCTGGATGGATGACGTTCATGTCCTCATCCACCTGGTCTGGTATCGGAATGACTTCACACTCCCTGATCATGTTTATTGGCAACCTAGAGAACATTCTCTTCCTGACTTTTGCTTCGTCTGATGCATTAGCCCAATAATCCTCAATGTTTGCCTTGTGTTTAAACTCTTATGACAGTACCCATTTGATGTTGTTATGCAGATCATAGTGCTGTCGGCTGGTGTGATATGAAAAGTGATAAAACTGAAGCTCACTTTCAACTTCTCTAGCTGCCTGTAATGAAGGACACACCTCATCGGAATTGCCCATGACAATTGGGAAGTCAACACCTCCCTTCTTCTTTTTCTTCTGAATCTTATCGTAGGCAACCAATTGCCTAGATATCTCTAACATCAATATTCTATTGGTTGGGTACTTAGGCAGCCTATATGGGTATGAAGAAAATCCTTGCAGCCTAATGTAAGAAAACTTCGGAAACTGTATAAACCAGCACCCATACCTCTCAATCAATTCCTGGGCTTCCCTCGAGATCCTGTGATGCATCCGCTCCTGAAGCAATCTCGTGATGTGCATGGTGAAGGCGTCATTGGTACGCTTGTAATGGGTAGTACTTGTCAAGTGCAACTGCGGACAAGCCTCATGAATTTTGAACTGGTGAGAGCCACAGCCAACAGGCTCCTTGTATGAAATTCCTCTATACTTCGTCATACGGGCCAGCATATAAATGATGTAAGAGCCCATATAAAAGGTCTTCGTTCTTCTTAGGCTCAGGAGCTGCTTGTGCAAATTGTCACTGATCATTGCAGCCCAGTTGACGTAATCCTTTCCTTCCAGCACGAGGTTGATGTAATAGAACATCCATGGCTCGAAAATAAACGACTGCGGGCAACCTCCAACTCTGCTTAGCATCATAATAAGATCACAATACTCCTGCTTCAAGTCATCTGCTATGATTTGTCTTGGCAGCTTCGTACGAGAAGGCTTGGGGTTTCTCATCCAGTGAGTATTGATTGTCTCCGTACATCTCTGGAATGTAGAAGCATACATTCACTCAGCTCGCTCCCTTGATTTGTAAATCATGTTTCTATGCACTGGGATTCCAAAAGCTTCACCAATGGCAGCAGCAGTGAGGTTGGCGAGCACTTGTCCATCTGGTGACATGATTGACCCGTGATCCTTCTCATAGCAATTGGCGCACTCCATCATCAGCTTCGAACATTGAATGGTTGGTGGGAAACCAGCAGTTGCATATAATCCGCTTCGAACAATGTTGTGCGAAGTGGCTGAAGGTTGACGACTACCAATTCCCATCATCCGATTCTTGAAAGTCTCCAGGTTGACAGAGCCCAAATTGGTATTAGTCAGCTTGCCCAACTTCGAGGTGAACTTTGACTCTGGCATAAATGTCTTGCTCAGCTTCTTGATAACTGCTTGCCTGGATGCACCATTGTTGTCCTTGCCAGTTGTTCTTGCTTCAACCATCTTCAAAACAATGAACATCCATGAGTAAATTAATTTAGAAAATAAATAAAATATTGTGCAGGGGCTGCCAGTCGACTTCAAGAACTTGAGAAGCTGCAATATCATTTCTCATTTGCAAACCTCAACTTCTTCTTCAACAAATTCGAGCTTCAATACTTAGAAAATTTCTAAGCAAGCTTTAGCAACTTCACTTCACACTTAGCAACTTCAAGCCTTGATAAAATCGTCCACTTTACTTCAGCAGTTGAACTTTTAAATTCGCACTCAGCAATAGTGCGCACTTCCTTAGCTTCAGCAACTGCACTCTTTGAAATTCGGATTTCTCACTTGCATTGCAACTTCAAATCTCAGCAACAAATTCAGATTTCAGCCTTCAGCTTCAGCAAAATTTCAAACCTCTTCAACAATTGCAGCCACAGCAAAATTTCGAACTCCTTCAGCACTTCAGTCTTCAGCAACTTCCTCTTCAAAAATTCGAACTTCTTCAACAGATTTCAAACTCAACATTGGACTCAGAGCAAATCGAGTTTCTCTTCAGCTGTGAAAAAGAAGTGAATAACCTTCAACACTTATAGGAATTTCGAATTCTAGAAGAAGGCTAAGTTTAGCCAGTGAATTAAATTTCCACTACTCCATTTCAAGAATTTGAATTTCCCTCCTCTGGCATGTTTGACACTTGTCTCTCGACGTCAGGAATCTTATTGTTCTAGAAGTTCAACTTTGACTATCACATTTTAAATTCACTTTCGAAAATTTAAAATTTAAATTCATCATTTAATCAATTTCCATTCACCAGCCGAAGTTCTGTCTTGCAAATTCTCAATTTGAATCACCTCTGACGCTCTGGGAAATTCATCTGTGAAGAACTTGATCGAAATCATCTAGACAATTCACTTTAAATTCATCTTCGAAGAATTTTCTTTTTGAAAACAAATTTTATTCAAATTTTCCCTTAGGAAAATTCACAATTCGAGCACCGATTAAATTCTTCATGCTGAAAGCCTCGGCGAAGTGCGGAAGACATGGAAATCCATTTCTCATCGAAGATCATTAGTACCCAGAAGAAAATTTTCTTGAAAACGTGATGAATCCATGGGTACACAACGAACGGGTTCATTTAAATTTTTAAATTTTGAACCTTAGAAAAATATTATTCAATCAATTTAAATCCATCCTTCATCTCTGTGAACATGCTGTTGCTCTGACTTGAGAAATTTTTAAATCTATCCTGCTATGCCAACATTCTGACTCCGTCACTGGAAAATTCATTCGTGCTCTGAGAAAAATTATTGATCACCTTCATGCCTAGGCGTATTTTCTAGAGGAAGAAAATACTTTGCCTTAGAGAAATTCTAAATCACCTTGCATTTTAAATTTATCTCGCCTTCGGAAATTTTCGATTTCATCTTCACTCATTTTCCTGTGAGAAAATTTTATTTCATCCATGCTCATTTGCCAGTGGTGGAAATTTTTATCAACTTCACTTGGAAAATTTTCCATTTTAAAGCACATACCACGCCTAACATGCTTTATTTTATTCACCACCCTGTATTTTACTTCACACTTCCATTACTTTAGGCGCATATCACACATGCTGAAGGATATTCCACTTGCCTTAGGAAAAATTTTCATTCAAATCTCCACCTTCAATGCCTAGGTAATATTTCATATCACCCCTTTATCTCTGGCACATTCCACACATGCCGAAGGATATTGAACTTCACCACGCCTAGCATTATTATTCATCTTCACTTCCAACGCCTAGGATCAACTTTGTTTTCACCACGCCTTGCATTTTATCTCACCACCTTTAACGCCTAGTATATTTTATTCACCCTCTACCTCACTTCAACTTGGGCGCATATTAGCATGTGTGGAGGATTAATGTTTACCACGCCCTCTTGTGACCTTTCATCTCCCTCATTTTGTCTTTACATGCCCTCACTTGGGCACATTTGAGCCTAGGAGGAGGATGAAACTCTTTGACTTCCTTGACTTTCTTGGGCGCATTTTAGCAAGGGTGAAGGATGGGCGCATTTTGGCATATGAGGTGGACGAGATTCTTGCCTTAGAAAATTTCTCCTCAAACTCTCAAGGTGGGCGCATTTGGCTATACGAGCAGGATGAAATTTGTTGACCCCTTTGACTTTCTTGCTGCATGGGCGCATTTTGCCATAGGAGGTGGACGAGTTTTATACTTAGAAGTTTTTTTTACATACTTTGCTTCTTCATCAAGCAGGGCGCATTTGGCCATGGGTGAAGGATTTTCATCACTTAGCCATTTTCCTGACTCCAGCTGAAGATGGGCGCATTTGAGAGGTGGTGCAGGATGAAGTTCCAGACTTAGTCACTCTTTCCTCGTCTTTGCCAGTTCCTCCATACCTTACTATAAATAGTAAGTCTCTTGATTTTCACACCTCTGAGGCTCAGATCGTTTTGAAATTTTAAACACTGCATCCTCGTGACCTCGTTACCCTGTTGACACTGTTATTCTGAGCTGACCTGCTAAAAATAGCATATTTCTGAAGGTAGTTTGCTATTTATAGTAATTGCCTGCTTCTCATATCTTCACAACTCCGTTTGATTTGAAATTCGAATGATGCGCTCCTCACCACATGACCCGCCTGTTGACATCAACACATGTTGCTGATTTGCTATTTTTAGCCTGTTTCCAAAATGACTTACTATAAATAGTAAGTGCTCCGTTTGCCCTCAAATTTTATCAGCAGATAGCTTGAGAGATGCTGATCGCGGTGGTATACACCGGTTTTCGAAAATTCTAACTTTTTACCCCTCTTCTCGGGTCCCGAAGCTGGAAACCCTAATTTGTTCTGCATGCATATCAACTGGTCTCCGTTCTCGTTTCTGCTGCATTGCGATCAACTCGTGATTTTGAAGTGCTGGGAGGCGGCTGCCGGGATGTACCTGCTAAAAATAGTAAGTTCCCAAATGAGTGACCATCTCCGTTTGCATGTCACATCACTGCGTAGCTCTCGAAAAACCCATAAGGAATATGCAGACATGCAAAGAAAACCCTGACATGCAAACCCTAAAAATAGCCTCTGAAGGCTAGACTCTGAAAGTTGTCATCTCATTTTGCATGTTATACTGTCGCGAAGGTCTCTGAAAACCCAGACGGAATCTCCAGACATGCGTTGAAAAACTCTGCATCTAAAGCCCTGAGATCTCCGA
This sequence comes from Sequoia sempervirens, assembly GCA_007258455.2. Lineage (NCBI taxonomy): Eukaryota > Viridiplantae > Streptophyta > Pinopsida > Cupressales > Cupressaceae > Sequoia > Sequoia sempervirens. The sequence goes on along the minus strand of VDFB02000363.1, from coordinate 101,673,746 downwards.
AAGTTGGACTGCTAAAAATAGAAAGTTGTCTGTTTTAGCTCAAATTTTGCACACGAGCAGCTTGATGTGTTCTGAATGCAGTGTGACTGTCGGAATTTCAAAAATGCTGAGAAAACACCTTGAACTGCACACTTACTAAAAATAGTAAGTAGCCGAAATTTGATGAAAATTTGCTGAGAGCCTGTTGGAAGCATATTGACAACAGTGTTAGTCTTTATTTTCAATTATTCACCTTGTTCGACCTCAAATTGACCAGAAGGAGGGAAACCCTAATTTTCCAGACTCAGCCAAATTCACGTTTAAACTCAATGGCAGGCACGTTGCTCGAAAGGTAGACCATAGAAAAGAGATAGAAAGACAGAGAGAGAGAAAAAACAAAGCCAAAAGACCAGAATGGAGCAAAAATTAGGGGTCCCCATTTTGAATGGGGCGATGTGTGAAAAGGTCACAACAGGTATGACATGGAAATCCATTCTCATAGTGAACATGATTCAGATTTTGAACCTGAGAATGAGGGGGATGACCATGGGGCTGATCCTGTAGCCCAATCTAGTTCCATGGCGAGTGCACCAGCTAGTATAGGTTGTCCTTCAGAGTTGTTGGCAGAGTATGCTAGGGGTCCTTTTGATCCGAAGTCTCCTCTAAAACAGTTTGTTACAAGAATACAAGGCACATCACATTCAGGTGGGGGAACAAGGAAGTGGAAGTGCAACATTTGTGGGACTGATTGGTTTGGTAGCATCACTCGAGTGAATGCACACTTTCTTTTTTGGACAGGAAAAGGTGTGGAGCCTTGTAATTTTTTGAAGGAGCCTAAAAATTTACATTATAGAATGGAGTTTAACAAGCTTTGGGGCATTCTAGAGGACACAAATATTTCAGTCCCTACTACTTTGACTGCTAGGGCAGCCCTTCAACAATCCCATCATGCGCCACATACTTCTTAGACGGGAGGAATGATGTTTGGATCTTCATCCACTTCCACTTCTAGTGTCGCTAGGGGGACAACCACAGGGAAACGCAAGTTGTAGATATCACTGAGTAACCCCATAGCTGATATGTTTAATGTGCAGCTGAGAGATGAGATAGATGAATCCATTGGCAAGTTCTTCTTTGCCAATGGCATTCCATTTCATGTTACACGGTCTCCTTATTATAGGGAGATGATGGCTATGGTGGCAAAGGGAGGAACATCATATGTGCCACCAGGTGAGACGAAAATGAGGACCACGATCTTGGATAAGTGCTATTCCAAGATCAATATTTTGATGGAGAAGATGAAGGCATGTTGGGTGGCATCTGGGTCCAGCATAATTATGGATGGGTGGATGGACATTAGCCGTCGTCCACTCATCAACATCATGGTCACATGTGCAGAGGGCACATACTTCCTTAGAGCAATTGATTGTACAGGGCATCACAAAGATGTTGATTTTCAGTTTCATGTCCTCAGGGAGGCTATTGAGGAGGGTGGGCCACAAAATGTGGTCCAAGTAGTCACAGATGTAGCCCATGTGTGTAGAGCAGTAGGGAAACTCATTGAGGCAGCCTATAGACATTTTGGTGGACCCCATGTTGTGTGCATGCCATGAACAATGCACTGAAGGACATGGGGAAGATTGATTGGATTAAAGGAGTGGTCATCGATGTGAGAGATGTGCAGATGTTTATTTGCAACCACCACACTTCCCACGCACTCTTCAGGACCTTTGCGAAGGAGTTCTTGAAACCGGTGGAGACCCGATATGCATCATATTTCATTCTCTTGGAGAGAATGATTGAGTTGCAAGAGGCATTGCAACTCATGGTTATGACTAATGAGTGGAATAGGTGGGCTGAGGCCAAGACATCACAGGGGAGAAGGGTGAAGGAGATAGTGAAGAGTGATGTGTTTTGGACTGATGCAAAATACATTGTCTCCATCATTTCTTCAGTATTCTAGGTTATCAGATATGGGGATGGGGATGCACCTAACCTTGGAGAGGTGTATGAGTGCATCGACTCTATGCTTGACCAGATGAGGGCTGCTGTGTGAGTGAAGGACCCCTCTCTAGCATTCTACAATGAGCACATCTGGCCAATCATTCAGCACAGGTGGGACAAGTTGAACACTCCTTTGCATATGGCTGCCTTTGCCTTGAATCCTAAGTGGTACAAGGCTAGACCGGGTAGAGTGACATCGATTCAGGATGATGAGGTGAAGGCGGGTTTCTTTAGGTGCATAGAGAAGATGTATGATTCTAGAGATGCCACCACAATTCGCACTGAGTGGACCAAATTTGCCACTCTTAAAGGCTATTTAGATGTGACAAAGATGGATATAGAATCTATGGCACAGGAGGACCCACTTTTGTGGTGGAATTGTCATGGTCTGAAATCTTTGACCACCACTCTAGCTATCCATCTGCTATCCCAGGTTTCCAGTTCTTCAGTTGCTGAGAGGAACTGGTCTACATATAGCTTCTTCCACTCTCTCAAGAGGAACAAACTTACCTCTAAGAGAGCAGAGAAGCTTGTGGCTGCACACAATGCTTTGCGTCTCATGGACCGCAAGACAGTTGGGTACAAGGAGAGTCCAGCGGCACGATGGTATGTGGAGCCAGAGGAGCCTTCATAGATTGATGAGGATGATCCTACCACTTTAGATGCAGGGCTGGTTGGTGTGAGCTTGAGGGATCTTGACCTTGTGGAGTCCAGCAGTTCCAGTGATGAGGAGTTTGCAGATGATTAGAGGCCTCCATTCACTACATTTTGAGTTTTGACATTTTGCTATTAGTATCTGTATTTAGTTTACTATTTTACTATTTGCCATTTGGCATTTGCTACTCATTGTAATGATGAATCATGTAATCATCTTTATAGACTTTGTGATATCTCATATGACATCAGATATTCATATTTTCGATATAATAGAAATCTCCAATTTGACAATTTCATTTGTCAAATTTTATTTAGCAATTAGCATTCAAGATATCTTCGTATTTAGATTTAGTATTTCAAATTTTGCTATGTTATAATTTTACTAATTTGAGTAATTTCCTAGTTTCATTTGAAATGTAATTCTTATACTGTTATACTGTTATACATCTTTTCAAAACTAGTTTTTCAAGTACTATAAGTATATGTATAACTATATCAGCACCACCACCCCGCCACCCCCTGCCGTCTCCCCGTTGTCCCCAAACTTAGGCCCTTTGTCCCCCTGTCTCCGAAACACGTCTCGGACGTCCCCTTGTTTCCCCGTCCCCCAGGCCCGTGGAACATTGATTTTAACCCATCTCAGATGGCTAAAACTTTTGTCTTACCTTTATGGACTCATGCCTGAACCAGACACGCCTGATAAGAAGAATGTTTGGGGTAATAGAATTGATCATGTAATAGGAATAATTGGTTGTCATGTTGATTATGACACTCTGTTGTCTATATTAGGCATTGAATGTCTCTGCACAATTTGGACCAAGATTTGGAAGATGTTTGGAGACCCTCATGTTTCTCCATTCCCAGATGATCCTGTTGCAGATTGCCTCATTCCACTTGATGATGCAGATAATATACCCTATGATGATGATATTTTATAGGAGCTTAAGTATTATGCGCTCCTTGAACGTTCAAATGACACAAAGACTTCTCTTGCTTCTCATCCTCAAGTTGAGATTACATCGACATCACCTGTTGTAGATTCAAATTCCAGAGATGCTTCGTCGAGAGCCTCCAGTGATTCATTGCAGCAGGATCATTTATGTCTTTAGGATTCAGTTCAGTGGGACCAATTTCTACTAGACATCTTGTTTTCTTTGTAGAGTCCCTCATCTCGGATCTAGATGATACTATTGAGGACATACATCTTCTCTTTGAGGACCACTCTTTTGTCCTTGCATCTACTATTGCTACTCTAGAGTTTAGAGTTGCTTCTTTGAAAGCTTCCAATGACTTCTTCAGCAGGATATCTATAGTCTTCCTGATTTAGCTTGGGATGATCTCTTGACAGGTATTTCAACCTTGTTTATGGAGACACATATTGCAGATTTGGGAGACTCTATTGAGTGTATTCATCTTCTCTTTGATGAAGATAACTCTTCTTCAATTGTTGTGAGGGAACACTTTGACCCTCTTGTTCATTCTCTGCATGATCATTCATCACAGTTTGACATGAGTGTGGATACGTTGAATCAACATTTGGAGGAGACTTCTTCAAAGGAGATATTTGAGTCTTTGACTTGTGTTCTACATCAATCTCTAGGAGATTTTGATTTGTCATCTTTAGTAGTGTGGCCTAGAACGCCTGATTTGATTGTGGCAACTTTTAGCATCGACATGGGGATACTTGAGCTGACTTTAGAGACTTCATTCATTTTGCACTTTCTTCCTACATATTCCTTTCAAGACTTGGGAGATAGTGTGCATACACCTTTGGTTGTGTTTCTTCCTAAGGGGAGGAACATTGTTCGACGATTGTGGACCATTTTTTGCATCCAGTTTCGAGCATCTACCATTGGTTCTCTTCGGGGAGGCTACTTAGTCCTTCTCTTCTTCTTTTCATCTCTCTTTTGGGGAGGAGTTTTGTCCCATTGGGTTTTCTCCTTTTCTTCGGTTGCGAGAGATTTTTTTGTATTGCATTTGTACATGGGTACCTAACATGGCCTAGTTGCCGGGATCCATCATCTTTGACATCCTCCTATGTTGTGCTTAAGGGGGGGTGTTGGTGTAGGTTTTTATTTTCCTAGTGGGTTAATTTATTTTCCCTTAGTCCTAGGTTTTTCCTACACTTAATTAAGCTTGCTTAGGACAATAAAGTGAGTTTATTATTTAATAACTAGGAGATAAGTGATGAGGTGTTCCCTTCTTTAAAGGGTGGAATCGCTTTCCACCTTTGGTGGCATCCTCCACTTTTGGTGGTCCATCTCCACTTTTTGTGGTTGATTCCTATTGGTTGGATTTGCCACCTACCTCCTCTCCTAAGTTCTATATAAACTCACTACCTAGCTTGTATTTTCATCCATTCTTACAATACTCTTGCATCCATTCAAGCATCTTGCTTTGTATCTTTTCAGATTGGAAACTCTTAATGCAATTTTGTCATATTGACATTGCATAATCTCTCAGAGTTTTGGTGTGCATTCTTTATGCTTTTCTAGTTTATGTAGCTTTGATTTTCTCTTATAAAGTTCTTGGGTTATTCAATCTATTTTAGATTTCTAACATGATTGAAAGCATTAATCAACTCTGATAATAATTACGCACAGTAAGGATGAATGGCAATACAATTCCCCAGTATTAACAACTGATAATTACCATTTGAGGACTAATGATTGCCAATACAAAATGAATGATGACGCACAACAAGAAATATAGGGAGATGTCAGCCAATTACAAGTGCTAGATCCATCCATGGCAACGATACATAGACACTTGATACACACCAAGTGGTGATGTTGAATTAGCTTGGGTTTTCAGTTTTAGAGTTTAGGACACAAACGAACAGGGATATTGATTTTAATCCCGAAGTTTGCATATAACTAGCACCTGGGTCGGATTCTTGCAGATAGGTGATTATAGCAGCAAACTTGGCGCTTGCAAGTGGCACCCCTTGTCAAGCAGCCTTTCGATGATGGTTCCCCTTTTTGTGACTTCCTGGATATTTGTGTGGAGTTGGAAATGATGGCGAGAGATGGAAGCTCCGCCACTATATCGCTTATTCGCCTTCCTCCTGTGTATGCTGGCTCAGACTGAATAATTGAGCTTAGCATGAACCCCATCACAAGTCCACTCCTAGAAAGGGTTAGGTTTTCGTCCAACCCTTTTCCAATGTACTGAAGATTTTCGTCCTCAAAGATTCACAAATGACAAATGCAGTCCAAACTCGATGATCCTCATCGAACCAAAGCCTCCAGTATTTGTACGCAGTCATGAGTGCCTTCAAATGGTCGACCAAGTCCAAAACTTTAAATAAATTTAAATGTTATTATTTAATAATTTAAATTTATTTTATTATTTAAAATTAAATATTATTATTAAAAATACTAGTTATTCTTACTATTTAATTATTATTTAAAATATATTTAAAATTCAAACATAGTGTTTACAAACACTATTTGCCGCCTCCAGTCAAATTTAGGTCCTTGTTAAAACAGGGACGTGACATACAATTGCTGAATTGCTGCATTTGTTTAAAATTAATTTGCCAAGACTTTGTCGTATATCTGCATTCATGGTCATCTTTGCAAGCCTTCCACTCTAAATTTTCCTAATTGTTTCCTTGTGATGTTGAATAATTCATAGTTACTAGGAGATGGGAATTGGTATTGGTATGAGAGATGACGATGAGTACTAGGATGCCATTTTCGAAAAGTTGGACAAGGGTAATTGGAGACGTAAAAATTCAAAGAATATTTATATAATAGTTTAAATTTAGAGAAAAAAACCATACAATGGATATGCTAGTTTAAAGAATGTAAAATATTAAAATGCTTAAAAAAAGAAACATTTTAAAGCATTGAAATGATGTCAATGAAAGCAATGATTAATTTTGTTAATATTTGATGATTATCATCATGATATATAATTAAATTTTAAACCACAATTACCTGGAGATAGTAGACAAAGACTGGGAGGTTAATGCCACTATTTTAAAAACATGGTATAGTGGTACTTCGAAAAGATCACATTTTCAATCAATTGAATAAACTTCAATGTGTGTACACATCTTAAGCCTTATTATTGTCTCTTCATACCATTACCTTTGTGGGGATATGATAAGAAAATTTTCCACTAAAAAAAAGTTGTAATTTTTTATGCAAAAATAGAAAATTAGAAGTCTTAGTAAATTTCTTTAGTTTTTTTATTTTAAGCTTTAACAACCACAAATAAGTACTTTGGGAAAACCTGTGGTAGTTTATATGATATATATAGAGAAACCTCTATAGGAAATTTTCCAATTTCTAGTGGATGTTTCTAGGAGATGCATAGAGACACAAACAAGCTTCATTTGAAGTCTCCTAATATCTAGAAACACCCCGAATATGGGTCTCTTAGATGGGGATATATTTTCAATATGATAGACAAGCACCGAGGCTTAGGGTATAAGTCTTTGGGTTACTATTAAATTCATTAACATGCTTATTGATTCCATTACCTATAATGTGCTTGTTGCTTCTTGTTGTCATAAGCTTGCCCATTGCATGTGCAGAGTCATATTATTCTATGAACAGTGTCTTTAAATATGGTAAAAGTTGAAATCAGGATACTATTCAAAAGAGGATTTAAGAAAGAAAACACAAAACAAAAGGTAGGTTGAGACTTTAACTGACAACCTTTCACACAAGACAAACAAAACAATCATATTAACAACCTTCTAATAAACTTTTCAAATAAACTTTTGTCAATTCAAATTTATTTAAGCCCTTCTTCTAATCCATAACTTTAATTGACAACCTTTCACACAAGACAAACAAAACAAGCATATTAACAACCTTCTAATAAACTTTTCAAATAAACTTTTTGTTAATTCAAATTTATTTAAGCCCTTCTTCTAGTCCATAATCCATTATACTTATATGCATATAATTCAAGAGAGGGAATAATTAAAAAATTGGCAAAGAAAAGTTTTGATTTTGTTTCATGGATCTGGAGAAAATTTCTCAAATAGGAAACTTGAGAAAGCATTCATATTTTATACAACACAATTTTTTGATAGGAAAAAAAGCATAATTACAAAAAAACCCAATTTCATATTGTGGATTAAAAACACTTGGAATATCACCATAACCTTGAATTGTACATTGAAAGTATTCCAAAACACACATGTGTCGATTAAACCTCCAATGACAAGATTAAGCCTATTGGAATCCATAAAATCTACTTACTTTCATTGTTGAATGACCAAAGGGATTACGATCACATCTTGCAAAACTATAAGCACAATGAAATCAATGACAAGGCTTAAGAATGTAAGAGGGTATAGAATACTCTATACCATGCAAGATTTGGCTATGGAGATAGCCACCCAAGATCTAGGAGTTTCAATGAAAGCACAAAATAGACTCAACATGAGAGATAATTCTATTCTATCAAAGGATGCAAATACACAATGTGTGTACATTGTTGAGATTATAAAGAGAACCCTTTTGTTATATAGGCCAAGGTGAGATTATGACATGTGTCTTCGTCTTATGACTTGAGACGTAAAGTGATAATGTCCTAAGAATGCCTTGAGTAAACTTAATTAAACTAGTGTGAATAGGACCTAGATGAAAACAAGTTAGGTAATATACCTTGTTCACACCAACACCCCCCTTAAGTCAACTTAGAGAGAATGAGAAAAAATGCAAAGATGCAAAGACGTGTCTTGGCTATGAGGCCATTTTAGGTGTCCATGAACAAATGAATGTCACAAATGGAGAAAAGGAGAAAAACCTATAGGAAAAAATCCCTCTTTAAAGGAGAGAAAACACAACATGCTCTCTAAGATATGAGAAGGATAAAAGCCCATGCGAGGAAAAAGTCCCCCCCATAAGAGAGAATAAGAGAAATGTGCAACCCCCACCAATGTAGAATCCCTTGCAGTGATGGTGTATGCTGAACAAAAGATGATGATGAAGATCCAAGAATGTTAAACAATGTTTCTTTCCTTAGGAATAGACAAAACCAAAGATGTATGTAGGATATCTTCCCATTATTGAAAAGAATATGATGGAAGGAAAATCAAGATGTATGGTGTCTTTGAACTCTGCTCAAGTGTCACCATTTTGGTGCCAAAAGGTGCCACAAGAAAACCAGGAGACCTAGGCCTAATTGATGAAGGTGACAATCTAGAACTTGAAAAGGATGTAGAATGTGATCCAAAGACAAAGGTGACTCATCAAAATGTTGCTTAGGGGTCTCCAACCCAATGCCAAATTGTGACAAATGAACATGTGGAGAAAGAACAAGAGCGTTTGAAGGTGCCTTCATGACATTCGAAAAAGAGGATGCAACAACATAGGAGCTAACATGAAAGAGGAGATGAATATCCTCGATAGTGTCCTCCAGATCTATCAAGTACTCATCCCACGTAGCTGTATCTAGAAGATGATGAATTTCTTGTCGTAATGAATCATTAGAAGCCATGGTTGTGCCAACACTAGTCTCATTAGAAGCAATAGAAGATGGAGATGAGATCTCAATGCATGTAATTTGACTACATTGCTCATCCTATGAAGGTGTGTCCACACAAGATGCCTAATTGTGAACATTAAATGAATTTGCCAATGTTGGAATACAGGAGTCCTTAGCCTCAATATGCTGACTCATAGATAAAGAAGATGAACGTCCTACTATGATGGAAGCTATAGAAACCAAAATCTCAATGGAAGTCTTTGTAGGAGGAGGAGCATTGAGAAGTCTCTGTAGGAGGAGAAGGAGCATTAGGAGAAGTCTATGTCATCTTGATGTTCAAGCTCTTCCCAATCATTAAGCACCACAACTGTTTTATAGTCATATGGTCAAAAAACATCAAGTGGAACAAGACAATTTGCAATAGGATCTTTTGGGAATGAAGATTCATTTGAGTCTTCAAACATCTCCCAAAATTTTGGTCGAAAGGTCACACGGGCACTCAATGTGTGAGCGGTGGCCAACTGGAAGTTGATATTGACATAACAACCAATTAATCCTAGCATATATTCATTCTTGTCCTTCCATACAAATTTTCACCAAAAGGATGTGGGTTTAGGAACTAGTCCATAAAGATGGGGCATAAGATGAAGCCACTTGAAATGTGTTAGAATTCCATCTAACTTGGACTTATGGTTCTATCTATCCAATTTGATTACAATAGGATGCCTTTTCATATCCCTAATTAACTCCTCAAATTTAGTCACACAATATACCAACCAAGAACTTAATCCAACAAGAGCATAAGATTACCCCCAAATTACTCAATCAATGATCCCCATAGCAATATATGATCCTGACACTTTATATTTAGTGCACTTACAACTGCCACTTGCCAAATCAGTGAAGTGGTCTTGATCTTAGTATATTATAGATGTCAAATTTGGTCGTAGAATTGAGAGTAAAATTTTATGACAAAATAAGATCAATTTGATTACACCACTATGAAGTATATGAAAAATTATGCACTTTAATAAAATTGCACCCAAAAATGTCACTGTATGAGCCCAAACAGAGCATTGGAAGCTCCCAAAACGAGAACTGCTTAGCAACATTTGTGAGAATCTACAATTTTTAGAAAATTTAGACATTAGACTCAAAACATTTGGACCATTGTGAAGCTTTCAAAATTTTATCCTAAAGGAACTTGTCTGACTGAGAATGGAGCTTACAAAGTTGTAATGTCCCCATTTTTGAGTTCTCTTGCTTTGCAGTTGAAGATGGTTTTTTGGGTTTGTGCTTGCTTGATTAGAAAGGTAATTTGATGTTACCAGTGAGCTTAGTTGGTTTAGAGGAATTCCACGATGCTTTTGGATGTTATTTTTGGCTTTCAGTTTGGGCTCCAAGATTCTTGGAGGGAGCTTCTATTTATAGAAAGTCGCTCAGTCGGCTTCGTTTTTCATTATTCTTCATCGGGATCACTATAGTGTAGTTAGTTTCCGATTCTGATACATTTCGACAGTTTCCGCAAAATGAGTATATTAATCGTTTTATTTTTAATTAATTCACTAAGGTTGCCAAATATTAATTAAAATATTCAAAAGGCCCCTTAGTGTTATAGCTCATCGGAATTGGGATGAAATGTTTTTAATCATGGATGTATTAAACGAGGACCTTGTGTCTCAAATTATTATTATTTTAATAAAAGGTCTTTTTTGGAGCTAAAGGGGAGTTTTAATTAGAAAGTGAATTTTAAATAGAAGCTTTTGGAGAGTTGGCGGGAAAAGTATAAAAGGGGATTATGAGAGCTCATTTGGTTATGTTGAGTTTATTCTATTTCTCTTATTGAAACCCTTGTGGGTTGAGAGATTGAACTTGGTTCATCTCAGCCTCTGGAGGACATAAACCCTCTAGGGAAGATCAGTTTCGGTGGTGAAGCGATTCCACCCTAGCTGGTATTAAGGGCAGATCATTCAGGTCTTCCATTGTGGGCGATTATTGCTCAAGTTTGTGAGTCTCCTTTGGAGACAAACTTGGAGATTGAAGATTATATACTTTGCATTTGATGCCTCTTTGCTGGTCGACTGGATTGAGGGTTCTTTAATTGCTGTTTGGAGGTAACAGACCTAGGTGTGGGTCTTAAGGAGTGCCATATTGCATACTATTCAGCTGGGCGATTGCCTTATACACAATCTGGATGCCATATGTAGTTTATAAAAGGTCATGGGAGTTCATACTGACTGAGGCGTGGAAGTTATCAGCTTCTAACCTGGTAGTGGAGGTCTGGGGTTGCCATTCACGTCTATGTGTTGAGCGTGGGAGTCTGATATATATTTATTGCTGAGTGTATTGGTTGCTGCAAAGTTGGCGTAAGGGTTTTGATTGATGTTGTTGCACATATCTCCCCTAGCGTGGCATAATAGTGTTTGTTGCGAGGTGTTTCATATTTTGGGCTATGTGAACCTACTATGCAAATCTGGGTTGAGTGGGAGCCTTCTTCAGGGGAATGTGGGGCTGTTTACAGACCTGGAGATTAGTTCTTAACATGATATATAAGTCAGCCTTCGTGAAGACTTTGCTGGGCGTGGTGTGTGAAAGGAATCAAAATAGTCAAACCTGCAAACATTCATTTACTAGCTGTGAGGCCTCTCTATAGGGTTCGTGGTAACCAACTGAGCATAACTGGTATTTATATCATGAGTTGCCATTAATTTTTGTATGTATGCCATAGTAACAAGCTGCGGACTTGGGGAGGGTGACTCAACTCGGGACCCAACGTAGACTCGGCAAAATGAAAAACCCAAGAAATTTAGAGATTTTTAAGGATTTAAAACTTGTTTCATGCACCCTTTATTAAATGAACCTTAAAGACACAATAACATCATCAAATAGAAGCAAATTTGATCACATACACAAGTATACATCAATCACATAAGTATAAATGCAAATTGTAGCTGAGCTGCTGAAGGAAATAACACACTCAGATGTATAAATATGGTCAAATGTATACAAAACTCATGGAATATGAAATACATGACATCAAATGTTCCATAGAAATATGAAATATCAAAACAATAACTACGAGTCTATGGCATAGAGGAGCTTGCATCCTTCCTACGAAGGCGTCTAAGGTGGGCCCTGGATGATGTAGCAGTTGCAGCCATAGTCTCAGCCTGTGTCTCATGCCACTCTCACCAACACCAGTTGTGTCTGCTCGTGCTCTAGCCTCCTCCTTTGCCATGGCTACAGCCTCAACCTCTCTATCTTCCTGGTCCACCCAATCAAGGTCCTTGTCACTAAAGATTGGATCTGTAACCTCAGTGATCCACTGAAACTCTGAATCAACCTCCTCTAGCATGATCGGGGTGGAGTCATTGTAAAAAATCTGCTTGTGTTTGAGATGAAGGTTGTAATGAACATATACAAGATCATTCAACCTCTCCACGGATAGTCTATTGCGCTTCTTGGAGTGTATGTGCTCAAACATACTCCAATTGCGCTCACAACTAGAAGAACTGCATGGTTGACTCAATATACGAATGGCAATATTATGAAGGTTTGGTGTTTTCGCACCAAACACATGCCACCATCTATCTGAGATGAGAAAAAGAAACAAAATCAATCTCATTTCCAACTTTAAGTTTCAAGTTTCTAGTTCAACATTTAATAATAGATTATAATATAAAAAGAGGAAAATTATGCCCTTAAATATATTTTTACCTAGCTGTAATGTCATCCTACTATCTTTGCACATTTGACGTGAAAAGAGTTCTCCTTGTGCAATAGTAAAGGCATCTATCTCGTGGACTATCTGTGTAGTAACGGCAGGCATCTTCCACTCTTATAACCGAGTAGAGCCCACTAAGAACCTCATTATCTGCGTGTAAATCATGGCAGAATTGGAAGGTTGGATTTAGGAAATATGCAGCTACATGGAGGGGCCGATGAAGTTGGTGGTGCCATCTCCTATCAATGATCTCCCAAATGGGATGATACTTATCCTCAACTCCCCCATAGATGGATCTAATGGCCTCTTTGGCCCTATCCATGCTCTCATATATGTAGCCCATTTGTGGGCTTCTCACCATCAACAACTCGTAGGAGAACTAGCAAGGGCTCGATGAATTGCAAACATTAACTTAAGTAAGTGTGAACGAAAAATAAACAAATAAAAGTAAAATATGAATAAAAATTAAAACATAATGTAGAATTAAATTTTACCTTCACAATCTCTGCCGTTGGTGCCCAAAACCCTGGCTCAAAAATGCAATTTGTCACATCAATCACTGCAGTGGTCGTAGCATAGGATGAGGAAGTCCACTCCTCACCAACAAACGTATGCCTCAAAGCTACCTTTGACCAAATGAAAGATTGTAATGTGATAGAATTAGTGGCAAATCTAGTGATGCCAGGACAAGTCAACTCCCTCAACCTCGTGTATTGCCTCATTAGGTTAAGGAACCATGTGTGATTGTATACAAATTTGCAAATGTTTTTGCCCATATCAACACATGTTTTGATCCATGGAAGCTTGCCAAGATCCTCCAATATGAGGTCAAGGCAGTGGGCGGCACATGGAGTCCAAAATATAGTTGGGTGCTTCTCCATCAATAGTTTACGAGCACCAACATAATTTGCTGCATTATCGGTCACCACTTGAACCACATTCTCTTCACCCACCTCAACTAGGACCTCCTCTATAGCTTCACAAAGGTATGTGGCATTTTTTACATGGGCGAAAGCATCAATGGACTTGATGAAAACAATGTCACCTAAAAAAGAAGCAAAACCGATGGTTCAATAAATTAAAAAAAACATAAATCAACCATATTAATCACTAAATCAAATTCAAATTGCTAATTATTATTATTTTTTTAAAGAGGGGTAAATGCTTTAGACCCAAAACTATGAATCAGTGAGGCCACAAATGGGGGACTTCATCCCTAATATAAATTCTCAATAATTACACCCAAATGGGGTTGGAACCTTGATGGCAATAATAACAACATAACAACTTAACCATCACACCATGCCACTATTGGCAAAAATTTCAAATTATTCAATGCATTGAGGGAAGTACAATTACCTGTGAAAGAAACTAGAAAATTGAGCAACGTCCTATTTCTCCTATCGGTCTACCCATCGGTCATGATGGTGCAACCCTTGTTGCTCCACAGCAAGCGTTGCTCCTCTATTTGGGCTTTTACATCAGCCACCTTTTGACTCAAAAGTGGGCCCTTTAATTCTGCTTCAGCAGGGGCTTTGAACCCCACCCCACAAATAGTTATGGCATCAACCATATTTTGCCAAAAAGGAGATCTAAAACATGTCATAAATAAATTAAACAAGATAAGTATTTTTAAATAGAGAGTTTAACTTTAAATTTGAATTCGACATATATCTAGATTCTAAATATAAAAATTCATGAGACAAAGAAATTAAGAATCAATTATCAAACTATAAATTTTAAAACAATTAAACAAAAAAGAATTACCCGGCTACATGGAAGGGAATGGTGCAATAATACCAAAAGTTTGCAATTGACTGTTTGGCTACATCATGTGCCTCCTTGTTCCATCCCATGCTCTCAAGCGACAGTTGGGAACTAGGAGTAGTGCGTGGCACAAAATATGAATCCATCCTAGATTTACGAACTCTAGGATCAATGCTAACACTCCCACTACCACTAGCAGTAGCGACAACACTAGCACTACCAGTAGCACCAACACTAGCAGAAGCACTAGCATAAGCACTAGGGCGGTATGGAGGCATGGAAGAAGCATCTCCAACACCACCAATGCTAGCCAACTCCTCCCTCTGCCTCTTTTTCATTTCTTTTTGCAATTCAAATGATTCTAATTGCACTTGCACCTCATGAATAGCCTCAGGAGGTGCATGAGGGCAGCCCACTGTATCATGGGCGGGTATGTGTGAAATATGGTATTTCAATCTGTTTATGCCTCCATGAAAAAGTGTTTTGCAATATTTATATTTGGCCTCTCCCTTTTTCTGCTTAAGGAAGATTTCAGCATGTTTCCAAGCAGGGTCTTTTCTCGCTGGGGTTGTAGACATTGTGAAAAATATGGTTTGAACTGCAAATGAAGGCTGCTGCAATAACAAGTAGGGTTTCTAAATTTATTAAAAAAAAAGTAGGGTTTGTAAAAAAAAAATGCAAATTCGAAAAAACAATGAAATTTTTGCTTAAAAAACACAAAAAGAAAAAAGAAAAAATCAAGCTTACTTCTTAGATTAGGCTTGAAATGAAATGCAATCTCCTTCCAATCATTGGTAAATAGCTTTCAATGCACCAACTTGCTGGTATGAAGCTGCCCGAATGCAATTTGATGATGGATTTATCCTCTACCTCCTTGTTGGTTGCCCTACAATGCTCTCTTGTTTTTCCACGTAGCTCTCTTTTCTCCTCCTATTTTGCCAACAAAATGAAATGAAGTTGCTTTTAGGGCTGTGGAGGAGATATAAGTAAAAAAAAAAAAACTAAATTTAACTTAAGTTTTATGTTTTTTTTGTTTTTTGCACGACTGTGCCGACTGAGTCTAGGTGATGGGACTTGCTCGGACTCAGTGAGTCCGGCTGACTTGGCAAGTCTCGCCAAGACTCGCTCGGACTCAGCAAGTTCGGCTGACTTGGTGAGTCTCGCTAGGACTCGTCCGGACTCAGTTGAGTCCGAGTCCGAGCCCCTCAGTCTGGGCGAGTTTCGTTTCTGTTATGTATGCATTGCTGGTTAAACTCAGAAATTTCTGTAAATGACTATCAAGCTAAATTGTAAATCTTCTAGCTGGTTTTGAGTATTGGAAACTCAGTATTTTGCACTCAAGGAAAATGGAATTAGAATATTGATATTGCACAGTTAGAATAAGCTAAATAGCTGTAGCTTACTTTCAAAATATACATGATGTATTACAGTCTCATTGCATTGAATGAAAATGGAATTCTGAGCTGATTAAGTTGTTCAATATACTCACATTTCATATGGTCAAAGTTGTAGAATGCCTAATCTGTAATAGCTTAGTATTTGGAATTATATTTGTATCTGCAAGCACTTAGTATTTTCATGTCATTGCCATTCACTTAAACCTTTGCAAACATCATTCAGTTGCATGCAATTAATTTGACAAAATGATAATGTGTCAAATGGGAAAATCGTAAAAATATCGTCAAAATCAGTAAGGGTTCTTACAAAAGTCCAAGTGCAAAACCTAGAAAACAAATGGAGTACGGGGGGTAGATTGATGAAGAAGACTCATGACATCATGTTGACGTTAACAAAAGCCAAGTGAAATATTCCCCCAATTTGTGGAAATATTCCCCAAAATTGCAAAATTGCCATCAAATTCTCAAAATTGCTTCTTGTGAGCCAAAGGCACTTTATGAACGTCGAAAACCGCCTTTATGCAAGTGGAGGTGGTTTTTTGGCGAGTTTGGTGGTTTTTGGTCGGTGCTAGGATATGATTGTGGTGGGGTTGTGTGACGTGGTGCTCTTTGTGCAAACGTGCACCCTATGGGTATAGGGTATAATGTGTTGGAGATTGTGTGGGTTTGCACAGTATGACACAATTTTTTTGCTATGCTCTCCCAAGTTTCCAAGATGGGAATGGTAGGGAATGGGGGGACATGTTTCGGGTACAAAGATTATTTTTGGCCATTTTTTAGGGGATAGCAAGGGACGACTATTAAAAAAGAAGGAAATTTCAATATTCATATGATAACATTGATAAAGCATTCATCATAGACATCGTAGAAGTTAGAACCATTGTAAGCATTGGTAATTGAATAGGAATTATAATGTTCTCTATATATGCATATGAGCATGAGTTAATAAAGACATGTCTGAGTGGTGTGTATATTCAAGTGAGGGATTTAGTATTAAAGTTTTTCTGAACCCTTCAAGACTGCATGTTTTGTTGTCAAACTCATTAACAAAGAGGAACAATTAGGTAAAAAGATGATTGGTTATGTTCCAGTTTGACCTTAGCTGGGATACTAATAGATGGGATTATTCTATGAGCTGTTTGTGCATGGCATGATTGATATATTTATGCATTATGAAAATGGCATTTCCTGCAAACTATGACTTAACTCATATTCAACAATATAATGACTATTGCATGCCAATTTTGTCTATGGAAATCATTTTGTACTAAACAAGCCGTCCAATGTATGAAACAAGATAATCCTTGATTGTGGCTTTTATAGTGAAGATGTAGAGATTTGCAACAAGGTATATGTATTTTGTAGGTTTTGTGATCATGACTCATCATTGGTTTATTACTTGGTTAGACTTATAGTTTGATGGGGGTTGAGGGGCAACGCCCCTCGCGAGGGTTTGGGGGTAGCGCCCCTTGTGGGGTCTATGGGTAGTGCACACAATTTTTCATATTTTGTTTGTAAATCCTAGATGGATATGTCATAAGCCAAACAAGCATTGAAAGATTGTATCTTTTTTTAAAAAGTAACTAAATGTGGTACGTTAAGAGATGGCTATGTTAGAATATTATATTCTTCTTTTGTTTAATGGTCAATTATATCTACAGTAGTTAGTAGTTGAGGTAGTTAGACATTTTAATGTCTACAGTTATTTACTTCCTCTATATATTGTAATTTGTTCTCCTTGTTAATACAAGCAATTTTTTAGCTAAAAGCTAAAATTGTTTCATGGTATCAGAGCCAGATTGAGCTCGTCTCTCTCACGGGAGGGCTCAGGATTATGGAGGTTGCAAAGACAAGGTTTTTGTGCTCAAACCCGTGAAGGGTTTTGACCTGTCTTCTGGGTGGATTTGTCTGATTCGTTTTTTGGCCGCACGACTTTCTTCTCACGTTTTTTTGCAGATCTGGGCGTCCTCGTGTCTTCTGGGGCATGATTTCTTGCATACCCGCACTTTTGTCTGCACGCGTTTCTAAGTGAGCGCGGATTTGCTCGCTCTAGGGCCGCGTTTTCGTTTGTGTATGAGCTGCGACTTTTTGTTTGAGAAGACGTGTTTTCTTTTGTCTGTGAGCGACCCATAACTCCCGTCTGCAGTTCGCGTTTGGAGCTATTATTCCTGCGTGCGACCCTGGTTTTTATTCGCACTGTTTTCTGCGCCCCTGATTGTCACCATTTCGAGGTCCTTTGTCTCTTGCGTGGCGACCTTTCTAGTCCTTCTGCAACCTGCGTCAGGATTTTTCCACAACCCGTTTTTCTTCCTAGCGTATTTGTTGTCTGAAGGTCGTGATTTATGAGATTTTTGTGGCCGCTTTCTTTGATTTTTAAGCTCGTGTCTTGGCGCTATTTGAAGATTCTTGGCTGTCGTTCTTTCTTGCTTCTTGGGCACCGACCTCTGTGTTTTTGTGGAGGGATTTATGGCAGAGTTTTTCATATACATTTCTGGATTTTCTGCATTTTTAATGGCGGCTAGGGTTTTTGCGTGTTTCGCCTAGGGTTTCTGCAACTTCGTCGAGGGTTTTGACCCTCTATTTCAACGCGATTTTTCTTTTGATTGCAGGTTCTTGGTGGGTTTTTCGAGATCTCAAATGGGTTGGTCTTCGACTTTTTGGGTGCTTTGTTTTCCGTGCCTCGATTTTTGTGCAGATTTGTTCTGGTGTCTAGGGTTCCAAACCCTCTGTTTTTCCAGCCAACAATTGATGTATGGTTTTTTAAATATTTTTTCCCTTAAAAAAAAATCTGTATGGGTTTTCATAATTTTTTCCCTTAAAAAATTTAGGGAGGGTTTATAATTTTCTCTTCAAAAATTAAGAGTTTTTTCTTGTATACCCTAGTCAGGGTTTTTGTCGTTAGGGAAGGCTCTCTGAAATTTGGTTTTTACCGTTTTTTCCGAAAAAAACGATGATTTGTAATCTTCGGATTTCTGGGTTTGGCGATTTTTTCCTCAAAAATTGTACTTTGTTGTAGTCTGTTTTGGTCGCACCTGGAGTTGTTGGGACGAACATCTGCATAATTGGCTTCTTGCAGTCTGTTCTCGGGTGTCATGCTCATCTGCAAAAGTTTTAACAGTTTGCTGATTTATCCTCAAAATCATGGCAACTGTTCTTCGTGTGTCTCTGGTTTTCAAGGAGGGACAACTCTGTTATGCAACATCAGGTTGGACGTTTTGTGATAATTTTTGGTGAGCAGTTCTATAGTTTTTGGGAGGGTTAGTGGCAGACTCATCTCAAGTGGCAGAGTCAGTGGCTGGCTCTTGTCTCTCGTTGCAGAAGCGTTATGCGAAGAATGGGGCAGCTTTCTTTGTTTTTTTTTCTGAATGGTTTTTGGTACTCTTGGTCATCAACATTCTGCAGATCCAGGGAGGGTCTCCGTAGCAGTAGAATGTTTTGAAGAATTTGTGACCAAACCTCCTGCAAATTGTATTTTGTAGGCTAGTTAGACGATTGACCATTAAGGGAGGGTGTTAGAATATTATATTCTTCTTTTGTTTAATGGTCAATTATATCTACAGTAGTTAGTAGTTGAGGTAGTTAGACATTTTAATTTCTACAGTTATTTACTTCCTCTATATATTGTAATTTGTTTTCCTTGTTAATACAAGCAATTTTCTAGCTAAAAGCTAAAATTGTTTTAGGATAGCTATCTTTGGAACAAATGAAGGATGTCTAGATGTCCCTAGGCTGTCCCCTAATGCACCTTGCAATTTTTTTGACATCTCGGGGACATTTTCTAAATTTTGACAAAAAATGGGATGGGGTGGGCACGTTTCCTACTCATCCTCACATCCCTAAAATGTCCTTTGTAGGGGATGGGGTCATTTTGGGCAAGGGATGCATCCTTGAGGAGCATTGTTTTTTTGTTGAAAGTTTTGAAAAATATTTAAAAAATTAAGTTTAATTATTTTATTGGTGTATGATTGTGCAATTCCTACATAGAGGATTTTGTATAATATTTCTTTTGCATAGAGAATATTCTTTGCAATTTGTCGACGGGGTAGGAAATTTTTCTTAGGCTCTAGGTCAAGTGCTCCAAATTTGATTTTTAGGTTATTGGGCCTTTTGCATGCAATGGCAAGGTTAGATTTGACTCGAAATGCTTTGAAAGATTAAGCACCCACCAAATTTGGTATGCATCTCCCAACTTCAAACCCTTGTAGATTTGCCCGTTACTGTCCAATTTGGACAAAATAAAAGGCAAAACTGACCTTCTCGAATGCTCTAGACTCAATGGTAAGCTTAGATTTACTCATTTCTTGTGTCTGCGGTCATCCTTGGCCCCTCTTGCGTCATACCGTGCCATAGGCGCAGGATTTTCTCATTTACTATTTGTACGACTGCATTTACTATAGTTTTCTTGGTTTTTATTATGCCTTAACCGACTCTAACCCATCAGTTCTTGTTGGTGTTGGCAGTTCAACGACTCTGCTCAATGGCTCCCCTTCCGAACAAGTGACCCCAAAAATTTGTTCCGAAAGTGTTTCACGAAGTAAGTCTTTTGACTCCTCGACTGATGTGGTTTTACCCTTGCCAAATTTTGATTTTGCATATCAATGGCTTGAGCAACATACTCTTGTTGGTTATTTTATTGGGAGGACTCCTCTTAAAAGTGTGCTTAAAGAATGGGTCCATAAGGCCTGGGTCATGGGGTCTGCCTTGATATGGTCCAAAATTTGACCAAACGTTTTTTCCTTTTTTCACTTTGCGGAGGTTAGTCATGTTCAGGGAATCCTGAACCATGGTCCTTGTATGTCCGGTCATCTTTGTTGGTCTTCCAGTCATGGATTCGGGATTTTGTTGTCTCAGATGACACCAAGTTATGGCTTTTGGTCTGGATTGAGTTTTCTGGTTTGCCTTTGTCTTGTGTGCCTTTTTTACAACATATTGCGTCCTCTCTAGGGAGGGTTATTTGTGTTGAACCAGATAGGTTCTTTCAAGCTCGACCCCAAAAGTGGGTCTGTGTTGAAGTGGACCTTTCATAGGATTTGAAAGATTCCATTGACATTTAGATTGGCGCTCTCCGGCATAGCCAGAAAGTCACCTATTTTAATTTGCTGAATATGTGTTATAGGTGTAAGTCTGCAGACCACAAGATTAAGGATTTCCCTCTGGCAGTTTCTCACACTCCTTCGCCGCCATGGGATACTGAAAAGCCTCGTCAAGTGGATAGTTCTACTGCCAAACTAGAGGAGAAATGGACAATGGTTATGAACTGGAAGAACAAGTGCAATGGCTTTGGGACGATTTCCAAAGTCCCTGAGCCAACAAAAGAGATTTCAAACCCTTCGGTGAAGGGGAAAGAAGCCCAGGTTGGCTCTACCAATACAAGGCCTAAAGCTATGCCCCAGCCTGCTGCCGTTATGATAGCACAACCGACTGAATCTCCTCTCGTGTCGGGAGCTCACAGAAGGTCCTGAAGCCCTTTTCGACCTCTGGAAGGAGAATTTGTTTAGGAGAAACAAAGATTTTCATCTCCAACCATTCAAATTGGTTCAGTTCTGCAGAATTTTTACAGAATCGCTTCTCTACTTTGGATGAGAAGCCGGACTCTGACGATATGGAGGAGTTTCATTCATGAATTTCCTCTCATGGAATGTTCAAGGTTTGACAAACCTCTCTAGGAAGTATTCCGTTAGGGATACTCTGTAGAAGTATGCTGGTGTTGAAGTGCTTTGTCACCAGGAAGTGAAAATTTCTGGTTTTTTGCTTGCTTCGGCTTGTCGTTATATTTGGCTAGCAAGTAAAATGTTTTGTACTAAACATGAGGCCGGATGTGGTGGAGCCGTCACCCTTTTGTCCCCATGGTGGCATGCTTGTGTGGTTGATCATGGGTCTGACCCTACACATCGGCTCGTCTGGATTCTTCTTAACATTGATAATCATTCTTTTGGGATTATCAATGTTTATGCCTCGAATGATGTTGTTGAAAGATCTCTTCTCTGGCGTTGGATTGCTGATTCACTGCCAGTTGCTACGTGGCTGTTTTGTGGGGATTTCAATATGGTTGAGATGACGTACGACAAGGAGGGTACTCTGCCATTCAGATGGGCAGTTGGCGAATGAGAGGCTTGGTACTACATGCACAATAAATTCGGGCTCTTTGATCCCAGTCTTGGCTACCACCATTCTCATTCTCTCTGGCACACTTGGTGCAACTATTGAGCTGGCTTTGACAAGATATTTAAATGCCTTGATCGTGCCATGATTTCAGCTCAATCTTTTTTCTCTTTTGCCAGCTCTTCACTTCTAGTTAAGCTGTTAGGGGATGTGACGGTGTCAGACCATTTCCCCATCTCATTTCTCATTGAATGGGAGTTAAGACAACCTCGTGCCAGCAAGACCCAGTTCTTTCTGAACATGTCTTTGCTGCATCATCAACCCACGTTGGCCCACATTCGTACAATATGGAATTTGAAGTGTAGGCCACCTCATAATACAGGTTGGATTACTTGCTGGAATGATGCCATCACTCGCACGGTGAGGTTTCTCCGCATTTATGGGCGCCAACTGACCATCTTTCGCCGAAGGTCCTATGAGGCGACCACGTCTGACCTTTGCTCTGCCGTCGAGGCTCTGGTGGCTAGCCCTTTTTCCCCTTCCTTGCAAGTTAGGGTGGCAGAGTAAAGGCACAAAAAACAAATTGCTGATAATTATGTTGCTAGAGCGGCACAAATCAAGGCCAGGTTGCACTAGCTTAAAATCGGAGATCGTGCCTCCAAAGAATTTTTTCGGGCCCTTCGTGCCAGACACTCTTCTCTTGGCATCAAAAAGATCAAAGATGGCAACAAGGTGCTCTCTGAGCTACCTGAAATTCTCCAGGCCTTTGTTAGGCATTATGAACAGGTGTTTACTGCCTAGGATTCCACACCTGAGGGTCAGCAAGCTCTCCAGGATTGTCTTGCTGTTGTGCCAAATAGGCTATCTTCAACCCAGAAAGCCTTCTGTGAGAAAATGCTCACAATTGAGGACCTTAAAGAAGTTGTCCACACTATGGCAAACGACAAAGCCCCGAGAATTGATGGCTTCCCATGTGAATTTTACAAAGCCCTTTGGGATTGTGTTGGGCATGATTTATATAAAGTTTATCTTGAAGCTTTTCATTCCAAAACATTAGGAAATCTAATTAACAAAGGGAATATTAAATTCATACCTAAGTCTGGCAATCCCGAGGATATTTGCAACTGGCGGCCCATCACACTCCTTAATGTTTCGTACAAAATCATTGCCAAAGCCCTTGCCTTGAAAATTCGCCATATTTTGCCTCAGATTGTGCGCCCGAAGCAAACTGGTTTCATCAAGTCCAGATTTATTCTGGATAATATTATTGTAGTTTGGGAAGGAATGGAATGGGCCAGGCGCTCTAATCAAAAAGCCATTTTCATTAAAATAGACTTTGCTAAAGCATATGACCGCATTGAATGGCCTTTTATTCTCGCCATGTTGGCTACCTTAGGGTTTGGCCCTAATTTTATTCAGGCTATGCAAATGCTTTTTTCCAACGCCTCTGCTTGCATCACCATTAATGGCCATTAGTCCCCTTCCTTTGGCTTGTTCCATTCCATCTACCAAGGTTGTCCGCTCCCCTCCTCATTTTATCTGCTTGTTGTTGAAAGGTTTGGTTACTTGCTGGCCAATGTCGTCTCACAGCGGCGGGTTCGTGGCATTTCATTACCTAATTCGCTAGCCTAGCTGGTCAATGGCCATTTCACCGACGACTCTTTTCTCACTCTTTTGGAAGAGGAAAACAATGTTAAAGCTGCTTTGGATTGCCTTTAGACTTTTTGCCTTGCCTCTGGCTCTGCCGTTCAATGGCATAAAATTTTATGTTATAGATAGTCTATTCTGCCCAGTCCTGAATGGATTTAGCATTATGGCTGGAAATGGATTGGGCCAGGTGAAATCTTTCGATTTTTGGGCATTCCTTTTGCCTTCCAGGCTTCTCCCATGGATCTTTGGCAAGCGGTGTTGTCTTGGATTGAGCAAAAGCTGGTTTACTGGATTACCAAGCCTCTTTCTTTGGCTAGTAAATTCCAGATTTGTTCTAAGGTGTTGGCCACTACAAATGTTTATTATTCCTCGTGCTGGGCCCCTTCGAAGGCCGCTTATGCTAAGCTTGAAAAGTTGTTGCGCGAATTTGTCTGGGCCTCTTCTGAGACTCACTGTGGGTTTCACCGCATGGCTTGGGAGTTTTGCTGCTTACCCAGAGACTCTAGAGGGCTTGGCCTGCTTTTTACTCAACGGCAAGGGATTGCTTTGTGTGTTAAATGAATAATCAGAGCGCTTATTGGTGATGAGGCTTGGAAAATTTTCCTCAAGCATTGTATTCAATCCGGCTTTCCTACTCACAGACTTGCTTGGAAGGGGATTGGCTTTCAAACCCTTCTGGTTATGAGGGAACCAGTCCAGATTGTGGGAAATTTCGTTGCCAAGAGTATTTGGAGAGCTTGGGAGGCTGTTAAGCCCTGGTTTCGTTGGGCTGGCTTCGGTTTCTGTGATGGGCTTTTGCTCAATCAATAGAACATGTGGTGGTCACCTCTTTTTACCAGTAATGTTCAGCTGTTGGCCAAGTCACTTTGGCTTAACACCCTCAAATTTCACAAGAAACGTATCCAGACCTTGTACCAAGTGTTTCACAGACCCACAATGCGTATCATGCCGTGGGAGGATTTTAGTGCTCATTACAGTCTTCAAAACCAAGACCATGATACTTATGATGTTCTGGTGAATGCTATTCTGGCTGATATGCTTCATAAAGTGGGTATTCGTAGGAACAAGTCTTGATGGAAGGATTGGAAATGGTACCCAAACACCCCTTTCAAAAACTACAAGCCTAGGCTTGGTTATTTGTGGCTTTCGCCTCATTTTCCTATGATTGACAGTTTAAACCAGCGGTGGCATCTCCAGTCTTTTGTGTCTGTTTGGTGTAAAAGATTCTCTGCCACTTGGTCTGCAAGTGTTGAGCCTAAGCTCGCCCACTTTGCTTGGTGTATTTTTTTCCAAGGCTTACTTGTGGGGTCTCAACTTGTCCACTTGGGGGTCCAGGACCCTCGTTGCCCGTTCTGTGGGCAGGCTGAGTCGTTTAAGCATCTTTTATGGTTTTGTACCAAAGCTTAGTAGTTTTGGAATTGGATTCATGACTTCTTTCGGCCGTTCAGGCTAGAGCCGTTTTCTTGTCATATGATTCTGCTGGGTGATTCGCCCAGGCTTCCTGCTAAATATACCCAGCTTTGGCACACTTTTAGGGTGGAAATCCTCTTCAGTATTTGGAAAGATAGAAATGCCTGCATTTTTGCTCGTAGCCAGATTGATAAATATGTATTGCTATACTCTAAAGCAATTATTTGTTCTAATGTTCTTTTGCAGATACAAGTTCAAGCTAACAAAGTTGCACTCTAGGTTTCTCACCTCTAGGTCCTTCTGGATCATTGGGGAAATGCCCCTTGCATTGTGGCTTGGGTGCCCTCATTGCCTACCTCCTCTCGCGGCTAATCGCCCCCACAGGGTTGGTGGTGGAGTGGCTCTGCTCGCCCCCGCTCTCAAGCTCCTCCCTGTCGTGGCTTCCGCCCTCCTCGGTGGTCGCGTTCCCCTCCGCGGGCTAACCAGGGGTGGCCCTCTGGAGGGGTGGCGGGGGGCAGTGGTGGCACTTTTGGGTGGCCCTCTGATATTGCTCTTGGTAGCAGCTCTAGTTGGCTGGATACTGCGAAATGGTTCCCACGTTTGGACTTGGCAATCTCGCCCAGACGTGAGGATAAAGAAAAAGAGAAAGGAAAAGAAGATGATGATGGCTGGGGTCTTCCTGACGTCACTCCAGACCCCGCTGATGTATGGGGAAAGAAACCGGATGGCAGGGACCCTTCGCCCCCTACTGGCACTAATCTGGCCGCATGAAGGCCATTTTTATTTTCATGTTTGTAATGTTTATTGCTTTTTGGGCTTGGCCCGTGTGACTCCAACTTTCCGGGCTTTGCCCATGTGACTCTTGGGTTGTGCCTTTTAACCACCCACTTTTTTTTGTGAATATGTATTATTATATTTATAATTAATATAGATAACTGCCTATTCATAAAAAATAAATAAATATAATCATATCCCATGCTATGAATGTACACATACAAGAAGATAACATAAAGTGATATACACTAACTGTAAATGTAATCAAATCTTCTATCAAAGTGAGAGACTAAGGGTTCTAAAGAGATTCTAATTGTAAGAATTCTACTAAAAAATTCTAAGTCAGATTTTCGATTTCCAAATTTTATTTATACTGAATGTGCTGATTGCAGAACATTAATGATTTCGATGTTTGCAAATAACAGCAAGAGGTCACATAAATATGAGGGAGACACACCTCAAGGTGAGACGCGTCTCATGAGAGGACGTGTCTCCATAGAGTGGAGACACGTCCACTCATGGGGCGCGTCCCTTGAGCGCACGGGCTCCCTTAACAGTTCGCTGTTTATTTCTCAAACTAAAATGAGATCTGTATAACACAACAGTCATAAGGAATGAATTCCAATATGCAATATTTTGATCATCATCAGAAATCCGTAACACTTATTTGATTTTCCTTTTTCGAGGTTAAGAACACTTAGGTTAAATATAAATGATGATGATGCATGAATGCAATCATCATTTATATCTGACCGAAGCTATCTGAAACAACACTCCCTCTTAGCTAGGGAAGATATTTCAAATCAAATAAGTGGAGATATCACCTTCACACGTGATATCGAAGATATGATATGATTTCTCAATATTGTCAAGTCACATGACATTCTTCATAACACATCTTCATTATGATATGAGCACTGACATCAAGTCACATGATGTCTACCATAATTCATGGCATATCCACGGATATAAATATCCACCATGATTATCTCTTAAGGATCACAATGATCTTCAGATGATATCAAGTCCCATGATATCCATCAAAGTGTCCAAGAGATACTATCATGACATGTCCACAGATATCAAGTCACATGATATCTATCATGATAGTTTATCATTGTAGAGTCATCACTTTACAATGTCAAATACAAGTGTTCATTATTAGAAAGATCGTCTTTCAATAATGTACAGGGGGAGTAGGCCCATAAAGTCATGGAGTCACACACATGACAAAAGAGTTTACACATTAAACATCTTTATATATTAGTACAATTTTATAAACAATTTGTATTTCAAACATAAATAACAAATTACATTTCAACCATACCAAGTTTCTTCCTGAAGTGCTCTACCTTGATTCGAGAGAGAGGCTTGGTGAGAATGTCTGCAGTTTGATCATTTGTACTAATATACTCCAACTGAATCACTTTCCTTTCCACCATATCTCTTACATAATGATAGGGGATCTCAATGTGCTTAGATCTATCATGAAAGATAGGATTTACAGAGAGTTTGATGCAACTTTGATTATCACAATGAATAATTGTAGGATTCAAGGGCTCACCAAAGAGTCCCACAAGCAATTTACGAAGCCAAACTGCTTCTCTTGCTCCCATTGAGGCTGCAATGTATTCAGCTTCTGTTGAGCTCTGTGCAACTGAAGATTGTTTTCTGCAAATCCAGGAGATCATAGCTGATCCTAAACTAAAGCAACATCCTGATGTGCTTTTCCGATTAAACTTCCATTCAATCAATCAGTACCCATGTAGATCTAGTTGATCATTCTTGTAAAGAAGACCATATCCAATAGTGCCTTGAAGATATCTCAAAATATGTTTCACATATTAAAGTGAATTTCCTTTGGCTCACACATGAATTGAAAAACATTCACTTCGCATAGCAATATCGCCCGTGTTGACCAGATACATCAAGGATCAATCATGCTAAAGGGTTGGATCGCACACTGGATACGCTACGCTTCTTTCAATTTGTGAAGGTTGGTTTCCATAGGTGTAGACATCGGTCTGATCCAACATTCCAAATCTCTTCGTATATCAATAGTATACTTCCTTGGTTTAGTATAATGCCCTCTCGATTTCTGCCATACTTCTAAACCTAGGTAAGTGTAGAATGCCCAAGTCTTTCATGTCAAATTCAGAAATCCGCTTCCCTTGAGCAATGAGGTGATCTTCTCCTGTTATCAGCAGGTCATCAACATATAAAATAATTATTAGCATATCACCTTTAATTACCTTGAAGTAGAGATTGGAGTCAACATCATTCTTGGAAAATCCTAATCCCAAGAGATAGCTGTCAATTCTTTCATACCAGACCCTGGGAGCCTGTTTAAGTCCATAGAGGGCTTTCTTCAGTCTGCATACATGTGAGTCAGGTTTATGTATCACAAAACCTTCAGGCTGTTCCAAATAGACTTCTTCTTCAATGGTTCCATTCAGGAAGGCAGTTTTCACATCCATTTGATGGATCTTCCAACCTTTAGCTGCTGCAATGGCTAACACCGCTCTCACTGATGTGTAACGGAACAGCAATGTTTCTTAGTAATCAATGCCTTCCTTTGAGAAAACCTCTTGCCACAAAACGTGCTTTATGTTTTTCTATACGCCATCGGCGACATGTTTTTGAAGAGCCATTTGGAAGAGACAACAGATTTCTCTTTTGGTCTAGGCACTATATCCCATACATCATTCTTTAGAATGGACTGATATTCCTCTGTCATTGCATCCTTCCATGCTTGATGTCGGAAAGCTTCTGTAACACTTGACAGGTTCGGAGTTTATGATGTTGTTCATTAGAGCAACATAGCTAGAGAAACGTTTGGGTCTTTTACTCTCCCCGAACGTTCCTTTGGGTGCTGCATGATCCTTTGCTTCTTTGATCATCTTCCTGGCCCAAAGTGGTCTCTTTTTGCCGTTGTCATTTGTATTCTCATTTGAAGTAGAAGGAAGTTCTTGTGGCATTTCCTCAGGATGCTCCCTTTGAATCTCAGGAGCAGGTTCCATTTCAGTACTCTAGGGGAATAGGTTTCAGTCTCACTAGAACTTCTTGCCCTCTTGAATGCAACGTCTTCTTCAAAGATGACATCTCTGCTCAATTCAATTTGATTCTCCCCGGGTATGAATATCCTGAAGGCCTTGGAGGTTTCACTATATCCCATAAATATCCCTTTCTTTCCGGAAGGTTCAAGTTTGAATCTCTTCTCCTTGGGCACATGAATATAGACGGGCAACCAAAAATCCTAAAGTGACTAATGTCAGGTTTTATGCTAGTGAAGGCTTCTTCAGGAGTTTTGTTATCAAGATGAGAATGAGGACATCTATTTTGGATGTAGACAACAGTCCTAGAGGTTTCTGCCCAGAGAAAGAGGTTTCAATGTTTTGGTCAAGCAACATTGCTTTGGCAACTTCTACAATGGTTCTATTTTTTCTTTCAGCAACCCCATTTTGTTGAGGGTTGTAGGCCACTGTGAACTCCCTCTTAATTCCAGCACTCATGCAAAATTCCTTAAAAATTTTAGAGGTGTATTCTTTCCCATTGTCTGTCCTTAAGGTTTTTATTTTCTTCCCGGAGAAGTTTTCCGTAAGTGCTTTGAACTCTTTGAACCTTTTGAGGATTTCTATTGACTCTTTACACTTAAGGAAATAGATCCAGGTTTTCCTAGAGAAGTCATCTATAAATATGACATAGTATAGAAATCCTGCTTTTAGAAGGTACAAACATGGGTCCACATAAGTCAGAGTGAACCAGATCTAACACATTTAGGGTTTTGCTCAAACTAATGGGAAAGGATCCCTTTGTATTCTTTCCTAAGGCACAACCTTTACAAGTTCCTTCATGAGATGGTTTTAACTTAGGTAAGCCTATTACAAGTTTTCCCATAGAAGGTAGGGCACATAAATGAAGGTGTCCTAATCTTCTATGCCAAATCTCATTTGACTCAAAGGTGTCAAGGGTAAGGGCTTGTTTAACTTCAGTGCAAAGTTTGTAAAGGTACCCTTGTCTTACACCTATGGTTTGGGCTTTCTTGATAGTTGAGTTTTTAGGCCATGCTAGAACTTTTCCATCCATAAATGTAACCCTATATCCATTGTCTTCAAGGGCAGAGATGGATATTAGATTCCTCTTTATTCCAGGTACAAATAAGACTCCAGTGAGTTGAAGGGAGAGACCAGATTTCAATGTGATGGAACAAGTTCCAACCCCTTTTACTTGATGTGTAGAGTCATCCCCAATTGTTACATCTTCATCAGACTCTTCAGTCATAGTGTCTAAGTGTTCTCTAAACCCTGTGATGTGCCTCGAAGAACCACTATCAATCACCCAGTTGTTGATATTGTTAGATACTTGACTAGATAAGGCTGAATAGAACACAAAGTTCTCAGATTCATGATCTGAATTTGTCTTTCCTACTTTGGCAAAAGATGCTTGTTGCTTTGATTTCAGGGCACTTCATTGCATAGTGGCCATATTGATCACATCTAAAGCATTGCACTTGAGAGATGTCTTTCCTTTTAGAAGATCCCTTTCCATTGAAATTTCTCTTTCTTTTAAAAGATCCTTTCTTGTAGGAGTTTTTCTTATTCCTTTTATTAGACGATGTGTTGAGTACATGAATGTCTTCATCTATGTTTTTCTGTTTGTTTTCTTTTGTAGGTCTTGTTTCTTCTTGAAGGCAGTCAGTTCTTAGTGTCAAACTTAGGGAGTTTAGATCTTGCACGTTATTCCTTGAACAAATGACTCCCATGAGTTTGGTAGGCCTCCTAGTGCAATTAGAGTTAACTCTTTGCTATCAATCTGATATCCAATTGTGGATAATTGATCCCTTAGTTCAATAATCCTCATGAAGTATGCATTAATGGACTCTCCTTTGTTTATTTGAGCATTGTTGATTTGCCTTTTTAATGCAAGAGTCCTGCAGGTGTTGTTGATCTCATAAGTACTCTCAAGAGATTTGTACATATGGTATGCAGTTTCATGTTTTGCTAGGATGGGCACTATATGATCCCTAACTGCATCTACTAGGATTTTCATGGCCTTTTCATTGTTTTCCATCCATTGAGTTTTCTCAGGTTCAGACTCTGGTTCCTTCATATTTTCTCTCACAAGTGAGTCTAGCTTATTCTCTTTAAGGATCATCATGATTCTAAATTTCCATGATGTGAAATTGTCTGCTCCTGCAAGACGATCTTCAAATCTGATCACACTTGACATTATGAAGAATGTGATGTGAATTCAATTCTAGAAAATACGAATTTTCTTGAGCAATTTGATATTTAGATTTGATTTGGATTCACACAACGTGGCTCTCATACCATGTAAATGTAATCAAATCTTCTATCAAAGTGAGAGACTAAGGGTTCTAAAGAGATTCTAATTGTAAGAATTCTACTAAAAAATTCTAAGTCAGATTTTCGATTTCCAAATTTTATTTATACTGAATGTGCTGATTGCAGAACATTAATGATTTCGATGTCTGCAAATAACAGCAAGAGGTCACATAAATATGAGGGAGACACGCCTCAAGGAGAGACGCGTCTCATGAGAGGACGTGTCTCCATAGAGTGGAGACACGTCCACTCATGGGGCACGTCCCTTGAGCGCGCGGGCTTCCTTAACAGTTCGCTGTTTATTTCTCAAACTAAAATGAGATCTGTATATAACACAGCAATCATAAGGAATGAATTCCAATATGCAATATTTCGATCATCATCAGAAATCTGTAACACTTATTTGATTTTCCTTTTTTGAGGTTAAGAACACTTAGGTTAAATATAAATGATGATGATGCATGAATGCAATCATCATTTATATCTGACCGAAGCTATCTGAAACAACACTAACAATAATCTCACAAGTACATAGATCAACAAGAATAGTACAATTTCAATTACAACCCTCAATAATATACATCAATTACATAGGCCAATCTGCCAATCTACTACATATGCAACGGTTGCTAATACAAAGGTGCAATATACAAGTGAAGTCACTAATCCAATCCACAAGCAATTCTCTCCAAGCTCCTACTCTTATGGGGAAGGTATTTACTATTTTGAATCCACAGATCGAAGGAAGCCTATCCTTCCCTTCCATTAGTTTCGCTTGAAGTGTACAAACTGATAATCCAATAATACGAAGTACAAAGATAACTCAAATGATTATCTTCTTAGGTTCTTTTCTCTTTTCCACACAGAGCCATACAACTTAACCAAAGCATTCAACTATCACATCAGATGTCAACAACAGCAAGGACATCACAAGACAGCAGACCAACTTAACCAAGACTTTATGACACATTACAACACATAAGTACAAACATCAAGAAACATATAAAATACAAAGAGCGTAGTATAAGATACATAAGAGACAAGACTTTGACCTCTACATATTACAAGTTCACAGTACAATATTCCAAGATGTCTCCTAACCATTCTAAGATCTATTTCCCAAACTTGTAGTTAACCAATTACCTCACATAAGAATGAAGACAAACTATGTCACCCGTAAAACACACTACCTCAACAGGTAGTATTAGCTTGCAAGCTTACAAAATAAGCTACAGGTATTCATTTCATAGAGTCTCCTAACTCTGGTGATGGAAAGCAACTGACAATGCATAAGATTCAGCACAAACATTATGGTGTTAATTAGGAAAACCACAGGCTGCAAGAGAAAAACAATCTATGGGCCCATGGGGCATCATCAGCTGTGAAACAAACAAGAAGAAAGGTTAACAATTGTCAGGGATTGCTACCAAACTGTTAAGAATAGGGCTGATGCAATTGGACAAGTCTTGAATGCTGATAGCATAAGAAAAGAAAGCATTTTTCTACACCAGCAGTATTAGCATACCAACACAGCAAAGTGAGCTCCCAATCAGTGACGAATTTTACTGAATGAACTTGCAGCCTTCCAAGCACTGGACTATGCATCTGGGTAGTCAAGGAGATGAGCAAACTAGTTAGGTTTGGAATTCGGAGGGCTTTAATAATGCTGGTTAAGCCACTGGGAAGGGACACTGCACCAATCTGTGAAACACCAGCTGAGACCTTTTCAATCTATCTATTGCTAATTTTTTCTCTTGATCAAGTTTATACTGCAAGCCAAATAATCTATCTTTTTGATAATCTGTTTGCATCTTCCATTCTGTAGAACTTGATTAGGTACTCTCTTTTGAACAGCTTTAGTTTCCTTGAATGCCCACGCATGGGCTCTTGTGATCTTCCCCCACAAGCATGCACTTTGAAGGGGTCCTTATATTCTCATTTACTATTAATATAAACTCGTCATTATCAAAACAATTGGTTGCCTGTACAAGTGGAATAAGATTGATGCATGAGTTAACCTCTTCATTTTTACTCTTTGTTCTTGAAGGTTTGAGAGGTCTGGTATTAAAAAAGTTATCTTATTGAAGTTTACTTGAATCACAGGGATGAAAAAAGACTGGAACTTGAAGGACAGGGAAAATTTAGTCTTCTATCCGGTGCTGTTATGGTGCCACATCCCACTAAGGTACTAACAAATGTGTTCTGTGCTTCTTTTGCTAAACAACGATATATCTTTAACTTAGTCATGCACTCTTCCATAATATTAATTTGAAATTGTTGCTAGCTGACAAATAACTTTTGTTAAACCCTATGTTGTCTGGAGGGCATGCATTGTGTTATTGTTTTTTTTTTTCACATCTAATGTATAGTTCTTGATTGCTGTTAATGCACATTGATTATTATACAAGTTTCAAGATTGGAATACAGACATTATGTCAGAAAGCCTTGGTTGGAAATTAATTTTAACATGTAATAGAAGTTTGGTTCTATTTTCTATTTTCTCTGATATTGTAAAATAATGTAGTCTGATTTAAGCACGTCTTCATGAACTTGAAAATCATCTACATAAACAAGAAAATAAGAATGGAGCTTAATTGAAGGTGTATTCTGAGAAGTTGAACTTTCTATGCTCAAAGGAGGGAGAGATGGAAGAAGAAAGTGAGGCATTGTCCCAGATCTTCCCAAATTGCCTTTTGGGACACAATTTTTTTTTGTAAATGGTATGCCTTAGTTGATATCAAGCAAAGGTATATTTTTTAATTTTTTATTGTTATGTTAGTGAGCTCCAATTTTCTTTTTTTTTGGCATGATTGTAAACTGGGAGACTAAGGGTAATAACTATTAACTATGCATTCTTTATTAAATTTTAGTCTTTGAAACAGTAAATCAATATTTAAGGGACATTTAATATAATCTGATTTATTTATTTTTCAAATGTTTATGTCTTTTCTATGCTTGTACCTATTATTATATTATATTAGATAATATTAAATATGTAAAAGTGTAACTCCTATTACACTGTTGGTTATCTTCTTTTGTAATTGCCATCATTATGGCAATTGTAATAGTCATCTATATTTGGACTATTTTCAATAATGCAAGGCTGTGCTCTTCTCTCATCTCATTTTTCTGTTCATGCTAACATTGATATTAAAGCTATGTTTAGTCTCGGGGTAGAATTCAGGTAGAGAAGGTTGAGGGTGCGGGAAGTCTTTGAAAGACATGAGTTATAGATTTCGTGTGGTGAAAAATTGCGAGGTCATAAACCGAAGGTTGTGAGTTGAAAGGGCATGGAGAAACTACAGTTGCGAGTTGCAGAGGTTGTGGGTGGAAAATAGCAAAGGGGACAAATTTCAGTTTTTAGTTGTGGGTAGAAGTTGTCATTGTATTATTTTATTTAGTTTTTTTGTAGTTGAAAATTACAGTTGTGAGGGCATGTGAGGAGCAAGGTCGCAGACACAGCTGCGGATTTACAATATAAAACTTGTTACAATTGCGGACAAGGGTACAAAATAGAGGATTGTGGGCAGAAAAAGCTTTAGCTGTAGGTTCTGCAGGTTGTGACAGGAAGGAACAATAGCGGCTAGGGCATTATGGCATATCAGAATTGCAAATTTCAAAAATCGTGAGCTTTTATAGTCAGAGATAGGGCGTACCAGCAATTTGCATACAATTGTGGTTTTTGGGTGACTATAGTCGATCTCAAGTTTATTTTTTGCCAAACTCTGTTGGTCTTTGTTTTTACTCCAAACGTTTTGAAAAGGAGTTTTTCAAATTTTTTTTCCTAGGGTTTGAAGTGAATTTACTTTTTGGGTCAGTTTATTCTGGGATCAAATTTTCTAGGTCAAAATTCAAAAGGGTTTTCCAATATTTTTGGAGGGTTTGAAACTTTTTGGGGCCATTTTAAATTTTTTGGGTTTGCTAAAGTAAAATGGCCAATATTTAGAATTTAGCATTGTTTGAGTCACAAAAATTAATGGGTTAAAATTGTAACATAGGGGTTCACAGATACTTGTTATTGCTTGGTATCGAGAATGTGACAAAATCCTAGTAGGCATAGAAACAAGGCTTATTAATAATCTAGGTGATTATGACAAGCACCATAGGGAAGCCTTGTTAATTTTCAAGTTGTTAGTATTTGATGATTTAGTCCTTGAAGCCCAAAATGCTAAATCTGCACATGTACAATGGGATAGTTAGAAAATCAAATATCAAGTCCATGAGAAAAACAAAGTTTAGTACTTGAAAAATTTGTTGTTTTCTTTCAAGCTGAATGAGGGAGGAGGCAGAGGGTTTCTTTGTTGGAGAGTTTTTAAAAATCAAATATCTTAGGGATCAACTTTTGTGGTCAACAATCCAATGGACAAGGATGATATAGCTACTGTAATCATTAGCAATTTGAACTACAGTAAGACTTTTTTGGAGTCTTTGAACTTGTTGGCAAAAAGACCGACTTTGACATTTGACAAGGTTAGTATGTATTTGTTGCAGAAAGAATGACGATAATAACAATTGAGTGAAGTTCCTTTTGGGAGTTCAAAAAATGCACTTGCTACATGGTTTCAAGGTGTACAAAATACAATGCTTTTGCCATTTGACAACCATGGAGAAAGGTACAACGCTTCTATTGCTAGAAATTTGGGCATGTGAAGAATGATTGTAGAAAAAGATAGTATGGTCTATCCCACAAGCAACATATGAAAACTAATGTGGCAGTTCTGTTGACGAAGACCATGACGATGAATTTACATTGATGGTTGTTTGTTCTTTAATTTAGGTGCATCTAGAAACTTCATGTGTTGAAAGGATTGGTATGTTAGGTTTGTTGTTGATGATAGGCATAGGGATTTTGTCTTTCTTGGTGATAGCAAGTCACACACAACCCTCAATAATGGCAACAAACTTTTTGTACAGATTTTTTTGGTATGTTTGTGATTTGAGCAAAAAATTACATTCTATTATTTTTTTTTTGGTTGGTAATAAGTGTTCTTTTATATTACTTTTGTAAAAAAGATTACATCATCAGTTTAACCTCCATCCAAACAATAGATACAATAAGTTTTATCAAAGAGCATCTTAACATACAGGGTAAAATAAAAAAAACCCCATTCCCAAAAACTGCCAAAAACTCCAACCAAAACACCATAGCAACCCATCGACATAAGCCCGACCTTATTAATAGTACCTACAACTAACATTAACCAACACTACATGCTACGCAGCCAAAAACAGACGGAAGGACATATAAGTCCAGAATCACGAGCTACTCGGGTCACCCACAACCGAAACTGCTTGCAGCTTCCTTGTCTTTAGCCCGAATCGCTTCTGCCTTGGACGCTGATTTGCATTCCACGCCTTCACCGCCTCCTCCTGCAATTCTGCCTTCGCCCATTCCACCACCATCTCTTGCTCCATTAACTCAATAAAGAGTTTCAGAGCCTGCCACCCGAGATGGGCTTCCTCCCTGCACCTCACCTTATACCTCCCTTTCGGCCACCAGATGAAATATAAGTAACCATTTGCCCCAAAAAGCTCAGCTATGTCTTCATCCACTAGTCCTTCGCTGATATCAATTCCAACCCCTGGAACACACCACTCCAAGATTGATTCCATTTCGCCTAGAAAATCTTCATGAACAATTAGTTTCAAAATCCTGCGAACCGTTGCGACCTCCTCACCCAAATCAAGCCCCCAAGCTGCAATCATAGAATAGACATCTAAATTGGTTTGATATCTATGGCGCAAGCGACCAAAATATTTTCCCAAAATCATCTTTACACACTGCCTTAATCTGCTATCCTCCACCAAAAAGAGACCCATCAGCCGCTTTTTTGAGGCATCCCCAAAAAAGGGTCTTAGTTGTCTATTAGAGCAAAAGGAAAAGTGGGCTTCCATTGGAGCCCTGCAATGAAAGTTTCAAAGCTCTGCCTAGCAATCTGCTCAGCATCCACCACTTCTTCACCGTAACCACCAGACACTTCCGTTCTCTCTCCAAAGCCTAGAATTGAAAGCTTCTCGCACACCGTAATGGTGGCCACACATATTTATGTGCCACTACTCCCCATTCCTATGCTTCGCCTGTCATGTCCAAGCTACTCCGGGCATTCATCAACCACGAACATTAATGAAATGTCCTCTTCGGCGGCGGTCCTCTCACTTGCTAAGATGACGCCTCTAAAATCTTCTACAGCCAATTTCCCAGGTTCATTAAATGTTATAGCCCATTTCGATAACACATTAGCCTCCAAATTACCTAGTCTTCTTATATGGCTAACGCAGAAGTCTCACACCCTTCCAACTCCTGCCTGATCATTTCCACCACATTCTGTAAGTGGCATGCCTTTATGGAACCTTTCATAACCACTTGGATTATAATCAACGAATCCCCCTCAAGATGAATTTTGGATGCTCCAAGCCGTTTACCACACTTGACGGCCAGAAGTGCTGCTACAACTTCGGCTTCATTATTCGTTTCATCCATTAACTTCTTCGCACCTAAAGCTAAAACATTCCCCTGCCAGTCCCCTATTATGAAACATGCCCTTGATGGACCAGGGCTTCCCTTCAAGGCTCCATCAAAGTTGAGCTTCCACCAACCTTCTTGAGGTTTCTCCCATGACACCTCTCTAAGTTCCTTTGAAGTCGGATTAGCCCAACCCAGCCCCTTAACGGGCCTACATTCTATTATTCAAATTATAGAAAATCCTAACATTCTAGTTCAATTTTGTGGGATAAAGTGTATTGTTTGTGATGTAAATTATGATTAAGTAATTGCTCAAGGCCAAATCCTAACATTCTAGTTCAATTTTGTGGGGCAAAGTGCATTGTTTGTGATGTAAATTACGATTAATTAATTGCTCAAGGCATTATTAGGCCAAGAAACATGTACAAATCCTTGTACAAACTTGGTGATCTTGTTTTGCATGCTACATTTGAAGAACCTTGGTCTGGTCATATGTAATGACCCTGCTCAAATCTGATTGAAAACTTCTGCAATTTGGCCTTGGAAATTTCATCAAACACTTTGCATACAAGGGTCATATGAGTGATATAACATTTCAGTTTGCTATAATGTCACCTTCCTTCACTTAGCATCAATAAGGATGCTTGCAAATGACTCTAAATTGTCTAAATAATGACCTAACATGAATGTGCAACTTATCTTGACAATATTCAATGCATATATGTGACTGAAACTACTTGCAATATGCAGCTACAACAACTAGTAATTATGACAAACACTTTGGATGCAACCTAAGATGACGTTTATGCACTTACAGCCAAGTGGTATTTTAACAAACACTTGATATGCAAAATTATAACATTATTTATGCCAAAAAAGAGAACCTACAACCAATTGACATTTTGACAAACAATTGGCATGCAAACTAATAAGCTGATCATGAATGACAATAACATATTCAATTACAATAGTATTGGACCAACAACTTATATCTCCTTCTTTGCAATAAAATGTCTACTACAATGATGCTATAAATTGGCCAAGACTCTTGGCTTACAATTGTTTGACAATAGTGCCAAATCTGATTTTCTGAGTATTCACTTACAGCAGCAACTAAAATGCCTATGATGACAATGCAAACTACTTAGTAAATGCAAGAAGAACCTGGTAATGATGGTGCCCAATGTTGTTGATGAAGAAACAATAAAAATCCAATGTGATAGGCACCTTCCAAGTTCAAATCGAAATACTCAAGCTGCTGCCCCTGTTCTTGCCTGGCAAAAGTTTAGATAATTAATTGCAGCACCAAACGCCCTCCAATTTGCCCTTAAAACGATTGTCTCACGATAGGAATTGAATACAACAATACCCAAAATGATTGGCCTCCTCAATCGAAAGATATGAGCAAAAACATGAGACTCACATAGGCTGATCAACCTCCATGACAGCAGATTATGAAGGTCTGAAAATGCAACTGAAACTTTACAAAATATCACTCCTTAAGATGATGAAATGATAAATCACAATCAGCAATTATTCTCCAAATTGAATCTCCACAAATTTGCTCAATAAAATAATCAATCTCAGCAATACATCAGCTGCTGAAGTAACTTCTCCATCAAATGCAACAATACATCAGCTGTTGCAAGTCAAATACTTTACTCAAAATAAGTACAATAATACATCAGCTATTGTACTCAAATAATTTCCACAATAAAGCACAAGATTGGACTTCTGAAGTAAAGCCCACAATCAACAATAATTCAGCTAGTATCTCACAGCCTCAAAATTGTGTAACCAATGAGGGTTTTCGTCCACAAAGGTCCTCCAATGGCTGAAACCCTAGCTGGCTTCTCCACCAAATAATCACATCAAACAATCATCAATTCCTAGATGATGAGAATGAAGCCCATGATGCCTATTTATTCTTTTTCCTCAAGAGGTCGGCCTTCTTCTAGAACTTTCCCAAGTCACCTTCTAGAAGGAAATATTATTTTATTATTTTATTATTTTGCACTTTATAATAAAATAATTATTCATAACATAAAGTGCAAACATAACATTACTTTATAACATGAGGTTTCTAAAAATAGAAACATATCAAGAAATCATTAGAACACCTCCATATGTAGACTCAATCACGAAACAAGCCAACCAATCAACTGGGTATCTGCCAAACGACCCTCTAATCAAGCCCCATTAGCCTACGAGGATCAAGAATAGGCTAATTCCTCAAAAACTCCATCGCTCATGAAAAAGGGGACATTACATCATAAATTTAAGGATGTCAAGATAAAGGCTAGTATTGTGGCACAATTGACCAATGCACCTTCCAATTCATGGGGTGTGCTAATGCGTCAACCTTTGGGTGGTTCAACCTATACAAAGTTCATGTCTAGTCAAGACTTTGGCTCCATAACAGTTGCATGTTGTGCTTTAGATGCCCCAATGGAACTTTGAGTGTGACTTCGATGATGACTTCACCAAATCAAATGTGGCATCATAGAGGGTAGGCAAACCAATTGATAGCTTTCTAGTAGAGCATGTTCATTATGTTCTTTTTGCATATCTTTCTCAAGTGCTTGCTGTCATGAAGGTTGCTTGTGCAGAGATTTCTCCTTGTTTCTGCACATCTCAGGAGCTATATTGTAATTTAATTTAATGACTAAATGTCTAGATCCTTTTGTTTATTTAATAGTTTAACTCTTGTTACACTTGTTTGTTATCTTCTTTGGTAACCACTCTTTTGTAATTGTCATCATCATGGCTATTGTAACAGTCATCTATATTTATACTATTTTCAATAATATAAGGTTAGAGTCACCTCTTCTCTCTTCTCATTCTTTTGTTCTTACTGACAATGCTTTGAAGCTTATAATTTGCTTTGTAACAAGTCTTGTGTGTTAGAAATGGGTCGACAAGTCTAAATGGTTATTTTCTTTAGTTTTTGTAGAGTGGATTGTTTGATTGAATAACATGTGAAATGAGAGGCCTCCCAAAAGATTCAAATGATAAGGAACTTGAGAGTAAAGGGTAATGACACTTTTAGTTTTACTCCCCTCCAAACTTACCTTGTGGTCCTTTGTGATACCATATATTTCCAACGTTTACATATAGCCATTCGCCTATCTTGGTATTAAAATATCTTATTGGAGATGTGAAGTTTCAAAATGCTAAGGAGATAACCCAAACATCTAAAGTGCCTTTTTTATTCTTATCACCTGCTATTAGACAAGTACC
Organism: Sequoia sempervirens; assembly: GCA_007258455.2. Classification (NCBI taxonomy): domain Eukaryota; kingdom Viridiplantae; phylum Streptophyta; class Pinopsida; order Cupressales; family Cupressaceae; genus Sequoia; species Sequoia sempervirens. The sequence continues at coordinate 101,632,781 of VDFB02000363.1, read as the reverse complement.
CTACTTATACCTACTTTGTGACTCAATCATGTTTATATTTCTCACCCCTCTTGAACTTATATCTTCCTATTCTTGTGTTAATAATAAATTGCTAATGTCTTCTTGTGGACAAATGAAGAACTGAATTATTAGCTTGACTCTCATAAGCTTTACTTTATAAGTTGTGTCCTAGCTAATGATCCCATCTTGTAATCTCTGCCTCTTTATTCCCAAGTGGACACTTAGTTCACTAGAAAGGAACTATAAATTTGATGTTTTCAAAAGGTGTCTACCTTAACTTTTAAGCAACTTTCAATTCTTTACCTATATTTACTCCATTGAAGTACACATTGATAGTTATCAAAGTAGGAGAAACTTTATATTATTCATTTTTAATGTAATATGTTTTCCCTGGCTTGCTCAAACATTTCATCTTATCACAACCCTCAACCTCTTATTCATAGAAATGGGCAAGTTAAGAGGTTATAGAAATCTTAATAGACTCCTAGTCATGGGTTCTAATACACTTATCTCAGGAAGCTGCATTTGTCTACTTGTTAGATGGGAAAGAATGCAAATTTAGAAATTTGAAATTCTTTGAAAGCTTGGATTCAATGATTGGCTGAAGCTTGCTACACATAGAAGACATTATGTCTAAAGATTTAAATAATATAAAAATCCTTTGATGCTAAATGAAACCCTTAGTTTTACTCCTCTCCCATCGGCGACCTTGCTCCATTTGCCACTTAAGGAAACAAGTGACTCTATAAGGGGGTAAGACTAAGAAGGATCAAATGCCTTATTATTTGTAATGTTTCTACCTTCCAAGTGTGGACCCTACACACTTCTCCTTTAGTCGTTAACTATCACTTGTTGCCCTAAGGAAGGCTATATGTTAAGAGAGTCAACAACATAAACCGTTTGCTACTAAACAACAACTTCAATCATCCCCTCTGTTGTCCAATGCAAATGCCATTTTTTGTCTTAGAAGAAATACAAGACTAAAGATATGTGATGTTTAAACACAGGATTGAATGAATAGGTTTAATTGCTTCACCATTTTGATGAGGGTAGTATCCACTTTACTTTGCAAATAGAGACATGCCAATTGTCAACATAGGGCGACAATAGAATTAAGGATTGACAAACTCTTAATACAAGTTCAAATGCTTTAAGTTTAGCACTCCTAACCTCCAACCTTTGCTTCTCCATTCTTCCCTTTCCTAATACATCATTTCCACTTAGCATTTGGATAAGCTCTTTGCTAAGAGAGCAAATTGATTGAAAGGAATTGGTAAAGTGAAGGTTTTGTAATCTTGCCTTCTACCCAAAGAAATTCATTGAATAATAGTTATTGATGGCGTAGTCAAAATGGAGGAAGTATATGGTAGTAAAGATACAACAAGTGATAAGGGATGGAGGAGAGAAAACTTAGGGTTTAGCAAGTTTATCTCTTGACAAAATGAAAGTGACACCACTATTCGTTGATGTAGGAATTTTAATAAGTTCAACAAATTGAGTAAAATCTTTTGCGTGTTAAGAACTTAGTGAATGCATTTAGTAGGAAGAGTTCTAAAAAAGCCTTGAGCTACTCATTTTGTATATCACCTTCAAATTTGTTTCTTTTCTCTACTTTTAGTGAAGTGATATCCTTTTCACTTTGTATTGCCATTTAGGAAGGTGTTTGTATTACTACTTAACATTTTAGGTGATTATTCGTTCGCTTTTGGTGTACACAAGTAATGGCCATTATGTTTTACACTTGCCTTGAATCAATTTCTTTGATGCTAACTTGCCTACATTATTAAAAACTTATTTTGATCTAGGGTTTTGCTCATCTGAAATTGCTCTTATCGATTGAAAGATTTCAAGGAGATTGATTTTCATATAACCCCTATTTGCCTATTTATAGTCTTCTATCTTTACATGTTTTAATCTTATGGCCATCATGTCTTCACACTATGTCATATTTTGATTTAATTATGTATAATGAGCTCACCTATTTCAAAACATTACTCAAATTTTTAAAGTGTATCCATTAAATTCCAAAGGGTAAAATGCTAGCAAAGGCTCTATGCACATGATATTCTGCCACCTCATTTGGTGCTCGACTTGAAATATACAATGGTTTACAATTGATCCCACCTTCGTGCAACATATATTCTTAGAGATTTGATTATTTCCAGAAGGTTTTCAACTAGTTTCTCTCTGACAATGTCAATGCAGAAGAGTTGGAGAAAAGGGACCACCTCATCCATGTTTTTAAATCTAGCATCTTGATGATAGTAGTGTAAGATTTTTTTTTCAAGTGCTCTTGTGTCATTAAGTGGTTGTTAGATCATGTTGATCATGGGATGAGATTGATTGTTGTAGTCAATTGAGTTGTAATTGGATCATATGAGGCGCTTGTTGTGTATGTTATGTATCACCTTCCTGGCATTTAAGAGACCTTCAATTGAAATGGATTAGTTCATTCTTCTAAGATCTTGACATAGACATGGTATTGACACTAAAAGGTCGGAGATTTGATGAAATAAAGGTTAGTGAAGCAAAAGAACAACAAATGTCATCGCCAATTTCCAAGGAGATATTAAATATGTCATTAACTCAAGGTTAGATGCAGACGAGTCCATAATGCATTTTGATGTCAAATATTTCCTATTACTGGATCAAGTTTGGGGATAAGGTATAAACTAGAATAAAATTCAATTGTGGTAACATTCCCTCAAATAATCTTGCTACAATTGATCAAGCATACAAATATTGTAACCTATATCACCAACTGAGTTTCTATATGACATGATATTTGGTGGACTATGGGTGTGCCCAAAAATGTTCATTAGGGTTGAATTGGAATTTCCTTGCCAAAAAAGCGATGACCTCACATTTAACATATATATTGTTGGATGTTATGGAACACAAATTGAAAAAAAAAATGATTTTCTTCGTATTGGTAATGACTTCATCCATGTATAATGTAGTCTTCAAGAAGGAATTGCCTTGATTTTTGAGGAGTCTAGGATAACTTTAAGGTGCTAGCAAGTGGATTCAATTGGTGAGACAATAACTATATCAGGCCATGTAGGATTGTTGCAAAATTGGATTGCTTGTCTAAGCATTTGCATGAGGGGTTATTTGATGTTACCAGTGAGCTCAGATGATCTAAGGGATTTAGATGGCACTTTTCGAAGTTATTTCCAGCTTCTAGTGTGTTTTCCAAGATTCTTTGAGAGAGCACCTATTTATAGTAAGTCACCTGGTCGGGTCCAATTCTCATTATTCATCATTGGTATCACTCCAGTGTAGTCAAATTTCGAGCCCGATGCTTTTCGACAGTTTCCGCAGCTTGGATGTATTAATGAGCTGTAATTTACTTATTTTTACTAAGGTTGCTAATTTTATTAAAATACTTTAATGGGCACCTTAGTATAATAGCTCGTTGGAAAGAGGATGAAAAGTTTTAAATGTTGGATGCTGATAAAGTGACTTTATGCACCAAGAATGTTTAAAAAAATAAGATAAATCACTTTTTGGAGTAATAAGGCTAATTTAATTTATAAAGTGATTTTATATTATATCCTTGGAAAAGTTTCCAAAAAGGTTATAAAAGGGAGTTTTGTGAGCTCATTTGAATCATTCTGAAGATTGTTTATTTCTCTTTGGAGATTTGTGCTTGTGGCCAAATTTCTCAGCGAAGGGACGAAAACCCCAACAGTTTTCTTGATGGACAAAAACCCAGAAGGTAGTGCAATTCCATCTAGGGATCGATAGTGAGCTGAAGTATTGGAGTATGGGGACGGAAACCCTTGAACTCCATCGGAGCAATTTCATATAAAAGTTGCCTTTGTGTTGAATGTTTGCGAATAAGGGTTTGGAGTAAAACGATTTATCTATACAAGTTTTCCAAGTGTGAGGTACAAATTATTTAATTTACAGGAAAATAATAAAATTGTTATTGTGGTGTGTGCGTTGGTGAAAAATCAGAAAGTATAGTGTAGTGTGTGCAAGGGCAAAAAGTGAATGAGATAAAAATATTATATATTGTGTACAAGCTAAGTTTAACCCAGTTGTAACATTGCATATCCTAAATAGCAAGTGAGAGGGTTAATTCATATTTATGAAGGCTTGAAAGCCTTTTACATATGCTAGCGTGGCCTTCCCAAGGTTGACCAAAGCCAACTGTAGCATCTACAAAGGAGACTCATGCATGAAAAAGGCATATAAGCCTTAGAAATTTCCAACGTAGTCATAAAAAGATGTAATGTCCCCTCCTTGCCTCTGAGTAGTGGAGTTGTCCATTAGCCTATTCCAAAGTTCTCGTAGGTTAAGTGGAGTTTGGTAAGGGGACTTTAGAGCCAATTTCCTTCTTTGGTGGTTTTTAATGTTTCGAGTAGGACTTTCTATTTTTAGCAGGGGGCCATTTCCATCATTTACTATTTATAGTTAGTCACATTGTTAATCAGTTTCTATGCCAATTTGGTGTTTTGGAGTATTTAATATTTTTAGCAGTGTTATAAATAGTAAATCTATTTCTGGTAACTAGTCCTGGCCAAGGCTACTTTAGCAATGTCTATTTCTAGTTTGGGTGTTGGTATGGCTAAGGTTCGATTTAAATATTATTTGTATTTCTCACTTAAGTCATTTTAATAAAGTTACTTTAACTTAAGTGAAGGGGCTAGGGGGTCATGTAAAAAGCACCTTGGACCCTAATGTAATGACTTAACCTTGTTTTAGAAGGCAACAAAAGCGAAAGTTTTTCCTTTTGAGCAAGGATGCCCAAGGAAGGGTATTTTAATTTATTTTAATTAAAAAGCTCATGTAAAGTAGGCATTGGCTTTGGAGGGAAAGATAATTTGAAATTATGTTGCCCTAATTCCTTCTTAGCTCTATAAAGTTTCATTTTGGGCCTCATTTGGGTTATCTTTTAGTTGGCTACATAATAGGATGTGTTGTGACCTTTTCACACATCACCCCATCCAAAATGGGGACCCCCTAATTTTTGCTCCGTTCCTGTCTTTTGGCTTTGGTTCTCCCGCTGTCTCTCTTTTCTACTTGTCTTTCCGGGGAAGTGCCCATCTTTGAGCTTCAAATGGAAATTGTGGCTAAGTCTGTAAATTAGGATTGGCACTCTTCAGGCCAGTTTGAGGTCAAATTGAGTGAGCGAATTGAAATTCTAACTGCCACATTGCATTCAGACGACCTTAAGCTACTTGCCTGCAAATTTTGAGCTGAATCAAACAACTTGCTATTTTTAGTAAGTCCCCCATTTGAGGCTTTTTTGCTGAGGTTTTCGAGAAACAGACTGTTACATCAGATTCAGGACACTTCAAAGTGCTTACATGCAAAATTTGAGCAAACTTCTGACATCTTGCTATTTTTAGTAGTCCTGACTTCGGAAGCCAATTTTAGGGTTTGCATGCAGGATTTTTCAGTGCATGTTTGGAGAATCTTTTTGGGTTTTTCAAGACCTTCGCGATGATATAACATGCAAGTTGAGATGGTAACTTTCTGCAATTCAGACTTAAGAGGCTATTTTTAGGGTTTGCATGCGGGATTTTTCGATGCATGTCTGAATATCCTTTATGGGTTTTTCGAGAGCTACGCAATGATGTGACATGCAAGACAAGTTGATTATTTTTCAGGAACTTGCTATTTTTAGCCAGTGCTCGAATGCAGACCAGTTTATTGGGTTTTTCTGGGTTTTTTGAGATCTCTCAGGCAGTGTGACATGCAAACTCATCTGGCAAGTGGTTGGTCGCTTTTTCAGACACTTACTATTTTTAGTAGGATCACTCCGGCAGCCACCCGACACTTCAATATCACGAACAGAGCGACATGCAACAGAAACGGGATCAAATGGAGGTCGTTTGAGGCGCATGCAACTCAAATTAGGGTTTCCAGCTTCGGGACTCAAAATGAGGGATAAAATGCTAGAATCTCCAAAAGTTGATGTATCCCATTGCGATCAGTATCTTTCAAGGAGTCCACTGGTGAAATTTGAGCACAATCTGACAACTTACTATTTATAGTAAGTCACTTCTGAAACAGGCTATATATAGCAGGTCAACGCAAGGCACCAGTGTGAACAGGACAAACAGGGAATGAGGACCCCATGGAGCAAATTTCAAGTTAATCCAAGTTGCAAAAGTATGAAAATCAAGGATTTACTAAAAAAACTATGTAGCCGGTTCGCAGGGTTCTGGCCCGGGTCCTGGTCCGGGTTCGCCCTGGGTCTGGGTCCTGGTCCGGTCCTTCTGTTGGTTCGGCCAGGGTCCTTGCATTTGGGCCTTGGTTCGCCAGTGAAGAACCCGGGCGAACCCGAGCAGAACCCGGGCGAACCCAAGGCGAACCCAAGCAGAACCCGGGCGTCTGGGCGGCAAAAAGTGATTTTTTTTTGTTTTTTTTAATGTTTACTTCACTTTGACTTTGACCCACGCCCATGGGAACCCTAAAAGTGACCTCTAAAACATGTTAAACACCTAAACTGCCTCATTTTCATTCATTTGTTTTGCAAACAAGCATTTTCATTCCACATCATATCACAATCTGTAGCATTAATAATTCTGATCTTGCTATGCAGTTTCTAATTGTCGATTTCAACGAACTCCAACCTTCGATTACAAATTGTAGATGCATGGGGACTTACTCTTTCAGAAAGGAAACACATACCTATGTAATAAATATTTATGATGTGGGTACAGTTTAAATAATTAAAATATTGTATTCAAATCCCTTCAGAGACAGGGATAATGTTCCCCATTATAACCTCAAATTTTCAAATATATTAAAAAAAATTCCAATCCATTCAGATACGGGGATAAGGTTCTCCATTATAACATCAAAATTTTAAATAAACAAAGAAAACACAGATCTCAAATTTTAATAACCATTTAAGTATAAAATAGTCAAATCAACTAGTCTCTAAATTTTGATTGTTTATTTTTTAATTGATATTTAAGATCACATTTTATCATCCATTATAAAAAAAATAAAATCATAATCCTAGATAAGAAAACAATATGTATTGCAATACAAACTCAAATTACCAGTAAACATTACAATGCAAAGGTCCTACAATTTGATTTTTTCCAACCATTAAACTTACATAGAGAGAATTTACAATATTATCCTCAAATAACCACAGAAAACATCACTGTGCTGCATTACAAAAGAGAGTGAAATAAAATTATAAAAGCAATATACATAAGAAAGAGCAACTAAACAGCAAACCCTATAGCAGCAAAATATAAGTGTATATAGCATTCTCTGAGAAGAATGCACAACTGAATCGCAAACAAAGTTTAAGTCTTAAAACCAATAGCTCCACTTCAAGTATAGTATCAGCTAATTTCTTAATAGGAGCAATGCAAGATCTGATAATAATGGCCCTAGTTTATATCTCCAAAGACAGTGAAGATAGGGGCGGCTTGTCGGTCTTGTGGGCTCAGCCTACTTCATCTAATGTCAATGTTGACATTGATATGGATGATCTAGAGAATCCATATGATGATTAAAACTTTGAAAGTGTTGTAATATTGAACTTGAAGTTTGAACAATGAATATTTATCATGCATGTTTTAAATGACATTCAAGTTTATGGTGGTTTTGTTGTTTATATGATGTTATCAGTTATGTGATATTCTAATCCTAATTCTGAATTCATGCTTCTAGGCTGCATATATATATATTTTGTAATTTGTACTAACGAACCCAAGACGAACCGAACCCACCCCAAAATTTTTAAACCGAACCCGAACCCGAACCCGAACCCGAACCGGCTACTTAGAAAAAAAGTAAACAGGGCAGGCAGGTTGAGAAATTGGCTAAGTAGTCAGATGGAAATTCTAAAGCATGCAAGTGAAAATTGGAAGCAGCTACCTTGAAATGCACCCATGCTCAATGAGGAAGGTTGAAAAATGCCTAAGTCATAAAAAAATTTCTGTACCACCCTCTAAATGCATCCAACTTGCAAGGTCATGGTGGAAAACTTTTCAAGGCATGAAAATTTCCTAACACCCCCCCTAAATGCGCCCTAGTTCCAAGAGGATGAAGTGAAAAAGTTTCTAAGGCATTTAAATTGGAAGTCCACACCCCCAAATGCGCCCTTGATGGAAAGCTGGGTTAAGAAATTTTCTAAGTGATGAAATTTGGAAGCTCCAGGGGCAAAATGCGCCCAAGAGGATGTTGGATTAAGAAATTTTTGCTAAGGCATTGAAACTCAGAGCATACACCCTCAAATGCGCCCTAGCATGGAGGTTGCTTGGAAATTTTCCTAAGTCACAAAAATAATGAGTAGCACCCCTCCAAAGGCGCCCTAGGTGAACAAGGTAGATGAAAATTTGTCTAAGGAGAAAAATTGGGAGTAGACCCATCAAAATGCGCCCACCATAAGCTAGATGCTTGAAATTTTTCTAAGGCAAGTGAAAATGGAAGTACCACCCTTAAAATGCGCCCTAGCAAGGAGTGATGCTAGAAAATTTTCCAAGGCAAGCAAATTGGAAGGAGGATACCCCAAATGCGCCCAAGTTAGATACATGAAGGAAAATGTTCCTGAGGCATTAGAAATGGAATGCCAAGGGGTCAAATGCGCCCAGAGTGAAGAAGGGTGATGAAAAATATTCTAAGTGATGGAAAATGGAAGCATGACCTAAAAAATGCGCCCTAGCAAGGAGTGATGTTGGAAAATTTTCTAGGTATTAGAAATTGGAAGAAGGACCCTTGGAATGCGCCCATGTTGAGAAAGTGATTTAAAAAAAATTTACTAAGTCTAAGAAGATAAGAGGACATGCCCCTAAATGCGCCCAAGCTATGGAGATGGCCTAGAAGATTTCTAAGCGTTGGAGAAATAAAATGGCAAGGTGCTAAATGTGCCCAAGATGTGATGAGGAGTTGGAATTTTCTAAGGGGTAAATGATTTTAATTTTTTTGCGCCTTGCTTTGAAATGGATGTTGGGGCTTTCAACTAGAGGAAATAAATTATTTCTAAGGTAGATGGGTTGGAAATTTGGCTAAGTCATATGTTGGCCGAAAATTGTATAAGGCATGGAAAATGAGACAACACCCTTCAAAATGTGCCCAAAGGGGGAATGGATGAAGACATGAAAATTTTCTACGGCAAGTAATGAAGCAAGAGCCTCCATATGCGCCCTCACAATGAAGTGTCAAGCTTCTAAAAGAAGATGAACAAGATAGGTGAATGAAATGGCTAAGGTAAGAAGATGAAAACATCGAGATGATATGCACCCCAGATGTTAATGCGCCCGTGATGAAAAGTCATGAAGAAAGCAAAATTTGCTAGAGGAAAACAGTGAACCCTGTCTAGAGATCAATCAAACCTTGGAAGTCAGAACACGAAAATCAGGTAAGTGAAGATATTTTATATTATAAAGTGTTTTGATGCCCTTCTTTTTGTTTGTTTAGCAAGATGAACGCCGGGACCAAAGTCTAATGACTTGAGGTGATGGAACAAGGACAGAGGAGTTACATGTTGGAATTTCTCCACGGAGGTCTCATATGCACCCAACTCAGAGAGGTCGGTGGCAAGGAAGAAATGGGCGAGTCCAAGACAAAGATCAAAGTAGAGAAAAGGATTAAGGCCCAGACATTAAGGATCATCCTCAAGCACTAAAACACCCTCAAGGCTAAGGATGAGGAATGAACAAAAGGCTTCAATGTTAAAGAATGATAGCGGGATGGATTGAAGAACAGAGTAGAGGAACTCTTCCCAGGTGTGAAGTCCTTCTCCAACAATGGCCCGACAAGTTGTTCTCTAGCATACTCCGCATAACCAAAGGTGCAATAACAACAAGGAGGAAGATCATCATCAAATAGCTGAACTTACCTGCCATATCAGTCCAAGAAGTTGAGGCAATGGCGACCAGACTCATCCAGTTTGCAGTCAGAAAAAGAACAATGCGAACGCGTCTCTGGACGAGAATCTTCTAGAAGGACGGTGGACATTAATTGCTCATTTATTACCCCACTCTTCTTGGTGGCGGTTTTTAGGGTGAGTCTTGTTCAGGGTAAGGTGGCACGATCTGGGCCATCCATCTGATTGTAGTTTGAGCCATCCATTGGACTTGGCCAACTATAAAAGGGGCATCCCCCCTCATTTGCACCTCATTAGATTAGAGGATTAGATCAGAGAGCTAGGAGCAGAAGATAGAGAGATAGCTTAGCATAAATTGATAGCATAGTTTGGAGAAGAAGGAAAGTTTTTCCTTAGAAAGCTTTGTAAGAAATTGTTGTGAACACTCTCATAATAAAAAGAGTTTTCATTGATGATGATCTCGTCTTTTGTTGTGAGCAGCTAGCAAGGTTTCTTCGTCCTTCTGATTCAAGTAGGATCTTAAAGTAGAATAAATTTTATTTCATGCAAGTAGCTAGTAATTGTGGAATGTGGTTTTCAGTTTGAACAAGCTTCGTTTAATCCATACCACTAGCAAGCTTATTGATGGTAAGTTTGCCTTGCGTGGTCAACTGGAAACTTGTGAACTTTACTTCGATTATGATTCACATGGTGGCATGCGTCATCGTGATGGTGTCTTTATGTTGAGTTATGATTTGAAAACTTTTGGCTACTCCCTTGAAGATTGCACCAATCCTGCGGAAGCTGTCCGAAGCGAGGCAAAGCATAGCTCGGTTGAAGTCTGTGAAAGTTGATCGCCACATCCCGTGCCATTGATTAGTCCATAGCATTTCCTATCCCTACACCCATTTAAATTCAGTACACTTCTGGTTAGTATTAGGAAACTTGCACTTACTTGACAAATCTTTCGAACCGCGTGAAAATCCCCCTTTCGCTTTAATCTGCTGTCTGTTGTTTGCTGATTGAACAATTGCGTAAGTCCCCCTCATGATACCAGCAAATCACAACGAACCAATTGAGGCTATCCATTGCATAGAAGGAACCTTGGAGTTGAAAGCATGAACTCTCTCGCAATCTTAGCATGCTGAATACTTTGATCAAGAGAGAATAGAGTAGCCGTTGGTAACTTTATTCTGCTGTTTGGTGTGGTCACAAAAAACACATCAACAGGATGCTGCTGGATTTTCTCCAGAGGTCTACTGCTGCATGTTGAGTACGAAAACCCTCATCATTGGGAGCTGGTTTCGGTGGTGGAAGACCCACCCTAACCGGGTTCAGTGTGATTCCATTTTAGGGGTCATCTAGAGCTTCACAGTTTTCTGATTTCTCAGTATTTTGGGTGTGAAAGAATGAAGATTTTCAAGTATTTCTGATGTGGGTTATTGTTTTTTGGTGTGTGAGCCTTTGGACTCGTTTTGGTTTGGATTTGGTGTGGATTAGAGGCAGTTTTCTGAGGTGTGAAACTATTTCTCAGTATTCTGGAAATAACATTTACCAGGGACAGAAAATGAAGATGGGTTCTTAGCTCCTTGCTTGTTCGAGATCACTTTCTGGGTGTTGTTCCATTTGAATTCTCACCTCAAGGCATCCCATTGCTAGCTTTGTTTCATATTTTTTTGGCAAAGGACTGATTTATTAAGGCAGATCGCCCTATTCAAGGAGGAAGCCCCTGTTGGTGGTTTCCGGTGTTTTTACAACTTGCTGTTGTATAGATTTAATTCTGCATTGAATGGGGTAGAAGAGCTGGACTTAGCGCTGGAAACAAAAGAGTTTCGTTGACTATCTCATTGGGTGTTAACTGATGCAAAATCTGAAGTGTACTTGCTGCTGTTAGAGCCTTTTTCTAGGATTGAACTGCTGTTATCATGTCTGATATTTGTATGTGAAAGTCTGATTTGAAGTTGTTATCAAATGATCAATGTATGAAGTCTTTTCCATTTTGAAATGCAAAGATCTTTTCCTGTTTCTCTCCTTTATACTATCTATTATATGCATGCAATTGAAAAACATGAAAGACACATGAAAAACAAAACACAAAACATCAACAAACTGTGCAAACAGCAAACAGGGATATTATTATTATTTCAAAAAAAGTCAGGGGCAGTCATTACAAAAGACTAGTCAAAACCTGCCGTACATTTCTTAGAGGGGCCACACTTGGTAAAGGGGTGCTGGTCAGCTAATAAGGGTGGTAAAAGATTGCTGATTGCGATTTGTGACAGCTCAGCACATAAAAGGTCAACAGGGTCAGCATTTGGTAATAATGTTTGAAGATTAAATTGCCTGTTTACGTACATCTCATTAATATTTCAATTTCTGTGTGCAAATTTCTGAGCATGTAATTTTGTAGCAGCAAGGCACAAAGTTAGAAATAATTATCTGTTGACGATATAATGCAATGATTTGGTATAAATGAAATGTTATCCATATGTTGGATTGATAATTTGATGTTATGATAACTAATTTTAATGTTAATTCACAACAAATTGAAAGGCAACAACACAGACCAGCAGAATGCCAACCATTTGACGAAATGCCAATGAGCTTGCATTGTGAAATTTGGCAAGTTTGATCGAATATTTGCATAGACATTATAATTGCATGATTATTTATGACAATTGCAAAAGTTTAGAAAATATTCCATTTGGGATATTACAAATGCTTAGAGGCTATCCATGACATAAATCATGAGAGTTTTCGAGATAACTAAGTACCACCTTAAAGAAAAGAGATGAAAAACCTCTGTTTTTTAGAGATTAGAAAATGAGTTATGCATGTAGCTCCCAGCCTCTATATTTGACATCTCCCACTAATGTATGCCTATGTGTCATATTGCTCATGAAAAGAGGTGTATACACACACATGCAAAATAAATGAGTTATACTCCAATATTCCTTGGAAGGAATAAAGAGAGACACCTAACAAAGGAGTTACAGTTGAATATTCCTCGTAAGGAATATAGCCATCTAAGAAAAAAGTTACAATCCAAGAAATCTCAGCTAAAAGACAAAAAAAAGGAGTGTAGGATAATCTTAAAAAATAAAAAAATAATAATAATTTTAGCCACCTCAGTAAGGACATAAGCTTCTCACATGTATGAAAATTCCATACACAAAAAAACAAAAAGGTTGTTAAGTAGGATTTTTCCATAAAAATAAATAAATCTATCATATTTCTCTATGACCTAATATCTAGGGTTCTAATGACTTAGGAAAGATTATGTCTAATACAACTTGAAGACACAATCACAAGCTGCCCAATTTGAAATCAATGGTTAGAAGGCCCAGGTCTGAAATCTTTGGTCAGAAGTGCAAGACTGTCGAGCTCAAGCATTCAATGTTCAAGTGATTATGGATGGTGCGATTGAGTGTTTGTTGGCTATGTATGCCAATATTGAAATGTTATGCAATTTATAATATTTCAGCAAGATGTTGGAGTTCAATGTGGAAAAAGGAATATCCTAATGTTCCTTGCACTCGAGAACAAAAATCCTCAGAAAAGATGGCACTAATAGGGCATTGGAATATCAATTAGAAGGTAATACCTAGTTTTGGTTATCCACTAGGGAAGAACTAAGTGAATTCCAGGTTAGGATATTCTTTGGCAAAAAAATTTGCAGAGCTGCTCACTTATTGCACAAGTCTGGAGAAAACTAGAGAGCTCCAATGTGGATTTTTATTCGTTGATGTTAGTTTATAGGCAAATAATTTTGCTGGTTCAGAAAAGTATTGAGTGGATGAAAAGCAGTAGATGGAGAGCGATTCAAAGAGGGGCCATTATGCATCTTGATTTCGAATGTTTGCAGCTATTGTGGGTGTAGCAGATCTTAAACAATTGAAAGTGGTAAAACTTTATTAAAAATGGCCATTGAAGAAATATTGTAATGCATTTTTAACTTTATTGCCTAAAGTGAATTATTAGTGAAAAGGCAACTGTGTGAGTTTGGAAGGTCAGAGTCACTTAGTTTTTTATGTAGTACTCCAAACAAAGTGTTAAGTGGGTAATTTGGGAGGAATCTTGCTCCTGTACTTTGCTTTTCATATGATGTTGTAAAAATAATCAATCATATAGAATTTATTTTCTGAAGTTACACTATTCAAATGATTCTTATTCTTCTTACATAAGTGATTTTTGTCTGTGCATTTTTGCTCATTTGTGTGAATGAGGACTTGGTTGCTTCCAATTTATACACATGCTATGTTACACTTATAATTTGCAAAGTTGGTTTTCATTTCATATAAATTACTGCTCAAGTAAGTTTATTGTTTGGAATGAATTCCACATTTAATTTCTTTGGAATTCCTTGACTCTTCAGATCCAGATTTTTTTAATCATTTTTGTACAACGTACAATAATTTCATAAGATTTAGATTTAGGAATTTATCACCAAGAAATTAAAATTTCAGCATTTCAACTTTCAGGTCTCATTGCTTTTCAAAGTTATATCTTCTGCAAATTTTAAAGAATCTTTACAAATAAGGATACTAGTGAACTTAACTTGGAGGGCAGGGACTCCTATTGTTGCCAAGGATTAAAATCCACATGAACCAGATTTGCTGAATACTTCCCCTCCCTTGCCCATAGACGCCTATCAATGTATCTGATATTGAAATGGATACAACACTCCTGCAATGGCACAAATGCCTTAAGGACATATCCATATACAAGCCCATATTTGGACTGAATCTGATATATTTGGATAGAATAATGGACCATCCGGTGCTGTGTCCAGTTTAGAGTTATGAAAAAAATTGCAAAAACTGCAGAAAGATTATAACCTGAAAAAAATATGTTATAAACTAAAAATATAAAAACCAAAATATATATAAATAACTAGTTTTAATGTTATGTTCAATGCCATTAGATGTATAAATAATTGAATATATGTGTAGTTTTATAGTTGCCGTATCAAGTGGTATTTATATTAGAGGTTCTTGAAAATTTGCCATATTTGTATTTGATGCCATATCTTTTTCCATGCAACACTGGTGTCAAGGGTTGGGAGTCATGTTGTATCTGTACCTTGATGTGCAATCATTAGTTATGTCAATTGCACATGGTAATATTACATTACCATGTATCATGTATGATTGTTATCTATCTTGCTATCTGTGGTCTATGGATTTGACACTTTCCTTTAAGGCTGTAATTACAAGATGAGGTATTGTTGTGTGCCAGTTGTGCATATATTTTGTGTACTCATGAAATTATAGCTGTAGAGCTTTTCAAAGTTTAGGAATTAGTTTTTCTTAGAAAGTGAAACTGTTTATAATATATGAACAAGATGTGAATGAGTAAGTGTAGAAAATATGAATTCAAACTACTGGATTGGCAAGAATAATTATATACTTTATGCTGGCTTACGTGATTTACCTTATATAAGGAAGCCTGCTTTTAATCTTCAATCTGGGTTCCAACAGTTGAATATTCCCAGAGCTAATGCTAGAGTTGTTTACTGCTTTTTAAGGAGGACATAAGGCTTTTGTTTTCCTCCACAAGAAGTAATTGAAATGCTCCTCCTTTCCATTTGGCTTCCTTCTAATCTGCCAAAAAAATTCAACTTTGATTGAAGCCCTTGAAACTATTATAGTTGACATTCAAAATGTGGCTAAGAAATTAGATGAAAAAATTCATGACATTCCTTTCTAGAAAAATCCCACGCTCTTATGATGAATTGCATTCACCAACAAAAAATTGAATTATATTATTAAAGTTCTGCTGGAATGCATGCAGCCTCAAAAAGATTCTCTTTTGTATCTGATTTGTAATTCAAGCATCTCCTGTGTGGAATCAAAGCTATTGCGAAAATCCTTATCATAGAGAGGAATAGGAAAAGGCTTGCGGAAGTTATGCAATGAAATGGCTACATTGCTAAAAGCAAAACTGTTGAAGTAGAGAGGTTAGTGGATGCTACCATTTAGGGTAGGGAACTATCACCATTTTGTCTTCAATCCCATCCTTGCTACTGCTGCACCATCTTGGACTACTTGTGAAGAGGTGCACATTGCAATGGAATACTGGAACCTTGAGCAACCTGGAAATGCTCACCAAAAACCCAAAAGAAGGGCAAGTGCATAATTTTCTGATTATGTTCTGGCCGAAAACACCCAGGGCTACAGTGTCTCATGCAAGAGGAGGGTATTTTTGATTTATACTGATAGTTTACTTTTGCTTATGATGGTTCAGGTAGCCACCCTTTGGTTTTGCTAGCTGTTGATTAACCATTGTTAATATTGTCTTTGCTTTCTTTGTCATGTTCTAGTATACTTCTTAAGTTGTTGGTTTGGGTATGAGTATGGTTTTAAGGTTTGGGTTTGCTAGTACATTGATTTATTTTCACAAGTTTGGTACAGCTGTGTTTGGCCATACAATATACATGTAAAATATTATAAATATATAAAAATATCCATAGTTTGCAAAAATATATTGAATTGAAAACACAATTGATAGTGATAAAGATAAGTCATAATTCAATGTCAAATGTCAAATCAATACAAAATACAATCAATAATCTCCATATTGCTCTTCATTGAGAACACCACAGTCATCACTATGTTTGTGTTAACCACAAGCAGCCATAGTGCCACTCCCACTAGCTATATCTTATGAATGAGCTGCCTTATCCTCTAAAGAGACTGTAGCAAGCCATGCACAATAAGCATACAAGTCAACATGCCTAGTGGCTATACTCCAATTCTTTATCACCTTTTCTTATACTCGACTTGCTGATATGACAGTAGGCAAAAATTGGAATGCACGTAGATCATCTCCTCTACATTTTTTTGCAGCCAACTAGTTGTATTTAACTAAATGGATAAAGGAGTACGTATTTTAGTTCCACTTAGCCAAAGAAGAACTCACAACTTGTTGAAATTGGAGACAAAGTTAATACAACATTTGCAATTGTAAAACATTAAAGTTGCAAAAGAAAAGTAAAAAAGTTAAAAATTAGAAAATGCATAATTGTGATAGAACTTTGATTGCAAAAGGCTGCAAGTAAACAAAGCCTTAGCCATGGTGGTGCTACCATGTATGAGCATCTTTGCATTGTCTGAGAGTGCTAATATTGATTCTCTAAAGTTATAAAGCTGCCAAACTTATCCATGCTAGTATCTTCTATAGCTTGATTTGGTAAGATTCTTTTGAATGTTGCCTTGTACTGAAATATTCCCCCTTAATTTTTCCCAAAATTAAAACACAAGTCAGCAACCAAACACTGATTAGCGTTGGCCCCAAATGCAAATCAGCAAAGAAGATAACTCTAACCAAGAATGTTCACCAAGATTCCAATGTGGGCGAGGTGATAGCATATGGTCAGAAGATCGTTAGCCATAAACAGAGCTGAAAGTACAATTCATCTGCTGATGCAGGCATCCACAAGCGGTGGGAATACTCCACTTATTTAGTGGGTGAGATTATTACATTATTAAAGGCGGCAAGCCAGCAAATTAAATTCTCACTTCCACTTATTAACATGGGGGGAATACAGTCCACACAACCACTTATTTAGTGGGGGGAAATTTACAATTAAAGAAAGATGATTATTTAAACTCAACCACTCAATCTTGGGAGTATGAAATTTCAAATAAAATAAATAGCTGTTAGTACTATTAATCAGCTTTACAATGAATTAAACAGTTGCAAATAAGAAATATATGCTTCCAAATCAATCAATGGTTAGAGTAACACTTCCTCTAACTCTTACAATACAATAATGATATGAAAATGAAGCTCAAACCAGCATTATATCAAAAACTAACAAGTCTGATCAGAAACAGAGAATACAGAAAATCAGACCAGCAAGTAAGAAAATCACCATAATGGACGTAACTCCTTCAATACAGCTCCAGAAAGCTTCAAACAACAGTTAAATGAAGCCTCCAAACATGGCGTCCATCTTCCAATAAGAAATTCGAACCATAAACATCAAACCACAGTTGGCAGGAATTCCAAAGCCAGCTAGAAATGGGACGGCCTCTCAAAGAGGTCGACTTGCATCTAAAAAAATCCAAACTTCAATATTAAAATCTGCAAACTTGCAGACTTGAGCGCCCTTCACAGTTAAACAGCATGGGCCAGTACCTAGAATGATATAAAATTCAGAGGTGAAGCTATCAACAAAAGTTCGCTTCAGCCATTGACATCAGCAGTACAAACAAATTATAAATCAGCGTTTGAGCTCTATCCACACTCTTGAATGAAGCATGGTCTTCATAAATCGTTTCTAGGAAGCCATAGTTTCAGGCCCGAAGAAAGATGAATTTGCTAAGCTTTCCCTTAGCCAGGTTTACTAAGCTTCCCCTTAGTCAGGTCTGCAATTAGTTCAGCATCATAACTTTGCTTTCCAAAACATAACATAACCAGCTCTTCACAAAACGACAATATATAAGTTTCAAATGGCACATGAAACACTTCAAATTCCAAGAAGTTGAATCACTTCAACTTCCAAGAGGGACGCCACCTTTTAGCATTTTACTTTTTGAAATATTAAAATATCATTCAACTTCCCCTTTAGGCGTCCATTTCCCTATTGCAACAATAAAGCATTTATTAAATAATTAAATGCTCACTTGACCCCTTAATGTCCCCTTATTTAAAACAACTTGAAGTCATCAAGCCTAGGCGTGGGGTACAACTTCAAGACATGAAAATTGACTAAGTCTGAAACTCAGTCCAAGGAGATAACCAAATACAATGCCCAAGCTGCAACTGATGAATTGCTAAAAATAGCAAATTGACAAATGCCAAACTGAACCAAGTTGATGATGATGCTTCTGCCAAAAAAGAACTTACTAAAAATAGCAAATGCCAAAAAAAGTAAGTTAACTTCAAAACCATCAGAAAGCCAAACTGGCCAACCAAACTAAATTGCAACTGATTGAGCTGTTGCTAGAATAATACTGCCCAAAGATAGACTTACCAAAAATAGCAAACTGCTATAAATAGTAAGTTTGCAAAACCTCATCTGTACGCCAACTGAGCAGTAATAAAAACTTACTAAAAATAGTAAGTGTTTCCAAATATCATTTGAGCACAAACCGGGCAGCCATCATGACTTACTATAAATAGTAAGTGCCCAGAAAGGATGTCAGAATTAGATGCATGTCACACCACCCCGGAGATCTTTGAAAACCCAGAAACCTTTTACATGCGAACCCTCCAAAAAGCATCTGAAAGAGGGAACCGTAATTTTCTGCTTCAGCTTAGCCTACGGATTTCTGGAAATAGGCTAAATCCAATTGAATAGCATAGGGCTAAAATGGGGACATTACAGTCCGCCCTTCCCAAAATTGCTTGTCCTCAAGCAATGCTGCCACACTCCAAGGAAACAATTTGATCCTTACTACGCCAAGTAGGATCCTAGGGTCCCAAATCCATCTCTGATAAGACCCACCATGCTGATGCTGCGCCACACTGATCACTCAATCATAGCCATCATACCAAAACAACACTGTCCTCCTCTGTAACCCTGAAAGATTACGGAACAAATGACTTGAACTAGAAGACCAAGAGGAACAAAATTCAAAACATTGCAGCATCTCACACCCTAGAGTCTCTGAGGAGTTAATATCATCAATGCCAATGATTAACATCATTCGAAGCACAAGGAAAAAAGATCTAAGCAACTCAAAATAATCCTCATTAGCAAAGCTCCTCAAAGCATCAAGCATAGTCACAACTGCAAAGGCGACTCCAACAAGGATATTTGCAAAGAAGGAAGCAACTCTTTGCAGATACATAACAGCCTCATCCTTAAAATTCTTCAAGGATGTGCAATGCCTTCTCCGAAGATTACAAACATACACAAGAAGACACTTGAAATCTTTCACAACTCTTTCTTCAAAAGTCTCTAAAAGACGAACCAGAACAGCCCAAGGTTCGCTGCCCAGAACATGAGTACAAAAGAATGTGCACAGGTGACAACTGGAAAGAACTCCAACTCTATCCAAAAATTGATTTTGATTAATCCAAACCATCATTCTTCCCATTTGAGACCCAAAATCATCTCTGGAAAGAGATTGTGAAGTGAAAATATGAGTGTATCAGCTGCCCACCAAGTCAAAATTGAATAACTCAACATCTGAGTTAAGAGAAATCAACATGCTAAGAGAAGAACAGCTGCTGCCATACTGAAAATTCTCGTTCAATTTGACTAATTTGATTAGATTCGAAGCTGGAAACACCCACTCAAACAGTTCCATCACAACAAAGAACCATTCTTTGCTCAATATTTCTCTCCAATCCATTTGTTGATGAACAAATGGGATCATCAAGTGGCTGATAAGGAAGGGAACAACATCATAAATTCTGAAAGTTTGATCTTTATCCCTCCAAGGAACCTTCCTACCATACCCCAAAAGATTTTTCATACCACATCGAGGGTGCCAAACAAGGATACCTGACCAAGAATGATCCACCACACCCCTGAAGAGATTCACAACACATTCCCGAGTGCCAATGAACTCCAAATGCACACTCAAGAAATTATTGACTTCTTTGGTGAACCACTAAAGTCTATCCAAGAAAGCTTTGAAAACAAGGGAGCCTGAAACAAACATTGTCTTCAAATCCATCTCCCAAGACAGGTTAGTGTGAGTATTACTCAATCCAAAGGATAAACTGCCAGGCATGTAAACAACATGTTTTTCCAAAACATGTTTTGACAACACCTTGGTGTCAAAGATGGAGAAGTCATCACGAATCAACACTTCCCATATGGAGATTGAATCCTCTAAACCTCTTATGCATTCACTTACAAGCAAGCTTGGAGGATTATCAATTACAGGGTGTAACTCAACCTTACACTCTCTGAGTTGTTTGAAATCAACTAGCTGGTCTCCTTTCTCCATCAAGGCCAACTAATCATTTTTCAACATACCCTTGGTTGATTCAAGCTCAAGAGTAAGCTTATCAACCTTTCCCTCTTTTCCTTGGAATACACGGCTGGTCTTCTTTGTGAATTCATAGGCATAATCCTGATCTATAATCTAGCATAGATATTCTGATTTTATAATCTCCAAGGAGTCTTTGATGAATTGCAGATTAAAGAGAATGGCTCCAATCCAAACACCTTCCAAACTCTCTTCAATCAAACTATATGAGTGATCAATTCTGAATAGGGCTTGACCCTCATCTTCAATGGATATCAAGAAATGATTTTCCCACTCATAAATACAGGATGGGGAACTGCTGATAAGCTGCATATCAAAATCAGAACTTTGTTTTTTGACTTTGCTGCCCTCAAAGCTGCTCCAAAGCTCTTGTCTTTCGCCACCCGCTAATTGAAAATGAAGAGGATCAGATTTTACCAATTCTTCGAACCTTGGTTGACAAACAACCTTATGAATTGGAAAGTCAAATTTGAGATCCTCTTTAAATCCTCCATCAGCAAGGGCCCTTCGATCTTCTAAATTTGCTTCCACCTTACTGATACTTTGATCATATGTTTTAGCAGCTCTTCTGGAGTACTGATTACTTTCAATTTCATCAAGGTCTTGAAAGCTTTCTACAAACATATGAAGAACTCTCTTCATGGTTTTATCATCATAGGGCACCAAGGGTGCCCAAATTCTTATCACTTCAATGAGGCATGAAGTAACCAGCAGATTGATCTCTTCATCCAGATGCCTCAACCAATAAGGACGTTTCAGAAAGGTCACTGCAGGCGCCAATGCGGTTTTAATTATCCCTAAAGGTGACTGCTTCACCTGGCTCAAACGTTGTTCCAATAGAAGAAGTATTCTCACTTCTTCATCCCTTGTTTGATATTCTTTAATGAGCCTTGCGCCCTCAATGTATAAAGATCTTGCCAAATCTTTCTCTTCATTTGAAGCCATAGCTTAAACTGGCAAGACAAGGTTTCTTAAAACCTCTGAAAAGGTGCCAACTTCAAAACTTCTAAAGTTGAAACTAAACTCTGTTCTGCCTTCTGATGTAGTATCGGTTTTCTTTGACTCTCATCTTATAGTTGAAGCTTTGAACACACAAAATGGCAGGAAAACAAGCTCTGATACCACTGAAATATTCCCCCTTAATTTTTTCCCAAATTTAACACACAATTCAACAACCAAACATTGATTAACGTTAGCCCCAAATGCAAATCAGCAAAGAAGATAACTCTAACCAAAAATGTTCACCAAGATCCCAATGTGGGCGAGGTGATAGCATATGGTCAGAAGATCGTTAGCCATAAACAGAGCTGGAAGTACAATTCATTTGCTGATGCAGGCATCCACAAGCGGTGGGAATACTCCACTTATTCAATGGGTGAGATTATTACATTATTAAAGGCGGCAAGCCAGCCATTTAAATCCTCACTTCCACTTATTAACGTGGGGGGAATACAGTCCACACAACCACTTATTTAGTGGGGGGAAACTTACAATTAAAGAAAGATGATTATTTATACTCACCCACTCAATCATGGGAGTATGAAATTTAAACTAATTGCAACAAATAAAATAAATAGCTGTTAGTACTACTAATCAGCTTTACAATGAATTAAACAGCTGCAAATAAGAAAGATATGCTTCCAAATCAATCAATGGTTAGAGTAACACTTCCTCTAACTCTTACAATACAATAATGATATAAAAATAATGCTCAAACCAACATTATATCAAAAACTAACAAGTTTGATTAGAAACAGAGAATACAGAAAATCAGACCAGCAAGTAAGAAAATCACCATAATGGACGTAACTCCTTCAATATAGATCTGGAAAGCTTCAAACAACAGTCAAATGAAGTCTCCAAACATGGCGTCCATCTTCCAATAAGAAATTTGAACCATAAACAACAAACCACAGTTGGCAGGAATTCCAAAGCCAGCTAGAAATGGTACGGCCTCTCAAGGAGGTTGACTTGCATCTAAAAAAATCCAAACTTCAATATTAAAATCTGCAAACTTGCAGACTTGGGCGCCCTTCATAGTTAAATAGCATGGGCCAGTACCCAGAATGATATAAAATTTAGAGGCGAAGCTATCAACAAAAGTTCGCTTCAGCCATTGACATCAGCAGTACAAATAGATTATAAATAAGCAACCTTCCTGTAATTGAAATCAGCATTTGAACTCTATCCACACTCCTAAATGAAGCATGGTCTTCATAAATCCTTTCTAGGAAGCCATAATTTCAGGCCCGAAGAAAGATGAATTTGCTAAGCTTCCCCTTAGCCAGGTTTACTAAGCTTCCCCTTAGTCAGGTCTTGAATTAGTCCAGCAGCATAACTTTGCTTTCCAAAACATAACATAATCAGCTCTTCACAAAACAACAATATATAAGTTTCAAATGGCACATGAAACACTTCAAATTCCAAGAAGTTGAATCACTTCAACTTCCAAGAGGGATGCCATCTTTTAGCATTTTACTTTTTAAAATATTAAAATATCATTCAACTTCCCCTTTAGGCGTCCATTTCCATATTGCAACAATAAATGCTCACTTGACCCCTTAATGTCCCCTTATTTAAAACAACTTGAAGTCATCAAGCCTAGGCGTGGGGTACAACTTCAAGACATGAAAATTGACTAAGTCTGAAACTCAGTCCAAGGAGATAACCAAATACAATGCCCAAACTGCAACTGATGAATTGCTAAAAATAGCAAACTGACAAATGCCAAACTGAACCAAGTTGATGATGATGCTTCTGCCAAAAAGGAACTTATTAAAAATAGCAAATGCCAAAAATAGTAAGTTAACTTCAAAACCATCAGAAAGCCAAACTGACCAACCAAACTAAACTGCAACTGATTGAGCTGCTGCTAGAATAATACTGCCCAAAGATAGACTTACCAAAAATAGCAAAGTGTTATAAATAGTAAATTTGCGAAACCTCATCTGTACGCCAACTGAGTAGTAATCAAAACTTACTAAAAATAGTAAGTGTTTCCAAATATCATTTGAGCAAAAACTGGGCAGCCATCATGACTTACTATAAATAGTAAGTGCCCGGAAAGGATGCCAGAATCAGATGCATGTCACGCCACCCCGAAGATCTCTGAAAACCCAGAAAAACCCAGAAACCTTTTACATGCAAACCCCCGAAAAAGCATCTGAAAGAGGAAACCCTAATTTTTTGCTTCATCTTAGCCTAGGGATTTCCGGAAATAGGGTAAATCCGATTGAAGAGCATAGGGTTAAAATGGGGACATTACACGTACCTATGAACAACTTTAACATCTCTATATGTTGCCACCTCGTTTGACAAGAAAATATTTTTATGTTGTAATATTTGGGGAACAAAGTAAATACTAGGAGATCAAAGGGCATGGCTATCTTGTTCCATTGATCAACAATGATTCTTTACACTTGTTTGAAAAATGCTTCTATGGGGTCATTCTCCTCAGTTGCTATTATGACCTTTATTTTTTCAATCATGGAGTCTATCCCATCGTATATTTCTCCCAAACATGGCCAATCTATATAAACAATCATTATCATACTCATGTTAGGTTAGTGAAACTCTTAAGATAATCCACACGAACTTGCCAATCGTCATCCAAGACCAATGCTTTGACCTTTTGGGCCCTCTCTAAATTTGATTGTATCCATATACTGCAAGTCTACAACGGTTATTTATGAGCATGATGCTCAATGCCTCACACCTTAACAAGTCATCTCAAGATAATTGTGTGATATGAATTGAGTCTCAACAACCAAATATACTGTAAAAAAATAAAAAATTAATAAAGTAGATGATATCATATAATTAAAATTTTATAGCAAACTTAAAGTAAATAAAAAAATCAAATATTGAAATTTCTTAAACTTAGCGAACACCATCTTCCCAAGAAGACAATAGCCACTCTCTACATTCTTTTATTGCAACATTATAGTTTGATAATATGTAGATCAATCTATTCCATGTTTGATGTTACCTTTTCATTTTTTCCATTGATATTTTCAACATCTAGATATGTTGTTTTGGGAGTGACAATGTCAGAGTCCAGTATGATATGCATTTTTTTCTTAGTTCCTTTCCAGTTGTTTGAGCATGCAGGCAGCTCACTAGAGTTCAATAATATGTAGATGAATCCATTCCACACTTTCGATATTACTTTCTTATTTTTTTTTGTCTGATCTGTCCTTTATTGCTTTTTGGTTGTCTTCAGTTCTTGTAATGGCTTTAAATTTATTACCACTTCATCGTACACCATTGTTAGTGATGTCCCTATCTCAAGAACTCTCCTTGGATCTTGCTTCTGTGTATTTGGTGTGTGGATTCAATCAAATTTCTAGTTCAGAACTGAACTAGTTTGCGATTTTTAAGGTCCTTATAGGTGCTGTAAAATTTATAAAGTTCCCTCATGGAGAACCATTGAAAAGGGCAACTTCCCCACTCAACAAAAAAGGATAAGCTGATACTAGAAACATGAGGGAGTAGTAGCATCTTTTTTATCACTCATTTATCATACAATTTCTATTAATCTGTATTTCTTCATATCTAATTATTATACAAGTACAGTTATCCACACCAACTTATCTCAGAAATGTGGATTTTCATTATGCCAAGCTCACATTGGTCAAACTCAACAGGACTCAAAACTTCAAATATTCTAAACCCTATCAACAGTTATTTCCAATTTTGTGATGGGAGTGGGAGGAATGAGCAAGAACCAACTGCATATATGTGAATGTACTCATCAAAGCGAGGCTTGCGAGTTGCATGGTTAATACAGATGCTCATGGAATCCTGATGAGGAAAATATATTGATGCTTCATGCATGTGATTAGCATGTAAGATGCAGTAAAAACCTCTAGGTATTACATACAAACATATATGTGTTGCAAGGATATTATGCACTTTAGACCTAGCCATTTTAACCTCATAGTTTTGGTGTTACCCAAAATCGCCACCATTGCAGCAATGACTTTATTGTTTGATTTTCTTACATATCCTTTGTGATTAATGCTCAGTAAACAGATAGATATTATTGCATATTAACCTTCCTCTAATTTCATGACTTTTGTGGTCTTTTTTGAAAGATATTTTCGATATCTTTATATTTTAATTTGGAGAATGAATCATGTGTAAAATTATATTATTTGTATATTCAAATTTTTTCAGGTTTCTACTGGTGGTGAGGATGCTTACTTTATTGTGTCCAACCATTGGTTTGGGGTTGCTGATGGTGTCGGCCAATGGGCACTTGAAGGTAATCTTCTACCTTGAAAAACCTGTTGCAGAAGGCCATGATGAATGTTGTTTGAATATAAGCTGTCAGCACTAAACTGACGTATAGATATCTGGTTTGATAGCTTTAGAAAATTGCAAGTTATTGCTTGTTTATGTCACTCTGCATTGTGAAAGTGAATGCTGCAATGGTGCTCCTTTATTCACATGCTATGAAAGAATTATCTTTTCGCCTTGGTGAAGTATGCTGGTGAATATACATGGTCTAAATTGGGAAAGAATTACAGAACATGGTTGGATAAGTCAAAATGCGAGATATGGGGATGTTTCTAAAATTACTTTTCTTAGCTTCTGTTCAGGTCCAGAGTATGAGATCCATGCTTGCAATTTAATAAGTTTTAAAGACTTAATTCTTCTGCAGTCCATATTTGTTGCAAGAAAGAAATCTGAAAGAGAGAAGCATACAGAGTTTTGAAAATTGGATTAATTTAAACTTATGTTCTCTTTTTTACTCTAAACTTTGGAATCCTCCTCACGAATACCAATAGCTGGACCTTCTAGTGTAATGCATAAACTGTGACAGATATGAAAAGTGAAAACAGTTACTTTTAAGGGATTAGCATCTTCTATTAAGAGAAATAAGGTTTTGATCTTGTAGTAGTCTTACAAAAAACACCAATTTTAATTTTTTTAATAGATTTGACCTTATGCAAAGGTATTAGCGCCAGCTGCCATGTATCCATATTATTTGTAGTATTGTACCTTATGATTTTGTGAGACTATTATTATCTGGTTCAGATGTAGGATTTGACTTGTTTCTTTGATTTTGCCTTTCCAGCTGGCATCGTATCTGTAAATTGATTTTATTTGGGTATTTGATCAACTAAGTTTTGTTGCTTTTTGGTTTTATGCCCTTTTGAAAACTAGTTTTATGCACTGTTCTATTGCTTTGGATATTTCCAGTATTTTTAAGATGCTTTACCTAATAGTTCTGTCATTTATGATGATAGAATTATTGAAACTTCAAATTGGTGATGACAGGAATCAATGCAGGACTGTATGCTCAAGAGCTCATGGAGAATTGTAGGAAGCTTGTATCTGAAGAAAATTCAAGCACCAATCCAAGACACATCCTTGTGAAAAGTGCTATGGAATCCAAGTCTCCAGGCTCATCAACAGTGTTGGTAGCCGTTCTCATTGGTCAGGTAAATGTTTGTTTTGGGCAATCCTGATTTCCTTCTACCTCAATATTTCCCATCCCTGAAAGCTGTTTTGTTTGTTTTAGGAAACAAAAAGAAAAAGGTAGAATGAGCAAATGTGTAGGCTAAAGAAGGGTAATATTATATTATTATATGCAATTAATCTTGAAGAGACAGAATGAAAATTCATATCTAAAATATGATAAATCTATAAGAAGAGATTTGTTGTACATGGATATTGTGTATCCTAGAGAGGTAAGAAGGCACCGAGTGGTGTGGGCCAGGTTGGGTGTTTGATTAACCATGATATCAAGACATGGCCATTACAAGATAC
This sequence comes from Sequoia sempervirens, assembly GCA_007258455.2. Lineage (NCBI taxonomy): Eukaryota > Viridiplantae > Streptophyta > Pinopsida > Cupressales > Cupressaceae > Sequoia > Sequoia sempervirens. The sequence continues at coordinate 101,605,265 of VDFB02000363.1, read as the reverse complement.
TATTTTATTTTCCTAATTTATGGGATTGCTAATACCACATCAAATAGTTTGGTTTTGATGTCTTCTCATTGTTTACATGTATGATGTTCTGCTGCGATTACTACACAAATGTATATCATATTCTATTTATGCTATATTCTTGATCAAGATATCCTGGTCAAGGCTAAAACAGCTTCATCTCTGGTATCAAAGTTATCTTAATTACAAGAGTATAGTGTAAAATAGAATATGTTGAGATAAAAGATGCATGAGAACTTGTGGAGGAAACATTATGTCTGATAGATAAATGTTCAGATATTTGACATATTATAAATTTTAGCTGGGGGAGATTGAAAGAATGAAACTTATCTTTTTTAGAAATATTGTGGAATGTTTACAAATATGGCTCATTATGAGTAACTGAGTACAAAAGAGACGGAGATTTAGCTACTATAGAGCAATTACTTTATATGAACACTAGAAGCCAACTATGGAAGTCCAAGAGTCACCCCTTAGATCCCCATATAAGATGTCACTTTGGGGATTTGAACTTGGGTTTCCACAATGAAAACCCAATGATTTAACCAATTGAGCTCAACCCCTTTGACAAACTTGCCTTTTTTTATATTGCTAATCGTTTACAAATATTCTGCTCACATGAGCATCAACACGAGACCAATACAAACTCTTGCGAGCACAACCATGAGACCAATATCCGCTCCTTCCGAGCAACCACACTAGAAACCACCTGTGGAAGACCGAGAGTCATAATTTAGAAATCTACTTATTTAGAAACCACCTCCACACTAGAAGCCAACTATGGAAGAGCAATAGTCACAACATAGAATTCCATATCAGATGTCCCTTTGGTATTTGAACTTGGGTCTCCACAATGAGAACTCAATGGTTTAAAGTTTAACCAATTAAGCTTAACCCCTTGGACTAAACTTACCTTTTTGAGCACTCTTGTGTATGTAAGATTGTTTTCCTTTAACAGGCAAGTGAAGAGTCATTCCCAGTCATTGTGAGGATCATAGAAGCAAATATCTTCAAAATATCGCCGTATATTGGATCTCAGCAGGGTTCCTGATATTTTCATGAAAATGTTGCACATTTTTGAATTTGTTATTGACTGAGATTTTGACTGAAAAAATTGCTGATATATTGTGATAACATCAGCAATATATCATGTTATTTTGGTGATATTATTGCACTATATTTGTTTTTAGCTATAAAACCTGCTGACCTGCACTTTTTCATCACGCTTCTTGTTTTCTTGCCAAAGATCTCTGTTTTTTAGGGTTTTTTGGGCATGTTTTAGGCTAGAAGAATATTTTTTGTCCATTCTTGCTACTCCTTGGAGAGGATTTCTCACCAGATTAGATATACTTGGCTATAATCTGACTGAAGCTCCGCTAATTCCTGTCAAACTCTCCCTCATACTGTCTGACATACTCAACATTGTTAGTTTTAGGATCAGAAAAGTAATAAGCAGAAAATGCAACACATAGACAATGAACACGATATTTTACCTTGGGAAAACCCTCCTACTCGAGGGAGAAAAAAACCCAGCAAAATGATCTCTTATATAATAGAAGAATAAGAGCAGAAATCTGCTTACAACTCAGGCTCTACTCAAGGCCGAACTTAATGCAAAGTATAGAGACAATTCTCCTTGATGCAAAATACAAATAAAGATACTTCTTCTTGAAATCAGATCTGCTGTTAAAATGGCGAACTTCTGCTGAGAATGGAAAACTTCTGCTGAATTAATTGATGTACAAATGACATGTCTTCACCTTCTTATACAAGGAAAGACAACCTCTTCTCTAGGTCGGTCCCTAGAGATTACAAATAATTATTTAACATATGAAGGCCGACCAGCCTTTAATTAAGGGAAAATAGCTCCCTAAGCTATAAAACACCAACACTCCCTCTTAGCTAGGGAGGTATTTTCTAGATATCCTCGTCATGGAGTCTCTCAACATGACGCCCACAATGGCTACACCCATTTGTGGAAAACCACATCTCAGTCTCAGAGATGTACAGGAGTTCATCACGGAGTCTCTCAACGTGATGTCGTCACGGAGTCTCTCAACATGACGTTCACCATGGCTACTCCCATGTGTGGAAGGGAACATATGAAGGACGACCAACCTTTAATTAAGGGAAAATAGCTCCCTAAGCTATAAAACACCAACACTCCCTCTTAGCTAGGGAGGTATTTTCCAGATATCCTCATCATGAAGTCTCTCGCCATGACGCCCACAATGGCTACACCCATTTGTGGAAAACCACATCTCAGTCTCAGAGATGTACAAGAGTTCATCACGGAGTCTCTCAACGTGATGTCGTCATGGAGTCTCTCAATATGACGTCCACCATGGCTACTCCCATGTGTGGAAGGAAACATATGTACAAGTGTTCATCATGGAGTCTCTCAACGTGATATCGTCATGTAGTCTCTCAACATGACGTCCACCATGGCTACTCCCATGTGTGGAAAGAAACACAAGTACAAGGGTTCATCATGAAGTCTCTCAACGTGATGTTGTCATGGAGTCTCTCAACATGACGTCTCATCTCAGTCTTAGAGATGAACAACGGCTCGCACCTCATATTTCTCTGTTTTAGAGAAATATACACTACAAGGGCTTTCACCTCATATTTCTCCGTCTTAGAGAAATATACACTACAAGGACTTTCACCTCATATTTATTTGTTTCAGAGAAATATACATTACAACAAATCTTCATGATGATGTGACTCCCTCTGAAGCTCCAAGTACTTGCATCAACCTTCTGACCTCCTCGTCCAAGATTGCCTACAATGCTGCCTTAGAGGAATGGTTTCGAACGCACACCTCTGGCACTACTAACTTGCAAGAGTTTAGGACTGTCCTTCTTGACTTCATCCTGGATCACCCTATTCTGAATAGGTTTGCGGAGCTACCAATGTCAAATCCAGATTGACTGTCTTGTGCAATTCTGTTCTCTGTAGCTGAAGAGGTCTTCCAAGGACTTTAGCACCTGTCCTTGCAACATTGCAACTCACTTAGCTGACACCTTCACTTCTTCTCAGTAAGTCACAAAACTCCTTCTTGATCCCTACCTCAGAGATTGCAAAGAAAGAAATCCTCTGGAAGTGAACTCCCCTCCATTGATTGATCTCAGAACCTTAATCCTTTTCATGGACATGCTCTCAACTTGTGTCTTGAATTCTCAGAATTTAACTCCCTTTGAATGACATTTCCTCTTCGAAGAAACTGATCGCAATGACAATCTGTATAGGTTCTTCCTCTTGGAGAGATGTCTCCAGTGAAGGTATGTGCCACCAACTCAGTGCCATGGCTGCGAGCTGTGTCTCCATTGATATCATGTTAGTTCATTTCTTCAGCCTGCATGACTTCCTCACAGGATGCCTCAAGCTCTTCCTTCCTTTGAATTACTTATGCAATCTTTCATCATCCTTTTGCTCCATCCTGCATTTTAGAGAGATTAACAATAGTTCATAAAATCAAACTACCCTTGATATAAATGAAGCATGTAGACATATGGCAAATGTCGTTAGATAGAACAATGAGAAGGAATAATAGAACTTATCTCCTTAAGTGCTGCACTTAAGCCCCTTTTCAGGTTTGCTCTTATTTTTCCTTAAGATCAAAGGCACCTAAATTCTGCTTCAGATTTGATGTATTCGATACTTGCCAACAATGATCTCAGACTGACAATACAATTAATCTGACTTCATTCAAATATGTAACTCAGCAGTTCAAGACTATTAGTGCATTATTTTCACCTATGCAATCTATTATTGCTTATCCATCGAAGGATCAAACTGGATTATGGCAATTGTTGTATGAGTCTGAGACTCAAACTTTCTTCCAAAATTGTCTTCTCCAGGTAGCGCCACCACTCCTTACTTGCTGTGTGAAGAATTCCAACAATAGTGCGATTCTCTTTAGAATGCAATTCCGACTTACCGATGAAACGACTTGAGCTTGAGACAACCCGTCTTTCCCAGCTATGACGATTCCACGATTTTGTCTTGTCCGCTGAAGGAGGAGCCTGACAACATTTCAGATGAACACACGTCCCTTCCTTTGCCTCATTCGATCACTTCTTCAAGTCACTTTGTCTTTATTTGATTATTTTGTCTTTTCCACAACAATCACTTTTTGTCTTTTTCCCTTTGACTGAAAGGTGACACAAAACTCAAGCAGCTCCCGACTTTCATATAAAATTTGTCTTCTCTGTATTTCGTCTTTTCTGGATGACAACTTTCCAACATTTCAGCATCGATTGGACATTCTGGAGCAGATGCTAATGAAGATTTGAGAGTGCCACCTTTAAACACTAAACAATGGCAATCCTGTGAACTCCTCAGACTTCAGTCCCTTGCGCAAGCATTGATAAAAGAAATTTCAAATAGAATCGCTTCACTCTTCTTATGAATTCAATTCCCTCTCAAATAAATATTATTTTGAATATCAAAGCACTTCCTGAATGAAGCTGCTGTGCTCCACGAGTTTCTGGAAATGATGATGATGTTGGTTACTCCAAATCCAATTGGCTTCTTCCCAAGCTTAACTATCTATGCTTCCAAGGCTGCGTTAGAATTGACTTCTTCACCTGCTTAAGATGTTGCTTTCTACAAGGCTTAAATAAAGCTGCGATATTATTTATGTTTGTCTCACTCTTCCTTTGACATAGCTGACGACCTGTCTTTTGTGAAGTGAACAGAAATTGAATATTTTGCTTTAACAGTTTAACTTTAACTGTGCCCAGATTATTAAAGGAAATCTCGGGCTTCCTTTTGATGTAGACAATCTCCTCTAGGAATGACGCCAAAGAAGATCCGAAGATGCCAATAGACAGAGAGTGTGCTAGATATAAATTCGACTTGCTTAAACAATTCTGATCAGATCTTTTCTTAGACCTGCTCTGATACCATGTTAGTTTTAGGATCCGAAAAGTAATAAGCAGAAAATGCAACACATAGACAATGAACACAATATTTTACCCTGGGAAAACCCTCATACTCGAGGGAGAAAAAAACCCAGCAAAATGATCTCTTATATAATAGAAGAATAAGAGCAGAAATCTGCTTACAACTCAGGCCCTACTTAAGGCCGAACTTAATACAATGTATAGAGACAATTCTCCTTGATGCAAAATACGAATAAAGATACTTCTTGAAATCAGATCTGCTGCTAAAACGGTGAACTTTTGCTTAGAATGGCGAACTTCTGCTGAATTAATTGATGTACAAATGACATGTCTTCACCTTCTTTATATACAAGGAAAAACAACCTCTTCTCTAGGTCGGCCCCTAAAGATTACAAATAATTATTTAACATATGAAGGCCGACCAACCTTTAATTAAGGGAAAATAGCTCCCTAAGCTATAAAACACCAACAAACATCTCTCATGATTGGCCTTATTTCTGCCAAATCTTTTGAGTAAGCCGAATTGATACCTAAGGAGGATGTATAACTCCGCTTGTATAAGTATTCTACTTCTTTCATGCCCTCGATGGCAACTTTATCCTGAAGTAAGCTTATGCTAATTATATCTACTAGGCTGTTAGGAAAGGCTGAGTTTATCCACCTGTGTAATTTAACACCTTTTGCAAGCATGTCATCTGTTGGTATCTTTCTTGTTAGCATATCTAACAACAAAATGCAGTAACTTAAATATCTCCCTCTGTAATTACTCGTCATTCATGACTGTCAACTTTGCATTCATGAGAGTCAATAGTGCAATAATTAGTGATTTTAGAAATCCTAAATAAAATACTTAAATAAGGATGGGAAATTTGGAGGCATACCTGGGGCAATGTAACCCACTGACCCTTTGATATAAAGTGTTGAAGTAAGAGAGCCCTTAGATTGTGTACCTGAAGTTAACATGGTAATTCCAAAATCTGTTACATTGTCTATTAGGTATTTGTCCAAAAGGACATTCTTAAGTTTTAAATCACAGTGGACTGCTTGGATGGAAGAGTTGTAATTCAGATATTCCAAGGCATTTACAATGTTTATGGCAATGTCCAGTTGTCTTTTCAATCCTAATTCACAATCATCTCTTTTGGGATACAAATGCTTCTAGAAGCTTCCATTTGACATAATTCAAAAACTAAAGCTTTGAACTCAGGAATTGAACATAAAGTTATGATCCTCACGAGATTGCAGTGTCTTAATGCCTTTCATTCAGTGTTGAAACTCTTATGAGCTTCTTCATTGTTCAAATTAAGAATCTTCACAGTGACTACTCTACTATCTTTCAGGTCTCCTCTGTAGACTGATCCAAAGCTGCCCACTCCAACCAACTTGCTCTTAGTAAATCCATCAGTTGCACTAAAAGGATCTCCATAAGAATTTTTCAGGTGCTTCAACTTCTCCAGAATATCACTTGGGAGATCATTTGTTGGTGAAGTGCATCCCTTCAATAAACCCAAGGGCCAAAGCTAAGCAACATACCAGAAACTGCCACAATCACTGATTTGTGTGCACTGTAATCAGTGATCTCAAAAATAATGTTAAAAATCCACATTTCAAATTTCATGGTGTACACTCTCCTTTACTTCCACTCGTTTGCTCTCAATGCACTTAGGATGGCTTTAAATATAAAAAGCATCAGTTATCTCTTTTTTGTGTTTTCTGGGTTGCTAATATTTTCCTAATATTATACCTTATCTTTTGATTTTCCAAGATATTCCTGAGAAAATATATGCTTTTATGGTTAGTATAATAAATGATTATTTTCCTCTTTAATTTGTCATGGGTGACCTTGCCACACACATCTACTAAACAAGGAAACAAATGCATGATGAGTTCTTTCTTACCAGAAGCTTAGAATCATAACAGGCCTTAGTCTTTAGGAATGTGCTATAATGTCCCCGAAATAACTTTAGTTATTTTGGAGGGAAAGTTCTTAATGGTGTTTTTAAACACCAATCTGGATTTAAAATAATATTAAATAAGTAATAACAAATAATAATTAAATATTTAATAATAAATTTAAATTATTAAAAATAATATTTAAATTTTATCTGGCCGACTCACTTTTGGATTTCGGCGCCCAAGATCATTTTGAATTGTTTCTCCTGTTGGCCGACTATTTCATGTTGGCAACTCAGATTAGTATTTATATGGAGCTCCTTACCTTCTCTGGGCATCACAGATTTTGGACTTCATGTCTTGCTGAGAGTGTAGAGGACGTAGTTGCCTTGGCGCAACACTCAGGTATAGGGCGTAGCTACAGGCCAGAGGGAATTCGTGTTAAGCTTCTCTTTCCCTTCCTTCCATTCATTCCTGCTTTGTTTCTAATCGCAGGAGTATTTACCAAGTGTTCCTATGTGGCACCCACAAGATTGGTTTGAGCTTCCACCATTCATCGCGGGCCAAGCGACACTTCACGGGAGTACAACCACGGGAGTCATCGATTTGGGAATCACGCATTACCATTCGGATGTCTTCCATCAACAGCGACAGAGAATCATAAACCCGGAAGCTCATTCAGAAGATTAATAGAGGCCACACGATCGTATCTGGAAAGCCATTGACATTATTCAACAAAGCGGCGTTTAAGACAATCTCCAACGGATCACATTGGCTCTTGGACAGGATTACCAGCGAAGGAAGTCATTTTATATGAGCGGCACTGGTGAAGCGTAAATCAACAAAACATTTCCTTCTAGCTGCAATTTTGAAAGACTCGACTACTGTCGACGCATCCTAGGACATATTCATAAAGATCTGGGTGCGGTAACTGGAAGATCGATCCACTGAACTGAAGGCCACTGGATTGTGAATTCTTAGGGACTCGACAACCTCTCTGCAAATCTCGGGTGATCGAGCCTTTGGATTGAAGGAATCAAATCTACAAATTGTGTTTATCCCCTATTCTAGATTCGGGTTCACAGTTCAGTATATGTTGCAATCACTGTAGTTGTATTCAACATTTGAAATCACTAATATAATCTTCAGTTTGGTTACGGTTTCCTGCGATTGCTAATCTTGGCACTTTCAGTAATATCATTATTGCCTAATTTCCTATAAAGCTAAAAGCTCCAATCTTTCATTTTTGTGTATCTGGTTGTTCACTTTAAATTGTAATCACACAACAGTCTTTAGTTTCAAATTTTCTAGTGAAGTTTAGGATTAGCATCTCACAGTGGTATCAGAGCAGTGATTCTGCCAGCCTGTGGATGATTATTTATTTATGCAGTTGGGTCAGAGGGATTTGAGGGCTATAGAGAGAGAAAGAAAGAGATTGGAAGCATCGAATCAGGACAACAGGGGAATTGGAGGCAGAGGTAAGAAGAAGATGGAGGATCAGAGTAATGAGCTCAAAGCTTTCATGGAGAAACAAGATTAGACGAACCAAATGCTGCTGCAAATATTACAATCCCTTATTGCTGCAATGAACAACAACAAATCCGGATCCAACAATGCTTAAGAAGGCCATCCAAAACTTTCGGGAGGGGGATAACATAGTAGGACCTCAAAGGGATCTGCTCACAGATCCTTTCGACCCAAGTTCTTACCTAGGACAGAGGCACATCATGAAGAAGAGAATCAGCTTAGCTATGGCAGCATTATATAGGATTATATGAAACTGGACGTTGAAGCTCAAGCTGCAATTCCCTTTTGATCAGTTCTACAATGCTAGAAGAAGTGAGGGGAGACAATATTGAGGGAATAAAGATCTTCAATACAAGGTCAACAAGCTTTCACTCCCTACATTTGATGGCTCAAAAAAGGTGATTGCACATGCATGGGTGCAAAAATTGGATACATATTTCTCTCTCAGCCCCATGACTGAAGATGAAGCTCTCAAATTTGCCATCTTGCACCTGGAAGGGCTAGCTCACGAGTGGTGGCACCATGGAATTGTGACTCAAGGGTTTGGACTTGTGACTACATATGAAGATTTCACACAAAAGCTAATGGAGAGATTTGATAAGAAAGATCCTGAAGTGTACTTCCAGGAGTTGACAAGACTGAAGCAAATGGGCACCATGGATGACTATGTTTTAGAATTCCAAAGGCTAGTTGTGATGGTACCGGATGTTTCAGATAAGAGATTCATGTTCTTTTTCATTGAAGGTCTATCAGATTCTTTTCGAGGTTTGGTAAGGGCTTTGGAGCCAAAATTTTGGAAGAGGCTATTCAAAGGGCTTTGAACCTTGAGGACTCCATGAAGAATAAGCTTATGATCAAGAATGTGTCAATGGGACAACCAAAGAAGCCACTTCACGAGATTACTCCTCAACCGATGAAACTACCATCGCAATCTCCCGAGATGTTTAGAAATGAGCTTCGAAGAAGGGGATTGTGCTATTATTGTAAGGGACCTTTCGTAGATGGTCACAGGTGTAGGGGAAAGGGACAAATCCACTATATCGAGGTTACCTCTGATGATGAAGCGGAAGAAGGGGAAATAAATTCTTCTTTGATGAGGAGGTGCATGTAGAAGCATGGGGCGGAGGACACTCGAGAGGCACTCTCGCAACACTTTCCGGAGCACCTCGGTATCATTCTCTTCGCATTAGAGGAGACTTATACAAACAGAGGGTAACAATACTAATTGATAGCAGAGCCACCCACAATTTCATCGATGAGAAGTTAGTAGCTAAGTTAAGCTTAAGGGAAAAAGATTTCGAAGGATTTGATGGGACAGTTGCAGATGGGTACACTATCCCATGCAATCATCTGATTCGACAGATGGAGCTGACCATAGGAGGACACAAGATGCGAGATGACTTCTACATAGTCGGCATTGGTGAGACAGAGGTGATCTTGGGAGTACAATGGTTGCACTCGCTTGGGGAGTACACAACAAATTATTAGACTCTAGAGTTGAAGTTCAAAGCAGATGGGAGGGAAGTCATTCTTTGAGGATTGCCCAAGATGGGCCCTAAGAGCATTTTGACCCAGGCTACAGAGGAGCCGAAGGCAGGGACGAATACACGCAAGGATTCAGATCTGATGTTGGTTGAGGGCAAGCAACACTCCAGTGGGGAGGACTGTAATGTCCCGGAAATAACTTGAGTTATTTTGGAGGGAAAGTTCATAACGGTGTTTTTAAGCACCAATCTGAATTTAAAATAATATTAAATAAATAATAATTAAATATTTAATAATAAATTTAAATTATTAAAAATAACATTTAAATTTTATCTGGCCGACTCACTTTTGGATTTCGGCACCCAAGATCATTTTGAATTGTTTCTCTTGCTGACCGACTATTTCATGTTGGCAACTCAGATTAGTATTTATATAGAGCTCCTTACCTTCTTTGGGTATCATGGGTTTTGGACTTCATGTCTTGCTGAGAGTGCAGAGGACGTAGTTGCTCTAGCGCAACACTCAGGTACTAGGCGTAGCTACAGGCTTGAGGGAATTTGTGTTAAGCTTCTCTTTCCCTTCGTTCCATTCATTCCTGCTTTGTTTCTGATCACAGGAGTATTTACCAAGTGTTCCTGTGTGCCGCCCACAAGATTGGTTTGAGCTTCCACCATTCATCGCGAGCCAAGCGACACTTCATGGGAGTCATTGATTTGGGAATTTCACGTATTACCATTTAGATGTCTTCCATCAGCAGTAGCAGAGAATCATAAACCTAGAAGCTCATTTAGAAGACTAACAGAGGCCACACGATCGTATCTAGAAAGCCATCAACATTATTCAATAGAGCGGCGTTTAAGACAATCTCCAGCGGATCACATTGGCTCTTGGACAGGATTACCAACGAAGGAAGTCATTTTAAATGAGCGGCACTAGTGAAGTGTAAATCAACAAAACATTTCCTTCTAGTTGCGATTTTGGAAGAGCCGACTACTGTCAACGCATCCTAGGACATATTCATAAAGATTTGGGTGTGGTAACAAGAAGATCGATCCACCGAATTGAAGTCCACTGGGTTGTGAATTCTCAGGGACTCGACAACCTCTCTGCAAATCTTAGGTGATTGAGCCTTTGGATCGAAGGAATCAAATCTATAGACCACATATATCCCCTATTCCAGATTCAGGTTCATAGTTCAGTATATGTTGCAATCACTGTAAGGCTGTGAATAAGTTGTATTCAACATTTGAAATCACTAATATTATCTTCAGTTTGGTTATGGTTTCCTGCGATTGCCAATCTTGGCACTTTCAGTAATATCATTATTGCCTAATTTCTTGTAAAGCTAAAAGCTCCAATCTTTCATTTCTGTGTATCTGGTTGTTCACTTTAAATTGTAATCACACAATAGTCTTTAGTTTCAAATTTTTTGGTGAAGTTTAGGATCAACATCTCACATGTGCATGCCTTCAAGCTGATGAAAAAAGTTGACCTTAAGGTGGCTAATATGTAGCTAAGATAACTTGATGTCACTAGATAGGAGGGTTGATTCATACCTTATGTTTAAAAATTAAGGTCTTGTCTCTCAAGTTTGGAAGGGTGCATTCTCTATCTTTCTATCATGTCCAATCAAGATTTTTTCAACAACATAGAAATATGTCTGGTTACATGACATACCTTGAGTGTTGTTGAGGATTGTAGAGATGAGGACATTGCATATTATGTAACATTATATAATTCAAACCTTTTTTCCTTGTTATCAATATACGAAAAGAAGCAACTGATGAACACCTTTGGTTTCATTCTCTAATTTTTTCTCTCTAAAGCAAGATTGTTTGAGATGATGGATTCTATGAATAATATTTTTACACCAAAGGTGTTCCCCTCCACTAGAGGGACTAAGTTACTTTGGCAAATCAATGACTGAGATTGGTCCGTAAGGATGTAAGATGATTGAAATCATCTTGGTTGTTCCTTGTACCTTCGTCATCACTGTTGCTTTCAACATCTCCCCATTGTCCATATGGCCTTGCTAAATAGGTTGTTTGAATACAACAAAGCAAATGAATATTTTGAGGGCCTAATATTTTGGAAAAACCTAGGCAAATCCTCTGCAACCAAATATGTGTCATGCTGGCTGAAAAGCTTTCTATGCTATGGAGGAGGTGAGTGGTAGAACATAGGTGGGTAAGATTGTTTCATTGGAGAGCAGGGCACCGTGTTAAAAACCTTGGTGACATGTGTCCATGTACATGATGGGTGGTTCCAACTCATGAACTGCCCCTATCACAACTGCTTTTCCTTGATTGTGGCAAATGAGTGGATTTTGTTGCCAAACTAGCATACTGTATAACTCTCTTCCCATTTTTGTAGATTCAAGAAACTATCTGTGAATTTTAAGCAGCTCCCAACGATAGAAATTAGAAAGCCATTGCCTTCCGTAATGACCGCATCTTCTTTGTTGGGATAAAGGCTTAACATTGGTAGACATATCCGTCTGTGGGACATGTGATCGAAACTCGAACCTTGTCTATTGTTGGTACCCAAAAGAAATAGCTAGAGTTTGCATTGTGAAGGGAATGCTAGAGCACTCTTTGGATGGGATTGGAAGTGATTAAGCAATGCCATTGCTTGAAAACTGCTTTGGGCACATTTGAGATAGAAAGGAAGACCACTATCATCTATATCACATCATGAAGCAATAATTGAGAGATCAATCCTTCACCATTCACCATTGTTCATTATGGATTCATTCCTTGGCATACAAGTGGCTTAAGCGGTGGTTAAGAATGGTTGACAATTGACAATTGGAGGAATAAGTAGGAGACAATTGACATTTTTATTGTGTAAGGAATCAAAAGAAGATAAGCAAGATTTGACATGTGGGCCAATCATCTGCTGATTTAGTGGGTATTTGCAAAACTTTACCCATTAAAAATATTTTAATGTGTGTAAAGCACTTGGGGAGTGGTGGACATAATCTAATTTGGTTGAGATGCTATTTTAATTCACTTATTACTGCTGGGATGCTACCATTAGTGCTGATGCAAGACAACAAAACCTATTTAAGTGGCCTTTTGGTGTTTACATAAGTGTGCCATAATTGTGACCCAACTGCACGACTGCGTTTTCTTCTGCGATTAGTAGCACACAATATCTCACTTGCAACCGATCTAATTTTTCTAGTTTTAAATGGGTCATCGAGCATTGACTCTATGATCCATGACTTCAATGCGACTCATCATGGATCCTACCCAATGTGCTCACTTGAATATATCCTTCACTAGTTCGCATATGCCTTTCATCAATGTGAAAGTCTCTATGATTCATGACTTCAACTCCACTCTTTGTAGATCCTATCCAACATGCTCACTTGAATATATCCTTCACTAGTTCACATATGCCCTTCATCAATGCGAAAGTGTTAATGATTATTTACACACAACCATTGATGGAATGCCTCAAAGAAATTGTAGTTAATGCAAATTGCAATGTATCATATTTGTTTGCAGCTTAAACTTACACACATGTCAAAGGTATCCACAATATAATATCAAAAAAATCCTAATCAAACTAATGTACAAATGCCTTCAATAAAAGAGGAAAACCCTAAAAAATAAATAATGCAAGAATTTTAAGAGATAAATTCATGCAAGCTCAACCAAAATCAAGATACCTTACAACAAAAATGTAATGTATTAAATATCTTAAAGTAAATGCTCCTAGTGTTGATGAGTTGCTAATTGTGCAGTGAAAAAATATTGCCCATGACTTTTGAGTTCATTATTTGCCTCAATTCCATCACAATATGAGGAGACTCATAAGAAGAGAGCTTCTTGTTCCCTCTAAATCAATCTTGCTATTGTTCACAAGTAAAATTGTTACAAGGGAAACTAGACATGACAAGAGTGAAACCTCATGTTATATCTGTTATGTTCTTTAATACTTCTTTGATTAAAAGTTGAACACAAAACATTGTAATAATTAGTAGTGGACATAGAACTATAGCTAAGGTCAAATTTAGCTGGATAGTTCTGTTATCTTCCCCAAGTTTAGCTACCAATGACATGACTATATGCAAGATAATGTTGCCAGTGATGAGCAACACCATATTGTTTTAGGTAGGACATTTTTCAAGGACAAATGATCCATATAATTTATAGTTGAAGTTGTTTCTTTGACAAATAAGGCAAAATCAAGAAATACTTTTTTTATCATTTAATGCCATTGGGTCTTAAAAACAATCATTTAATACACTTCTTCAGCCTAAAAGTTGAGAAAATATTTGCTAAGTAACTCAAGAACAGACCATGTTGTAATGCACACAAAAGTAGGCATTGGAAAGGTAGAACATAGATGGAAAATAAACATGCATCTTAAGAGATGTTCTGAGCTTAAATTAGAATCCCAAATGATGAGAATATAGACAAAAAATTCCTTCTTACTGCTTTATCACCAAACTATTCTCAAGCTTGTGAAATCAATAAAATCCATTTTCCTACAATCATGGAATTCCTTGAGATCACATTTCTTTATGTCATTTTATCAAACACTTCGCTATGTACCAACACCACAAACTCTTTGTCATAGGAAAACAAAGAATTCTAAAAAAAAAACCTTATAAATTTGTTTAAACGAGTTATAGGTGATATTGCATGTGGCTTTGTGTGATACAAGCATAGGACTGTCAACTATGAGTCAAGAATCCAAACTTGCCACTTGTCCATGGGAAGTTTCATTGAGCAATTCATGCCGTTTGCTTTACGGCCTTGCAATTGACCTTAAAGAGCTTTTGGCATACCCATTGCACACTAGAGTGTGATTGCTAAGTACATAATCTATTAGGTCTGTTAGTTCGATTAGCACAAGTACATTCTATATTTCTTCCTATGATTAAAAGCCACCTAATTGTTTACTTGATTTTTTTCATAGTCAAAGTCTTATCTTTTTTGACCTAATTAGTTATTTTGGAATAAATTTGTTTTGTCCAGTGATCTAAAACTTGTGAGTATTTGTGGGCTGCAATTGCAGCTGAATAACTTGCCCACTTACTCGTGAGCACTTTGCGAGTCCATGTTTGCAAATCAGCTCCACGCCTGTAATGCGACTTGCATGCCAAACATTCAACTTCTCACTCACATAATGATCATTTACATTTGAATCTTCTTGTGATGATTATAGGTGATTGTGGAAACAAGATTTCAAATATTTTTGAAGATCTTTCATTTTTAAATTATTTTTTTCATGATTTATCATTTTTTAAAAACTTTCTAAGTTTTTTCCAAGCATTTGGAAACAAACTTTTACATGTACATTTGTCTTTTACATGCATTTAAATAAATGTACACTTGCTAGGGTTCTACATTTTTGAAATTTATTTTTAATTTTTTTTCAAAGCTAGGGTCTTTGAATTTTTTTGTTAGTTTTTTCTATTCTAGGGTTTGTAGTTTGCATCCAATGACATCAAGAAGTGGAAGCCAAGTGTTGAAAACAAGGATTTTTCTTGGAAGTATGACATAGGGGGCTGACCCTTGGGTGGGTCATTTGCAACCATTATGGATTGAAAATGAATGGAGGTGGTGTCTGTTGATGCCAAAAAATGACAAGGTAACAACCTTATGGGAAACTCAATTAATGGGGGGACCAATTGCGCTAAACTAAGTGACCTCTGGGTTTTTAAAGAAGCTGGCTTCTGTGTAATTGGGGTTTTTGAATGGGAAAATGAAGCAGATATAGAAAATAAAGATCTAACTAAGGCGATGCGCCAAGATGTAGATGTAGGCACAATAAATCTATCTTTTGGATGCGATTTAAGGGCCCGTTCAACAATCTGCGAAGTCCTAGAATAATAGAAATCAAAGATGAAAACTTGAATAATTTATTCAATAACATAAAATAACTCCCATACACATTCACTAGCAAGAAGAGTCAAAGACATGGTCTAAATCAGCAAATTTATATTGAAATCATAGAAGTTTTGCAAATAAGTAACTTAGTACAATAATGGCATAGTATAATGTTTTGTCAAATAGCTTAAGAAAACAAAAAGGCCGAACAATGGCATAGTCTGTGATTCTTATACAATAATCTAAAAACAGTACAAAAGGCCTGGTGTCTTTCACAATTTTTTCTGTATCTTCCGAACGCATTTTCCGAAGGAAGAATCAGTAAATATAGAAAATAATCTCACCGCCTGGCGAGCTAGTAACATAAAAGATTCCCTTATTATGAGCAATGATGCCTAGAGCAATGATTTCCGACGGCCGTTGCAACAAAAAAGATTCGAGCCATGAAATGTAGTCACCTTCGAACTAGATGCATCCCCTTTGAATGATGGTGGTGGTCCCAGCAAACCTCGTGCAAACATGTGTCGCGTCATCATGAAGGCAGTTAGGACACGTGGCAATATGGCGGGGCACGCTGCTCACTCTTTCCTTCCTCTCGATGAAATCCCCATAGAGGAGACACGTGGCAATAGGTTAGGGCCTGTGGTTCATTCTTCGCTCCTTGCGATGAAAACCCGTGCGGGGAAGACATGTGGAGAAGTCTTCATTGTTAGTGCTGACCGTGGGGTCCGCCCAAAAGTGAACGCAGATAGATGCTACGTGGCATGTGAATGGAGCACGGTTGAAAAGCGAAGGGAAGCAGTTTTCAAGTGCCCGCGGTATTGACATGTGGAAGCATGGCGGGGGCTGGAAGAAGAGTGAAGGAAGAAATCCTTGCGAGGAGTGCTTGGCGGACACGTGGCGGCAGCAGGCGAAGCTCTTCAAAAAGGGGGCTGATGATGTTCAAATGCATGGGGCATGGGCTTGACTTAGCAAAATACAACCCAAAGGGAGCTAGAGGAAATTTATATCCACAGTGTCAATTGCCTCAAATACCACCTAGCACTCATTGCTGGCTGTGATGTAAAATTGTTTGAATGTTGAGTTGGAGTTTGTATGGGAGATGGATGTGGACCTTAATTTGACAAAGCAAAAAAATGGAGATGAGAACAAATGTAGTGTTAGCAGTAGTGATGAATCCTAACATGGTGTGGGAAATAGTGGTAGAAGCAAATATAGAGATTGTGGGTTCCTCTTGTGGTCCATGAATTTGCAGCTCATCCATTTCATTAAGCTACAATTGAATGTATTCACATGGACTTTTCATTCCATGGGACATGGTAGC
Organism: Sequoia sempervirens; assembly: GCA_007258455.2. Classification (NCBI taxonomy): domain Eukaryota; kingdom Viridiplantae; phylum Streptophyta; class Pinopsida; order Cupressales; family Cupressaceae; genus Sequoia; species Sequoia sempervirens. The sequence goes on along the minus strand of VDFB02000363.1, from coordinate 101,588,262 downwards.
TTCATAGCTTTGGACTGAAGGAGAAGCATGATGAAGTAATTGTGACGTGCAAATTTTTGGTATTACAAAACCCTTCCATTCAATGTGGTGAGAAGCTTATATTGGGAGAATTTGGTCATAACCTTGATTGTTGCCAAGAAAGGGTTCAAGGTATCTAGCCCACATGAATGAAGTGGGTTGTTGCTCTAGAAAGTAGTGGCAAATACAAAATGATTGTAGAAGAGAAAAACTATATCAACTCAAGAAAAGATGAACAATATTTTCAAATGGGTGGATAAATGGAAGGAATCACACACTCATTAATTTTCTTGTGGCTTCAAATGGTCAATTGGTGTTCTTGAGGTCAAACACGTTGATGTTTCAAAGGCAGCGTCAGGATTATCTTCCAGCCTAGATCGCATGAAGAAGACAATTAAATTATAGCCTATCGGCTATTTAATTATTGAAGGTGATTTTATGAAATGACACATCATTTGTTAAATAATAATTAATATTTTATTAGAGTTTGACTTGATGATTCACCACCTTTTGAAGAGACATATTCATCTATACTTGAGGCCGACTTCTTGACTTGAAGAGATGCGCCTTCCCTCTCTCTCTTGTATATATACAAGTCGATCATTGCTCATTCTATCATCATTTTCATTTCAGTTCATTGTTCTCAAGTTCGATATATATCAGTGCGAGTTTGTCATCAAGTGAAGATCGATATTTTGTGGAAGGCTGAGTTTATCATCAGCAGATTGCATTACTTTGTTACTGTGTTAGCATCAGATTGTGGTGCTTCTAATTGGCCTTCATATCGGCCTCTTTGTAAAGGAGACATTTGTGTTGACATTCAATATATAAGTGATATATTGTTGCTGGGTTTTTCTCCCTCAAGTGGAGGGTTTTCCCAGGGTATATGCTGTGTTATTGTGTCTGATTTTGAATTAAATTTCTGAGTTTTACATCTGATCATAAAACTAACAAACCAATGCCTCTAACATAGTAAAGAATTTTGAGAATCTAAGTTGAATATTGGAGGAGGTTGTCTTAAAGGTGGTATAGAAAATGTGGTCCAAGTTGTGAATGATATTGCAACATCATATGTGTTGGCAAGGAGACTACTTGAGAAAAGGCAATTGACACTTTTTTGGAGCCCTTGCATTGCCCATCGCCTTAATCTTGTGTTGGAGGACATAAACAAACTTGATTGTGCGAATTTTGTGATGGAAAATGCCAAGATCATCACCAAGTACATCATAATCACCCTTGGGTGCTTAACTTGATGATAGATCACACCAAGGGGAAAGAGAATGTGATAGTGGGTATTGTAGGGTTTGTGACTAACTTTATCACCTTGCAAAGCATTTATTATTTGCTAACACCTTTGAAGTAGATGTTTGTGAGCCAACAATCGATGGATTCTTCTTATTTGAAGAATGTAATGGAGGGAGGGTTGCAAATATAATTTTTGATGTCTTTGTAAAGAGTGCTAATGAGATCATCAAGGTAACTTCAAACTTCTATTTAAGTTTTGAATTGTATGCTTTAATATCAGTTTTTCTAAATTCCATTTGTTAGATATTGTTCCTTTTTTAAAAGTTCTATTTTTAATTGCAACTATAATTTATTTGTAGGTGTCAAAGCCTTTAGTTAGGATTTTGTGTTTGGTGGATGCATATCAAAATATAGTGGAATACTTGTATGATACCATGGACAAGGCCAAGGAGGCAATCCAAAAGTATGACAGGGTAGATTGTAGAAAATTCAAGCACATTTGGAACATTATTGACCAAAAGTGGAACAATCAACTTCACCAATCTATTCATGTAGTGATGTACTATCTAAATCTTGTATTTTTCTACAGAGAGGACTTCAAGGCTACTAGTGGGAAGGTTATGAAGGGCTTCACAACAAGCATTGAGAGTATAAAAAGCTTGAGGGAGAGGGCAAGGGCTAGATTATTATAGAGTTGCAAAGATACAACTATGTAGGGTAGGCTATGCTCTTCACCATTAGCTATTTGTGAGAGAACTACCCAAGCACTAGGTAATGAAAAATCTGAATCTTCACTTTGCTTCAATTCTTTTGTGTGCAATTTTCTTTTTTTTTTTTTTTTTGAGGAAAAAGATAATATATATTAATCAAAGAAAGTTAACTACATGAAAGCCATAGTGACTTCCAGATAACAATTGCTAGTATAATAAGCATCAGAAGAAGAGCCCACCAGGGTAATTCACAAAACCAAACTACAAAAAACACATATAGACCAAAAATGCAGCCACAACCAAGTCTCCTTGAAATATCCCAAACTAATTTTTTATGCAAAATTTTTTCACTTTCATCAATCTATGTGCTCAAACATTTTGTCAAATAGTTTGCATGTAAACTGTCTGAACTGGTTTATGATTGATTTTGATATACAGTGATTTGTTTATACTTTATTGTTTTGGGCACAATGGCATTCATGAAATACTTGCATTTATATAAATAAAATATACAACTGAACCCAAAGTAGCAATATGTATAAATGAACACTGACTTTCAAAGTGCTGGTAACAATTTATTACATTCAGAAATCTGATGCAGCAGATAAATATCATTTACAACTCACTAACTTGGACATTAAATGCCCTTCACATCCATTCATAGCCTTTCCCAACAAGTACGACTAGCATAGAATACTTCATGAGCAATTCCCAAAGGGTACGGCAGCCTTTGTTTGATTCCTTCTCCCCTTTTTGCTGTGTAAGCTTCCTCATTGGCCTTCTACAATGCCTCCAATCTTTACTTTTTTCAAATTTGGGCCCACAAACATGTACAACTAGCTCAAGGGTTTGCATATGGTACAGCTGGACTAGCTTCAACAGATAAATATCATAACATATTTCCTTTCATTTCACTATAACCAGAAATTGGTCTTGGCACAAGACTTCATCAATTCTGAAAATGAATTCCAATATTATTTTGCTTTCAAAACTCAAAACTCCATGCCAAACAAATAGGATATAAAGCTGCTCCAAAATAAGAATATGATGAAACTGCCAAAACCACCAAACTCTTCAATGCAAGGTTTCCAAAGCAAGATATTTTATAATATTTCCAATCACCCGCAAATTTGTCTCTGAAAGAGACTTACAATTTAGAAAACCAAATCTTTGAATGCACTATGAAATACCAAATTAGAAAACCAAACTCTTCCAGGCATGGTTTCCAAAACAAAATATTTTATAATGTTTCCAATCACTTGCAAATTTGTCTCTGAAAGAGACTCACAAATTAGAAAACCAGATCTTTGAATGCATGATGAAATACCTGATCGATATCTCCAAGTTCCAACAAACATTAGCTAGGGTAGATCTTTCACCAACAAAGCCAGTCTTCTCCATGAGGGTTTTCATCCTCAGGAAAGCTAAGATGAACCAAGTCCAATCTCCAAAATCACAATGGTTTTCAGACAAAGAGATAATGAACTTCAACCTCCCAAATGAGCTCTCAGTTCCCCTTTTTATAAACTTTTTAGGGCTTTCTAGAAACTCCCTTTTAAAATCACTTTATTAATTTATTAAGCCTTTTAACTCCAAAACGTGATTTAATTTACTTTTAAAACATTTCTAGCACTTAAAGTCACTTTTAAGTGTCCCATCATTTAAAAATCTCCATCCTCTTTCCAACAAGCTATAACACTTAGGTGCTCGATAAATGTATTTAATTGAAAAGGCAACCTTAGTGAAAATAATTAAATATAGTTCAATATTACACCCAATTAGTGGAAATGACCGAAAATCATCAGAATTGAAATTTGACTGTGTAGGAGTGATCCTGATGATAAACGGACTCAACTGGGTGACTTACGAAATAGACGCTCCCTCCAAGAATCTTGAAGCCCAAACCAAAAGCTAGAAATAACATTTGAAAGTGTCATATGACTCCTTAAAACCATCTAAGTTCACTGGAAACATCAAATTACCCCTTTGAACATGCTGACACAAACCCAAAAAAGTTAGTGACAACTACATCGTTAGAGAACCTGAAAATGTGGACATTACACTCCTACTTCCAAGCCAACAACAATCAATCCCCTTAGTCATCTTGAATAAGCTTAAGTAACTATCGAGACTTAAATTGGGTAAAATCGGCCAAATCACCCACATTCCAACTACACTTTCCATCAAAGGCCCATTTAGCTAAACAATCGACCACCATATTCCATTCCCTTGGGATGTGTGTAAAGGAGATAGAATCAAAACGTGTGGCTAGAATAGTAATCTGTTTAGCCACCAAAGCCAATTGCTAGGACAACTCTTGAAAATTCCTTTTGTTTAGAAGGGAGACTAGAATCATAGTCAGTTTCGTAGACGACTTTTCTCCGAGAGCAAGCTTGTACTAGAGCTTGAAGAATCACCCATGCTTCCATTTGATTATTAGAGTGAATACCCATATGAGTAGAGAAAAATAGAAAATAAATTGAACCAATCCCTTACTATCCCAATTGATGCCACCAATCCTTGCAACACCAGGATTAGCTCAGGAAGAGCCATCCGTGTTAATTTTCAAGAAACCACAAGGAGAGAACCACTTTCTAGATTTGTTCACCTTTGTGGAGACTTGAGCTCTATTTCTAGGACTAACCTGAGAGGAAGATGGAAGAGATAACTCCAAGAGCTTGACAAGGTGCAAATAAAAAGAGTTAAGAGGATCATCAAAAGTAGGTTTAGCTTCTATAGTCTCTTTGATCATATCTTTGTGTGATGTAGGAAAAGTGATCCTAGATCCAAGTAAGATTAACCTCTTTACTTAACATCAAATTTGGACATAAAACCAACTAGGGTTGATGATTGGCTTGCTGCCACAATTGAGAGCCAATCTTCTAGGGTATTGTGTCTATTTTTGTGTGTTGTGATGATGATAAATTTGATGTGTTTTAACAAACCTATTTGACATGTAACCCTAGGTTTGAAAATGCAATTTATCACATAGACGAAAACGAAAAACCACAGAACAAATTCAGATATGAGAATGAGATATAGAGAGGAACCTGTGACAGTAATTTGAGCTTGACTTGCGAGGACAGGGGCGTTGGGCGCCCTAGACTGGGATGCTTCTTTCCAGGATCTAAAAATTCCGAATTGTATGATACAGTTTTCTTTGTGTTTTTTGTGACTGTCTCCTGCTGAAACTTCCGTATTTGATTTGCACACATGAAAAGAGGGGGAAAGGTTGTGCTGTATAGGGGCTTGCCTAAGTCAAACGCTGTTTTGGTATTTCTACCTCTACGTACAACAAATGATGATGATCAAGAGGGCATACCCTAAGTCGGGCAGAGGCCAAAACAATGATAATTGACTGAAATGATAAATGATAAATGCCAATGTTGCCTTGATTTGAAATCCTTGATGAAGTGATGTCATACTACAAGTTACCACAAATGTTGATTGATGAATGCCTTGATTGCTTGATAGACTTGCAAAAGGTTAGTTCACAAAACATAATAGATTGTTGTAGCTATCGTGTAGAGGATAACTCAATACATCTTCATAATTTGGCGTGGTTGATCTTAATGACTTCTTGCACATAATTGTTTCCTTCTTCTTGAGGACTTGCAAGCTTGAACTTGATTGATGAAAGAGCTGTAATAATGCTGCTAATTTTTCCCTTGAATTTGCCTTGACAAATTTTAGGATGCTCAATTTGCTCAATAGATTTTCTAGCTCCTATTAGAATTAAAATGATAAAAATGACTTGTATTTATATGCAATTATTTAATTTCCTGAAAATCAAATACCGATAGCCGACAAATAAAATTGGATTTTTAAATGTTAAAATGCCGACACCGACATATTCAAAATTGGGCCAAAATAGACTAGACAAGGGCGATGGGCGCCCTATTCTAGACCCATCCTTTTTGAGGCCTTGAACATCATTATTAAATATTAATTTTTTATTTTTAATCCCATCTTTTAAGTTTCCAAAGATATTCATAAAACATGCAATTAAATGCATAATTAGGTCCAAGCACATAGGGGGGAGCTAAACTTAGTGTGAAATTGTCAAGGGTGACAATTTTTTGATGCTACACTTTGATTTTAATCCATACTTGCATGGATTTACTTTGACACCCTTGAAATCTTTGGTGATTTTGTTCCAGCCAAGTTTTCCAACAAATTAAAAGATGGGCCAATATCCCACACGGCTAGAAGAAGAGGCTAGAGGTCTTTGCATACTATTCCAAAAATCAGCCAGGGATGTAGCATGGATGAATGGTCTATTCCACAACTTCCACCATAAACTCCAAATTTCTATTGAAAAAGGGCATTGGCATTGAAAAAATAAATGACTAGTGCACTCTTCATGACTGCCACAAAGAAAGTAAATAGAGGGCCCTTGGAAACCTGTCTTTCTAATGTTATCGCAATTGAGATTTATTATGAGAAAGGAGTCACATGAAAAAGTTTCACCTAGGCCAACCAAACTTGTTCCAAATTCTTTTCCACCAAGGTATCTTTGCATTCTCCTCCCTCCGCATTGCTAAAAAATGATAACCGAGAGAGATTGAATACACATTTTTTGGATCATGGCCCTAGGCAAGAATATGACTCCTCCAAAGAACTACAAGGTCTCACAGCCAAAATTCAGGCCAAAGTATTACAATTCTCTGTCGATTCTTCACTAGGCCAACTTTTGGGTTCTTTCCATTGATGAAATAAAGATCTTCCCAGCTGAATTGCATGCTTAAAATCAGCAACTTTGGACCACCGAACTTCCAGGAAAATGTCACCAAGAAACTGAAGTTGAGGAAATGAAGATAGAATAGGGGGATTATCCCCGGAATCACACCAAGACAAAGCTTTGTTACCCTTATTAGCTATCCAAAAAAGACCCTCTTTTATAAGCAAAGCCTGTAAAATCCTTTACCAATTTTTGTTAGTTTTATGATTAGATTTAATGCACAGAAAATTAATTCAAAATCAGACACAATAACACAGCAGATACTCTGGGAAAACCCTCCTCTTGAGGGAGAAAAACCCAACAACAAATATATCTCTTATATATATAAGTAATGACAACAAGTCTCTTTACAATGAGGCCACACACAAGGCCAATAAACAACACCAGCAATGGCTGTAACACACACTAATAATCTGCCCTTCAATCTGCACTTGAATAGACTCACAATCTGCTCCCATATTAATTCGCACTATTCTTCTTGAAGAGCTCACACTCAATGGAGAAGGAGATCAAACTTGCTTGATGCCCAAATGAGAGGAAATGATTTCATATAAATACATTGCTAGATAGGTCGCACCCTTTCAATAGACTAGGTTGGCCACCAAGAAGAAATAAATACAATTAATAATAACAAATTACAATGAAGGTCGGCCAAGGAGAATGATGCAAGGAAGTCGGCCAAAAAAATAATGTTGCCATCAACACATATAAGTAATTTATATCTTCAATTGGGGCTGGAAGAATTGAGCCCGAATCTGCTAACATCAACACTCCCTCTTAGCTAGGGAGAAATACTTCCAGTTGCATAAAACATATCACCTCATCGTGATGTCTACCACAATGGCTACAACCAAATGTGGAAATGAAGGATATCACCTCATCGTGATATCAGATATCACCTCAACATGATATCAACCATAATGGCTACAACCATGTAGGGTATGTACAAGTGTTCATCACTTGCGTGATGTTGTCACGTCAATGTGACTTTCACCATGGCTCTACCAGAGGGTGAAAACACAAGTATAGGAAAATCACCACGGACTCTCTCACATGATGTTGTCATGGAGTCACACACATGACATCCACCATGGCTCTCCCAGAGGGTGGAATCAAGGGATTTCACCTCGAACTTCTCTTACAGAGAAGAACTCATTAATCAAGGGATTTCACCTCGAACTTCTCTTACAGAGAAGAACTCATTAAAGAGGATCACTGATACTGAGACTCCTTCTTATTTAAGAGCTTGATTCTCCACCATACCAAGCTTGTCTCGAAAGTACACAAACTTTATCCTGGAGAGAGGCTTGGTGAGAATGTCTGTCGTCTGCTCATCAGTGTTGATATACCTCAACTATATAGCTTTCCTCAATACCATACCTTTGATATAATGGTATTTAATCTCAACATGCTTGGTTTTATTATGAAACACAGGATTGACAGAAAGTTTCACACAACTCTGGTTATCACAATGAATGATAGTAGGCTCCATTGATTGTCCAAACAATCCTACAAGGAGCTTACGAAGCCACACTGCTTCCCGAACTGCAATAAACTCTGCCTTTGCTGTACTCAATGCTACAGATGACTGCTTCCTACTGCACTAGGAAATCATAGCAGATCCCAAACTGAAGCAACATCCAAAGGTGCTCTTCCGATTAGTGACACTCCCTGCCGAATTAGAATCAGGATAACCATGTAGTTCCAAGTCCACATCTGAAGAATATCTCAACCCATATCCAACTGTGCCACACAAGTATCTCAGGATATGCTTCGCTGCAACTAGAAGTATTTTCCTTGGTTCACACATGAACTTGACAAAATGCACTTATTGCAATCTGGTCTAGTATAGATACATCAACGATCCAATCAACTGACTGTACATAGTAGGATCCACCAGATCTGAACTAGCTGCAGCCTCCTTAAGCTTCTGAAAATTTGTTTCCATAAATCAACATAAAGAACCAAGATTAACTAGATTACCATCTTCTTCAGGTTCAGTTGGCTCCCTTCGAATCTTCAAGCTCTTACATAAACCTTATGACCTCTTTGTCCAAGATTGACTGCAACACTTGCCTTAGATAAATGTTTTCTAGTGCACACCTCTGGTACTATAGAGAGTTCAGAATAGTCCTCCTCGACCCCATCCCAGATCACACTATTTTGAATAGGTTTGCGGAGCTACCAATGACATATCCAGAAGACAGTCTTGAGCAATTATGATCTCAACAGCTGTAGGGATCCTCTAAGGGTTTAGCACATAGCTTTGCAATACAATAATCTTCACTTCTTCTCAGTGAGTTACAAAACTCCCTCTTGATCCCTGCTTCAGAGATTGCAAAGAAGACTTCTAGAAGTGAACTCCCTATGGCCACTAACTTAGTCCCATGGCTGCAAGTTGTGACTTCACGCTTGATCATTTCTTTGGTCGGCATGACTTCCTCACAAGATGCTTCAAGCTTTTCATAATTAAGCAATCTCTCATCACCTTCTTGCTCCTAGAACAGTGAACTGCAAGCATTTTAGAGAGAGATTACTAACAGTTTATAATTATCCAAAGAAATACCAAGGCTGGAATCATACAAGGTTTACTATTTCAAGTTATAGCATGAATACATAAGAATTTATGAACAATATTGAAACATGAATAAATAAATCAACACAAAAGAGAAATATATCAAAAGATTAGAATGAAGGGATAAGGAAACTTATCTTTATTGAATTTTGATATAACTCTTTCTTCCATGTTTTACTCCTCTCGAGAGTGCCAAACTCAGCACAACCAAAAAAAAAGAAATCTGCACAACTACAAATTTCTTGAATGCATTATGCAGTTAGCATGTAGAACCAACTCTCTCCAAGAGTTCAAGGCTCTATCACAGTTCATGCATTAGAGAATGATATCGATGTGACCAATTAATCACCATCGAATTTACAGTTCTCTTTTTATTTCAGAGTTACACTCATAATCTTCACAACCAGCATGAAATAACTTGCAATAAATGAAATCTTCAAAGGATCTTATGCTAGTGAACACAATTCAAGAGAAACCACTATCTCTCTTTACTAATTACAAGATCCAACTAAATGATATAACTCAGCAAACAAAGAATACTTATCTCTTTAAATATTCTGATGGATACAAATGCTAGACGCTGCTTTTGCGTACAGATCAACACACAACCTTCACGGCTTGAACACATGCCCATGGCTTAGAATAGAAATTCCCTAGAATCCTTTTGAGGAGAGATCTCTTCCACATCCGCAAATGAAGCATGCTGATTAGGCCTGGTGGGGCAATCCTTTGCATAGTGACCAAACATATCACAACGAAAACATTGGAATTTGGAGAGGTCCCACTTCTTCTTGAATGCGGGAGCACCATCAGCTCCTTTATCTCTATTCCTCTTGAGATATCCTTTCTTTCCACCTTTTTCTTTCTTCTTCGAGGATTGAGCGGAAAGAACATGAATGTCTTCATTTGTAGAGCTTCAACCAATACCTCTCGCAGCCAGCCTAGACTCTTCTTGAATACAATCTGCCCTCAAACGATCAAACTTGGGAAGTTTCGATCTTGCACTGATTCCTTGAATGTAAGACTCCCAAGATGAAGGAAGACCATTAAGAGCCAACATGGTCAAGTCCTTGACATCAACAATATGACCAATGGTAGAGAGCTGATCTCTCAATTCAGAAATCTTCATGAAGTAAGCAATGACAGATTCTCCTTCCGCCATCTTCACATGATGGAATTGTTGCTTCAGTGCAAGTGCTCGGCTTGTGTTGTTGATTTCGTACATCTCCTCCAAAGTTTTAAACATCTCTCTTGCCGTCTTCAACTTGGAGACAATAGGAACAATATGATCCTTCATGGAATCAACTAACATCTTCTTCGCCTTGATATCTTTCTTCTTCCACTGTACCTTCTCTTCCTCATCAATAGGTTCAGAGACTTTGCTCTCCACAAACTCGACCAATTCACTTTCTTCCAAGGTGAGCATAATTCTGAATCTCCAAGATGTGAAATTAGATGCTCCCTCAAGTCTATCCTCAAGCTTAAGACCGATCACCATCTTGACGAAGGGATAGAAGTAAACAACGATGAGAGAGAATAAAGAGTATCACTGTAATAAAAAATCTGATCAAGATCTTCTTCAAACCCGCTCTGATACCATGTTAGTTTTATGATCAGATTTAATGCACAAAAAATTAATTCAAAATCAGACACAATAACACAGCAGATACCCCGGGAAAACCCTCCTCTTGAGGGAGAAAAACCCAGCAACAAATATATCTCTTATATATATAAGTAATGACAACAAGTCTCTTTACAATGAGGCGACACACAAGGCCAATAAACAACACTAGCAATGGCTGTAACACACACTAATAATCTGCCCTTCAATTTGCACTTGAATAGACTCACAATCTACTCCTATATTAATTCGCACTATTCTTCTTGAAGAGCTCGCACTCAATGGAGAAGGAGATCAAACTTGCTTGATGCCCAAATGAGAGGAAATGATTTCATATAAATACATTGCTAGATAGGTCGCACCCTTTCAATAGACTAGGTCGGCCACCAAGAAGAAATAAATATAATTAATAATAATGAATTACAATGAAGGTCGGCCAAGGAGAATGATGCAAGGAAGTCGGCCAAAAAAATAATGTTGCTATGAACACATATAAGTAATTTATATCTTCAATTGGGGCTGGAAGAATTGAGCCCGAAGCTGCTAACATCAACAATTTTCACCACAATTTTTTGGAGTTTCCACTAAGTTTGATATCCAAGCATTTTTGACAAATAATTGGTATGCAAGTGAATATGTAGAGTTTCAGATTGCTACAGTTTGGACGGTTTTATCGAAAACATTTAGAGCATAATTTCATCACTCCAAACTCCTTTAGCATTCATTGGATATTTAAACATTACATCGAACAGTTGATACGCATTCTAGACATCTACTAGCTAAGAAACTTGAATATTACAATCTGCGGTTTTGATAAACAGAGTACAGAAAATAAATTATATTATTTTCCTGACCTCTTGGGAATACAATGTCAGCCTCCAAAGTCTGCGCCAGCAATAAGACAGCTCATAGACTTACTTCGATGACTCCGAATCTGCTAATATTTGTCTTGCAGCTCTCACGCCATACCCAGAAATGATAGTGCGCAGCAAAGAACCATCAAAACCTTTAATCTACGCCCAAAATGCAACACCTGGAAGAATTATGACAGTGCCCAATACAACGGATAACTCACCAAAGGTCATGTATAGCTGGTAAACAAATCAACCAGCAAGGGAAAATTACCACACCACCATTCTCAAAATCTCACGTTCAGCAATAAAGTACCATGCCCAGCAAAATGTAATATCGTGCCCAACTCCATGGATGTAAACCGCCCAAAATATTCAATATGATATTGCTCAGCTGAAACAATTTCAAATGCCCAGCAATGAGGACATTTACATTCACTCTATATTCATTCTCTTGTCATGGTGTCCATAACCTTCCTGTAAACCCTTGCAAACAATAGATAAATTGTCTTGCCTACAAGACTTCAGAATTTATAAATCTTTAATTGATTATTCCAAGCGTGAAACCTGTATAATTCCACCTGCAATTCCTTTATGTGTAAATTGAAACCCTGAATGGATTTCATTGAATCAACTAGGGAGGAATCTTTCACCACCAAACCCGATCTTCATCGGATTTTCGTCCTAGGGTTGTGCTTGAACATTCCTATTCAATCTCTACTACTATGGTATTTAGAGTAATAAACAATATCCGGAATGATGCAAATGAGCTCACAAAACTCCTTTTATAACATTTTCGGAAGCTTTTTGGAGAATATAATACAAAATCACTTTATAAATTAAATAAGCCTTATTACTCCAAAAAGTGATTTATTTTTTATTTTAACATTCCCAATGCATAAAGCCACCATATCAGCTTCCAACATTAAAAACTTTTCATCCTCTTTCTGACTAGCTATTATACTAAAGTGCCCATTAAATTATTTTAATAAAATTAGCAATCTTAGTAAAAATAATTAAATTATAGCTCATTAATACATCCGAGTTGTGAAAATTGTCGAAAAGCATCGGAATTGAAATCTTACTGCACTAGAGTGATACCAATGATGAATAATGAGAATTGGACCCGAGTGAGTGACTTACTATAAATAGGCGCTCTCTCCAAGAATCTTGCAAAACACGCTAGAAGTCGAAAATAACTTCAGAAAATGCCATTTGAGTCTCCTAGATCATCTGAGCTCACCAGTAACACCAAATAACCTGTTGATAAGGTTGACACACACCTAGAAGGTCAGGACCAACCACAATGCAAAAGAACCCAAAAATGGGGATAGTACAAAGCCCCCCTTTTTAGAGTACTCTAGATCGAGGAACCTCTTCTAGTCAACTCCATCTGCAGAATATTGCTATCATCCACTCCACCCAAGTATTTGAAATTGAGAATTCTTGCCCATTGTTTATCAAGATATTTGCACCATCTCTAGTATAATTTGGTAGCTAAGGATTGACAATTGAGCTTTGACTGTCACAGACCAAGGTCACCAACTTTTATAGGGCTACAAATCAACTCCCAACTTAACGGATTCCATTTATGAATTTCAAGATTTCTTACCCATAAGAATTTTCTGGAAAGACCATCAAACTCCTTAAGAAAACTTTTGGGAGCAGCCAAAATAAGAAATCTATATATAGGTATAACATGTAGGATAGATTCTAAAAGAGTCAAGTGGCCAACAAAGGATAGCCATCGAAAAATCCAATGCCTCACCCGCATGCGAAAACAATCTAAAATTTTCTTCCAATGGTCTCTTCTAAGGCTCCCAGCAGAGAAGGAATTCCATGATACTCCACAGGAAAAGTTCCAGTTTGGAAGTGTAGAATGTCAACAATTTTGTGTTGAATACTCTCTGGAGTGTTGAAAAAGAAAATGCTTTATTTTTCTTCATTCAGTTGGTTGACCAAAAACAGAAATGTAAATATCTAACAGTTTTATGAAATTAGCTACTTCCCCTATCTTGGCCATCCCCATTAGAGCAGTGCCATCCACACACTGGAGATGAGATTGAGACTTGATATTCCGAGTCCAATCCCATCCCTGAACGTTCCCTCCCACTTTGTACTGCTTCAACAAGTGTCCAAGGCCTTCAACCATCAGGATAAACAAATAAGGAGATCAATGATCTCCTTATCTAAGTCCGCTCTGGAAGCAGAAAAAAGAGTTGAGGGAATTCTATTAATCAAGACTGAGAAAGAAGTCGACATCATTCAATTCATGACCCAATCAACCCTATTTGAAAAAAATCCAAAGCCAATAAAATATTTTGAAGAAAGACCTAATTGACTCCGTCATAGGTCTTGACCCAATTGACTTCGTCATAGGTCTTGGACATATACGAGGAGAAGGATAAATACTTGATGATTATTTGATAACCACACCATAATTGGCAACATAACTGGTGGTAGTTTATGTAGTTTAATTAACAATGTGTTGTGACCTTTTTCACACATTGCCCCATTCAAGATGGGGACCCCCTAATTTTTGCTCCATTCTGGGCTTTTGGCTTTGGTTTTGTCTCTTTCTCTCTTTCTGTGTCTTTCTGTTGTCTGCCTTTCTGGGGATGTGTCCGTTTGTGAGCTTTAATGTGAAATTTTGGCCAAGTTTGAAAATTAGGGTTTGTACTTTTCTGGTCAATCCAAAATCAATTGAATTAAATAAATTGAAGTCTGAGACTAACATTGATGTCAGTATGCTTCCAACAAGTTTCCACTGAAATTTCATCAGATTCTGACTACTTACTATTTTTAGTAAGTGTTCATTTTGGGGCGTTCCTTCAACATTTTTGAAGTTCCAAGAGTCACACTGCATCCAAAACGTGTCAAGCTACTCTGCAAATTTTGGGCTGAAATGGACAACTTACTATTTTTAGCAGTTCGGCTTCCGGAGCAAATTTTAGGGTTTATATGCAGAATTCTTCAATGCATGTCTGAGGATTCCTTCTGGGTTTTCTGAGACCTTCGTGACAGTATAACATACAAAGTGAGATAATGACTTTCAGAGTTCAGCCTTCGGAGGCTATTTTTAGGGTTTGCATGTCAGGGTTTTCTTTGCATGTCTAATGATTCCTTGTGGGTTTTTCGAGGGCTTCGCAGTGGTGTGACATGCAAAGCAAGATGATTGGTTTTTAGTGGCTTACTATTTTTAGCAAGTTCCATTCCGGTAGCTGCCCAGTGCATCAAAACCACAAACAGGGCGAAGTGCAACATAAACGAGGTCAAACGGAGGTCATTTGATACACATGCAAGTCAAATTAGGGTTTCCCGCTTCGAAACCTAAAAAGAGGGGTAAAAAGTCAGAATTTCCAAAAACCGGTGTATCCTACTGCGTTCAGCGTCTTTCAAGCTATCCACCGGTAAAATTTGAAGGCGATCGAAGCACTTACTATTTATAGTAAGGCGTTCCAGAAACTGGCTAAAAATAGTAAACTAGCGTCAGGCGCCAGTGTGGACGGGCAGGTCATCCGATGAGGAGCACGTCATTCGAATTTCAAGTCAAACGGAGTTGTGGAAGTCTCAGAAACGAGCAGTTACTATAAATAGTAAACCACCAATCTTCATGCAATAGTAAACCACCAATCTTCATTTAGGGTTTGCATGTCAGGGGTTTCTTTGCATGTCTGATGATTCCTTGTGGGTTTTTTGAGAGCTTCATAGTGGTGTGACATGCAAAGCAAGATGATTGGTTTTTAGTGACTTACTATTTTTAGCAAGTTCCATTCTGGCAGCTGCCCAGCGCATCAGAACCACAAATAGGGCGAAGTGCAACAGAAACGAGGTCAAACGGAGGTCATTTGATACACATGCAAGTCAAATTAGGGTTTCCAGCTTCAGGACCTAAAAAGAGGGGTAAAAAGTCAGAATTTCCAAAAACCGGTGTATCCCACTGCGTTCAGCGTCTTTCAAGCTATCCACCAGTAAAATTTGAAGGCGATCGGAGCACTTACTATTTATAGTAAGGCGTTCCAGAAACTGGCTAAAAATAGTAAACCAGTGTTAGGCGCCCGTGCAGGTATCAAGAAAAGGTCAAAAAGTCAAAGGCGTTAGAAATTTTCATCCTCTACTACATGGGAAATGCGCTTATCCCTCACCACATGCAATATGCGCCCACCACAAGAAAGAGCTATGAAAAATGGCTAAGTGTTAAAGTAGATCCACCTCCCCCCTTGGAATGCGCCCATCCTCCTGCCTAGGTGAAATGCGCCCAAATGAGGATGAAGACAAGTGAAGGTTGCTAAGGCGTTGTGTAAGAAAGGAATATTCTAAATGTTGACTTTCCTCTCCCTCCTTGGAATGCGCCAAGTAAAGAGTGAGTTTGGGGTGAAAAGTGGTTAAGTGAAGGTAAAGTTGATGAAAAGAGTTACCTTGGCATGGTGAAATCCTCTTCAACATGTGGAGTGCGCCCAAGGTAAGGTGAATAAAGGGTGATTAGGGAGGACGTTGAAGTTAAGTCTCCTTCAATATGCTAAAGGCGCCAAGGTGGTGAAAAGATTCTAAGTGTTAAAATATCCTTCACTACCCTCAAAATGTGCCCATGTTAGAGATGAAATGGAAGTTAAAGATGCTAAGGCGTTGAAAGGTCAAATCCTTCACCTCATGCTAAATGCGCCATGCAAGATGAAGATAAGGTGATGATAAAATATGCTAGGCGTTGGAATTAAAAACACCTTCCATGACATACAATATGTGCCCAAGGTGTTAAAAGAGAAAATTGTATAAGTGAGTTAAAAAAAAATAAAATTCTCACCGCAGGAAAAATGACTTGAAGATGAATAAAATTTTCTAAGGAAAAATTCAAAATGTGCCTATGCTAGTGATTTTAAATTTTTCTAAAGCACAAAATTTCACCCTCTAGGAAAATACGCCCAAGTTGGAGGAATGATGAAATTTTTCAGAGGCACGAATGAATTGGCAATGGATGAAGTCAAACGTGCAAGCTTCACGAGGTTGATCAAAATTTTCAAGTCAGAGCAAGGAAATACTCACAGGGATGAAGAAATGGATTAAATGTGGTGAAAAATGATTTTTCTAAGGTTCAAAATTTTAAAATTAAATGAACCCCTTCGTCGTATACCCATGAATTTGACATGTTCTGAAGGAAATTCTCTTCTGGGTATTGAAGATCTTCGACAAGGAATGGATTTTAGTGTCCTCTGCACTTCGCCAAGGCTTTCGAGATGGAGAATTTGATCGGCATTTGAATTATGGAATTTTCCTAAGGGAAATTTAAATTTTTCTAAGGCAAAGGGAATAAAATGTGTTTTTGAAAATAAAGTGCTTCAGATGATGAAATTGAAATGAATTACCTAGATGAATTTGATCAAGTTCTTCATGAGACGAATCTTCCAGAGTCAGAGGTGAATAAAAATTTAAATGATAGAGCTTCAGCTGGTGAATTAAATTTCTTAAAGAGTCCAATTTGAAGTGAATATTTTCAAAAGTGAATTAAAAATGCTAAGTACGCCAGAAGATAAATCTTTGAAGTTCTAGAAGGTCAAGATTCTGGACGTCAGGTGACAAGTGTTGAAATTGCCAGAGGAGGGAAATTCGAATTCCTGCTGTGAGGTAGTGGAGACTTAATGAACTGGCTAAAATTGGCCTCCTAGAATTCGATTTGGCTATAAGAATTGAGAGTTTATTCATTCTTCTTCACCAGTTGAAGAAGTTCGATTTCAACTCTGAGATTGAATTTGCAGTGCGAGTGTTTGTGGCTGAGTATTGAAGAGGTACGACTTGAAGTAGAAGAAGGTTGCTGAAGTGCGAAATTTGCTAAGTCTTTCGAAGTGCTAAAGTGAAGCTGAACATTGCTGAAGTGTGAAGTTGCTGCAGCCAACTTAGAAATTTGCTAAGTCTTTTTGAAGTTGCTGAGAGTGTGAAGTTGGGCGATTTTCTCATAGTGTGAAGTCGAAGTTGCTGAAGCTTACTTGCTGAAACTTTCTAAGTGTTGAAAGTTCGAAATTGTGAAGGAGAAGTTGAGGTTTGCAGATGAATAGAATGTTGCAACTTCTCAAATTTTAAAAAGTCGACTGGCAGCCCTCTACATGTTATTTTATTTTTCTAAGTTAATTGCTGATGGTTGTTTATTGTTTTGCAAGATGGCTGAAGTAAGAGCAACTGGCAGAGATAGCAATGGCGCATCCAGGCAGGCTATTATCAAGAAGCTGAGCAAGCCTTTCCTGTCGGAGTCTAAGTTCACTTCGAAGTTGGGAAAGCTGGTTGATACCAATTTGGGTTCTTTCAGCTTGGAGACTTTCAAAAATCGGATTATGGGAGTTGGCAGTCACCGTCCTTCAATCACTTCGCACAATATTGTTCGAAGTGGGTTCTATGCAGCTTCTGGTTTTCCACCAGCTATTCAGTGCTCGAAGCTGATGATGGAGTGTGCTAATTACTATGAGGCTGATCACAGGTCAATTGTCTCACCAGATGGCCAAGTATTCGCCAACCTCACTCCTGCAGCTATCGGCGAGGCTTTTGGAATCCCAGCGCATGAGAGGATGATTTACAAAACAAGAGAGCGAGCTGAACGAATGTATGCTTCTACATTCGAGAGATGTGCAGAGGTGATCAACACTCGCTGGATGAACAAGCCCAAGCCCTCTCGTACAAAGTTGCCGAAGCAGATTATATTGGATGATTTGAAGCAGGAGTATTGCGACCTGATCATGATGCTGAGTAGAGTTGGAGGCTGCCCTCAAGCATTTGTTTTTGAGCCATGGATGTTTTATTACATCAACCTTGTGCTGGAAGGAAAAGAGCACATCAACTGGGCTATGATGATTAGTGACAATTTGCACGAGCAGCTCCTGAGTTTGAGGAGGATGAAGACATTCTACATGGGCTCCTACCTTATTTACATGCTGGCTCGTATGACAAAGTATAGAGGGATTTCATATAAGGAGCCTGTTGGTTGTGGTTCTCATCAATTCAAAATCCATGAGGCTTGTCCGCAGTTGCACCTGACGAGCACTACCCATTACAAGCGTGTCAATGATGCCTTCACCATGCACATAACAAGATCACTTCAGCAAAGGACTCATCATAGGATCTTGAGGGAAGCTCAAGAATTAATAGAAAGGTATGGGTGCTGGTTTATTCAGTTTCCAAAGTTTTCTTACATCAGGCTACAGGGTTTTTCTTCATATCCATATAGGCTGCCTAAGTACCCAACCAATAGAATTTTGATGTTAGAGATATCTAGGCAACTGGTTGCCTACGATAAGATTCAGAAGAGAAAGGAGGGAGGAGTTGACTTCCCGATTGTCATGGGTAATTCAGACGAAGTGTGTCCTTCACTTCAGGCAGCTAGAGAAGCTGAAAATGAGCTTCAGTTCTTTCATTTTTCCTATCACACCAGCAGACAACATTATGATCCACATAGCAATATTAGATGGATACTGTCAGAAGAGTTCAAGCATAAGGCGAACATTGAGGATTACTGGGCTGGTACATCAGATGAGGTTGAAGTCGGGAAAAGAATGTTCTCGAGGTTGCCATTGAGTATGATCAGGGAGTGTGAAGTCATTCCGGTACCAGACTAGGTGGATGAGGACATGAACATTCTCCATCCAGATTATGAGGCAGTGAGAGACACGCCACTTCCACCACCAGATTGGTCGGAGCCTGAGATAGCTGATTTGGACACGCTTTGCATTCCAGTCATGACTTTCACCAGAGCATGGGTTGATAGGCACGTAAGAAGACTGAAAAGTAGGCCAATTTCCTTGACCTACAATTTGATGGGAGATCACAGGACACCCACTACCAATAGGAAGAAACAAATTACTCGAGGTCCAGAATCTCGAAGGAAGGAGCCAGTTTGACCAGAGCCTGTTCAGCCGAAGCCTCTGAGAGTTGTGATTGAGTCACCCACGCCATTGGAGACACGCTCTCCAAGCATACAGGGGGTTTCTCTATTTGCTGATCAGAGAAATGCATTGAATCAGGAGCAGGAGGTACATGAGGAAAATCAGCCACTACGGAGAGAATCAGTTGGCCAGAGTGTTAATGTGCCTACTAGAGATGATGAGCTGGAGGAAGATGAGGAGACTACTACTGATACACACTTCCAGTGTGAGTTAGAGACGGCTCTAGAGGATGATGCAGTTTCAGGAGATACTCAGCCATTAGAGGCCGATGAGCCTTGCTAGAATGATATTGAAGTTGAACAAGTCCGTGAAGTAGAGGCAAGAGAGGAGCAGCCATTTGTTATTCAACAGGTTGTACCTGATTGGCTTAGAGATAGAATGAGAAGGAGCCCCAGTGAAGAGATTGATCTGGCAGTAGAGATGGAAGAGTTTTTGAATAGGATTAGCGTGCCTCCACCAAAGAAGAGAGCACGAAAATTTTCGAAGATTTCAACTGATGAGGGTGGTTCTTGCACCCTTCATGTAGTAGTGCCACGAGTTGATTGTGATCGGGATGAAGCAGTTTCAGAGAATTATGTGATCACAACTATGGAGTTAGGACGCCCCACAGGTGCACAAATTGTTGAGGAGTGTGATAACTCCTATCAGGCGCTTAAGGATAGATTGCTCAGGACTGAGGGCAAGTATAAGAAATTGAAGAAAGAGCATAAGACGCTGATAGGATATATGTAGCAGTTGTCTCGTCCTTGTGGGCAGGAGATTCCGACAATAGAGCTTCCAACCGAGTTATCCAGAGCATCAGTTAGTGGCTTGGAAGATTTGAGGAAAATGGCACAGGAGGCAGATAAATGGGTTACAGGAGTTCTTGCTGAGACAGAGAAGTTCATGGAAGACCTTGCTCACGCTTACCAGCAAGCTTCCAGCATTATGGCACGTATGGAGGCAGTTGATCAGGCCTGGGGTGATGCTTTTGTTTATCAGAGCAAAGTTATTCAGTGTCTGGAGGCATTGATGCATACTCCTTTGCAGATGCTGATTGATGGAGGAGTCATTCAGGGGGGTGATAGGTACAATTTTGCTGGATGGTACTCTTCAGTAGTCATAGGACGTGGTTTCTTTGATGCAGCACAGGCGGATTCAGCCAGAGTTAGGAAGGCTATGACAAACATTATTGATGGGGTCCTGGATACCTTGGAGGCAATTTTTGCTAGACGGCTGAATTCCGATGAGGTGACTACTGATGGATTGAGGAGTGGGCTGCTGCCTTTCTTCTTAGAGGTGAAGACTTCGTGCAGGATGACTTTGAGAACATTTCTACTTTCTCCAGCCTGATTCAGAATACGCAGGATGCCCTAGTTGCTTGGAGAAAATCTTGCACGAGGCACGGACAGGCGGTTACAATATTGGAGTTTCAGTTGGATCATATTCCGCCTATCTTAGTTCAGGAGGTTGAGGTTGTGCTTGCTAGGTTCATTGAGTTTGCAGCCAGGGAGAAAGAGAATGGGAATGCACTTCTGGATGATGACCTTTTGGAGGATTGATTGTGGGCATTAATTGCCTTTACTATTTTGGGAGTGAGTGGGAATCTTTGATTCATTTATTACCCCACTCCCTATTCTGGCAGTTTTTAGGGTTAGGGCTGAGGTGGCTTAATCTTAGCCATTTATTGGATTGTAATTTGAGCCTTCCATTGGACTGGGCTATCTATAAAAGGGGGAGTCCCCCTCATTTGTAATTCATTAGAATTAGACAGTAGAGATTAGAGGTTAGAGAAGACATCAGAGAGTAGACATTTTGTTTGATAGCTTAACATAGTTTGAAGGAGAAGGAAAGTTTTCCTTTGAAATTTTTTGTAAGAGATTGTTGTGTAAAACTTTCATAATAAAAGATCTTTCATTGATGGTGAAATTTGTCTTTGTTATGGATAGCTAGCGAGGTTTCTTCATCCCTTCTACTTCAAGTAGTGTAAAGTAGCTTAAAGTAGCGTAATTTTCATTTCATGCAAGTAGATTTTAGGAGTGGATTTGTGGTGTTGATCGAGGCAACTTCATTTTAGTCTATACCACTAGCAGCTTGCTGATGGCAAGTTTGCCTTGTGTGGTCAATTGGAGCATTTTATAAGCCTAACTTCAGTTGTAATTCATATCTTGGTATGCGTCGTCTTGACGGTATCTTGATGTCGGATTGTAACTTGAACATTTCTTGCCATCCCCTTGAAGATTGCACCAACTTTGTGTAAGCTGTCCAACGTGAGGTGGAGTAGAGTTTGGTTGAAGCTTGCCGAAATTGATCCCACGTCCCGCCCTTAGATAGAACACAATTTTCTAATCCCTACAACCATTCAATTCCGTTTATTTCTGGTTAGTTTTAGGAAAACATACCTTATTGCTAAATCATTCGCATTGCATAAATTCCCTTCCAATCATCTATTTGTTGTTAGCTGCAAAACCTTAAGAACAATTGTGTAAGTCCCCTCGTAAAAACAGCATATCACAACGAACCTATTGAGGGTATTCCAAAGCATTTCAGAACCTTGGAGTTGAATGTGCGATCTTTCTAGCAATCTTAGCGCACAAAATACTTTGATCAAGAGAGAATGGAGTAGCCTTCGGATTACTTTGTTCTGCTGATTGGTGCGGTCACAAAAATCACATCAACACAATGTAATATAACTGCTACGCTAACATTCCCCCCTTATCACATTGAACTTGCAAATGTTCTAGATCGTACAATTTCAACTGGGTAAGATAATGAGTAACTGGTTTTCTAAATGATATTTCGAACCACTTGATTAACAAGAGTATTAACATCCTTGGCATCCTTATTCAAAGCTTCTAGCAACACTATATCAATTTCATCAAAGTTTGCCATATGCATACAACATATAGCTTTCTTGTTTAGATTAGTAACAGTTTGTTGATACTTGTCATAAAAGTATTGAAAAATTAAATACACTTCTTGGACCTTTAAACCGTCCACTTCCAAATTTATCCACACATTTGCAATCTGTGTCAGAGTATGGTCCTCATCGATTTTCTGCATTAGTTTTAATTCATTATAATCTTGTTCATGCATATAGATGGTCATAGCAGCACTATATGAGCCACTAGTGCAATTGATGAAAAGCTTGATGTTCCTTTTTGGGCTTTTGGTGTCCAATAGAAGTAATTGACTAATAATGGAATTTGCAACAAAATCATCCATGTCGTTGCCAAATAAAATTGTTATATCCTTCAACAGTAAACCCATCACTTCTCTTTCTCTTGACCTTTGTGTCGATACAATTCTACTCTGCTACGACATCACTCCTTCGATAGAAAAGGGATGAGAAAGAACAACCCACCACGATCATCTGCCTCTTTCCTAAGGTAAGGTGAGTGGAGACAACATTCTTCTATTGTGACCTTAGATGCATGCTTTTGATTGGACTATAGCCATAGCCAAATTAAATCCTTTAGCACCCACATGCAAAACTCTTTCATTTTTCTTCTCACGTCACTGCCACTGCCACAAGCACACGATCACATCGCTCTGATACTAGTATGAGGAGAAAGGTAAATACTTGATGATTATTTGATGAACAAAGAAATCATTTATACATAAGAATATAGTTGTGTAAGCGCACCGTAACTTGCAACATAATTGGCGGTAGTTTTTGTAGTTTTTTAAATAATTTAATATAACTACTATGCTAACAATATCAAGCTTGATGAACATGGTTTTTTCCTTAGAAGTGTACTTAGAGCGAATGGCTTTAGCTGCCACAACGATGCTATCTAAAATATGGTGACCCAACACAAAGCGTCCTTGCTTAGGGGAGATCAGAGGAGTCAAGCACTTCTTCAAATGCTGTGCAATGATTTTGGTGATTTTCTTGAAAGTGACATTGCAAAGTGCAATAGGATGAAAAGAATCCAAGGAAGAGGTTCCGTCTTTTTTGGGAATGAGTGCCAAAAAAGTAGAGTTGATGGATTTAAGCATCTGTTTATTTTCCCGAGACTCTCAAACAACCTCTAGCAAGTCGCCCTTCAAAATTTTCTCAAACTCTTGAAAGAATTCTATGGGGAAGCCATTAGGGTTAGGAGCCTTACCTTTCTTCATCTGGAAAACAATAGATTCCACCACCTCCAAAGAGATAGGTTTCATGAGAGAAATGTTCATGTCTTTAGAGACCAAGGAAGGAATGCACTCAAGAATGATTCTCTCACTATCCAAGTCATGAGGACCTTGTTCAGTAAAAAGCAAGGAAATAGTGTAACAACTTCTTGGGAAATAGTAGGAAACAAATTCAACTATTCGCCCTGAGCAAAAGTGATGGAGACCAAAAGCGTTGCCAACTTATTGTGAAAAAGGAAGTTTTTTCATCACCTTCTTGAAGCCAACTTATTTGGGATTTTTGTTTCCAAAAAATTTCCTCTTGAAGCTCCCTCTCTAACAGTTCTTTGGAGCAAATAGATTCTTCCTTAAGAAGGTGTCTGTATTCATGACATGCACAACATTGAAAGGGCAAAGCTTCATGATCAATTTGTTAGATATAGTTCAAGTTGCCCAATCTAATCTCCACTAAATCCGGAAGTGGATTGATCAAGTTGATTTCAACACAAAGACAGGCAAAGGTAACAAATTTCTTGTCAAGGGTTTGGTGAGAAGGGCCCAAGGGTTCCCCAATAACCATACAATAGCATTTTGGATGTTTTGTTGCTAGAATTCTACTGGAAGTTGAGGAAGGTGAACCCAAACAAGAATTATGGATGGGAGCTCCTCCACAGGATCAAACCCTACATGCCAAGGTTTGATGAATAAGCTTGCTTGGTTGTGAAAATAGGGCCTCCTTCGAAAATCATGTTCCGATCAGCCATTCGAGAGAACACTACGAAGAAATACCTATTCATAGCTAATATGATTTCCATATCACCTTCAAGGTTCCAATCCTTCTTGACCTACAATTCCAAAAAATCCATGGAAATATGGAGATCCATGAACTTGCATATTGCTCCAATAAATATAGTGCTTCCTCAGCTACGGCTTCAAGATTAATCACCACACAGTGCGATCCTTGCATTTCTTCGAGCATCCATTGGGTTGCAGATGAGACCTTGAAAGTTGGGAATTTTTAGACTCCTCCGTTGCATGCAAAAGAAAATTAATTGTATGTTCATGTCTGGATGAGGAAGACTCGCCACCATTAAGAGCATCTTTAAAAGATAAGTTTGAAGGGTCCTTTGGACCCCCAATGGCTGCCATGTAGGTAGTGTTTGTCAAAACACTAAACAAAAGGTGCCAAAAAATTGGGACAACACAGGAAGAGAGCCACTCCAAAACCTATAGGTCGCAGCACCAAAACCAGAACCAAAATAGGCCCGTGGCTCTGCAAAGACAATGGCACAGGCTGCCCAAAATGCACTATAGGTGCCAAACCCTATGTGCCTCCAGTCTTGTTCGCCTCCATTTGCAGCAATCCTCCATTTACTGTTGTTATTCAGAATTTTTTTTTTTTTTTTACTAGTTACATTAGCATCTTGCATCACTCAACCATTTATGTTCAACTCTTCTGTGTGGAATTATTGCTTACATACAAACCTGTGAATATAGCTATCCCTTTGAATCTTGTCCCAACTTTGTAGTGCTTTTGGATGTGATCACAATTGGAGATTATTTGATGCCATTTACATAAGAAAGTGCACCAAATTGACACAGAAATGCCTCCTCCCTCATCTTCATGTACTACAACCTTCACCTTCTCTCTAAAGGCAGAAGACTCATTTGATAGTCATGAGATGATTGAATTTAATGACAATGATCCATATAGTGATTGGATTGTCTAGGATGAGGAAAACTTGTTTATAAAATATGAGATTATTGCAAGTAGAGGAAGGTGCAGCAAAAACAGAAGGCTTTCAGTTGAATGACATCATGGTTGAGGATGAAGGTGATCTTGATCAGTCATTACCTTCTAGGTCAAGGAGTAGGACCCCATCCATCACTAGGTTGCAGAGGAAGAGAAAATTATAAATTATTGTAACTTGCAATGACATGTAATTTTTTGATGATGATTTTCAATCATCATGATATTTGTATCATATTATCAGCTGTTGTATTCCCATGTTGATGCAATGTTGTACTGTTTTTAATTCAAACCTAATAAAAATTAATTCCTCAATGTTTTACAAACTCATTTCATATATTCTGTAATTATTATTTGCATGAAATTTATGTTTTTTAATGAACTCAAGTATTTTTTTTTTAATTTGCTGAGTTTTTGCCGAATCGTTGAATCCTAGTCAAAATTAGGTCTGCCAAGTTTTCTTGGGTCACAAGGTTTCAAACCTTGGTTCTGTCTACTTATTTTTGTTAGTTTTATGATCAGATGTAATGCACAGAAAATTAATTCAAAAACAACACAAAGACACAGCAGATACCCTGGGAAAACCCTCCTCTTGAGGGACAAAACCCCAGCAACAATATATCACTTATCTATTGAATCTCACAAGGAATGTCTCCTTTACAATGGGCCGTTAGGAAGGCCAAGAATAAGCATCACAATCTGATGCAAATACAGAAACAGTATGATGCAATCTACAGATGAAAACTCAGCCTCTAACAATGTCAATCTGCCTTGAAGAGGAACTCGCACTTGCAAAGAACTCGAACTTGAGAAGGATGAAATCTATGAATGAATGAATAAACAATGAGAGATGACGAATATATATATACAAATGAAAGGTCGTCACTCTTCAAGATAAGTCAGCCCTTCATAGAAGATTGCACCCCTTCAATAAATCGCATCCAAAGATCAATAAGTCGGCCTTCTAATAAATTGTGCCTCCTCAAAAGATTGAGCCATTTCACATTAACAAATATTAACTATCATTTATCAAATGACATGGCCAATCTTAACAAATCGATATCAACAATTAAATAGCCGATAGGCTATCATTTAATTGTTCTCCTTATGCGCGATCTGGGTTGGAAGATATGACCGACGCTATCATAAACATCAACACTCCCTCTCAGCTAGGGAGATTCTTCCAGCTGCACAAGACATATCACCTCATCGTGATGTCTACCACAATGGCTACAACCATATGTGGAAAAGAAAGATATCACCTCATCGTGATATCAACCATAATGGCTACAACCATGTATGGTATGTACAAGTGTTCATCACTTACGTGATGTTGTCACCTCAACGTGACGTTCACCATGGCTCTCCCAGAGGGTGAAACACGAGTACAAGAAAATCATCACGAACTCTTTCTCGTGATGCTGTCATGGAGTCACACACATGACATCCACCATGGCTCTCCCAGAGGGTGGAAACAAGGGCTTTCACCTCAAATCTCGAAAGAGAAACGCATTAACAAGGGCTTGCACCTCAAATCTCTCTCAAAGAGAAATGCATTAAAGAGGATCACTGACACTAAGACTCCTTCTCAGCTAGGGCTGGATTCTCCACCATACCAAGCTTAACTCGAAAGTACACAAACTTTATCCTGGAGAGGGACTTGGTGAGAATGTTTGCCGTCTGCTCATCAGTGCTGATATACCTCAACTGTATAGCTTTCCTCAATACCATATCTCTGATATAATGGTATTTGATCTCAACATGCTTGGTTGTGTCATGAAACATAGGATTGACAGAAAGCTTCACACAGCTTTGGTTATCACAATGAATGATAGTAGGCTCGATTGATTGTCCAAACATTCCTGCAAGGAGCTTACGAAGCCATATTGCTTCCCAAGCTGCCACACAAGCTACAATGTACTCTGCCTCTACTGTACTCAATGCTACAGATGACTGCTTCTTGCTGCACCAGGATATCATAGCAGACCCCAAATTGAAGCAACATCCAGAGGTGCTCTTCCGATTAGTGACACAACCTGCCCAATCAGAATCAGTATAACCATGCAACTTCAAATCCACATCTGAAGAATATCTCAACCCATATCCAACTGTGCCACACAAGTATCTCAGGATATGTTTTGCTGCAACAAGATGTATCTGCCTTGGTTCACACATGAACTGACTAAGTGCACTCATTGCATAGCAGATATCTGGCCTAGTGCTGACTAGATACATCAATGATCCAATCAACTGCCTATACATCGTGGGATCCACAAGATCTAAACTAGCTGCAACCTCCTTAAGTTTATGTAGGTTGGTCTCCATAAGCATAGACATGGATTTGCAATCCATCATACCAAACCTCTTAAGTATATCAATGGTGTACTTCCCTTGACTTAGAATCATCTCATTTGGCTTTTGCCAAACTTCTAAGCCAAGGAAGTAATGCACGAGCCTAAGGTCCTTCATTTCAAACTCAGAAGCCAACTCCTTCTTGCATTTGAGAATGAGGTGATCTTCTCTAGTAAGAATCAAATCATCAACATACAAAACCAAAATCAATGCGTCACCATCAATTACCTTGAAATACAGATTTGAGTCAGCATGATTCTTAGAAAAGCCCAAGCTTGACAGGTAACGATCAATCCTTTCGTAGCAAGCACAAGGAGCTTGCTTAAGACCATACAAGGCCTTCTTCAGCCTGCAAACATGAGACTCCTTCCCATGTACCTCGATTACACCATTTAGAAAAGCTGTCTTCACATCCATCTGATGAATCTTCCATCCTCTAGATGCAACAATGGAAATGATGGTTCTGACAGAAGTATAGCGAGCAACTGGAGCAAATGTTTCTTCATAGTCAACTCCCTCTAGCCACGAATCTTGCCTTGTACTTCTCAATGCTCCCATCAACCGCATGCTTGATCTTGAAGAGCCATTTTGAAGATACCACAGATTTGCCTTCGGGTCTAGGAACAATGTCCCAAACATCATTCTTGAGAATTGACTGATACTCCTCTGTCATGGCATCTCTCCAAACCTGTTGACTAGAAGCTTCCTCAACACTGAAAGGCTCAGACTCAATAATCTGACTCATCAAAGCAACATAACTGGAGAACTTATGCGGTCTCTTACTTTCTTTGAAGGTACCTCTTGGTGTTGCAAACCTTTTTGCCTCCTGCATTGTTTGCCTAGCCCAAAGAGGTCTTTTTCTCCCAATCACAATATCGATAGGCCCATCAGTAGGTTCCAAGGGCTCAATTGGATCATTATCTTCCTTTGGTTCTGAAGTCTCCCTCTGAATCTCAGGAGTATGGTCAACTTCCATATCCTGAGGAGACTCTTCATTATCAATCTCCATATGAGTACCCTTGGATCTCCTGAATGCAACATCTTCCTCAAATGTGACATCTCTATTGATCTCGATCAACTTCTGACCTGGAATGTATATCCTGTAGGCTTTTGATGTCTCACTGTAGCCCACAAATATTCCCTTCTTGCCAGAAGGCTCCAACTTTGATCTTTTTTCCTTCGGTACATGAACATACATTGGACATCCAAAGATCCTCAAATGACTCACTTCTGGCTTCTTCCCAGTAAAGGCTTTTTCAGGAGTCATGTTCTCTAGGATCCGGTGAGGACTTCTATTCTGAACATAGATTGCTGTCCTAGATGCTTCTGCCCATAGGAAGGTTTGCAGATCCTGGTCATGAATCATGGCTTTTGCTGCTTCCACGATCGATTTGTTCTTCCTCTCTGCAACACCATTCTATTGAGGATTATAAGGGACACTGAACTCCCTCTTAATCCTAGCTTCAATGCAATAGTTTCGAAAGCTGCTGGAAGTGTACTCTCCTCCGTTATCAGATCTCAGGACTTTGATCCTCTTCCCGGACAAATTTTCCACCTGAGCTTTGAATTCCTTGAACCTTTCTAACACCTTAGATTCTTTAGATTTCAAGAAATAAATCCAAGTCTTTCTAGAGTAGTCATCAATAAAAAGAATGTAATACAAGAAACCACTCGAAGAAGCAACAAACATTGGACCACATAAATCAGAATGAATGAGATCTAGAATACATTTGGATCTATTTTCTCTACTATGAAATGGACCTTTAGTATTCTTACCCAAAGCGCAGCCTTTGCAAGTACGTTCGTGCTCTTGGTTGAACTTTGGAAGGCCCATGACGATCTTCTCCATGATAGGTAGAGCTCAGAAGTGAAGGTGAGCCAATCTTCGGTGCCAAAGATCACACAAGCTTGAAGAATCATGTATTAGTGCCTGAAGTGGATGAGTGCATAGCCTGTAGAGACTCTCATGTCTAACTCCAATCACCTGAGAAGTCTTGAAGTTCGAATTCTTCGTCCACACAAGAACTTTTCCTTTAGAGAATGCTACTTGGTACCCCTTGTCTTCCAAGGCTGAAATGGAAACAAGGTTTCGCTTGATGCCTGGAACATATAGAACATCACACAATTGCAGGGTAATGCCAGAATCCAAGTGGAGAGTGGAGGTCCCAATTCCTTTCACCGAGTAACTAGCATCATCTCCAATAATGACTTGCTCACTAGAATCTTTCTCCACCAAATTTGTTAGATGCTCCCTGGTAATGTGGCGAGAGGCACCACTATCAATCAACCAAGTGTTGGTGTCGGTAGTTACATTGCTTGACAATGCTGAATAGAATAAGTACTCACATGAGTCCTTCTGTGGAGAGGCATCATCAACATCTGCAATGGTGGCCTGTTGTTTAGGCCTGGTTGGACAATGCTTAGCAAAGTGACCATACTTATCACATCTAAAGCATTGGACTTTGGATAGGTCCCTCTTCTTCTTGAATGCAGGAGCACGATCAGCTCCTTTATCTCGATTCCTCTTGAAGTGTCCTTTCTTCCCATATTTCCCTTTCTTCTTTGAGGATTGAGAGGTGAGAACATGAATGTCTTCATTAGTAGAGCTTTGACCAATTCCTCTAGCAGCCAATCTAGACTCATCTTGAATGCAATCCGCCCTCAAGCGATCAAACTTGGGAAGCTTTGATCTTGCATTGATTCCTTGAATGTAGGACTCCCATGATGAAGGAAGACCATTAAGAGCAAGCATGGTCAAGTCCTTGTCATCTATCACATGACCAATTATAGAGAGTTGATCTCTCAACTCCGCAATTTTCATGAAGTAAGCAATAACCGTTTCTCCTTTTGCCATCTTCACATGATGTAGTTGTTGCTTCAGTGCAAGAGCCCGGCTGGTGTTGTTGATTTCGTACATCTCCTCCAAGGTTTTGAACATATCTCTTGCTGTCTTCAACTTGGAGACAATCGGAACAATATGATCCTTCATGGAATCAACTAACATCTTCTTCGCCTTGATGTCTTTCTTCCTCCATTCTCTTCCTCCTCCGTAGGCTCGGGGACTTTGGTCTCCACAAACTCAGCCAAATCATTCTCTTCCAAGGTGAGCATAATTCTGAACGTCCATGATGTGTAATTTGATGCTCCCTCGACACTATCCTCAATTTTAAGACCGTTCACCATCTTGACGAAGAGATAGAGATAGACAACAATGAGAAAGAGAATAAAGAGTATCACTGTAAAAAGAAATCTGATCACGATCTTCTTCACACCCGCTCTGATACCATGTTAGTTTTATGATCAGATGTAATGCACAGAAAATTAATTCAAAAACAACACAAAGACACAGCAGATACCCTGGGAAAACCCTCCTCTTGAGGGAGAAAAACCCAGCAACAATATATCACTTATATATTGAATCTCACAAGGAATGTCTCCTTTACCATGGGCCGTTAGGAAGGCCAAGAATAAGCATCACAATCTGATGCAAATACAGAAACAATATGATGCAATCTACAGATGAAAACTCAGCCTCTAACAATGTCGATCTGCCTTGAAGAGGAACTCGCACTTGCAAAGAACTCGAACTTGAGAAGGATGAAATCTATGAATGAATGAATAAACAATGAGAGATGACTAATATATATATACAAATGAAAGGTCGTCACTCTTCAAGATAGGTCGGCCCTTCATAGAAGATTGCACCCCTTCAATAAATCGCGTCCAAAGATCAATAAGTCAGCCTTCTAATAAATCGTGCCTCCTCAAAAGATCGAGCCATTTCACATTAACAAATATTAACTATCATTTATCAAATGACATGGCCAATCTTAACAAATCGATCTCAACAATTAAATAGCCGATAGGCTATCATTTAATTGTTCTCCTTATGCGCGATCTGGGTTGGAAGATATGACCGACGCTATCATAAACATCAACACTCCCTCTCAGCTATTCAATAATTTGAACTATATGATGCTATGCTTTTTTATTCAATAATGCTATTAGAAGTCTGTAAGTCAACAATTTTTACAGACTTTATTCAATAATGCCTGCTTAGCTAAAGTTTCTACTTGACAATGAAAATAAAGTCTTACTCTTGGAAAATATATGATGCTATGCTTTTTTTAATTTCCCCAATTTAATATGTACCTCATGGTAATACCAAAACTGATCTTAGCAAACTTGTATAGGGTTTGATTTGTGTCCCATAGACTGCCTGTGTTCTATGCATCATGCTCATGACAAATTTGAACTAATAAAATATCTAGCATAGAATCCATATAGTATTAATGAAGGCCAGAGATCTGTAGGTAGTCTGGAAGATCCGAAGATGCCATTCTCTCTCCAGTATGAGCTCCATTAATCCCCTAATGTATGCAAATTTAGTTTAGCACTCCAGAAA
Source organism: Sequoia sempervirens (assembly GCA_007258455.2). Lineage (NCBI taxonomy): Eukaryota > Viridiplantae > Streptophyta > Pinopsida > Cupressales > Cupressaceae > Sequoia > Sequoia sempervirens. The sequence continues at coordinate 101,555,977 of VDFB02000363.1, read as the reverse complement.
CATTCTGAAACCCAAGCCTTATCCTGCTTCCAATACTTCGCTATCTGCTTGCACGCAGGAAAAGATGCACATGAAACATGCATTCATAAGTATCTGCATGAATAGGTGAATAGAAGCAAGGAAATGCATTTCAGGTTTGATATTTTTCAAGTTTTCTTATCATTACAAATAATCTTAGGAAATGAGTAATTCTGCCCACATATTGGGTATTCAGCAAATCTTTTGATTTCATAGAATAGAAATTTTAAATAGAATAGCCTTATTCAGAAAGAAACTATAGATTATCAATAAAACTTGTAAGCTATGGTAAATTTAATCAATTAAGGGACTAGTTACAGAAAATTGGTCAATGTTCTAGGGAATTTTTCCTGTTGCAAATGATAAGAAATTCCCTACAAAGTTTGCAGTTTACACCAAGAGTTTTATCTATTTGTTATCATGGATTGTGAAAACCTACTGCTTCTAATCAACACTCTTCATGGAAGGGAAATATGTTGTAAGACAGCTTCTTGAGAAGCTGAGAATTAAAATTGCTAAGAAGATTGCATATGTAAAAATCTGCTACACAGTTTACACCAAAAGTTTTCATTGTTATGGACTGTGGAAACCTATTACTTCTGATTAATTAATTGACAAAATTTTACTCTCTTGTTGTTGGTGCTAAAGCTGACATGGCCCTTACTCAACTATATGTTGACCTCGTTTAGTTTGTTCTGTATTGTGGTAATAAATGAGTGCTGTAAAAAAAACAAAGGCTAGAAGGTTTTCTCTGATTACTACGACTTGTGTTGTAAGGCACAGCTTCTTGAGACGTTGAGAATAAAAAATGCTAAGAAGATTGCAGATGTAAAAATCTGCCACACAGTTTACACCATAAGTTTTCATTATTATGGACTGTGGAAACCTATTGCTTCTGATTAGCTAATTGGCAAAATTTTATTCTCTTGTTGTTGGTGCTAAAGCTGACATGATTCTTACTCAACTATATGTTGACCTCATTTAATTTTGTCCTGTATGGTGGCAATAAATAAGTGCTTTAAAATAAAAAGAAAAAAAGGCTAGAAGGTTTTCTCTGATTACTATGACTTGGTGAACTCAGTTTATTCATATACATCATAACATTAAATTTGTGAACAGATGCTTCATGTTGTGAATCTTGGAGACTCTGGATTTCTTGTCATCCGAGAAGGTTCTGTTGTTGCTAAGTCATCTCCAATGACACATGGATTTAATTTTCCTTATCAAATTGAGAGAGGAGATGATCCATCATCAGTTTTGGAGGTATAGCTGAAGATGTTGATATTACTTTTGGTTGAATTTATATATTTTTTGAGAATAAAACACAGAGAACTATTTACTTATTCAAAGTTGGATAAAAGCTCTTCCTTCCAATAGTTTTTATGAAGTTATTTTTGGTGTTCAATAATTGAGACTTATAAGTTTTCTCATTTGATTTCATTGCTTTGCCTATAAGAAAGATCCACCTTGTTGAGATCATAATTAAAAGCATCTTTGAAACTATGTTGGTTGCAGAGCTATGAAGTTCACTTGAATGAAGGAGATGTGATTGTTACTGCTACAGATGGCCTTTTTGATAACATATATGATCATGAGATAGCATCAATTGTCCAAACCTCATTGCAATCAGGTTTAAGTGCAAAGGTATGAATTATTTGTGATTGTGGAAGTCTACAAAGAGTTTTTCTCACCAACTAATATGCAGGACAATTTAAAGAAAACTCCTACCAATGTGTTGTTCCAACAATTGCACAACATAAAATTTAGTGCCACATTTTAATTTCTTTTGCTAATCTAGTCTTGCATGTTATAGATTTTAAGTTCAAAAGGTAGTCTTACTTTTCATCATAAATTTAAAGTTAATGGATCTGTTTTTTGGAACAAGTGGTGTACATTCTTTTTGTGGGACCATCAAAAGTACCATCTTGTTTGGAAGTCATAGATTCTTCAATGCAAGTGTAATAAGATTTTGTGGAGTTTGTATGTTGAATGTTTACCCCTTGCACAAATTGAAGTTCATCCATTGAAGTCCATTTTGAATACAAAACACTATTGTAGGGCAGAGTGTTTTTTTTTGATTAAAAAGGATGAAGTTCCAGCAATAATTAGGAGCAAATTTTCAAAACACCCAACATTGATTTATACTGCAACCTGTTGGTGTAATAATGCATTTATTGCATATAGTTACACATTTATTACACCTTAGGTAATTTATTTACTTAGGTTTAGTTATGTAAGGTTTCAGATAATTGCATTTATTACCCATTGCACAAGTTGAAGTTCATCCATTGAAGTCCATTTTGAATACAAAAAACTATCATAGGGAAGAGACTTTTTTTTTGATTAAAAGGATCACGTTCTAGCAATAATAATGAGAAATTTTTCAAAACACCCAAACATTGGTTTATACTTTATACTGCAACCTTTTGGCGTAATAATGCATTTATTATAAATGGCATGGTTGAGTTTTGTTTATTGCATATTGAGTCTATGTTAGTTCTTTGAGAAATTAGGTTAATTGTGAATAGCTTCAAATATTTATTTATGGCCAGAGATTTCATGCAATTATCTGAAACCTTACATAGTATTAGAGCAGGTTTGCACTTAGGATAGTTTCCTTTCCATTATGTAATTTTTTTTTCTGGATGTCTTAAGTGATCTTTTCATTATTGCTCATCTGTTGATGTTGTGCCACTGTAGCTATGCCTGGACGCCACCCCTCAACAATGCTAACATATTTGTTTGGAATATTCCTGTCTGGCACAATATCCTTGGCAAATCTTGTCCCAAAGTAATCCCACTACAAACAAAATATTCATTGCAATGTTAGCGTGATGACATCTACCTAGTGATTGACATATCATCTATGCATTCATTTGACACACCGTTAAGATTGTACAACTAGTTAGCTATCATGTTAGAAGGTTTATACAACACAAATCATCGCCACATTAGCAATCTCTACATGACTTGTTATTCGATTGTACATGGTATGCAAAACTCTTGCATAATCACATCATGATGCCATGATGATTAGGGGCATTGTGGTGAATGTACATTGTGTTTGAAAAGATAAGAATCTGATGTAAATCGTGTATTCGACAAATAGTTGACAGTTTGTGATGAGGAAAAGTGGATGCATTTCATCGCATTTGGAGATCAAGTGTTGTAGTTTCAATGGTAGTTTTGTGTGTAAATGATTGAACTTTGATGAGTTTGGGATGATTTGAAAGAATCTGGTTTTGTGACTCAACAAATGACTGTCTATGGGTTAACAATGATTTTCAATTGAAATTGTTGTGATTTTGCAGAAGTTTATTTTAGGTTTGTGCCAAATGATAGATATTCTGGAAGGTCATTTGGACTGTTGGAAAGGTGTGTTTGGGCCATTGGAATTTATAATTTTGTTATTATAGGTTAATGACATGTTTCATTTGGGTTTGAGCTTTGTGCCATCTTGAGGCCGATGCAAATTATTTGGGGAGTTGGAGAAAGGTTTAAGTATGTACTATGGGATTTTGAGACAATTGGAAGCAAGTGAATAAGATTAAGGAAAATACAGGAGTTACAATAGGGCGATTGCTAGGAGGCATGAATTGAGAGAGGAGAGTGAGGCAACAAGGAGTATGATGCGGGGAAAAAGTAGGAGAGTGGGTCATGTAAGGGTCCTATAATGTTATATGGTAGCCTATGTGGCAATTCTTGAAGTGGTTATTTATTTTTGTATGTGAGAAAAGCCATTGTGGTAATTTGTAATTGAGTTTGTGAAATTAATAAAAAACTTGAGGTCTTTTGGTGGTTGGACTTTTCCCTCATTGAGGGTTTGCCCAAGGAAAATCTGGTGTCATTTGTGACACTTATTTTTTCTTTTGTGTGTTTTAATTGCATGGGTTGGACAGCTGGATAGCCCTTCTTAGGACCCTCTAGCCGTGATTGCATCACATGATGATACACCTACTTGAGGTAGTCCTTTATTGCGAGGATTTGAAATTTTTGGTTTGACACTTAATCTTTGGAGGGTTCATTCTCACTCATTCAAACTTCAACCATGGTCATTTTTGTTAGAAACCAAGATTTGAAATGCAAACCAGAAAAGCCTTCCACAAAAGAGAAAATCAGAAAAAACAGAGCTATTGCAAAAAGATGTGCAAAATAATATTATTCAGGAATACTTAATTACAAGATATGATTTGCTTTATAAAAGAAAATATGCATAACTCTAATCTTATCTTGAGCAACAAGATAGCTCAACAAGATAAGGATGACAATAATTAACCTAGGAATTAAAATAATACCTAAGTAAATATATGCAAGTGTAATTAAATATTAATTACACTAACAATTTTTTTTTCACTTTGGCTATTTTTTCAATGGCTAAGTGGTGGTAGTCTTATGTTTTGGTAATTGTGCCTCTTATTCTTGGAGTTGGGAGTTGTACCAAACATCTAGAGAGCCATTATTATTTTAGGAACTTCTGTTTTTCATGTACTTTGCATTGGGGCTCTTGTTTTGTTCACATTTTGCCTAAGAAATGTACTTTTGACTTGTTTTTTTCTAAACTGTCAAAGATCAAAATATAAATAGTGGAGTTTGGAACATACTATTAGATAAAGTGCCAAATTTTGAGGGGTGCATTTTAAGACTGTTTGGAGTGACTTTCATTTTGTGTGTGCAACATGAGGCACACTGTGTTTCTATTTTTAGTGTGCATTAATATTTGCATATGAAATGGCACAATCCTTTCTTGCAATAACAGCAGATTGAATAAACTATTGCTCCTGGAGAGTGCATGTAGAGTCCAATAGGGTCTCTATCTCTATCTTTTAGAACTAGTATTGCCGCCAACTAGTTTGGTTAAGCACACTAAGTGTGGCTTAATTAGTGTGACATCATTTATAGTCACCTTTGTTTGCCGCTTGCTATGGAATTTTGGTATCATATCGAGGACACTTAATGCCCTTATATTGCATGGTAGACTCTTTTGCAATTATTTGTTGACATCTTGCCTGATGTTTCCATGGATGAGACATTATCGGATGATACTAATGATCTTGCTGATGTAATTGATAATGCATCTGTCAACACTTTGTTGCAGGATCTTCCCTTCATTAGAGAGCCACCTTTTTGGGATTCTTATTTCTGTGACACTAATCCTCTGTTTATACTTTATAGAATCTTACTTTGATGATTGTCCTCATTCTTTGAAGGACATTGCTCTTCCATTTGATGAGAGTTCCCATATGGGTGTTTGTGGAACTCTACTACTTAATCTTGTGATCCACCTTGTCTTGTGGATGCTCCTCTTTCAATGGATACATTGAGGTTACCTGTAGCAAACCCTCCCATTGTTGTGGACATTCCTCTTTTAGTGGATACATCAAGGGTACATGTAGCAAACCTGCCAATTGTGGTGGACATTCCTCTTTTGGACGATCCATCTCCATTAATAAGTTCCTCTTTGATGACAACTTTTCCACATTTTGTTCAGGATGTCTTTGACACTACATTTAGACTAACTTGAATCAGTTCTACACACTTGTTGCTTCCCGCATATTCTTTTTTGGATGGTAATACTTTTAACATGCATTTTCAGCCATATCTCTTCCTAAGAAAAGGAATGTTGTTTGATGCAAGTGGACCTTCTTTAGCATCTAGTATTGTTGTCATCTAGTTCTAGTTTAGATTGTTAGAGGTTCAAGAGGCTATTCCTTTGGGGGTATCTTAGTATTTCTTCTTTCTTGGCTCTTTTCTTTTGGGGGGTTATCTCTTTCTTTCTTTGGAGGGATTCTTTTGTAGATGGATACCTAACACAGGGTTATGTCTCTTTCTTTGAAGGGATTCTGTTTTACATAGGTACATAACATGGCACTGTTTTTCCAGAAGTTATTTTACCTGCCTAAGTTGTGCTTAAGGAGGAGGGGGGCTTGGTGTAGTTATGCATTTATTACACCATAGTTTAAGATTATTTGGGTAATTAGGAGAATGAGGTGTCAACCTATGTACCTCGGGGACACATCCGTTGCATTTTTGGACCCTGCCCCCTATTGGAAATGTTTCAGGGATGTGGGGATGGGTCAGAGATGTCCCCCAACCATCTCCGATTTGGTGAAATATTGTAAATTCCCTTGGGTTGTCAAATTTTTGAAGGAAATGCTAGGGGATGGCTATGCTAGCTGTGCCCTATGGCCCAGACTTTTACTAATGCAAATTGAAATAAAAAATAAAAAATGCTTGATGCTTCAGGGTTTTGTGTCAACTAGTGTCTCTAATATACTTGGCTCTCTGTCAACTTCTATGACTATCATACCTATTCTATTAAATTTGCATCTTTGTAATACATAGTTCTTTGTCATACTTGATCTTTGTCATATTTGTTCCATGTCATCTTGTTCTCTGTCAAACTAGATTCTGCTTGTTGACATCTTCACTGCTAATCTTGTTAGGACAAGAAGCTGAGAATGAGGATAGAGCTATGTTTGCACATTGTTAGGGTTATAGTGAGAATATTGAGTGAAGTCTTTATCAATGCATGTTCTTTCTCCTTTAGACTGTCTATATGGGTGGATGGATGAACCTAGGGTTGACACTTTGATGTTCTTGCAATAAAATGGATAGTCATGGAAATTCTAATCTGATGCAGAGTATAAACAGCACAACTCACCAATGATTCGGGGGCCATTTGTAATATGTGGTATGACTGAAAACTCAAATGCATTTAAATTCTAAAGGTTGGTGCTGCCTGGAGAATTTGGAGTGTTGGGTGATTGATAACAAACCATCTACACTAGAGTTATGAAGAGTCACATTGTGTGGGGGATTCACCATTGAGGCTTTTTTGGAATTTCTGTTTCTTGGCAAGGAAAAGGTTCTTTTGGGAGGATCTTTCCAATAGGAGTTGCGGCAATGGCAGAACTAAACTACTTAATAATTGTTCTTCTGACCCGCTGAAGTCCTCCATAATGGAAAATGGATTATAGAGAAATTTGGAGGGAGTTATGGAGTTTGGTAAGGGTGGTTACTGTCCATCTCCCTTGTTATACAAGATGCTAAATGAATTTTCACGAGAATATACATCCCATATCACTAAGGAGAGTTGAACACATTTTGAAGTATTTGGCTATGCACAAAGGATGCCGGCCCTTGGGGAAAAGAATTAGGTTTTAGCTTTCATAGGATGAGGGTTTTTCCTAAAATTTTGGTTCTCAACCAATGTGATTCTAATTTCTTGTGATTTTTGGTGCAATATAAGATGCATTTTGATTTCTTCGAAAACAATTGTACAAATGTGCCTGATAGGAATAAGTGTCAAATAGCCAATAATGCAACCTCTGATCCATTTACCTGTACTTCCTAATGATCTTGTAAATGAACACACCTTTACGACTATTTTGAAACCTATACATAATGGCTTAAGTCCCTGACTTGGAATAAGATCTGAATATCATATTGGAGGAGTAGAAAATACACAAGCACATAACAAGTATTCAGAATACCCTATATTTAATCTGATTAGGAACATGGAAAGGAGGTTATGCTCAATCTAACATCTAGAAATGAGGGTCCTGAAGCATTATCATCTTTAGACTTTGGGTATCTCTGAGCTTCAAGTTGGACAGAGGAAGACCAGAAATCAGAAAAAAGAGGCGTTCTCTTGCAATACAAATATGCATAGTTACCAGGTTTGAAAAATTCTATTTGTTAAGAAGGGCAATTTGTTTTGGAAATCTGGTATTTTCAGAAATAATGGGTAAAATTTTCTACAGGTATTGAGAATTCCAGACTGAATCAAACAAATCCGATCAGTCCAAAAAAAAACTGGATCTGGCTGGATTTGGTTCAAAAAATCCAAATTTGGGTATCTTTAGACTTTGGATATCTCCAAGCTTCAAGTTGGACAGAGGAACAACACAGATTAGGAAAAAAAGGGGTGGTGTCTTGCAATACAAATATGCATAGTTACCAGGTTTGAAAAATTCTATTCGTTAAGGAGGTCAATTTGTTTTCAAAATTTAGTATTTTCAGGAAAAAGGGGTAAAATTTCTATAGGAATTTAGAATTCCAGACTGAATCGAACAAATGTGATCAGTCCAAGAAAATCTGGATCTGGCTGGATTTGGTTCAAAAAGTCTGAATTTAATAACTAGGCAAATATGTGAAAAGACACATTCAAACTGCTACTGATGATGGTTGACAGGCTTTTGTTGGGAATGTCAAAAGCACAAGCAGCTAGGAAATATAAGTATAATTCTTATTCAAGAAACTAAGTTAACTTTTTCCAAATTGTGCTTCTTATTTGAGTTGAATAGGATTTTTTCTTTTAAAGGTGTTGATTGGCATGGTACTCTAGGGGCTAACATGTCTCTTGAACCCAAAAGTACTATAAATGTGCGATCCAAATGGATCATAAAAATTGTAATAAATGTGCAAAGACATGGATTTTAAAATTGAATCTAGGCAAATTAAATGTAGGTGCAGGTGTTGGACAGGTTACAGAACAAGAAAAACACAGACTGTACCATGTTTGTAGCCATGTCCACTGACAGTACACATGTCAGAACTTGAAATCTGAACCAAAAGGGGTCTGTTTAGCTTCTAGTGACTGTAGAAATTCTTCTTGGGCTTTGGAGGACTCTGCTGTCATAAAAAAATTATAAATAGAGGTTTTTATTAGTTTTTAAAAGGCATGGGAGGACAATTGAATATTGTGCCTTCCTGGATTGGGGGAAGAAACAATTATATGTTGAATCTTCTTCTAGAATTAAGAGCAATTGTGTGTTGTATTTCCAAGAGATGAGGGGCAAAAGGAAAGGAACATAGAAGCATAGTGTAATTCCCCAAGCTTTCACCCAAGACATTAATGACAGAAACTAGATGAACAAATTTTTCATGTTACAAATGTAACATTAGCATGCCACATTGCACACTTATTCACACAAGGTATTGTAACAACACACAATGCCACGTGAGGCAAACAATTACCAATGCACTGAGCATGGTGAGACAAGTGCAAGACTTACAAAAGTGCATGTCAAAATCACTGACAAGCTCAAGGCACAAATTTTGGCAGAAATGCAGAGCTTCCAAGTATATTTGTAACTTTGATATAACTTTGGTGTCTCCTTGCAGCTTTGCTGCCTGCAAACTGCAAGCCTGCCTCCAAACCCTGAAAGTCCACAACACTATGGAACTTCTGAGCTCATGTGCAACTTTGTAGCTTCTGCAAATTGCATGCAGACTCTCAAAACCGGCAAACATAAGATCATGGAGTTCTAGAGCTTGTGTGCAATTTTACAGCTTCCACAAGTTACATGTGGAGGTTTGAAACTTGCAAACATAACATTGCAGAGTTTTGGAGCCCACATGCAACTTTGAGGCTCCTGAAAATGGCAGGTGGGGTTCCAAAACTTGCAAACATAACACTGTGGGGTTTTGGAGCTCGCATACAACTTTGTAGCTCCTGCAAATTGCGCACAGAATTTCCTACAAACATAACATTGTGGAATTTCAGAGCTCGCTGACAACTTCACAGCTCCTGCAAATTGCATGGGGAGTTCCAAAATCTACAAACAAACACTGCAGAGTTTCAGAGCTTCTGTAAACTTTGCACCTCCTACAAATTGCACGTGGAGTTCCGAAATGCGAAAACATAACATTGTAGGAATTTGGAGCTTGTGTGCAACTTGGTAGCTCTTGCAAATTGCACATGAGGTTCCAAAACCCACAAACTTCAAATTGGCAGAACTTTGGGGTTCTATTGTAGTTTTGCAAATTGCAAAATTCAAGTGGAGTTTCAAACTCCATTGGACTTGCTTGCAGAACTTTGGGGTTTCGATGCAGTTTTGCATAGCTGCAAAATGCAAGTTCCAGAACAACAAACTAAAGGGTATAACTCTCATTTTGTGTGCTATTAAAAAATGGCTTGGGCCAAGCACTTAAACACATATAGGCTCTTTATTGGCCAAATGAGAAAACCCCAAGAAGCCCAAAGACTATATAAACTCAATGAAAATTTTCCATACTTGCATTGATCTACTAATGCTAAGGGAATGAAAAAGCACACAAGAGAAACAAATACTCACAAAAGTAAATGTTTCAACCTCCAATTACAACACATTTATAAACAAGTAGATTAATCACAACTATCCTAATTTCATGTTTATTTTCCACTAGGCATATAAATCATGCTCTCAATTCATTTTTCTTTCACATAGCTAAGCATGAGAAAAATGATACAAAATGCCATACATGTTCAACACTGACATTGAGACATGCCAAAAGTAAAGATATAGTTCACACCAAATATGTGGGTGGATCACAATCTAAATCCCAATTGTCATTAGTCGTAGTTACATATTTATATATGAGGACTCAAATGTCTTGAATTATACATCTTCGATAAGAGCACATAATGATGAATTACTACATTTACAAGGTCATCAAATTCTTGAATACTCTCCAAGATGCTCCAAAGCATTCATGGGTCCCAATGGTTGTTCAACACTACCCAATCATGTGGAACCCTTTGGCCCACCCCTTTAAACTAGGAGACAACTTATTGGGTAGTTCAACAACACTCATGCCAAACAAAGTGATTGAACATCACATACTAACCACATCTCATACATGAGTTGTCCAAGCAAAGCATACTTGAGGTATTTACAATCACTAGTCAATGCATACACATACTAGTTAAACTCATACATAGAGTTTCCAAGCAAAGCATACAGGAGGGATTTACAATCATCAATCAATTCATACACATTTTAATTACAATTCATACATAGGGTTTTCAGTTTCATGAGGGATTTATAATCACGAATCAATGCATATATATACTAATCACATCAATACATGGAACATGTATACATGAGGGTCTTCCAACTCCATCAATGCATACCCATGGGATATCAACATGTCATACAAGAGTGCAATACATATGAGATTGAGAAGTAGGCACCAATCATGTGTATGCCATGGAATCACATACAGACATTGGATTTACAATCCAATGCAAAAATAAGGATAGGGTTATCTTAGGATTTAGTGATGGAGTCTCATCACAAGTAATAAGAACTACACGGAGTTTGAGGAGTATGCCTCCATAACATGGGGATCCTCAACAACACTGGTAAATTAGCCAAATGTCTCTCACGATACTTCCATGTATCCTCTTGGGCACACGAAAGGGCCTCATAACTCTTGTTAATGTTTGTCATTGTGTAATTCCCATTCATTTTAATTAGTTTTTATCTTGACCTATCATTGCTGTTGATGTTCGATGCAGCTTCAGTCGCACCTTCCAGCCACGTATATTCAAGATCAATTAAATGATAGACTATGTCTATTTAATTGATGAAGACGAATTTATGATGAGCCACGTCTCTTGGAAAAATATTAAATAAAAGACTCATCCAAGGCCGACTTCCTTCTTGATTGGCGCGATCATCTTGAGGACGACTTATCATTTATTGTTCACATTTAATATGCTTAGCCGACTTGCCTTATAGAAGGAGGTGCCTTTTCAAATTGTATATAAAGGAGTTCATTTATCATTTGCCATCATCAAGTTATTCTGTCAAGTGCGAATGTATCCAAGAGCAAGTTGCGAATTTCTCTTAAGAGCAGATTTAGTTTGAAAGGAAGATCAGATTATTATCTGATATTGCATTGTGTATTGGTGCTGAATATCAGCCTTGAGTTTGGCATTATTGTAAAGAAAATTGCTGCCTCTATTCATATATATATAAGAGATCTTTGTTGCTGGGTTTTTCTCCCTCAAGAGGAGGGTTTTCCCAGGGTATCTGCTGTGTACTGTGTCTGATTCTAAATTAATTTTCTGTGCACTTAATCTGATCAATAAATTCAACATGGTATCAGAGCGGGTCTAGGAAAAGATCTGATCAGATGTGTTAAGCAGTCCTGAAATCTTAATATTGGTGAATGGCTGATTGGAGCTGCAATATTATAAACTGATAGCAATTCTGGGTAATGAATGTTCCTCTTATGCGCCTTCGATAAGAAGATTGAATGAAGCTTTGGAGTTGTAGTCTTGATGCTATCTCATATTAGGTCATGCCTTAGAAACTTGGAATCCTGACCTTTAAAGAACTTGTGGTCTCTGAAGTCAGAATTATATTCAAGTTCCAGTATAATCAATCTTGCCATTTCGTGTGAAGGTGCCTCTGATCAGTTATAGCTTCATAGTATCTCGAATGGCATCGCAGAAAATTATGAGTTGTGTTGATAACATGAGAATGCCACGAAATCTGTCTGATATATATGGTCTAGTGTGTGGATGTCCGATATAATTTTCATGGTGAATATATCGACTATCACCATAATGGAGTGTATATTTATCCGATTTATATCGCCGATCTTTGACTAATTTCCAGGAGTCAGGTTGCGTCATTACTGTGTGATTCAATGTTATTAAGCCTTCAGTTGTGTGATCTTCAGGATCACTCCTCTATGAAATGTTGCAGACTGAAATTAATATCTCTGGAAAATGAGAAGGTTCATTTCCTTTGCTTAAAGTTGCCATCTGAGAAAAGTGGAGGCTGATGGAAATATAGAAGCCTTGCAAATTACTTTGGATATTGTATCAATATCAGGGTGTTTGTGAAAGTTTGAAGTATCAACAATCAAGAGCAGATCTAATATGTGTAGAGGGTTAAGCACCACACTCTAGGAGATTCTGATTTTAAAAGATAAGTATTTGTTCTTGTTGTTTGTATAAATATATATATATATATATATATATTTTTTTTTTTTGAAACTCAGTCTACTGAGATGTGCAAATCTGATAAAGCTTACGAGTGATGATCTTTTCCATCTCTAACTCTCTGAAGTGTTGCTAGTAAGCTTGTTGCATCTGTTTCATAATCTGGTGGATTGCAGTTGAAAACGAAGCGCATCGTAAATTTGAACGGTCAAAAACCATGTTCAAATTTAACCCTGCAAAGGGCCTGTGTTCAAGCTGTGAAAGTTGCGGACTGATTTGAGCTCAAGAGCAACGTATCATACTATGTCCAGTATGTGCATCCTTTAGAATATTTAAAGAGATAAGTATTCTTTGTTTGCTGAGTTATATCATTTAGTTGGATCTTGTAATTAGTAAAGAGAGATAGTGGTTTCTCTTGAATTGTGTTCACTAGCTTAAGATCCTTTGAAGATTTCATTTATTGCAAGTTATTTCATGTTGGTTGTGAAGATTTCTAAGTGTGACTCTAAAATAAAAAGAGAATTGCATTTTCGATGATGATTAGTTGGTCACATCGATATCATTCTCTAATGCATGAACTGTGATAGAGCCTTGAACTCTTGGAGAGAGTTGGTTCTACATGCTATTTGCATAATGCATTCAAGAAATCTGTAGTTGTGCAGATTGTTTTTTTGTTGTGCTGAGGTTGGCACTCTCGAGAGGAGTAAAAGATGGAAGAAAGAGTTATATCAAAATTATATAAAGATAAGTTTCTTTAGCCCTTCATTCTGATCTTTTGATATATTTCTCTTTAGGCTGATTTATTTATTCATGTTTTAAAATTATTCATAAATTCTTATGTGTTCATGCTATAACTTGAGATAGTAAACCTTATATGATTCTAGTCTTGATATTTCTTTGGATAGTCATAAACTGTTAGTAATCTCTCTCTAAATGCTTTGTGAACAGCTAGAAGCAGGAAAGTGATGAGAGATTGCTTAGGGATGAAAAGATTGAGGCATCTTATGAGGAAGTCATGCCAACCAAAGAAATGATCAAGCATGAAGTCACAACTTGCAGCCATGGGACTGAGTTGGTGGCTAGAGGGAGTTCACTTCCAGAAGTCTTCTTTGCAAGCTCTAAAGCAGGGATCAAGAGGGAGTTTTTTTGTCACTCACTGAGAAGAAGTGAAGGTTGTAGTGTTGCAAGGCCAAGTACTTAAAGATTCAGAGGGAGCCTACTGAACCTATAGAAGATGGTTGTGTTGCTGATCGAAAGAGCACCTCTGGATGCTGTTTCAGTTGAGGTCTGCGATGACTTCCTGGTGTAGCAGGAAGCAGTCTTCAGTGGCACTGAGTACAGCAGGGGCCGAGTTTATTGCAGCTTGTGTGGCAGCTCGAGAAGCAGTGTGGCTTCGTAAGCTCCTTGCAGGATTGTCTGGACAATCAATGGAGCCTACTATCATTCATTATGATAATCAGTATCAGTGATCCTTGATAATGAGTTCTTCTTTGAGAGAAGTTCGAGGTGAAATCCCTTGTTAATGCATTTTCCTTTGAGACGGAGGAATTTGAGGTGCAAGCCCTTGTTAATGCATTTTCCTCTGAGACAGAAGAATTTGAGGTGAAAGCCCTTGTTTCCACCCTCCGAGTTGAGTCATAGTGGATGTCATGTGTGTGACTCCATGACATATTTTGTACTTGTGTTTCACCCTCTGAGAGAGTCATGGTGAAAGTCACGTTGAGGTGACAACATCACGCAAGTGATGAACACTTGTACTTACCATAGTATGGTTGTAACCATTATGGTTGATATCGTGTTGAGGCGATATCTGATATCACGTTGAGGTGGTATTCTTCTTTGCACCATAGTATGGTTGTAGCCATTATGGTAGATATCGTGTTGAGGCGATATCCAATATCACGTTGAGGTGATATTCCTTTGTTCACCATAGCATGGTTGTAGCCATTATGGTTGATATCGTATTGGGGCGATATCTGACATCACGATGAGGTGATATGTCTTGAGCAGCTGGAAGTATACTCCTTAGCTGAGAGGGAGTGTTGATGTTCGATGCAGCTTCAGTCGCACCTTCCAGCCACGTATATTCAAGATCAATTAAATGATAGACTATGTCTATTTAATTGATGAAGACGAATTTATGATGAGCCACGTCTCTTGGAAAAATATTAAATAAAAGACTCATCCAAGGCCGACTTCCTTCTTGATTGGCGCGATCATCTTGAGGACGACTTATCATTTATTGTTCACATTTAATATGCTTGGCCGACTTTCCTTATAGAAGGAGGTGCCTCTTCAAATTGTATATAAAGGAGTTCATTTATCATTTGCCATCATCAAGTTATTCTATCAAGTGCGAATGTATCCAAGAGCAGGTTGTGAATTTCTCTTAAGAGCAGATTTAGTTTGAAAGGAAGATCAGATTATTATCTGATATTGCATTGTGTATTGGTGCTGAATATCAGCCTTGAGTTTGGCATTATTGTAAAGCAAATTGCTGCCTCTATTCATATATATATAAGAGATCTTTGTTGCTGGGTTTTTCTCCCTCAAGAGGAAGGTTTTCCCAGGGTATCTGCTGTGTACTGTGTCTGATTTTAAATTAATTTTCTGTTCACTTAATCTGATCAATAAATTCAACAATTGCTTCATGATAGCTTACCATATGAGAAGATGGGCATGAGAGTCTACGCTATCCTAACCTAGAGCCATCATATCCTATAGCTAGATAGTCAAACACCAAAAATACATGGCATGGAAATCAAGGTCTGAACATGGCAAACATAGGCCCAAATGATTCTCCATCCCATTTCCACAATAGAGTTTTATTCCTGCAAAATACAATGCACAAATGAATGCAGATTTTAAATTTTTGTTATTCAAGACACTCAAGCTTTTTCCGAAACTCTCAAATTTCAATGGAAAATTTTTAAATTTTCAAACATCAAAATTTTTTATTTTTCAAGAATACCCTCTTGAAGCTAAGGGTCTCAAACACACACTAAATCACATAATGGTTTTCCAAAAAAATTGCAATAGTTTTGGCATAAAATGGAAAAATCCAAAATAAATAATTGAGATTGTTAAATTGAATTCAATGAATTTAACAATCAACCAATGTACTCTTTCCTACAAAATGAAATGCCCTAAGCATCCACTTAAGGTGGGTATGGCCAAAGCATGAAGAAAAAATCCTTCAAAAACATCAAACCAAAAGAGGGATCCCTCTAATCCAAGCTGACACCATATGGAATTTGTTTGCTTGCTGCTGTCCCCACACAAAAATCAGCAAACAGCTGACAGTCTCATCCAATCCTTACAGCCAAGCGTGCAATCAAAGCAAATCCCCAAACCTTCCCAGCAAATTTCCTAGCTCCCAACACATATAGCCAGCAAGAGGAAAAATGTTAGCAAAAACAAGGCAAGAGATAACATATAGAATGAATCCCTAAAAATGAACTCCCCTTTTTCATATAAGCAATTTCACTCTAAATTTTTTTTTTCCTATTTTACCATTTCACATTGCAAAAAACAATACAAGACATTTTGAAATCAAATGACTTTTGTATTTCTTTTCAATTTAAAACCTTTTTAATTTCCAAAGTAAAATTTATGAAATATTTCCATTTAAATGTAATGACCGAGTCATCAAATGACATTACTGATTTCCTAAGGCATTTTCCTAATAATTGACGCTAGCCTAATTTAATAATTTCAATGAAGGTAGACAGGAAAACATGTCAACTATATTTGTACAATAATAAATCTATTTTCCGATTAAATCATATATTTCCTTTTTCCACTCAATAATATTAAATACATTGCAATGTACACAAAAGTTATAAACTTTATCCTCTAGCAACATAAACTCATTTCACAAGCACACAACAAAGGACAAAAAATGATTGAATACAAATAATTACAGAAGTTGAACAATCTAATGGAAAACACACAAATACATTTTACAAGTTACAACACAGCACGAAAATCTGGAATAGACTGATTCAGATTTAGGCTCATTGGGCCAACATGAGACTCATCTCATGACTCAGGGTCAAGTGAGATGTGAATATGGAAACAATATTTTTACCCAAGCCGTTGGTCTCCAATTCATAACTGTTTGGGAAACCTGTACCTCCACACTCAATGAAAACATTAGGTGTATTTGCACGACACAAGATAGCCGAAGCACACAATATAGCAACCAACATGATAATAGCCAACAGATAATAGCCAACAGATGATATCAATATCTACATCTAATTGAAAATCGTCGAACACTAGAATTATTCAGATATAAAGATGTGTAATAATCATCTCAATGCTGAACTTAGTCATATAAGCATAATCACATACACTAGTGAAAAAAATAGCGAAGCTGCAACATTACAGAGCTCAAGCATATAAATTCACATACGAATCCAAAGTACAATATCCATACACCTTGATGGAAAACATCATCAGCAAGCACGATATTAGTAACAAAACTCAACTGAGCAACAGAATAAGGCACAGACAACTAGGGTCTTGCATTGCTAGGATGAGGCAAGAGATAACATGGGTGGGAATTACACATAGACAAACAATGGGGATATGCAACTAATGGAGCAAGGGATAGTTTGCATCCATAACCAAGATCTTATTGAATGGAGCAAGGGATAGATTGTATCCATATCTTTTGCACACTCATTGCATTTTCCAGTTTATTACATAATATTTATAGCAGGCAATTGCCATTGCCACGATCTAGTTTCTCTCTCTTTGGAGGGTTTCCAAGATAAATATGGTGTTCTTAATTCTTCTCTTCCTCTCTTGACTGTCATTTTATTTCTAATCAAGTAGCACAGTGCAGTTTCTTGTTTTGTGATTTCTATCAACTACAAGCATAGATTTTGAATAACTACAGATCAAAGTGTAAAATTATCAATAATGCCACTGTGGATTGATTTTTTTCAATAGTTATCTTGAATAACTAGGGGATGTTTCTTTTCCTAGTTCTCAACACAAATGTTGTCTTGAATAACTAGGGGATGATTCTTTTTCTAATTCTCAGCACAAATGTTATCTTGAATATCGCCAATGTGCATTATTGAAGTTGATGCTAACAACTCTATTGGATTATTGGAGGATAATTCAACATAAAGTTTCAACCAAGTGAAACCAAAGGTGGTTCTAGGGCCTTGGTATGGTTATAGATACCAGGACTAATTTCATTTCCACTCACAAATTCAGACTTGCCTCCCTTTGTAGCTGGATTCATATGGTTAATAGAAAGATAAGAAAGCAATCCATAGGCAAAATCCTAGAAGGATTTCTCTTTTAAAATACTTTTATCAATAACTAGATTTTTAGCAATCTGCAATACAATACATTCAGCTTTTTGATAAGATCTCTAGCCAATTTTATCTTAATTGGAAAGTGATAGGAAATCTCTCTTTGGCCAACACTTGGTATAAGGGGAAGTTGGATCTCATCCGAAACGACAACACTAGTGGCAGAAAAGCACAACAAGCTTCCAACTTCTAAAGGGACTCATGATGAAGATTTTGTTTGATACCATGATTGGCATGATGATAAAAAGTGCTTGTTATTGCATGTTCTTGCTATGTTCAAGAGATGTCACAAATATTGGTATAGAGAATTTGATTTAGGTTAATTTCATTATTGAAATGCTATTCAACAAGATTTGATAATGGAATTCAAGTGAAGAGATAATAATGAAGCTTTAAGGACTCGTGAAGGAAATGCAGAGTAAGCTTGGTTTAGCCTAATGCAAAGAGAAGATGAAGCTAACAGCTTTTACAATCTATTTATATATTGTGAATAGATAATTTGGAAAGTGGTGATCAAGTTGATCACACAAAAGTGTCCATATTCCAAGACAACAAAGAAGCATCAATAGTTGAGGCTCTTATAGAAGGCATGGTTAAATTGAACAAGGAAATGACCAAGACGAAGATACACGATGGATTTATGATCAATTTACAGACAAGGACTTACCCAATCTGATTACCTCACATTGGTAAGATTTATTGTCATGGGACAAGTGAATACATTTATAATGTGTGGAATAAGAGTGCATAGAAGGAAGTCAATATACAAGGGAGGATTCATGAGCATCAAAAGCAAGGGATCCAACTTGAAATTTTAGTCATTCAAAGCGCCAAGATGGACCATATAGGTTGAACCATAGTAACATTCCATTTATACACTGTGGCAAAAGTGTAAATGGAATTCAATTACTCATGTTTAATATGGGAAAAACATGCAAAAACTCGGGAGCTAAGAAACAAAGTACTATTTGCATTTTATATATAATAGTGGGGGTCTGTAGGGGCCCCTTCCCTTGATAATAAACTCCATACTTTATATACAATAAAAATTAAAAATCATAAAGACATACAAAATGCTGCTAGTAGGCGGCTCCCAAACAAAACTGGCACCTTGACAGAGTATGACTAACACCCAAACTAAACCAGCCACCTAAAAGTCAAAACTAGAACCAGAAATTGAAGACAATCAAGCACCATAATAGTAACCAGCCTAAGCTATTCCCCATCATTCCCTAGATTCAGGAGATGCATGCATCATGTCTACCACCTCTTCCATCCATTGCTAATCCACTTGCACTTGTCTTCCTTTTTGATGGCTTACTAGAGTTGGGGATCTAACCTTGTAACAAATTTCCCCTGGATAATAGAATCTATGCATTGAAGGGCCATAGAACACCAGAATTGTAAATTCATTACCAATTTTGAGCCAACCACAGTGGTTATGAACATGTAAACTTGCTAATACTTTCCTCACATCTCCACAAAAAATCCCATAGCACTCTTCACACCACAGCTCTACAATTTCATCATCACTACCATCTAGGGTTGGAGTAGAATAGAACCTTCGCCCTCAACCCCTGTTGCCATAGGTTTCTTATAAGCCATACCCTAAAGTTGGTCTATTACAAACAATTGTATTAGCCATAACTGAATGGACTATCTTGAAGAAAATATGCAAGATTTGTAATTAAAATCACCTTGGATTGCTGCCTTGGAGTGCCTCCTTGCTGAGAGAACTTGCTGACCTAGTATGCTTTTGACAAATCCTAGGGCTGTAGGTTTGTTGCATGAAAAAATACATTGAAGCCTTATGTCTTAGATCATACTGTTCATTATTTGCACTCCGTTGTGCTCCCTAGGTTGCTTGTTTACCATACCTATCCAAAGGTTGACCAAGCACCTTGCCAAAACAAGAACCAAATGGTATCTCATAGATCACCACCTTCTTACGATGACTATGAGAAGAAATACTTACTCTCATTTAATAATTACAACACCTCACCTTGCTACAAATACCATTAATGACTTCTACACTATATTGTTGCCAATTAAATGAACTCCTACTTAACTACCTAACAGTCGACATATCTTACCTTATGTTGAAGGCCATCCCAATGGACCAACCATCTACAGCTTTGTTAATATTCTTGTACATACTTGATATGTTTATAACATGAGCCTTCACCTCCTTAATTCAAAGGGCTACATTGCCCTTGTACAACTGTTGTTGCTCAAGGGGGCTTATAGGTGAGAATAGATTCTAAATTTTTTCATACATTCTCACCATGACTATAAGTCATTGTTATTGAGTCTTGAATAATAACTTTGTTGGCCAAATGATCTGCTGCCATATTGAGATTTCTTTTGCAATGATTGAAACTGATCAATTCAAACTGCTTTCTTAGATTTTTAACCTCCTCTACGTATATGTTAAATTTTCATTTCAGACTTTTACCTTTATTAATGGAACTTATCACTACCATAGTCATCTTCTACTATCACTTTAATCTTTTTGAGAAGACGCCACTGCTAGCCCTGTTATCAAAGCCTCCCACTCAGCTTCATTGCTTGTTTAAATACCTTAAAAAAGGGAGCCACAATATATCATGTTGGTTGAGGAATCTCTGAACACTTAAAGACACCTCCCGCAATGCTTGGGTTCCCCTTGGCTGCCCATCAAAGTTTAGTTTGATGAATCGCTTTGTAGGAGGAGATCATAACTCATCTCAGGGTCCTATTTGCTCTTGAAATTTTTGTGCTTTTCTAGAATTATTTCCACTAATCCTTAATGGGGCAACAAAGTACTAGTTGTTTTTGATTAGATAAACACTTTTGACTAGAGCTATGAACCAGAAGAGGGTTTTGAAAGGACCTCTAAACCTTGTACATCAAGAAAAGGCAACAATGGCATGAGACAAGAACCAACTAAGAAATGGGCCGAAAAACCATAAAGGCCCTCGAGAAACAAACAACAACATTACTACAAAGGGATATCCATAACAACAATCATGGAGTTTTGAATCCAAACCTCTCCAAAGAACTCTGAAGGGGAGTCGCCTGACCTGTAAAGGCCATTTTGCCTTTTTTCAAAGAAGAGTCAAGGTCAACCAAATGCTGCCAAGTCATAGCATCTGGTTTTCTCTTGTCCTTAAAGGAAGACCCCAGGCTTTCCCAACTGTATCCACAATTGCGAAGTCCAAATCCTTTCCTTCATTCCTCATAACAGAGCATTCTTTAACAACATTATGAACCTGTTTCCCATGATCGAGAGAAGGAATGATACTTTTTTTGTCTTCTGAATATGGTGTTTCTTTTTGACATCTTGGCACGAATGGGAGAAGTGCCCACTTTATGGCAATGAAGGAAAACTTGTGAGGGCTCAAATTGGATTTTTTGCTTCCTAACACCAAATTTGCAATACAATTTTATAGCATTTGGCAACACCTTATCAATATCAACACTCACACAAAATGTGGCAAAAACCAAATGTTTCATAGATTTTATGACATTGTCAATAGATAAAAATTGACCAAGAGAATTGGCTATACCTTGTATGATCTCTTTGTCCTAGTATTCTAAAGGAAGCTCTGGGAACCTAACCCAAATAGAGACCCTGTTAAAGTTTTCCTTGGCAACATCAAAATCAGTAGACAATTTTGTCAAAGAAAGACCAGATTTACCATGGAACCAAGGACCTCCCTACAAGATACAGATGCATTCCCCAAGGGTTTGGAAGGAGAATAAGAAAAATCCATTTGTCATGGCAGCCACTCGAATTTGACCAGACACACCATTTTTTAAGAACCCAACATTGGACAACATCAATATTCAGACAAAAGCCCAAGAATCTCCCAATTAGGGGTCTACAATAGCATCAGGAATCCTTAGAGTAGTGCATGATCCATCCAAGGTGAAAGGAGCTTCGCGTTGGCATAGGTCAAGAACATGCATGGTAGAATTATAAGTGAAACTGCCAACCACTAGCACCTTTGAACAAGAAGGGGACTTGAAGTCCCTTGAGCGTTGGTGCCAAGAGGAGACATCACAATAGGGGAGAAAACCTCACTAGCACCTCCCTGCAAATACCCCACACATGGTGGCATAACAAGAACCTTGATCCCTCCTGCAACCCTAACAGGGCATCTGCAACCATCGATCTTTATCCCATCATTCACCAAACCAAAAACAATGCATCCCCAAAATAGACCATGTCTAGAAGAATAGCAGGGGCATCCACTATGGAGAGAAGAAAACCCTACGCAACCCCAAATTGGGACCACAACTTGAAGCTTCAATGAGATTTTGTACAGAGACATTAATAATGGCCATTGGGGAGTTAGGCCACCGATCCTTCAGTTGAGCCTCAAGTAGAAAATCCAGTAGCAACTCGTCCTTGTCCTAGTAATCAGCCCAATTGTCCTCACTTCATCATCTAATTCATCCTCGGCCTTGCCTCCATCAAAGGCCTTCGTGCCCATGGAAGATTTGAAACTCTCACTCCCGCTGCCACTCTTGCTCTAGCTCCCACTCGCCATTCTTTTTGAAGCTCAATTGTTAGCTCTTTCATGTCAAATACAGTGCATAGAGATAAAACAGGGGAAACAATCTAATTTCGCTCTTTCATGTCAAATATAGTGTGTAGAGATAAAATTAAACATTCACATAATACCTTATAAAAATGCTAGCAATCAAAAAATTCAGCAGGATTATATAAACCATTTTATTTACTTCGAGGGTTTATGTAAAAATAAACAGCTGGTCCTAAAATATTTGAACTTTTTGTCTTGTCACATAGGTTACCATTTTAGTGGGCAGCCCTATATTTTTTTAACTAAATCCTTTTTAGGCTACAATTTAAAACAAAATCGTTATTATGATTTAAAATTAACTTGTACAGAAAATCTATTCACAATAAAAAGAAATTTTAAAATACCCTACAGCCTAATTCTTAAAAAATAATTGTTCAGGATACTCATGCTCTGTATTTTTCAGCCTTTGTAAAAGAGTAAAATAAAGAAGATAGGTATGTGTGAAAGTTTATCAGAATCACTATTTGAGAGACTTGGTGAATGGCATAACATGTGGTGAGATGTGATTACTTAGGAATAACTACGAATCTTTTGAGTGTTATGCTACTATAGGTTTAACTAGAAGATGATATTTGAGTACACAAATATTTTCATTGTGGGAGCTCATTTGACATATTGATAAAAAATGTTTCGAGTTTTCTCTGTTTACTGGTGGATATAGAAGGAGATTTGCAGTGACTTCAAGATACAGAATTCAGCTGTATTTTAGTCTTTTTTTCACTCACAAGCACAAAAGCTTCTCTGTTATTGTTTTTCTACTGTGCTGCTCAATTAGAAACAGGAATATGATCTATAACAATTGTGATTTCAAATTCTCATTCGACAGGAAGATTTTTCTTTCATAAACCAGTTAAACGAAAATCAGCATCCACCTCCGTAATTGGAACATTGAAGTGTCTTTGTGTGTAGACATAGATGTCATATTGTCCAGGATCTCAGTTTGAAATTTATGAAGTATAAATCCTACAAGTACTCTTTTTGATTACAAGCTTCTCATTTCAGGAAATTGCAAATCTGCTGGCAAAAGAAGCACAGGATAGAGGCAAATCAACATCAGGGAACAGTCCATTTTCAGAAGCAGCTCAAGCTGCTGGTTATTATACTTACATTGGTGGGAAATTGGATGATGTCACGGTCATTGTATCAATAGTGCAAGCCAATGCCAACGATTAAAAAGGACCGTGTATCTTGCTGGTTGGAGTGTCTGCGCCAAGAGAGAATTGTGCAATAAAATTTTGGCATTTGGCTGGCCATTTGATATTGTTTTGGACAGATATTCATATCTTACATTTATTTTGGAAAAAAGTATATAAAAATGGCAATAAGTGATTGCTTAAGTGATCGAAAGTGCTTCTGGTAACAATTGTGTAGGTATGTTTTATATTAATGTTTTGGATCATATTCCATGATCTATTATCAGGAAGAAGAAAAGTATCAAGTAGTTGCCCAATTAAACTTGAAGTGCTAGTTGTCTAAGGAAATTTGCAATTTCCTACATGTATCAGTTGACACTCTTCAACAAAAATGAAATGAAATTATTTTGAATGCAGATTTTTTCTTTGGTAAAGATGGTTACCTTAATGAGCTCTATGTAGGAAGGAAATGAACTATAATATCAAATACTAAAGAATTACAATTAAATTTTATTATGTGCTTAAGGATTCTAAACATATGCTCTCACCAGGGGTTGAACTTGACAGCCATTTACATGTTTTCTGTCTTCTTATCAGTAAAATACTTAGCAAATATTGTACTGCCGTGTCTCCCTTAGGTCTATGTATAATTTATTAGTAAGACGTGGAAAACACATTAAAAACTGTAAAAATAAGTAGTAGCTGCTTCTGTTAATAGGGGAGAGGACCCAGTAGTTGAGCACCCTAACTTCGTGCTTCCAATTATCCTACCTGGAAATTTCAAATCACTCCCAATTTTTTACAGCAGCTTCCTTGGCAAGTCTCCTCCTTATAACTAAGGTTTCAGGGCCACATAATCAAATATGATGCCACATCAACATGCCTTTTATCAAGGTGTCCAAAAAGGCCCAAAAAAAAGTGAGCAATATTTGTGCATTCACAGTATGTTTTATTGAGCGCTGATGTGGCATCACATGATTGGTTGCTTTTTAGATGAAAGGAATACATTTTGTTTAATTATTTGTAGTCATCATCAACACTAACAACTTTAAAGTCACTACTGTTGGTCCAATATTGATAAAAATATTGGGCATTATATAAACAAATACTATCACAACTATTAAAACATGCTCAAGTACTGGATCCTCTCCCCTATACAAGCGTATTGCAGGATTACATGTGTGTGCACTACCGAGTGCATTGTTAAAAATCTACTTGATGGCCCAATGGTGTGCCCACACACCATGCACTATCTAATAAAATCAAGGCACGTGATAAGACAATTAATGTTTAATAAACACATTTATCCTATCATATAAAAATGGCCATCTAGTTTATATACACATATTTGGATTGAGATCCTATATCTAGTTTACAAATATTTATATATTTCTTGGGAGCTATTCAATTCTACTAGTAAATTGTAAGATCACTTGACTTCACAAATATTTAGTTTATACACATTTGGATTGAGATCCTATATCTAGTTTACAAATATTTATATATTTCAAATATTTATATATTTCTTGGGAGCTATTCAATTCTACTAGTAAATTGTAAGATCACTTGACTTCACAAATATTTAGAAAACAAAAAGGTTTAAAAAGACTATGCATATTAATTGGTTGGCTTTTAACATTTGAGATATAATGGCAAAATTTTGTATTCTATATAAAAACACAGGTTTATAGCTGGTGGGATATATTTTATTGAATAATATTATTATTAATTGAAAAAAAATAAAAATGTATTGTATAATAAAAATTTAAATAATTGGGTATGCAATAATTGATTATTCAATTTTTTTTTTTAATTTAATTAAGAGTAATTTTATTTTATTTAGAACAAATTTTAATTTTGATGTTTTTATATTAAAGATATTTTAATTGAAGTTATTTTAATTTTACTATAATATTTTATTTTTAAAAATTATTTCATTTTATCTTAATTTACTTAAGAGTTATTTTATATTATCATTTCAAAATGTATGATTTCAAACGTGTTTGCTACCTAACATCACCACATGATCATATTGTATTTAGGAGGATGAATTTTTTATTTTAAATTGAAAATAACCAGAGAAAAAAAATACAAAAGGTAAAATATA
Source organism: Sequoia sempervirens (assembly GCA_007258455.2). Classification (NCBI taxonomy): domain Eukaryota; kingdom Viridiplantae; phylum Streptophyta; class Pinopsida; order Cupressales; family Cupressaceae; genus Sequoia; species Sequoia sempervirens. The sequence continues at coordinate 101,530,076 of VDFB02000363.1, read as the reverse complement.
AATAAAATTTAAGGTTCATTTAATCTTCTTGGATGTAAGATATTTATATAAGTTTTTATTTATAAATTCTCTATAGTGATCTATTTGTAAGGTGAAATTAGGTTTCTCATTTTTAATATTAATATTTTGTTTATTATTAAATATTAATTATTTGACATAGAAATTGTTGTCAATTTTAAGTTAAGAAATTTATATTTATATTTATAAGATAAGAAATTCTATAATATTTTGCACAATTATTTTTAATTAGGTTTATAAAAATCAGTCTAAAAATATGTTTTTAAATTTTTTTTTTTTTATTGATTCATATTGTTTAAATTATTAAAATTAAAACAAATTAATTGTCATAATAACTTAGCTTAAATATATATTAATATAAGTAAGAGGTATTTTCCACAGTGTGTCAAATTATGATATTGCTATTAGGATTCAACTGTGTAGTTTTCGAGTCAAACTCATTGACCCATGTGAAACATGGGTCAATGAGTTTGACTCAAAAACTACACTCACATGGGTCAATGAGTTTGACTCAAAAACTACACGGTTGAATCCTGATAGCAATATCATATATTAATATGTTAAAAATATACTATTAAGAATTTAAATATTTAGATTGTAAATATCAATTGTAATAAGTTTAAAGCACTTTTTGTGAAAGTCTTAGATATAATGTAAAATATGATAAATAACAAATATTGTATAATATAAAGAATGGTTGTGTTGTAGTGTACTTTATACCAAATGCTGGTAGGATGGTTTTGGAAGGTGGAAGCTGGTGTTTTAAGATTTGGTGATGACAAAGCTGGTGTAATCCATGGTAGAGGATCCATTTCTCTTTATGGTAGGCATAATACTGATGATGTTCTATATGTGGAAGGTTTGAAGCATAATCTCTTAAGTGTCAGATAGATGGTTGACAAGGGATACAATCTTCAATTCAAGAATGGAAAGTGTAGAATATTGGGGAGTTCCAAAAATGTGATTGCATCTGGCACAAAAAAAAGAAGGTAATATCTTTCACTTGAATACTGCTAGTAAAAGAGCTATTTACACATGGTAGTCGTATTAGTGATTGCCATTGTCACATTTACAAATTTGTTTCAAATCTTAGGAGAATTTGAACAAGATGACAAAGAGAGTACACATTGTGGAGTTGTCCAGATGACATTCATTAAACTTTTAAATTGTTCATATTCTATGACATTGTGGATTACACTGCTTCCCTTACAGTCGTTTTCACATGGTTATCTAGACAAGTGTTGTCCTACGTGGTCAATCCCATTGCAAAGGATGTTGCATTTCAAATTTTAATATAGCAATTTGAATTTCGATCCAAATACTGACATTATGATGAACAATTATATTAGCTAATATAATTTATGTGGGTGCCAATCGAACGTTACAACACCAGGAGTAAACATATTGGTAGCATGGTCATAAGTGATACTAATGGTTGATTGATGGATTTCAAAATAATTTCAGGTACATTAATGTTGTGCCCACACATATTCGGTTAGCAACTTTGATTAAATCTCGACACCTTGCATGTTTGTTGTCACCTTGCTTATGACAAAAACCTAAATTGTAGAACCTTCTCTTGTCTTGAACACTGTGTGTAGGAACTAATAAGCCAATCCAAATTTGACATAATTAAATTTTCATTGTAAATAATTAAAATTTTAACAAGTTGTATATAACATATGGGAAATCCCAAAGTTTGATTGGTTGAAGCATAGAACTTTAATCACTTGTTAAACTCTGCCCCCTATGCTAAAGTTCCATAGGAGGAACTAATAACTTGAAACATTATTTTTTTTGGTTTAGTATGTGACACTAATAATATGAACCAAAAATAGAATAATGGGAGCCTCCTTATAGTGGAGTTAATTAAACATTTCTTTATTGTATTGTATTTTCTAAATTATAGGTTGCCTTATGATATTTAAAATATATTTATTTATATATGAATCTCAATTTATATTATAATACAACAATTTTTTTGAAAGGTTAAGAGATTTGTTTTTCAATTTAACAATTGTAAAATATTTATTGAAGTTTAGTGATCAATATCATAAAATAAGAATATAATTATGACTATTAAATTATCTAAGTATTATAAAAAATATTAAAAAATGTCTATTTAGATTTTCAAGAATTATATATTATGATTATTTTGACATGAGCTTTATTTTTTCATTCAAAGATTTCTAAGAGGCTTTTTCTAAATTTGACATTTGTAAAAGATTTAGTTAAGTTTAGTGACCAATATCTTAAAACCCATCTATTTAAATTTTTAAGAATTATACACCATATGAGATTATTTTAAAATATGTAACTTATTTCTATTTATTCGAAGAATTATAACATACCTTTTTGAACTTGCCAACTGTAAAAAAATATATTTAAGTTTAATGATCAATATCTTAAGATAAGAAGATAATTATGACTAGTAAATTATCGAGTATTATAAATAATATTAAAAAATCACCTAGTTAAATTTTTAAGAGTTATACACCATATTAGATTAATTTAACATGGACTTAAATTTTTCAATGCAAGGATGTATATAAAGTAGAAAATTTATCCATCTTTCTATTGTGTTTTTCGCTAGTACCTTTTATATGATTAGATTCACAATTTATATAATTATTTTGATTTTTTTTGATATTTGATGTTGGTAGTGTTAAACTAGCCATTGAAAAATTAGTCTTTGGACTTAAGTAGTCTTATAAGGGTGTTTAAAAAAGGTTTGATAATTGTAGACACCTAAAATCTGACTTTACCCAACCACACCTAATTTTAGCCTATCTTATATTTGTTATTCAATATCATAAATATGTTTCACCATATCCTTTATTTACAATAGTGAGACCATTGTAGACTTTCATTTGAATACCATTTCAATATCACAACTTAAAATTTATTAGTAATAGATGATTATATAATATTTAGTGTGATAAGTAGTGTATGTTTTGGGGTATAATTTTATGATCATAAACATGAAATACTATGCACCATGTTTTGATTGAATGAAAACTTCATAATGTATCTTCACTATTTAATGGTGGTTGAGGGTAAAGAGAGAGTTTTATGAAATACTTAGTCATATATATATATATATATTGGATTGATAGGAGTTTCTTTTTTTCGAAGCAGAATGAGTTATGACATATTATCTCAATGGTTTACTTCATCGATGACCCATTTTGATAGAGAACATCTAGAGAATTGGTTTGAATTTTTCATAGACGCAATCCCCTTAGTTGGTATAGCATTTCTCGGTATATTGATGGCCTGTATTCTCTATAGACCTATTTACTTCTTATCACAGAATGTATATCATAAAACAAATCCTCATATGAAGATTATTATGGACCAATCGATTAATATTATATATAATTGGTCTTATTATCAAGCTTGTATAGACATATATTATGACATAATCTTGATTAAAGGTATACAAGGATTAGCTGAAACTATATATATATATATATATATATATATATATATATATATATATATATATATATATATATATATATATATATATATATATATATATATATATATATATATATATAAAGTTCATTGGGCTAATGAGGTAAATAAATGTATCAAATTAAACTATATTGAGGAATGGAGAATCATACTAGAAATAAAAGTTAATGGATATAGGATACTTAGCATTATTAAAAGGGATGAATGTTGATTAATGGAAATAGTGAAGTTGATGTCTCTCATAATCAATAGATGTTCTACATAGTCATGCAAGTGGATCTAAATCAAAACATCTATTTTTGCACTAGTGATAGATTGACTTTGCAATCATAGACCTAATTGTGATTATGAACCTATTTTATAATGATGTACTTGATCTTTCAAGAATCCTAAATTATGCATCTAGATTCATTAAAAAATAGATTACTAAATCACGATATTCTTTATCAAAATCTTAGTTCCTTTCTATGAATCCTTTGGTATTTCAAATACCCTCATAGATAGCAAGCTTCAACACACAAATGAATATTAAATTCATTTTTACATGATTCACATGCGGTAGGATGAGTATTATTAGTTTTGTTGCTTGATTTTAGTATTTAATGTAGATGCAAATGAACATCCAAGTATTCATTGTCTTATTCAAGTAGCATTACCAAAATGAGAAATGAATGTTCTTTTATACACCTACATAACACCAAAGTGCAAAGATTTGTACAAAGTTGTCTTGTGACCATAGTGTATGATGGGCCTAGTTAACTAATTGTTTGGTTTTGATTTTGTATTTAAGTGGATCAAGATCATGAGTGTGTGTAGAACTTCACACCCATAGACATGGACTTGGTTAGATAGACAAGGTAGATTAATGTCATATAGGATTGGATTGAATGAATGATCAATATCATACATATTAGCCCTAGGTATTCATTTTTGCCTAGAAAATTGATTATGAGTTTTGATGAAGAGTTGCAAATAACATAATAACATAGAATAGTTAGGTTTGGCCGATGGAGGTCCTAAGAGTTAATACAATAAAGAGGTCTATAGAAGGTGGAAAATTAATTGACACCACTAGCCTATATTTTTGGAGGTCAACAACATTGATCAAATGAAATTCTTAGATTATGAAGTACATAGCAACTTGAAATTGAATTAATTAAAAATTACAAAGCACACTTACAAACTATCTAGAACCTTCAAGTTATTAAACATTATTCAATTATGAAATACAATTTTTTAATTTTAAAATTAAAAATTCTCTATATTACCTGAGTGAAACTTCAATGACCACCTCCATTTCCATCTGTTGTTGTTGAAGCCCCACCATTAATCTATTCAACATCCAAAGTGAAATATAAGAATATCATTTATATAACGTTCAACTATTCACATGTAATATTTATAATTCTTTACTAGATGTTGTCATGTAATAGGGAGGTGGAGGATTGCAGGAAGTAGGGTGAACACTATGACCTTGAAATCTCATTATAATCATTCAACTAGTTTAGTTAATCTTGCATTTCAAAAATGAAACTTAATAAATTAAATTAAATGAACTTGTTGACATTTACTTGACTATCAAAGCTGAATATATCACTCAAGAGAACATCTATCATCACCATTTGATTAGCTATAGATGTAGCCTAGGGACATGCATCATGACTATTCTCAGGATCATAAACATAGAGTGACCCACAAGCCTAGCATAAATGAGGTGCAATTGGATGCCTAGAAGACTCACCTGCCTCACCCTGTACTAGAGGCCTATTATGTTGTATGAGGCTCTAAGTGAGGGAGCTAATTAATTATAAAGTATCCACCTCAACACTCTCCTTCACAATGGAAGGGATAGTCATGTGCTCATAGTTTGGTCTAGCAAGTGGTCTTGCTAGTCGGTGTGGGTCAAGGTGTGCCCCCACTCTGTCTCGTGTGAAGCCCCCACCTCTACCCTATAACTCTTGCATGTCAAAATAGTTTGGTATTTTATTGAGGACAAACTCACAATGGAGTTTCCTCAAAAAATATTGTGGTACCTCATTTTTGTTGCATGGAGGATGGTTAAAAACCATCCACCACCTATCCCAATTTTTTTCTTAATCCCTTGGTGGTTGCACCAATGGATAGGGAACCTCTTGCATGCACTGTGTAAGGGTTGATTTTTTCTCGGGTCTATGAATAATGCACACAAATTACATTTCATTTTTTTTTTTTAATCTTTAACTTGTTTATATGATAATTTGTCTACATAAAATTGTCTTAGCTCTTGTCTCTTGTCAGACCAGCTATTTAATTGCTTATCAATTGAATCTATGCGAGATATTATGGATTGCAATGATTGAGCGAGGGAAGTCCTATGCAAGTTTGTTTCTCTAGGATCTCTCAACCTTGCAATTAACTTCTCAATTTCTTTTTTGTTATTTTCAATTTTCCCCATTATATTTTCTTGTGTTTTTGGAGCATGACGAGGAATTGTAGGAGGTATCTATTGAGGTTTTTCTTTAGGAGGGATTTCATCACGAGGTGAATTAGAATTTTCAAGATTTTGGGGTGCATTAACAATTCTTAAAGTTAAATAAGTTTTCATCAAAAAACATATTCAAGTTAAATAAGTTAAAACATATTTGATATAAAATTCACACTAAAAAATGGAAATAACTTACCCCTTTGACCTCCTTGATATTGTGGTGGCATTTTGGTGAAGAACCAGTGAAGAATTGGTGAGGTTTAGGGATTCCTAGAATGCAAGTCTATTATGTAGGGTTTGCAGGCTGTGGGGAAAGACTTGCACAACAAAAAAGGAGAAATGAATTGAGGTTTTTGCTTTTTATTACTTTAGAGTGACCGAGCCCGAGGTCGACCACTCCAAGCCATAATGTGTGTGAACTATAATGCACTCACATTATGGCTTTTATGAGGCCAAAAAGTGGGGTGGCCCCTTTTTGGCTCCCCATCTTTGTGCACTTGCCCAAATTATCTAAAGGGATTTTAGTTTAGAAACTATATTCCATGATCATCATGATTATTTTCACTTAATCATTATGAAACAAAGAATGAAATGATGAAAAATTCAAATTGAATTTAGGTGGACCTCAAATCAACGAAAGAAAAAATGTTACCAAAACATAAACTTAAGAACTCAAGAATATACTTACAATTTGTAAATCATACATATTATTATACCAATTCAATCTAATGAACCATGCTAGTTAACTCTACTCTTTATAATCTCAAGTATTCCTTTATGGTTAGAGTCAAGAAACTTCCACACATTATTATACTATGGTTGACCCTGATATTTGATCAAATTAAAATTTGATGCAACAACAAGGTTAAAGTAATGAATAATCTTTCAATGTGTGTCAAAGTCCTAAAACAACCACATAAATTAGACTTCTTCATTGGGTACCTTTTAAGCAATGTTCTAGTAACAACAATAGAACATGTAGGATACTATGTCCTCTTCATCAATGATTGTGGTAGTCAATTTTTTTTTTCCTCTATAGAATGAGATAAATAATAATTTGTTCCTTATTTATTATTCTCATCAACAATAACTATTGAAACATGACTAAAATTTAATTATATGAATAAATTAATTGAATTAAATGATCTAAAATATAATATAATGAGTTAAAATATTAATTTCAATTGATTAATCAATTTATAATGCTTAGTTGCACTAGATTTGATACATAGTCAAAGTCAATTGATACTTCCATCTCATTCAATTGTAGTGCTTGTGGAAGTCAATATGTGTCAAGTGGAAGAAGAAAATCATGTCATCTATCTTCTACAAATAGTCCATGAACCTGCATTTAAAATTTTGAATGAGTGAAATTCACTCAATCCTATTATTGTACAACAATTTTCACAATTTGCAATATTTCATTATTCTACCAACCAAAAATCTATAATCTATAGACTTACCTTTATTACCTAGTCCCATTATGGAGTTATGACATTGCATAATTGTTGCTACATCTCTCAACTTAGCACTACATTGATACTTCAACTCTTCTCTTACTAGGGCTCTTTTTACATATTCTCCTGCACCATTATGATCCCCTTTTATGCCTATCCTTAGTAAAATTCCAAATATATTAAGCACCACTCATTACATTCATCCTACTCAACTAATAGAACATCCATAAATTCTTGAATTGTGATGTGCAATTATATAACCATATAATTTGTTGACTAAATATGATATTTTTATCACTTAAATTATCATAGAACATTGAAAAAATATTGTATAAATCAATGGAATGAGTATAATTGTCACTGATGTAGAAGTTATACTCTCTCAATATCTTTTTGTCTTACTCTACATTATTAGTTACATGCATGAATAATATATGTAGAAAAAGTAACTTATATAGAGTTTTAGTACTAAGATTTTTCTTTATTTTGTGGTTGTAACATATGGTTTTTGTAGACACTTAAAAATGTCTTGAATGATATGCACACTCGAATATGATATACTAACACCATTTCATCCTAAAATCCATCATCTTTTCGCTTGTTTGATTAAATTAACTTAGTTATTTAATCAAATGCCTCATTTTCATCTATTGATCTAATTGACCTAATTGGGTTAATTCACCCCCTTTGATACTAACATTTCACCATGTTAAATTGAATTAAATCAAATTATTCAATTTAACCCCTAAGTCCTCTTATTTAAATAAATAACCCTAAGCTATTTAATTAAATATCATTTTGCATCTTCCTTTTCATTAAATCAATTATTTAATGAATATCATATTATTCCTCATCTTGCATATTCAAATTTGGTTTTAATTAACTAAATTTCTAATTTCCCTCCATCCACTTGCATAGGGAATATTCCAAAAGATATTCTCCTATTTGGCTCCAAAATTGGAATGATTTCTTTCAAACAAACTTTGTAATAAACTTTGAAAGTTATTACAAAGTGTGTTTGTTTGAATCATTCTTATCCCTTGATCTTTTCTTGATCCATGTGATCTTTGCTTTTCATCCATTGATGAGAATCCTTGATCCATGTTTCACCCTCCTTTTTCATCTTGACCATTGATTGACCAAGTTGATCTAGGCCCTTGATTTTTCATTTGTTCTCCTATAAATAGATCACTATTTGGAGAGAAATAGATCACTGTTTGGAGAGAAATGGATCCATCTTTTGATAGAAAAGTCATGTTGTTGAAACTCACACTTAACTTGCATCCATATTGAGCACTTTTATTTAGCATATTAGAATTTCATCCATTTAGCTGAGCATCCATTAATGGCTTCCATGGTAACTTAGCTTGCATCCATTTTAGCATATTTTGGAATATATAGCTTACATCTTTGAATCTTGTACACATTTAGCATAGGTTTGCATACACCTACATCAAACATCTTAGCATATATCATGTTAAACTAGCTTTTATCATGTTTCACACACATCTCATCGATTTCATCAGTTTTCTTCAATAAAATTGATTGAAATAGGCTCATTATCCAAGGGATTGGGAAAGGGTTTCCATTCCACATCAATGCAACACCACTTCCCTAATAGGATAAGATTCAAGGTCTTAGAATAGGATTTTGTTATGCTTTCATGCTTATATCATGTCAGTTTAATAGTTTCTTAGTTTTGATGAATTTCAAATATCTTATTGGGATCATTGCTTAGGGAGTTAAATAGGCTTTGAATTCATGTGGATTTGGTTTATTTAGTTCGTACTATGACATTGGTCACATTTTGGCGCTAGGAGGGCTATATTGATTGAATCTGATGAGTTTCTCTTTAGATTCCCATTTTCTTGTGTTTGTAGATACATCGACTCTATTGGTGGATTCCGTGACGCATCTCAAATACATCGCTATACAGTGACACATCATAAACACGTCACTATATAGTGACACATCTTAAACACGTTATACAGTGACACATCTCAAATGTGTCGCTATACAACGACACACTTTGGTTTAAATATAGTCACATAATTAATTCAGTGATGTGCGATTTAATTTTGTCACTGCATATTTAAAATTGTGATGCTAACATGATTTTTAAAAACTGCATAAATTTGATTATAGTGATGCCTCAATTATAGCAATGCAATTGATGTCAGTGTTTTACTATAGAGGGACGCACTTCTGATATGGTGATGCGTTTGAAAAATTTCAGCGACAATTAATTTTAGCGACATTTTTTTACTAGTAAACAAAAATAGGGACCTAATTTTTTTATTTATTTTTTGATACGCAAGGTAGGATTTATATTGATTTTATAAAAGTATACATGCATCTACTAAGCAGGGGTTAATGGTCCTTCCTGGACTCCGAGCTGAACAACAAAACATTCCCATCCGGGACAAAATTCCACCATTTCAACATTTACAGTCCCATTGCATGCTTCAAAGAACGAACTACTATAAGCATCGATACAAAAATTTAGATCAGAGGCCAAGCCTCATCCAACTTATAATGAAATTACAGTGCCACTGCACTATTATTGAAAGACCAGCCAAAGATTGACAAGCTATTAAATTTTAAACCTTAAAAAACTTCAAACACAGAGGTCGAGCCTCACATAAAACCGTTTAATTCTGCAAACCTTAAGAAATCTTCCATCAATTCCAACCCCTCCTCCGTCACAAGCTTCAGGTTTCTCTTTAAGAATTCCACAGCCACGGCTGCTATCATTCTGTGCCTTGACAGTGCTGGCCCTTTGATGTCTAAGATGAAGGGAAAAAATTTAACTGCATCATCCGTCTCCGATAGGAGGTCCAAGTCTGCGGGGTGCGGGATTCCTTTGCCTTTGAAATCCGCTTTTAAAGTCTTCTCTAGACCCCCAAGCAAGTCATCACGGAAAAGACGCACCATCATTTACTTTGCCTCCGCCTTCGGGATGTCCATGTCCAAAATCACTGCTAGAAACCGAAACGAAATATGAGCGTTATCTCTGGAAAATTCCTTTCTTTCCAAGTGTCCTTTGCCTAAAACCATTTTGACAGCTACTATTGACATTGAGTCATCCACGAGCAGAATTCGCTTTAGCCTCTGGTCCGTAACCTCCCGAAAGGCTATCTGCCTCTCCGTGGCCATCAAGGAGACTGGTGTCTCAACACCAAAACTTTCCAGCCCCACCGCCGAAATAGAGATGATGAATTTTGACTTCGTCATCCTCGCCATTTGCAAAGCTTTTAACGGTCGTTCCCTGCATAGAGACAAAAGAAAAACCAGATTTCGAAGACCATACAATAAAAATGACTTCATCAGATCATTTAATAAGCCCATGAGATATGAAGCCAGGCCTCCGCACATGAGTCTGGATGACGGCGAAGCGAGCATATCATCCTTGCCATGAAAGAAACCAACGACCTTTGTCCTTCCGCCTACATACAGCTATCACTTCATGTGAAGTGAGTTGCCACTCGGTCCTTCAACTTTCGCTTTCATAATTGTCGTGCCCTACGTGTCAAGCTAACGATGCTTTGAGTCCTGTGACATTCATTCCCCCTGTCAGACTCCAAGGGTTCCGCTATTTTCATGATCAACTAACTTGATTTAATCCCCTTCTCCTCCCTTCAGCTATTTGGAAAAGACTTGGGGTGACATGGCATTGCCACTCCGCGAACACCGTGTCCGACCCATCCACCACCTCATGACCACCCTGTGATGGCTTGACATGTGACTAGATGAGGGGCGGAGGGAGCCCACCCTACCACCCACTAGGAGTTACTCTAAATGGCATTCTTTAAAGCCGGGTCCAACTACTCCCATATTAGATAGAAGATCTGCTTCTGTGTTTCCTTCCCTTAAAGTATGGTTGAACATTACTTGCTCAAAATTTCTTAGCTTCTCTAGTGCTGCATCCAAATACACCCCTAATTTCCAATTATGGATGTGTCTTGTCCTTAGAGCATTTATGACCAGAGTTGAATCACCTTCGATAATCAAATTTTTGATTTCTAATTCCTTGCTTAGTTTTAGTCCAAGCAAAAGAGCTTGGAATTCAGCTGCATTATTTGTTCCTTCTGCTAGAGGCTAAGCTAATTTCTCCAGAGTTGAGCCTGTGCAGGTTCTTATTATGCAACCTGCCCCAGACGGGCCCAGATTCCCTTTAGAAGCTCCATCAAAGTTTAGTTTGGCCCACCCCTACTCGGGGGGGAGCCACTGTGTCTTATTGCGTTGTTCTACAGAGGCTGCATTTCTTGAGCTAGCCAATGGAGGGGATTTGATTCTAAACCATTGTTTCATGATCCATGCATCCCATTTAGTGAAATTGGATTTCTTTTGTTTGACCATCAACTGGGAATTAAAAAGTTCTACAATGCTTGCCTCTACCTTGCATTGAAGCCTTGGTATCGACATCTCTTTATCCTGAAATAGACATCTATTTCTCTCCTTCCAAACTTCCCAGATTAGGATTGAGGGACTCTTCTTCCAGAGATCTCCAAAGATGGAGCTATGATCGCTGCTTGGCCAAGAATTTAAGCATTCTAGCAAAGTGTTAGGGAATACAGTTGCCCACTTCAGTTTTGTGCACAGCCAGCACCACATCTGATGGGTGAATTTGCAATTCATAAGTAAGTGATCCACAGTTTCCTCAGCCTCTTAACACAGGGAGCATCTGGTTGGACCATGATAACCCAACTTAGTAAACCTATCACCTGTGAGAATTCTTCCTTGAGCTGTAGCCCATGTGAAAATCCCAGCTTTCTGTAGGCAAACCTTGTTCCAACAGAGGTTTCGAGGAAACTCTAAATTTTTTTCAGTTGAGGAAGTTAGCATGTTATATCCTATCTTGGTCAAATAAACCCCATTTGGTGCAGCATCCCACCGAATTTGGTCATTCCCCTTTCTACCCCAGATCCTTCAACTTGATATTTCTTTCTCAAAAATATCAATTTCTTGGCCTTCCAATTCCAGACCTCTCACCGATTTCGACTTCATATGACCATCCACTGTAACTTCCGCGAAATCTATGTAATCCCTGACTTTCGAACCCCATATTTTTTGTCTTCTCCTTTACTCTTGAAAGTTCTAGGATGTTGGCTAATGCTGGATGTCCTTCCCACGAGTCTTCCCAGAATAAAGCCTCCTTTCCATCCTTCACCTCCCATGTAAGGAAATCTGTTATTAGTTCTTTGCTATTTTTGATGAAGTTCCAAACCCGGGACCCAGATGGTAGGGATTTCGCGGAAAGAAAGTAATATGGATCTGGTTCTAGATATTTGCTCTGACGATCTTTACCCATTTAAGATCAGGCCGAGAATGAATAGTCCAAGCTAATTTTTCCCCCAGTGCCTTATTTTGCTTGAGAATGTTTCTCAAACCAGTCCCATCTTTCTCCCTCTTCTTGCAAACCTTTTTCCATTTTATGAGGGGAATTTTCTTTTGTTCTGAACTGCCATTCCAGAAGAAGTTCTTCATTACCTTATTTAGATCTTTGCTCACGCCACTGGATAGCTGTAGACAAGACATCATATATATGGGAAGGGTTGAGATCACTGATTTCAACAAGGTTAATCTCCCTGCCCAAGAGAGCCATCTATTTTTCCATGAGGATATTCGATCCTTACATCTAGTCACCATTGAGCTCCAAGCATTGTTACTTTTGATGCCTTTGTCCAATGGTAGTCCTAGAAATTTGCATGGCAATTGCCCCATCTTGAATCCTAGAATTCTCAAAATTTGAACCTCACTAGGGAAATTTGTGTTAAAGAAAAATATCTCTGATTTGGCCTTACTTACTTCTTGCCCTGAAGCCCTAGAATAATCTTTGAGCATTTTTTTGTACCTTTGTGCCTCCTTTGCTGTTGTTTTACCAAAAAACATTGTATCATTCGCAAATTGCTGGTGTGTGATGTTGGGTAGACTGCTAGTAACTTGCAAACCTTGAATCCAACCGGACCTCCTTGCATTTTCAATCGATCTCCCTAATGCTTCAGCCATTATTATAAATAGGAATGGGGATAAAGGATCCCCTTGTCTCAAACCTCTTGACGCTGTGAAATATTCCTTCGAAGAACCATTTACCAATACTAAAAATCGCGGGCTAGCCACCCATCCAAAGATCCAGTCTAACCATTCCTTTTGAAAACCGAAGGCTTCCATTACCTTGAAGAGGAATCTCCAGTTCACTCTGTCATATGCTTTTTTTATGTCTAATTTCAACAACATTGCTGGTTTATTCAATTTTTGAATTGAATGTATGACTTCTTGAGCAATGATCACGCCATCTAAGATTGAGCGTCCTGGGACAAAGCCTGTTTGTTCCTCAGCTATTATTGTGGGAAGAATCTTCTTCAATCTGTTAGCTACTACTTTGGCCAATATTTTGTAAATCGTGTTACACAACAATATTGGATGAAAGTCTTCCCAATAGTCTGGTTTCTCTTTTTTTGGGATGAGAGCTAATAAAGTGTTGTTTTCTTCCTTTAAAACCTGTTTGTTCATCCTGGAATCTTCTATGGCTTCCCATACATCCTTTCCTAGAAAGTGCCAACATCTCTGGAAAAACTGATTGGGAATCCATCCTGTCTGGGTGCCTTTTCTGGTTGCATCCCAAAGATTGCCTCTTTCACTTCATCTTTGGAGAATTTGGCATTCAATGCTCTCATTTGAGTTTGGGAAATCAATTTCAGTATGAATTGCAAGGAAACATTCTGAGCATTCTAGTTTGATCCTTCCCAATCATTGAGCAGATTCTGAAAATAAGTAACCATTGAATCCTTGATTTCCTTCACATCTTCCATCAGTCTACTATCCCCATATTTCAAGCATGAAATTCTGTTGAATTCCCTCCTTGCTCTTGTGGAGTTGTGAAAGAATTTCAAGTTTCTGTCTCCTGTTTTTAACCAGACTTCTTTGGATTTTTGTCTCCAGAAAAATTCTTTGGCCAGGATGTCATTAAGCTTGTTGGTTAGTGCCTTTTCTTTCATGTAGCAAGCTTCATTCATCCCACTTTTCATAATTTCGTCTGCTAAGAATTCTAATTCTTCCTCTGTTTGCGCTTTCTCTTTGAAAATGTTCTTAAAACTTTCTTTGTTCCATTGTTTGAGTCGCTGCTTCAAATATTTTAACTTTTTGGTCACATTGAATAAGCTTGAACCCTCCGGGGAGCATTCCTTCCACCATTGTTCAAGTAAATCCATCACTCTAGGATCCTTAAACCACATCATTTCAAATTTGAATGGACTTCTGATCGGTCCCTTCTCCCCGTCTATTTGCAATTGGACTGGAAAATGATCAGAGCCAATCCCAGAGTTTATCTTACTCTCTAAAGAGAAAGGAAAAGTACTCAGATTTCCTTTGAAGAAAAATTGGTCTAATTTTTCCACTATACTTCCAAACCCTTTCCTGCAGTTTGTCCATGTCAAATGTCCGTTGCCTATGGGAATTTCCAATAAAGAATTTCTCTCCACAAAGTTACAGAAGTCCTTTTGGGACTGTAGTGCTTTACCTAATCCACCTTTCTTGTCTTCCTGTCTGAGGATAGCATTAAAATCCCCTCCTATTATACTAAAACCCTGTTGCATTCCGTTCAAAACACCATCCAATTCTTGCCAGGCTAGTCTTTTCTGAACGCACATCAAGGGGCCATACACATTTATTAAATTAAAATGAAGATTCGAGATTAAGCTTCTTACCTTGCACACCATCTAGTGTCGGCTCGAATTTGAGACTTCGATTAAAACTGTCTATGGTTTCCATATGATCAATAGGCCTCCAAAAGCTCCTTCCGCTTCCAAGCCTATCCATTTCCATGACCTCAATTTCCTGCCAAATTTCTCCGAATCTACACCGCCTAATTTTGTTTCTTGAAAAAGACAAATCTCTGTTTGACTCACTTCAATGTGGCGCCTGATTAGGTTCCACTTGTTAGGAGCATGTAAGCCCCTAACATTCCAGGTTAAGATTTTCATTGTTGTTCAGGAAGGGCTCCACCCTTCCCTACTTTTATCATCGTATCGCTTTTTTGTTGTCCACTGGCCTCCCCGTCCTGTTTTCTCTTCTCTTGATTAGGGATTCTACCCCACATTTTTTGATCCCCACAGTCCAGAGTTAATTTGAATATATCCCTTCTGTGAATACCTAGACAGGATTTGGCTGCCTGCAATTCCTCTGTCAACTTTTGCTTTTTGCCTGATTGTGGACTTAACATCTCTGACATATCTTGGACTTCTGCCTCCCACATATCCTCTATCCCATCTAAGTTGAGTCCATCCCCCAACATTCTTGACTTTGTTTTAGCCGCCTATGCTAGTTCCACTAATTCCTTCCCAACTTCTATCAGAGAATCCAACTCCACATTCAGGCAACTATCCCCCAAAAGTTCTAAAGTCTTAGAGATTTTGTCTTCTAACTCCACAAACTGATCCTCCCTCTCCTTCTATTCTTCTTGAGATGCCTTCCTTCCTTCTCTTTCATCTAATGAAGATGGTTTTAAAGTCCTAGTTAGAGGAACCCCCCCCATAGGATTCAAGTTGTCCCTGTCCTCTTTTGGGGAAATCCTACATTCCTTTGACAATGACTTCTCGCGTTCTCCCTTTAGAAGGGTAGAATTTGTGATTTCGGAGATGATTCAGACTAACGCTCTAGGATTCTCCGGTGGGACATCCAGCAAACATGATTTCCCTGCCTCTTCATTGTGTGCTCTACATCCCAACGTGCGCACCAGGTTGTTATGCATTAAAGAATCCCGCTCTAATTTTTGAACCTAAATCCCATAATCTGTTAAAAGTTCAATCTCACTCCAAATCATCCTGTCTGCATTATTTTCCACACATATGTGCACGTAGGTTTGGTTCTTCTTGGCCAATTTCCTTTCTTCTGCACAAAAAAATGTGCCCAGTTGATTGCCTATCTCCTCAAGAATGGAAGGAGCCCAGTATTCCTAAGGGAGATTTGGTAAACTGTACCAATCTTGTTGGGATTTCATCACATGGGTCGATGGATCAAAAACCACTGTCCAATGCCTTAAATAAAAGCCACAACCATCCAAAACCTAGACCCTGTTAACTATTTGGTCTCTGATATTTCTGGATGGGCAAACTACCAAGAAAAATTCATTTTGAAGCATTTTAAACTGCAGTCCAGAGCCCCATCGGTCTTTCCACCACTTCACCAAATATTCCCAGTTGAGATTCTTCCCAAACCATTTCCCAAGCGAACCTAAATGCTCTAGCCTCAAAACTTCCACTTGCAATTTTGAGGAGCTAATAACTACTTTGGTTCTTCCGCTTTTTGCTTCTTTGGGCAAGAATGTGCCATGCTTACCCCTTTCGCCCTTTGGTCTTTCTTCCCGAACTTCCTCCCATTCCTTGTCAGTCGACTTTTTTTGCCAAGCCACTCCTCCTTTCCCATTTCTACCTTTAGGGTTTCTTCTTAAATCTTGTCTACCTAGCTGTGGAAGATCATTTTTCCCTATTTTTGCTTCATTCTGTTGCCGAGGTCTGTGAAACTCTTCATTTCTATACTGACAGTTCTTGTTCTTGCCTCATGAAAAACCAACACCTCTGTTCAAATGATGGTGCCCGTGAACCTGACCCACAGGAAAACGACCATTCAAAGCATTATTATGTGGTCAGGCCCAACGTTCTTTCATCCAGACATGGTCGAGGTTCCCAAATCTGTTCCCGCTGGGTCCCTCACGTCCTTTACCACCATGCCAAAACTTATCTGACCATTGTTTTCCGCCATGACCGTTGCAGAGATCCATCCTCCTTGACCCCCTAAATAGGGACCTAATTTTGACATGTGCTTGAAATTTTTGATTTTATATGCTCTCTAACATGTCACTGAAATTCGGTTTTAATTTTTGAGGCTAATTGGTTTTGCAGATTTGGAAAAAAAACTAGGAAATTATTTACCCCAACTTGTTGGGGTCATAACTTTCTACTCGGTGCTCAGAATTCGAATCCATTTGCACTGTTGGAAAGGTCTCCAGGAGTACTAATTCAGTCCCTAAAAAATTGTGCATTCAATAGAAAATTTTAAGGATTGACACAAGTTTCAACACCAAATTCCGCTCTGAAGGCCTCCGAAAATGTGATTTACTAGGATAGAAAAATAAAAAAATTGAATTTTTTGATTTTTGGTTTTTCTTAGTTCTAGTGATTGTAAAAGTGCTTTGACAATTAGGGGATGGTATAACCCCTCATACGTAGCTTTGCTTCATGTTTTAGGATCACTAAATTTCCATTGGGTTTTAAAACTTATAATCTTAGGACAACTAGCTTTCAATTGGGCTTAAAATTTATGTTCAAAGCTAGTTAAATTTGGATCCACACATCCTCATTTTTCTATATTAGTTAAAATTGGAAAATATAATCAAACACTTCCATATGGTGCTTAAAATGAACTCATTGTGCTTTTCAAGGTTAAAATGAACGAGTTCTTGCTTTGCTTGATTGTACTTGTAGTGCGTATCCACTCCCCTTGCACTTCGTGCAATCTTGGGTGAAGAGAAACACTCAAGTATGCTTTTTATTTTTGTTTTTGTTTCTTGTGTATACTCAAAGTACATCTTGAGTTTTGCACCATGACCTTTAGAGGGCCTGCCTCTTGACTTGTGAGAGGGAACTGTATACACCTAAAATCAGTCATCACATTTAATTAATTAAATACTAGTTATTTAATTAATATTTCAACTACATATAAATAGATTCTCAATTTATTTATATTTTTCACCCTTCTCTAATTCTCAAATCTAAAAACACATTCTTCTAAATTAATTAAATAAACAAATTTCCATAAGTTTGTTTTATTTAATTAATCTTCACTAATCTCGATTAGGAATTTGAGCACATGTCTACAACTTTTTGTGCCACCTCACCAAGGTCACATGAAATTAAATAATTCTAATTTTTAATTAGAATTATCTTTAACCAATTTTTAAAAGCACATGGCTTATTCCTTACACACTTCCACCAATTTTGGAACACGTGGTCTTTTCTTCCCACTTGAGTCTTCCATGCATTTGGCATGTTGCCCATTGGTCAAGAGATTCTTCCATCCAAATGGCATGTTGTCTTTGGTAAAGGGGACAACATCTTGATTCTCTCCATCTCTACCATCCATTCTTCTTGTTCGAATCTAGATCATTGATCACTGCCACCTCACAAGATGCTTGGAAAAGGCTATAAATACAACCCTTTGACATTGTATTTTGCATCCACATATTGCCATATTGGTAAAAGTAGAATTGAAGAAGTTAGTGGATGTCGAGTTCATTAGACCAATCGACTATGTTGAGTGGATTTCTAACATCATACCTATTTCCAAACTAGACAAAAGCATCATAATCTGCATGAATTTCAGAGATCTCAATAAAGCTTTCCCAAAATATGACTTTCCCCTATAGAACATTGACATCATTGTGGATCTAATAGCAAGACATGGCATGTTGTCACTCATGGATGGTTTTTCTAGTTATAATCAAATCAAAATTGCACCTGAGGATCAAGATAAGACAACCTTCACCTGTCTGTGGGGAACCTTTTGTTGGAACGTCATGCCATTCAGATTGAAGAATGAAGGAGCAACTTATCAGCGTGCTATGACAACAATATTTCATGATATGATGCATACCTTCATGGAAGACTATGTAGATGATATGTTGGAAAAATCCTACACTAGAGAAGGACACCTAGAAATTCTAGACAAAATTTTCACCAGATTAGAGAAGTTCAATGTGAGACTAAATCCCAAGAAAAGTGTATTCGGTGTAACATCAGCTAAAATTTTGGGGTACATTATGTCGGCTAAAGGCATTCAAGTAGACCCTAAAAAGGTCAAAGCCATCATGGAGATGCCTCCTCCTAAAAACGTCAGCCAACTCAGATCCTTGCAAGGAATATTTCAATCTATTAGGAGGTTTATCGCACAATTGGTTGACAAAAATCACCCCTTCAACCACTTGCTCCACAAGAATGTATCTTTCCGATGGGATGAAAAATGTGAAGGAGCCTTCAATCAATTGAAACAATATCTGATGATTCCACCTATCCTGGTACCACTAGTAGAAGGAAATCCACTTTTATTGTACATAGCAACAATCGATATATCTTTAGGAGCCTTGTTAGTGCAAGAGGATTCAACGGGAAAAGAAAAGGAAACATATTATATCAGCAGAACCTTAAATGGCTATGAGATCAATTACACCTTCATTGAAAAGGCTTGTCTGGCAGTAGTGTTCGCTACCCAACAATTGCGACAATATATGCTAACTCATACCATCAAATTGATAGCCAAGATAGATCCACTAAAATACCTTCTTAGCAAAGCTAATCTAACAAGAAGAATAGCTAAATGGGTCATGATGCTGGGTAAATTTGACATCTAATATTTTGATAGGAAGGAAATCAAAGAACAAGCAATCACAAATCAATTAGCTGAAGCACCATTACAAGACAATTATCCAATGAACATTGAGTTTCCATATGTTGATGTGCTGACAGTATCCACACAAAAATGGGTCTTGTCCTTTGATGGTTCTTATACACAACATGGATCAAGAGCTGACATCTTGTTTCTCTCGCCATAAGGACATACCATTCCCAGGTCCTACAAATTGATGTTCCCTTGCACCAACAACACAGCCGAATACGAAGCCTTGATCATTGGAATCGAAGTAGTAGTAGAGTGGAAGATCACGTAGTTACATGTCTATGGGGATTCACAACTAGTCATTAATCAGGTAAATGATGACTATCAAACAAAGGATGACAAGTTGATGCCCTACAAAATAATGGTTGATGACTTCAAAAAGTACTTTTTAGAAATGAGATTTGAGCAAATTCCTCAAAGTGACAATAAAGCCACTGATTCCATGGAAACCATTGCTTCTCTCTTATAGATTTTGGAGAAACGAGCCCATTACGAGTTCATCTTGGAACAATTGTTCAACCCATCTTATGAAAACCCTAAGTCCCAAGTTATCTACCATCTAGCTAAGGCTAACACTTCCCTTTATGGGAAAATCTATACCTACCTAAAAGATAACACCCTCCCTCTTGACTTATCCCACAATAAAAAACAAAACTTCATTCACCAAACAGCCCGACACAACCTTATCACGAATGTCCTTTATCAACAAGGTCTTGACGAAACTCTCCTATGATGTCTGGAATGTGACGAATTTGAAATGACTTACAGGAAGTATATGAAGGTGTTTTTGGAACTCATTCGAGTGGTTTAACCTTAGCTAAGAAATTCCTCCATTTGGGATATTACTGGCAGACTATGGAGAGGGACTCTTTTTAGTTTGTTAAGAAATGCCAAAAGTGTCGAATTCATGGCAATCTCATCCATGCACCAGTGTAGGAACTTCACCCTTTTGCATCAACATGGCCCTTTTGTCAGTGGGGATTGGACCTCGTAGGCAAGATTCATCCATCTTCGTCAAATGGAAACAAGTTCATTATCACAACCACTGAGTATTTCATGAAATGGATTGAAGCTGTCCTTCTAACTACCATCACAGGAAAACAAATCTCGTCCTTCATTCTAAACTATATCATCTATAGATATGGTATCCCGTAGTCTATCATTACTGACAATGGTTGACCTTTCAAAAATCAAGATGTTGAAGAACTTTGTGAGAAATTTCACATTCAACATTGGTTTTCTACACCATATTATCCTCAAGGAAATAGCTAGGAAGAGGCCTCAAACAAAACTATTATGAAAATCTTAAAGAAAACCATCAACGATGCTAGATGTGATTGGAATGTGCAACTAAACCCTGCTCTATGGGATTACAAAACCAATATCCGTACCCCAATGGGAGCTACACCCTATGCTCTAGTCTACGGATCAGAAGCCATTCTACCTATTAAGGTTGAACTGCCATCACTCTGAGTGTCACTAAAAGGGATCACTTCAGATGAAGATTACAAAGTGTCTAGGTTACAGGAATTGGAAATCTTGGATGAGCATCATCAGCATGCAATGGATCACCTGAAGGCATATCAATAGAGGATATCTAGAAGCTACAACCACAAAGTCAAGCCTAAAACATTTCAGGTTGGCAATTTAGTCTTGAAAGAGAACCCCCATAATCAAGAAGATTGAGAGAAGGGAAAATTTGAAGTGAACTAGCTAGGTCCCTTTGTCATTGCGTTAGCCTTCGGATCGGGAGCATATTAGTTTTCCACACTAGAAGGGGATTTGTTTGATGAACCGTTCAATAGCTTGCATCTCAAGAAGTTCTACACTTGAATCATCCAACTCATCAGGAAAATGTCTTGAAAAATACCAAAAACATTAGAAAATGTCCTTAAAAAAGGATTGCCTTAAGGAAAACCTGGAAAATAGGCATCTTGGTAACAACAAAAAAAAGTAAAAAAGATAAAAAATACAAAAAAATTAGAAAAAAGATGAAAAATACAAAAAAAACAAAAAGATGAAAATACAAAAAAAGTAAAAATCAAAAAATAAAAAGAAATCATAAAAATTTAAAAAAGTGCAATAAAAACAAGTAGTGAAAACTTGGCTACAAGCTATTTGTGATAGGTTATCTTTTCCATCTATTTGAGCATGTTGACCATTCGCTTTTTCCATTTGCTTTCGCCATTCATCTGTCTATGATTAGAAAGCTCTATGTACATATCTTGGCATCGCAACCCTATCCCACCCTAGACTGGGGGCAAAATCCTGAACTCACTAGGGGCAAATAAACTTTGAGTTTGAACCAACAGACAAATAACAGTAGTGCAACACAACCCAAAAAAATGATCATAGTGCAACTCAACATTGAACATCAAGATCACAAACATGAACACATCAACCATCCAAATCAAACAATCAAATCAATCAAACCAAAAACGAACTTCAAATGGATGTTCTTTCTGAATCATGGGTTGATCACGTTAAACACAAATGTTTAATTGTACTTGTATTTTTGTTATCATATCTTTGGAGCACCTCGATGATGTGTCAAACTAGAGGACCTAGGAAAGAATATGATTTTTCTTTGTCTGCTATTTGTGAGTTGATCATTATTACTGTGCAAATTGTCACGGGACGTGCTCGACAAAGTATCACTAATGACATTCCAAATTTGCATAGGAAACTGGTTAACTCTTGTCTATTTACGCAAGCAATACTTAGGTCATCTTAGTTTAATTATACTTAGATGCTTGTGTTAACTTGCACTATCAAACATTATGGAAGTAGTACTCAGGTCATCATGGTTTAAATATACCATTGGTGCTTGTACTCACTTTCAACATTTTAAAGGCCCAATGATAATAAAAAACACGACCAAATCAGCTGTTATGAATCACAAATTTTGCATACAAGATCTGCATGGTTAGAGTAGATTGCATCCATGTTAGTTCATATGTATTTATGGGATTTCCAAAGCTACAACAATGATGTTATCTCTTGCATTAAGGGATTGAGTACACTTGACATTTCCAAAAACACATCATTCTCATATAGTTGCACATCAGTTGCATCATCATTGACATACATCATTAAAAAAAATTACATCATTCATCCATCCATGCATCACATCATAATATTTGCATCAGAAAACACAAAACGACGTGCATTGCATCTCATTTACATAATCAAAATCATTTCATATAGTGGCATTGGGAAAGTGGTTCACTAAGCTTAAATGAGTGAGTCTCTTCAGATTTCCAAAAGAATTGGGAAATATGTCAGGTTTTGTGAAAGTTTAATTTAACAAAGAACCAATTGACGACAACCTTCCCACAACTCTTGGAAGTTGGATAGATTCACTCATTTAAGCTTAAAACCCTAGAACAAAATCATCTACATAATCATTTGCATCACATAATCATAATTCATCATTACAAAACATCACACATCATTTGTACCGCATTGATACATAATCAATATGAACATCACATTTCATCACATATCATTATTGCATAATCAAATCCATTTCACATAGCATAAGACATCATTTGCACAAATCCATAAGACATATAGAATCATCCATCATTGCATTATCCTACCCTATCATCATTGCATACATTCTCATAGAATTAGGGATCACCAAAAAATCATTTCATATACACATTCATTCATTCATTACATCATTTATTTGCATAAAAAAAGTACAAAAATATAAAATCCATCACATAACATATCATCAACATCATAAATCATCATATAAATTAAATGCATCAAAACCATCCATCATCACATACATCATAGATCATAATCATTGCCACATATCATATTGTGATAGGTCGAATGTGAGCATTAGAAAGCAAGCAACAAGTAAAAGAGTGCAAATAAACATTAAAAACAACCTACACCTCAAGATTAGCCTAAGTTGGAAACAAAACAAGATAAAAGCAACAAAATGGAACTTTATACCTTGTGTCAAATTGATCCTTTGGTTGGCCCTTTGATCTTTGATGTGTATGCTCCTTGGATGGCAAGTAGATGCAAGCTAAATGATGTTGTGAGAATGAGTGCAAGTGGATGGAAACAAAAAAATGGCTAAGTATAAGTTGAGAAACAAAATTGCAAGAGTTTGGCTAGCAAAATGATCTCTCCAAAATGAGAGAAAAGAGGGGGTATTTATAGGATTTTTGAGAATTCCTAGGGGAAATGGAGAGTCAAGATTGAGCCACCAAATATCAAGATATAGGGCTAAGGTGAGTTGAGAACTCACAAGCCCTCACATCTTGACATGTGGCATGTGAGATAGCCCTAAAAGGTGAAGTGGACATGAGGTGGAAGGAGAAGGAAATAACATGGAGAGGGGTAAAAAGTACCTTGGGATTGGAAAAGATCTCCTCATAAAGGAGGTCCTTGTCCCCATGTGGGTGAGAGGACAAGTGGGGAATTAAAAATTCCTCAAATATTCTCATGGGGATGAGAGAAAGTATAAACAATGAATAGAGGACATGTGGGAAGAAGTGAAGGAATTAAAAATTCCTTTTGGGTGCCTTGGGGGATTAAAAGGTGAATTAAAAATTCACATGGGGAAGGGAGATGCCTTGCCCAAAAGGAGAAAGCCTTTAATAAGGTTGACTCAAGGACATATGCCATAAATAGGATGAGGATTAGGTTAGGCTAACCAAATGATTAGAGTTGTGCAAGTACTCAATTAGATGGACTAATGACTCATTAGAAGCAAGTGGGAAATTATGGAGGATGTGACCTTAATGATGATTAAGGGTGTGCACATGCTAACCCTGGTTAATTAGAAGAAGATGAAGTAATTAAAATGGATTAGGGACCAACTTGCAAAAGTTGGAGGATGTGACCATGAGAGAGAAAAGATGAATTAAAAATGAATTTTAATTTAAAAGGGGAATATGACTAAATTAAATAAAAGGGTATATTTATTTAATTCAGAGGAGGAAAAGGGGTAAAGTATTAAATTAAATACTTTAGGACCTTTGTGCAAGATGCAGGGTATTAATTAAACAACTGGTTTAATTAATATTGACAAAGGGGATGAGCAACCAGACGAATAAAGAGACACGTTTGATCATATGGCAGTGATCAAATTGGATGTCTACATTTTGCCCCTTTTTGAAATACTATTAGAATAATAGGGTTTCGAAGAAAAACAGAATGCAGATGACTCTGTAGAGGAAGAGACCAGGAAAAGAGATGCCCCAGCATGGGAAAGTGCACGTGAGTTTCCCCGAATGGAGGGAATGTGGAGAGGATGCCCCAGTCAAGCAAAGGTAGGCTTGGAGCGACGGGTTAGGAGGGAACGGTAGGGTATGCCCCCTCGAGAAGGGGGACGGGGGAGGAAAAAGGAGCCCTGGTCAACTTCTCGAAAGTATGGAGTGGTACGTGTTGTTGGAAAGAGCACAGAAAAAGGAGAAGAACGGTGCTTGAACGGAGTCAATCGGACAAATGGCGGCCCCGGAAAGAAAGAGGTTGACTGAATTAACCGGATGAATTTTTTAGTTAAAAAAAAGAAAAAAAGACCATGAGGTGAAAAATGGAGGGAAAAAGTGAAAAGGGGATAAAAGGTAATTGTTGAATTACCTTGGGCCCATTGTGACAGCTGGCAAGTGGAGGAGGAGAGGAAGAAAAAGGCGGCGAGTGAGAGCAAACACCATGCCAGAGTACGACAGTGACGTCATTCACCGGGCAGACGAGAGACGGATATTTTTCACCCACTGCGCCGTACCTCGCCAGGTTAGCTCAAAACCGTACTTTGTGCATTTTAAGTCATTTATGCACGTGTTTTCAAAAAACAAAAACATGGGTTTTTTTGGGGCGTCAAAAGAAAAAATGGGTATGAAAACTTTTTTCATGGGTGGCCTCGGTTTGCGTGCGAGTGGTGGCCCAATCCCATGTTGCCCGGCCGAGGCAGTGTGGGCTGGAGGGGGTGAGGCCAGCGGCCTTGGCGGTTTCACGGCCTTGATAAAGGCCGCCCGCGTGGCGGACAGATCACGCCACAGCAGTGCGGAGTCCACGCGATCCTTGGTGAGGCAGGCCAGGGTGCAGCGGTCAGCGGAGTCCGCCGAGGTGGGGAACTGATCCGCCCTTATGAGGCCCGGGCAGATCCCATACTCCCTACCGGTGTGAGCAGGTCTACCCGGCCTCAAGGGAGGGAGGGAGGGAGGGAGGGGAGGATAGGCGAGGGGGAGGTTGGGGAGGGGAAAGGGAGGAGATAGAGGTGGTGTGGGGGTTAGGGAAAAATGGGGAAGGGAGGTGGAGGGAGGGGACAGGGGGAGGGGGTGGAGAGGGAAAAGGAGAGATGGGATGGGGTAGGGTAGGGGGATGGGGAGAGGGAAAAGGGGAGATGGGAGGGGAGAAGGGGAGATGGGAGGATAGGATAGGGGGATGGGGGGAGATGGGGAGATGGAAGGATAGGATAGGGGGATGTGGGGAGATTGGGAGATGGGAGGATAGGATAGGGGGATGGGGGGAGATTGGGAGATGGGAGGATAGGATAGGAGGATGGGGGGAGATGAGGGGGTGGGGGAAAAGGGAAGATGGGAGGAGGGGATGGAGAGGGAAAAGGAGAGATGGGATGGCGTAGGGTAGGGGGATGGGGGGAGATGGGGAGATGGGAGGGATGGATGAGGGGGATGGGGGGAGATGAGGGGGTGGGGGAAAGGGAAGATGGGAGGAGGGGATGGAGAGGGAAAAGGAGAGATGGGATGGGGTAGGGTAGGGGGATAGGGGGAGATGGGGAGATGGGAGGATAGGATAGGGGGATGGGGGAGATTGGTGGGGGGTTAGATAGGATGGGGGGATAGGATAGATGGTTAAAACTGAGAATGAAGGGGGGCACATGAAAATGAAAATGACAAAGACAGATTTTTGCGTGTGCAGAAAATAGGGATTTTGCACATTCGAGAGAGGCGATCGAAGGTGCTGGGGAGATGCATGGCGAGGATAACTGGGGAGGATCATCAGAGGCTAGCGGAGGCTGGATTATTACACATGCTGACATATTCGATGATCAAGGCCCATGGGGCCATGTTGACGGCCTTGATAGAGCGATGAGATTCAGAGATGTCGACATTTCACCTGTCGACAGGGGAGATGACAGTGACACTAGAGGACGTGTGGCAGATCCTGAGGCTTCCGATATCAGGGCTCCTGATTAGCGAGTGTTGGTAAGAGGATTTAGCGCTGGCAGAGTCCTTGCGCGTGGTGTTTGGTAGCGACGAGCTACCAGTGGAGCGGGGTCAGTTGGATGTGGACAGGATGGTAGGATGCAGGGTACCAGTACTATCGCTGTACCTGGCTGGGCTGATTAGTGGTATACTACTACTGGACCGGGGTGGTCGATATTTGCCTATGAGGTCGGTCGAGGTGATCCGGCATATCATCAAGGGTTGGGAGGGACAGTTTGCATGGGGGATGTGCATATTAGCTCAGCTGTATCGGGATATGCACGTGATTTGTTACAAAAAATAGTTGAGTGTGACCCATGTGACATTACTACAGGTGTGGGCCTGAGAGCATATCCGCGTTACCGGGCCGATTATGGTGAGGGTGGGGGAGGAGGATGACACGCAGCCTATGGTGTGGTGGTGGGGAGCAGAGGCAGGGGTGCTAGTGCGGTATATAGAGATGCAGGAGGTGGACGTATGGAGGAGGTGGTTTGATGATGTGCAGGCAGTGGATATAGTGTGGAGGCCATATATGATA
This sequence comes from Sequoia sempervirens, assembly GCA_007258455.2. Taxonomy (NCBI): domain Eukaryota; kingdom Viridiplantae; phylum Streptophyta; class Pinopsida; order Cupressales; family Cupressaceae; genus Sequoia; species Sequoia sempervirens. Next base: position 101,502,479 of record VDFB02000363.1, on the reverse strand, counting down.
CGGCGATTCAGGGGGTGGTCGAGGGAGGAGGGGATGCATAGTGGTTATTTCTACACTCGATGCTACATTATTGGGAGCAGGCTATACGTAGTGGAGTTGCATCGACCGGATCGGGTGACGAGACAGTTCGGGGTGAGACAGGATATTCCAGCAGGTCGGGTGAGGTTTGTACGACAGGTACGGGAGCGACCATGGGGAGCCAGGCTGAATTTGCGCAGCGTCTGGAGTGACATTGAGAGACTGGTGTTCAAGCCCTACCCGGACAGGCGAGAGGGACCACGAGATGCAGGGACGACAGATCGGTATGAGGAGTGGTTTGGGTGACATCTAGTGAAGCGGATTACACCAGCCGTGCCGATTGAGGAGGCACGAGGATTTGGGTCAGAGGATGAGAGGCGAGGGTAGGTGATTAGGCCGCTCAGACCACCGAGGGGGGACAGAGGAGGATAGGGGGCACAGGAGCAGGTGATAGGTCGGTAGAGGAGGTTACGCCAGCGGAGGGGAAGAGGCAGAGTAGAGGGTATAGGGGCTGAGGCGGAGGAGGTGAGAGAGGCCAGGGCCAAGGAGGTGGCGGTGAGGAGGCCTAGAGTCCGAGGAGGATCCTAGAGTCCGAGGAGGATCACAGGGTACACAGGGTGAGGCCAGCGGGGCCAGAGGAGAAGAGATTGTGGAGGATGAGGCTAAGGAGGGGGCAGAGGATGAGGCTGAGGAGGTGGCAGAGAGGAGGCCGAGAGCTCGAGGACGGAGTCGATAGGAGAGGAGGCCGAGAGCCCAAGGATAGAGTCGATAGGAGAGGAGGCCGAGAGCTCGAGGGGGAGAGTCACAGGGGACACAGGGCAAGACCAGCGGGGCTAGAGGGGAGGACAGGGGACAGGAGACAGCCAGGATGACTGGCGGGCAGGAGGCAGACAGAGCTAGAGAGGAGACAGATAGAGACCTAGGAGGGCAGGAGATAGTCAGAGGGGATGAGACACATGGAGTTCGGGAGGAGATGGACAAAGATTTAGGAGGACAGGGGGGTAGGAGCCATTTGGAGAGGAGGCATATGGAGCCCGAGAGAAGATGGACAAAGACTTAGGAGGATAGGGGGGCAGGAGCCAGCTGGAGGGGAGGAGGCACAACCACAACAGGGATCTCCTAGGGTGATAGATCTGTACGAGATGGAGAGTGAGGGGTACTCAGTCGAGAGTGAGGGATATCATCTGCAGGAGATGGGGATTGACTCAGATGTGCACGATGTAGCACCGGTAGATGCGACACCACCCACAGGGGAGGATCCAGTGGCGGTGTTGAGAGAGATAGTGGAGAGGCTACGACGGAGCGAGCAGCGGGTGCGAGAGGTAGGGGCAGAGCGGATCGTAGTAGAGGTAGAGAGGGATGAGTGGCAGGCCTGTTTTGCTCAGGGTGAGAGAGACTATATGGAGCTAGTTAGGCTAGCGTCAGAGTAGGAGTGGAGATTGGTGAGGGAGAGGGATGAGAGCCGGGATGAGGCTGTGGACCTCCGGGCTGAGGTGGAGAGGTTGCGAGCAGAGGTGCATAGCAGGGAGACAGGGGATGTTGAGAGTATGCAGATAGAGCTAGCTAAGCTCAGGGATAGGGTGTGCACAGTGGAGGCAAAAAGAGGGGTGTTACAGGCACAGGTTCAGGTGCTGGAGGTAGGGAGGGATGTGCTACAGGCACAGGTTCAGGTAGTAGAGAGCGAGAGGTAGGTGGCCGAGTCAAAGGTATAGTCACTGCGCAGAGAGAGAGATACAACGACAACACAGACATCTAGCTTGCGACGAGAGTGATATTTGGCTGAGCTGAGATTGCAGGCCATACAGAGGGATAGAGATGTAGTGATAGTGCGGGGACATGCTACACAGAGGGAGATGGATGCTGCAGAGTCGTGGATGCAGACTTTATAGGGCGAGAGGGATGCAGCACAGGCTCAGTTGCAGGGGGTGCTGGTTGAGGGGGGAGGTGTAGGGACAGATGTACAGGAGCTGCACACACAGTTACAGGCAATGCAGGCCGAGAGGGATAGAGGCTCAGAGCAGACACGACAGTTGATACTAGCTCAGGACGCCTGTGTACGGGAGCGGCAGACTATCAGTGCAGATCGAGATCGGTATAGGCATGAGCGGAATGCTGCAAGACTGAAAGCAGGATAGCGGGATGAGTTTATGCAGTAGGCTAGCTATTGGAGAGGGGTATATGAGCAGGTTGTTCCAGATCCAGCACAACACACAACGCGCTACGTGAGTCAGGCTCCACTGCCACCAGGGCCATCCCAGTCACTAGGGACACGCACCAGGGGTTTCAGTGACTATCGGCAGACTCCGTCTCCATACGACGGTTATCAGGGGACACCCACTCGTGAGTACTAGAGTACACCCACCCGTGAGTACCAGGGGACACCAGCACATAGAGGGTCAGCACCCGATTCTTCGCAGAGGTCAGATGTGGGTAGCTCACAGTAGAGCAGGCAAATGCAAGACATTAGTTATTTTTGGCAGATACAGGATGGATGGTTTGTACATGTGGCCAGAGAGCAGAGGTGATCCACATCTCTGGATCTTGTATCTTATTATACGATATATGATGGAGATGTATTGTATTGTGACATTTTATTATTTTGATTATGTGATGGCCTTTATTGACATTATGCATCTCTGGATCTTGTATCTTATTATACGATATATGATGGAGATGTATTGTATTGTGACATTTTATTATTTTGATTATGTGATGGCCTTTATTGACATTATGCATGATGTTTCCCTTATGTGGCTATATGAGATGATTCATGATGTGGTTCCGTATACATATATATACACATGTTTATATGGATTATGTTTTATTGTTTATGTTATGGATGGATGATTTATGATTGATGTAGACGTTTCTATGATTTATGATGATGGATGCACATGTTTATATGATTTATGATGTATGATTGATGGATGCACATGTGGATGGACGATTTATGCATGTTTATATGATTTATGATGTATGATTTATGGATGCACATGTGGATGGACGATTTATGCATGTTTATATGATTTATGATGTATGATTTACGGATGCACATGTGGATGGATGATTTATGCATGTTTATATGATTTATGATGTATGATTTATGGATGCAAAAAGGGTAAATGCTTGCAATGCACCTAATATGTCAATAAAGACCGTTATGAGAATGCAGATAGGCTATAGGTGGATGGAAGATTGCATTTTCCAAAAGTAACCGCTAATATCTTGAGAGGAAGAGGACCCAAGAAGAACAAAGAATGAGAGTATTTGCACAACTGAAATCATAAGCGGTGGTTATGACGAAAATGAAGGGTGCATGCAAAGTGGTGGAAATGCAGTGAAAGTGAGATTTTGCCATCGTTGGAGCATTGATTTTTACTATAGCGTAGGGTACCAGGCACCTTGATATAGAAGACCAAGGCGAGCAAGTACTCTATGCATGAAATAAACACAACAAACCATAAGGTTATCCCAACACCCCGAGGTCGCGATGACCTCGGTCAGGCTTGGTGTTGTAATAACCACAAACACACAAAGTTATCCTCGCGTAACACAAGACCTTGGAGATCTCGGTGGGTCTTACGAGGGACAACCGAAAAGACAGCAACCAAAACAAAAGATCAAGGTATGCCCCCATTTCAACAGGTCAAAGCACGCCATGGTATGGTGGACCAAGGCAACCCTGACAAGTGATAGGAAGGAACATAAAATGATAAACAAAATCTGAAAGCATCAAAAGATCAAAATCAAGACAACAGGTCCTTTGCCATAGGATCACGATGATGGATGTGATTGATGAGGTCTACGAGGAAGGATTCATCCTGATGAGACCAAGGATGGATGCAAAAGTAGGATGATCCAGGTGACGCAGGATGTCATCGAGGGACAAGATCTTGTAACACAAGGGAATTTCGTTTGTTAAGAACCGGTTGGATGTGGGCATAACTTGATAACGAAGCACAAAAAAAGTTGATATAACCTACAGACCTAGGGGCTTGGGGGCCGATCATAGATTAGCCTTGCCTATGTGAAAGCACAGAGCCCTCGTAGTTCCAGAAAAGACCATGGATAAAGCGAAAATAATACAAATGGTAACCGATGGTGATGGACAAATGCCCCGGGGGTGAATCAAATGATCAACCTTGCCTACGTGACAGCACAGGGGCAACGTAGTTCGACTGACGGACATGACGTGATGGGGTCTAGGTGAGGACTGACGCGATGGATGACCCTACTTGAGGACACAAGCGTGAATGACGTAAGCTCAAAATGGGATACCGAAAAGCTTAGGAATGGGGGATAGACTAGGTGGGTCGTCCAATGCTCAATTAATATCTACCAAGCAGCCTGGGATGAGATGGGTGAGGGCGAGAGTGCGGAAGTCGGCATAAAATAACTAGGATGTCAGGTAGATAATGATTACACCCTCTATGGATGATGCTTGTTACCAGGTTTTCACCACCCATACCTGTCCAAGGCGCCACAAGAAGGTGGTTTTCACCATAGGACGAATTTATTTCTCTTGACTATTTTCAAATTTTATTTTATTTTTATTTTTTTTGGATTTTTTGATTTTTTTGAATTTTTTGACCAGGTGGGGTAACCGAGCGGACTTAGGCGTAGAACTTTTTCAAATGCATGACATTGATAGGCTCGTCAAGGGTTCTCCTTCAAGAGTAGTCAACCTATATGCCCTAGATCCATATTTAGCAGCTATGATATAGGGCCCCAACCAATTTGCCTCAAATTTTTCTTTCTTGTCTTGGTCTTGCTGAGTATGTTGGTTCTCTTTAAGGACAAGCTCGCCCACCTAGAATTGGTGAGGATGAACCTTCTTGTTGTAACTACACTTGAGGCGGTTCTGATATGCTTGCAGATGATCATAGGCCTTTATTCTGCGTTCGTCCAGTAACTCTAACTGTGCAAGCTGTGCAACACGAGCATCCTCTTCGCTGATAAGGTTCTTAAGAGAGATTTTCAATGATGGAAGTTCAACCTCGATTGGCAAGACGACTTCAGCACCAAACACCAAAGAGTAGGGGGTGGCGCCTGTCGGGGTGTGGATGGATGTGCGATATTCCCAGAGGGAAGGATGAATGTGGAGGTGCCAATCTTGTCGAGTGTGATTGACAACCTTTTTGAGAATATGAATGAGGGTTTTGTTGGTCGCTTCCGCCTGACCATTACCCTGGGGGTAATAAGGTGTTGACCAATGGTGCTGGATATGGAAGGTATCGCATAGGTGTTTCATGGCTTGGTTCTTGAATGGTTTTCCATTGTCGAAAATGATGGTGGACGGGATACCATATCTGCAGAGAATATGGTAAAGGATGAATTTGGAGATCTGAGTGCCAGTGATTTTGTGAGAGGGGCATTGCCTCCACCCACTTGGTGAAATACTCAGTGGCGGTGATTATGAATGTATGGCCGTTGGATGATGGTGGGTGGATCTTGCCAATCAAGTCGAAACCCCATTGAGAAAATGGCCATGGTGCCAGGAGGGGCTGAAGGTCTTGCACTGGGGCATGGATTAAATTTGCATGTTGTTGGCATGGAAGACACTTTTTCACAAACTCGCAAGCATTGTGTTCCAACGTAGGCCAATAATATCCAGCTCGTAAGATCCTCTTGGCCAGAGCCATACCATTTGAATGTGCTCCACAAACACCGCCATGTACCTCCGTTAGTGTAGCATGGGCTTTGGTCTCATTCAAACATCTGAGGAGGATTCCATCATACCCGCAATGATAAAGCGTATCACCGACGATGATGTATCGAGAAGAGCGATGAATGAAGGATTTGCGTTGGTTACGGGTAAGGTCTGAGGGTATAATGTTATCACGGAGGTAGGTATAGACGTCTTGGTACCATGGGGAGGTGGGACCCACAATTTCACACACCATGTCAGTCTCAGGGATATCGTATGCTGGGATTAAAAGCCGTTTTATAAGAAACTCACACTCTGTTCGATCCTTGGGCATGTCCAGGAGGGAGCCAATAGTGGCCATCGCATCAGTTGCTTTGTTTCGTATCCTGGGAATCTGTTCAAATTGTATAGAGGTGAAATATTTCTTGAAATCATCCACCATGCATTTGTAGGGTAACAACTTATCATCCTTGGTCAGGAACTCATCATTAACTTGTCTAATAACTAGCAAGGAGTCACCAAAGACTTTCAACTGAGTTATGTGCCACTGTTTCATAATTTTGAGACCGGTGAGGAGAGCTTCATATTCGGCCATATTATTGGTACATGGGAATGCTATCCTGAATGATTTGGGAATGTAGTCACCTTGGGGGGTAACTAATAAAATTCTTGCCCCCAATCCATTATGGGTATACGATCCATCAAAGTACAGTGTCCACGTGGGGGTCTCATCAACTGAGAAGACTTCCTCATCAGGGAATTCTGTGATCAATGGATAAGTGTCAACTAGAGGAGCTTCCGCTAACTGATCTGTAATTATTTTCCCTTTGATAGCCTTACGATCCACGTATTCTATGTCGAATTCACTGAGGAGCATGACCCACTTAGCCATGCGGCCAGTCGGAGTGGTTCTAGATAAAAGGTACTTTAATGGATCGATCTTGGCGATCAATTTTACTGGATGGCTAAGCATGTAATGTCGAAGCTTCTGTGTGCTGAAGACGAGTGCAAGATAGGATTTTTCCATGGGGGAGTAGTTTAACTCGTAGCCAACCAATGTCCGACTGATGTAGTAGATCGCCCTCTCTTTTGACAACTCATCATGCTGTGCCAACAATGCCCCTAGTGCGACTGAAGTGGCAGAGATGTAGAGCAAGAGGGGTTTGCCGGGAATAGGTGGCATCAATATTGGTGGATGGGCTAAATATTCCTTAATTTTATCGAACCCCATCTGACACTGTTGGTTCCATCGGAAGGTGGAATCTTTTTTCAGAAGATGAGTGAATGGCTGACACTTGTCTTCCAGCTGGGCTATGAACCAACGGATGGACTGCATCTTCCCCTAAAGGCTTCTTAATTGTTTGAGATTTCGTGAAGGGGGCATGTCCAAGATAGCTTTCACCTTAGCGGGATCAACCTCAATGCCCCTGTGAGAGACTATGAAACCCAACAACTTTCCGGAAGTGACCCCAAAGACACACTTTTTCGGATTCAGCCGCAACTTATAATGCTCTAACTGCTCAAATATCTTCTTTAGGATGGCAGGATGTTCTGCTCGTGTTCTGGATTTCCCTAATAGGTCATCAACATAGTCTTCCATGATGATATGGATGAAGTCATGGAAGATGACCGTCATTGCCCTCTGATATGTCACCCCAACATTTTTGAGACTGAAGGGCATAACATTGTAGCAGAAAGTGCCCCAAGGAGTGGTGAAGGCGGTTTTGTTTTGGTCTTCTGGTGCAATTCGAATCTGGTTATACTCAAAGAAACCATCCATAAGGGACAACATCTCATGTCCTACTGTTAGGTCGACCAACATGTCAATATTGGGTAGGGGGAAGTCGTCTTTGGGGCAAGATTTGTTGAGATCCCTGAAGTCCGTACATATCCGAATGTCACCATTTGGTTTAGCAACTGGCACTATGTTGGAGATCCATTCGGAGTAGTCAATTGGTCTGATAAATCCTGCCTCTAGTAACTTCTCTAATTCCTTCTTGACTAACAACGCGACTTGCGGATGCATCTTGCAGAGTTTTTGCTTGACAGGTTTAGCGTCTGGGCGGATGTCTAGGTGATGAACCACCAAGGCGGGATCTAAGCCTGGCATGTTTGAGTATGACCTAGCAAAGTTAACAATTCCCTCCTGGAGTAGCTGTGCAAAGACCGGATACTCTTGTTCGGAGAGTGACTTGGCTACATAGGTGATCTTAGGATTTTTAGCAGTTCCCAAATTAATCTCTTGCGTCTCTTCAATCAAAACAGATGATCGGGCAGATAGCTGAGTTCTTATAAGGGGAAGATGAACATCTCCATATTCCAGTGCCTCTTCGAGGTTTTTTCTATCAGATGCGTCCTTTATTTTTACTTTTTCAAGGTCACGAAGTGCCTCAGGGAGGTTTTCACTAGATGACCGTTTGTTATTTTTCTTATTCTTACTTTTGCGACTGGAGTGTTCATCCTCCCCCAATCCCATGAGGTTAACATAGGTATCCGTAGACATACTGACAGGTGTGCTAGTTTGTAGGTCCCAATCAATGAGCTCAGGATGGTGAAGGGATAGACTAATAGTGCAGATGGATAGGCATTCGAACATGGAAGATAGGTCGGCGTGATCGATGTCATCGTACACACGTATGATGGATTCTTCCTCAGGTATGTCTTCTAATGAGCCATTGTCCACAGCTACACTATTGGAAGCATTAGACGATCTTTCGGGGCCTTTCTGCTTTCTGTCATACCCAATGCCCACATTTCTTGGTAGCAGAGATGTATTAATGGGTTGTAACCGCCCTTGTTCTTGCTTTCCCAGGCCTTTGCCTTGATAGTTATGCTTTTCCACAAACTTTGTCGGCCAAGGGTACTTTTCTTGGAAGTATTCCTTGAGAGGAGTTTCCGGCTGAGGCTCTTCTCGGTAAACCCATTGGCTTATGTCTTCTTCTGGCGCATCTGTCTTGATACTTGGGGATACAAAAGTGGTGGTAGGGATATTTTTTCCACGGAAGGTGACAGTCTTGTCCGCTTTTGGGGTAGCATGGGAAGGTTGACCATACTCGTGTGGCGATGGTGGCATGGTCGCTATATTAAGAGCAGTGTGCATTTCATACTCACCACACCCTTTGTCAATGATCTGGACTTTTGTGATTGTAGGATCGGTGGAAGATGGAGTAGTTATTATGGTGGATGGTGGATTAATGGGTGATGACCGAGATGCCCCCATTTCAACCCCAGGATAATAATGTAAATGGGGAAATGATGCCTCTAGAGCGCGACAATATTCGAATGGTTGGGGATCGGCATAGATGGTGACCTCTTGTCCGTTGACTGGGAATTTGAGGCATTGATGGTAGGTGGAGGGCACGGCTTGCATAGCATGGAGCCATGGACGGCCGAGGAGGAGATTATATGGTAAGTCCAGATCAAGGACATGGCAGGTGATGTACTGAACTACCAGTCCCACTTGGACAGGAAGGTTGATGATCCCTTCTGAATTTCTTTCTGCATTGTCATAAGCCTTGATTGTAATAATCTGGTTGTTTAAGTCCGCTTGGGTATACCCTACCTGTTGTATGAATGTTAGAGTGCACAAGTTGAGGGAAGATCCATTATCTACCAAGACTCTCTTTATTTTATGTCGGGCAACCACGACTTCAATATGTAAGGGGCGATTGTGATTGGCATCAATGTTGGGCATATCATTTTGGCTGAAGTGTAGTTGGTGAGATGAGGCTAGGTGTCCTACCAAGGCTTGGAACTGTGTAGGATCCATATTATTAGGCACATGGGTTTCCTGTAGGGCTCTGTTGAGGATTTCTTGATACACGGGGGAAGACTTGAGTAAATCCAAGATGGAGATATGTGCAGGGGTCTTTCCTAGGCGATCAAGGATATTGTACTGGGAAGTTACAGGAGTCGGTTGGGTAGGTGCAGAGGCTGCAGGAACGGTGATGCGGGCTCGTCGTGTGGTAACAGCACATTGAGAGTCTTTAGCTTTGACATGTATCATGGATACACGAGGTTCCACCTGCTCAATGTAATGAATAATACCCTCGTAATTGAGGGGTACATTCTTATAGCTCACATTATTTGTGCTGTTGTTTTGAGGATTACTGTTGGAAGTGCTCGGGCCTTGGTTATGGTTTGGGAAGGCGTTTTGATAGATCTGCAACTGAGCATTGGACGACGGAGCTTGACTAGGGTCAACCTTGATGTCACCTCGATCTATGAGATCCTGGACATAGTTTTTCAGACCTTGACACTTATTCAAAGAGTGTCCTTTGATTTTGTGGAACTCACAATATTCATTTTCCCTAAACCATGCGGGCTTAGGTTTGGATTCATCAAGTGGCTTGGTGACAGGGTACGTGATCGGATAACTGATTGCAACAGTTTGTTGAAGACAACACTCAAGGGTTCTCCTAGTTGAGCATATTGGCGCTTAGTGTTCCCTTGGTTATTTTGATTGGACTGTTGGGGAGGACGGGGCATCCCTTGCGGTATTGATATGGCATTGGATATGGATTGCTGTTGCTTCTGAGATGTGTTGGCCACGTGGACATGTTTAGTGTCAGTGACACCATCATTTACTGCATTTTTGTTCTTGTTCCAAAAATGTGGCTTGTCATTGAATGTCCTTTCCCTATCTTGGTTATATATTTTGATGTGCCCCTTGGCAACAAGGGCACGCTCAAGGATGGGTCCTTTCTCCACTACCTCCGCGAAAGTGGTGACACAATGTAATCGAAAGTTGTGGGCCATGTCAGGATGAGAGTTCTCCACAAAAGGGTGACCATATCCTTCTCTTTCAAAGGGGTTTTCATTCGGCTTGCTAGGGCACGCCACCTTTGGAGGTAGCTAGTAAAGGTTTCCCCTTCACGTTGTTTCTCTTTGAGGAGATCCAGGGTATCAGTATCTTTCTCCAAGTTGAAGGAGAAGTAGGAGACGAACCTTTCTGACAAGTCCGCAAAAGATTTATAGATCCCTTTTCGAGGGTCATGAACCACCCTAGTGCGTCGCTTCCCAGACTTTGGGGGAATAGACGCAAGAGATAGTTGTCATTGTGGATCACTTCTTGACACTGGGAGTAAAACTCTCGTAGGTGGGCCTTAGGATCTTTGTTCCCCTTATATTTGTCAAATTTTGGCATCTCAAAATGTTTGGGGAAAGGAATCAATGAGATGGAGGGATCATATGGATATGGGCATAGATCTTCAAACTTGAATGATTGTTTGCTAGTCCTTGCCTGGAGATCCTTTAGTGTGGATTTGATTTCCAGGATGTCTGCATTGGCTGGTGTGTCAGACGGGTATTGATGGTAGGATGATTGTGGATTCTAAGAGGATGTTTGGAGATGGGCGTATGGATGAGGAGGTGGCAGCCCTTGTTGATACGCCAATGGACCTTGTTGATAAAGAGGTTGCTGTTGAGAGGCAGAATATGGATGGGTCTAGTAGTTATGGGTGGCATATTATTGGGAAGTAGGGAGAAGGTGTTGTGGATTGGCTTGTGGATATTGGGGGTGCTGATACGATTGTTGCGATGCCACATAGGAGGGTTGTTGATATTGTTGCTAGTTATAGTAGTGGTAATGATGGGGTGGTTGTTGATGCATGGTTGGCGGCTGTGGTGGGCGAGATGGGTTGTTATGTGGTGGTTGTGCTTGCGAGCATAAAAGGGATGCAAGGAATGGAGATATGGTTGAGGCTAAAGGCCGAGGTTGATTTCCTTGCGACTGATGTTGTGATGGTTGTGTTGAAAATAGGGGATTGACCAATGGTTGTTGTTGAGGTGGAGGTACGATTGAGATGTTGTACGAGGGAGGTTGTTGAACACTAGTGGGAGCGTAGGATTGGGGAGGTTGTTGGGACATGAATGACGATGTAGGAGGGATGTTGGATTGGGGCGGTTGTTGAGGAATGAATGACGATGGTGGGGGATTGTTAGATTGTGAAGGTTGTTGAGGAATGAATGACGATGGTGGGGGATTGTTAGATTGGGATAGTTGTTGAGGTATGAATGATGAGGGTGGTGTATTTTTTGTCCCAGGAGGTGGGGGTAATGCGGCTAAAGGGTTGCCTCCAGTGTTGACAGGAAGCGGGTTCGAGGGGGGTGGTGCTGGTAGCATTAATGGTTGCGGTTGCGGGACACTTTGTGGCATGCCATAGGCAAAAGGATCATTGGGATCAATGGTTTGGGGGACTCCCGTCACCGAGATGGTGGGATGTGTGGGATTGCCAATGGGATATAGGACAGCGTTGCCAAATTCGGGTTGATGCCAGCCTCCTACGGAAGGAACGTTGGGGACATACGAGCTACTGGGGATGTCATGTGCACCTTGGGGTACATTAGATGTGGAGGTGCCATACTTGGATAAGTCGACACCTGACGGTAACTTGACACCTTTTTCAATCAAGTGAGCCAAGATTTGGTCACCATGTCTTTCGAGAAGGCGCTCCGTCATTTGTGCATTAACTGGGTTGCTAAAGTGCTCCTCGAATGTGAGCTCAGGTTGATCGGCCATGTTTTCCTCCCCAGGTGGTGACGTGTTTTGACCATCCACATTGGATTGCGATGAGGTGCTGTTGTGGGGATCGTGAGGGATATTAGCACCATAGTTCAGATCTGACATGATGTTGACTGTGTTGGTGGGATTTTATGGGTTGTTCTATTGGGCATTCAGGGCTTGTTGGTCGGCCATTTTCTTTGCTTGTGATCGAGTCTGAACGGGCATGCAAGATGATGAGGTAGATTAGAAACACCTTGATGATGAGAGATTGATTTGATTTTGATGATAGATTAGTTGACGACGATTGATTAGGTCGACGTGGATTGGCTTGTTGGAATTGGATTGGATTGATTGGTAGATGTTGGATTAACCTAGATTCCATGTTTTGATCCGAATAGGTTTGATGATGTGGGGATCAGATCAATCTGATGATTAGGATTGATGTGATGGTAGATACGATGAAGACCGAGATCCACAACTGAGTTTAAGAGGGATCCTTGGTAACACTAGGTATTGATTGAAAGGTAGATGTATGGTAACGACACCGAATCCAACTTGAGATAGAAGCAAATTGATTGGGTCGAAAAGGATAACTGACCTAAGACAGATAGCGATCCTAAGCCAGTTATGATGATTGTGATTAGGGATAAATACCTAGGTCAACTTGGATGACAACTCCAACGGGGTTTATATGGAATAATAGAGATCAGAGATGAAAGGTGTTTAGGACGGATGGGGAGTGTTTCAAGATAGATGAATGGCTCTCGAAACAAGAAAAAGACTATTTAGGATAAATGACCCTTAGAACGAAGGGATGGGGGCTCGGCACGGACGTTCAAATGTTTGTTTTGGATGCTAAATGATCGTTTCGGTGTTCAAAACAGAGGGACAATGAATGCCAAATGATGGTATAGGCTGGTCAAAGGGACAGGTCCGCCACTGCACAAGGACAGGTCTGCCACTGCACTTGGATAGGTCTACCACTACACTTGGACAGGTCTACCACAGCACAGGGACAGGTCGGCCACAGGGTTAGGACAAGTCCGCCACAGGGTTAGGACAGGTTCACCACAGGGTTAGGACAGGTTCGCCACAGGGTTAGGACAGGTCCGCCACTGCACTTGGACAGGTCCGCCACTGCACTTGGACAAGTCCCCCACAGCACAGGGATAGGTCCGCGACAGGGTTAGGACAGGTCTGCCACAGCACTAGGATAGGTCCGCCATAGGGTTAGGACAGGTCCGCCACTGCACTTGGATAGGTCCGCCACAGGGTTAGGACAGGTTTGCCAAAGGGAAGGTTTAAGTCAGATGATTGGATGGATGGGTAAGGAAAATGACCCAAAATATAGCAATCATAAAAAGACTTGGCCAAACTGACAATCATTGGTTTATGCACAAGAAAGACAATGCAAACAACACAACCCTAATATTAGTAGAAATGGGTATGGTCAACAAAGTCTTCTACTCTAGGATACACATAGTTTCTAAGGAGTCCTCGATATACACCCGGTACGTGAGGCCCAAAACTGTGAACACCAACCCGTTACAAGCGTGAGTCGGGAACCTTAGCGAGATACTAAAGGCTCGGACCAACTCTTCACATCATCCCGACGCTTCGCCAATTACAACGTGGTTGGATTGAGGTACAACTTTTGCTCTCCCCCCTTTATATACCCTGCCGGTACACATGGTTGGAATCATCCCTTGGGGTGATGAAATCCCCAAGCAGGTCCCACTAAGAAAGTGAAAAAGGGTGACTCAAAAGGACTTGGAAAGCTATGATTTCTCGTCACCCAGGATCGCCAAATGGCGCAAGGGGATTGGATACATCAAATAGCCTTCCCAAACACGCCAAACAAGGTTTATTGACACCCTTTAATTAAACTATGTTCCTATTTTACCAAAAGACAATCGAAAAAAACTTGAAATTTTTACCTTCTGGAGGACAGGTCCGCCACTCTGCAGGGATAGATCCGCCACTCTGTAGGTCGCCCCGGTCCGCCATAGTCCCCACCACCACGAGGACAAGTCCATGCAAGCGCTCGCCACTACACTTGGTCAGCACTTGGATAGGTCACAGGATCCGCCACTCTATCAAACAGGTTAGCCGGACCTTGTTGAATCGATCCTTTGGTTGGCCCTTCGATCTTTGATGTGTATGCTCCTTGGATGGCAAAGATGCAAGCTAAATGATGTTGTGAGGATGAGTGCAAGTTCAAACTCACAAGAGGTCTCACAAATATCAAGAACCCTGACATATAAAAGGTGAAGTGGACATGAGGTGGAAGGAGAAGGACATGACATGGAGAGGGGTACAAAGTACCTTGGGATTGGACAAGATCTCCTCATAAAGGAGGTCTTTGTCCCCATGTGGGTGAGAGGACAAGTGGGGAATTAAAAATTCCTCAAATATTCTCATGGGGATGAGAGAAAGAATAAACAATGAATAGAGGACATGTGGGAAGAAGTGAAGGAATTAAAAATTCCTTTTGGGTGCCTTGGGGGATTAAAAGGTGAATTAAAAATTCACATGGGGAAGGGAGATGCCTTGCCCAAAAGGAGAAAGCCTTTAATAAGGTTGACTCAAGGACATATGCCATAAATAGGATGAGGATTAGGTTAGGCTAACCAAATGATTAGAGTTGTGCAAGTACTCAATTAGATGGACTAATGACTCATTAGAAGCAAGTGGGAAATTATGGAGGATGTGACCTTAATGATGATTAAGGGTGTGCACATGCTAACCCTGGTTAATTAGAAGAAGATGAAGTAATTAAAATGGATTAGGGACCAACTTGCAAAAGTTGGAGGATGTGACCATGGGAGAGAAAAGATGAATTAAAAATGAATTTTAATTTAAAAGGGGAATATGACTAAATTAAATAAAAGGGTATATTTATTTAATTCAGAGGAGGAAAAGGGGTAAAGTATTAAATTAAATACTTTAGGACCTTTGTGCAAGATGTAGGGTATTAATTAAACAACTAGTTTAATTAATATTGACAAAGGGGATGAGCAATCAGACAAATAAAGAGACACGTTTGATCATATGGCAGTGATCAAATTGGATGTCTACACATATAACCTCAAAATCACAATGTCAAGTGTACAATGATATCCAAACATGGAGAGATACATCAACAAAGTGGCAGGAATCACAAAATCTCTGACTAAATAAGTGTATACATCAAGTATCAGTACATCATCAAGTCTTAGTACATTAATCAATCCTATACTAGGGCATATCAATCAATCAGAGAAGTCAAACCACATTGCCCAATCAAATCTGAATCTGCCTGCACTAGATGAGGAAATCCTCCTATGTTCATAACATATCACAAATCAACAATCTTATCAATAAATTCAACCTCGACTATCATGAGGTTCATCAATCAATCCAACCTTTCCTATCATGAGGTTCATCAATCAATTCAACCTCGCCTATCATGAGGTTCATCAATCGATCCAACCTCGCCTATCGTGAGGTTCATCAATCAATGCACCTCGCCTATCACGAGGTTTATCAATCAATTCAACCTTTCCTATCATGAGGTTCATCAATCGATTCAACCTTTCCTATCATGAGTTTCATCAATCAATTCAACCTTTTCTATCATGAGGTTCATCAATCAAACTATCATTGATCCTCTCCTATCATGAGGTCAATCATCAATCTATCTTTGATCCTCACCTATCATGAGGACAATCATCAGCTTCCTATCATTGACCATCACCTATCATGAGGTCAATCATCATCATCCTATCATTGATCCTCACCTATCATGAGGTCAATCATCAACTATCACATCAACATCATCAAATCAATCGGCTGAACGTGGTCATCAAACATCAAACATAAGGAGGCAACATAAGGCATCAATTAATCAATTAATCAATATGGCAGACTCAATCTTCTTTTTTGGGAGATAAATCATTTCTGATGCACAAAATTTTGAGATCATTATCAAATCATTGGAAAATCATCAAAATTTTCAAAAATTCCAAACTTCATCGATTTATCTCTCGAGGGGGCATATATCTGTCAGTACCTAAAAAATCAATGTCTGGGACATCGTCTGGGGCATCAAAAACTTTTCTGGGCATCAGTATCAAATTTTTCTTTGAAGTAACGTGTAAGCACATTACTTCAAAGAGGGGAAAAATGTATACACCGAAAATCAGTCATCACATTTAATTAATTAAATATTAGTTATTTAATTAATATTTCGACTACGTATAAATAAATTCTCAATTTATTTATATTGTTCACCCTTCTCTAATTCTCCAAATCTAAAAACACATTCTTGTAAATTAATAAAATAAACAACTTTCCATAAGCTTGTTTTATTTAATTAATCTTCACTAATCTTGATTAGGAATTTGAGCACATGTCTACAACTTGTTGTGCCACCTCACCAAGGTCACATGAAATTAAATAATTCTAATTTTTAATTAGAATTATCTTCAACCAATTTTTAAAAGCACATGGCTTATTCCTCACACTTCCACCAATTTTGGAACACATGGTCTTTTCTTCCAACACTTGAGTCTTCCATCCATTTGGCATGTTGCCCATTGGTTAAGAGATTCTTCCATCCAAATGGCATGTTGCCTTTGGTCAAGGGGACATCTTGATTCTCTCCATCTCTACCATCCATTCTTCTTGTTCGAATATGGACCGTTGATCATTGCCACCTCACAAGATGCTTGGAAAAGGCTATAAATACAACCCTTTGGCATTGTATTTTGCATCCACTTTTGAATAGAGTTATCATGTGGGAATATCGTTTGAGCTTGGGAGCATTATGGAGTCTTATTTGTACATTTTATATCATGTTATGCATCATAGTTAAATCTTAGACTAACACTTTGCTTCATAGTTTCATTTTATGTGATCCTTTGCATCATAGTTACATTTTAGATTAGCATTTTCATAGTTAGCATTTGAGCATATGGAGTATCATTTTAGTTTTCCATAGTTTTCATTTTAGCATATTTAGAATCATATAGATCACTACCATAGTATCCACCACCGTTTGTCCATTCATCATAAACACCATCATCCATTCATCATAGTATCCATTATCCTTTCCATCGTATAGTTTCATGTAGAAATTTAATTGGCTTGCATGTTGAATACTAATCTCGTTTCTTAAGTGTCATTCTAATAGCCTTTGTGCACATAGAAATTTGATGGTCAAAGGGTTAAAGGAATATTAAGAATAAAGGACAATGAGATGTTCTTAAAAGATTTATTTTGTTGCAAATTAGAGTAGCTTCTGTACTTTGAATCTTTGATATAATTCATTTCATTAAGGTTTGTGTTGATACTAACTTTCCACATTTCACACACATACAAGAACGACCCAAGCGGTACTTTCATTTTGGTCTGCTATATAAATAATTGGTGTGACAAAAGTCATTAACTGGCTGGTGTGGATGCTCTATACTGACAAAAGTCTCCCCTAGTATTTGTGTGATACGTAAAAACCCTTAGATCTTTCTAAGGGCTAGGAGGCTTCTTAATTGAGTGAATTTACGCATGTATAGACACCAGTTTATCCCAAAAAACACTGATTATGAACCCTTTTTTTTAGTAGCCAACTTTGTTCATCCAACGAGTTCTTTGAAGTGGTGCATTGGAACTTGGATTCCAAGAAGTTACTTGCCATGTTCGATCTTGGTTGAAATTTTAGAGGTCAAGAGTTCATTCTTAACATACCTCTACACTCTTACCTAGATTACAAGTAAAATAATCTCTTCTACCACGAAGAGCATGAGGCAAGTCCATCAAAAGAACGTACCACTTGAGCTAGGGTTGTAATTGCTTGTGAGTTAGTTTAATACTTTGCTTGGTTCCAAAACATTTTCAAACACACATCAACAAGTTTCTCAAAATTTCAACCCATTGGTTGAAGCATGGATACCCTTTGAAAATTATTGATATTGATGCTTGTCCTAAGGATTCTATCCTTAGATACTTCTAAATATTTTGGCTTATATCTAAATCCATACTTTCCAAAGTTAACATAGGTAACCATGGCTCTAACTTCATGATTTTCACATAATGGACTTTGTGAAATGAAGAATGTTTTTGACATAGACATTTTTAGTTTGAAAATTAAGAAAAGTGTATGTGGTAAAAATAAATAAATTAATCAAGATAAAATCACAATTGAACCCCACACATATGCTTGTCTTCATGATCTCTTGCAAGACCAAAGTCCTTAAACGAAGATTCATATTCCATGCACCTTTTCAAAAATAGGCATCATATTTTAAAGTCTATCAAGAGGGACATCTTGAAGACTTACCACAAACATGACATCTTGCTAAGAAATTTGTATATTTTCCCTTTAAGTAACGAATCAGACTTGTATATCCAATATGATCTTAGAATTTAAATCATTAAGTTCATAGGGTTGTATCCCTTTATGGTATAGCATTTTTATAACTACCTTGGTCTTGCAAAAGAAAGCTTCACTCTAGGTTAACATTTTGGGTCAAACATTTCATCCACCCTTTATCATATTTCACATCTCACTTTACTTTGTAAACTTTTGAACACACCAAAACTTTGCAATTAAACATCTATCAACCTAAACCCTAATTTAGCTAATTTTTGTGAGAAATGGATCATTTTCCATGCATTTAATTAAGTTAGTTATCACATTTGTGGACTAGTTTATCTTGCAGGTCACAAGTCTACCTTAAAGATTTACCAGTTCATTAACACCTTTCATCAAAACATCAAATCTCTTTGTATAAAAGTGTTGTCCAAGATTTTTTTCACCCATATCATTCACTCTTTTCATCATCCACTTCCACCATTGGTCCAAAATAACTTAGAGTGTCCCTCTTGTCAAAATTTGAGTCAACTAGAGAGTTTAAACATTACAAATCTCAACATAACTCTCCTATAGATGACCCACAATTTATGGTTATAACAAGATCACAATAGAAGAGAAACATGGAGCAAGCCAAAACTACATCCACCACAAGTGATCCAAACCCACAAGAATTTGATCCAAGGAGCCATTCTACCCCTCACAAAAGCCCAAAATCCATCAGGGGACCATATGAGGTAGAAGATGTTCAAACAACCCACTTGAGCTCACCAAGGAAGAACTCATTGAGTACAAACAAACTCATCAAACCTTAGAAAATGTGACTCCAAATTTTCTTGCGCAAAACTTGACATAAGGATTAACCCAATCTATGAATCAATCGATCCCATCCTTGGTGCCAAGTCAAACTCCTAGTCTTGCAACTAGTCTTGCTAAGGACTTTGGTCACACCCTTCCTTTAGGAAGCAACACGCTTTTGGGTACCCAAAACACAAACCTTCCCAAAAACACCACGTGGAAACCAACATTTGGTTCCCTACCTCAATCTTCCACCACCATTATAGAACACCCTCTACATCCACAAAAACCCCTTATATTTCATTATAACATGAGAACCTCAACATTTTGAGCACAACTATCCATCACCACAAGTACCCAAAATGCACCAAACGTTACACAAGGTAATGTGAACCAAATATCTCAAGTGGGATCACAAAGGGAAAGTTAACACCCTAACACAAGGAACACAAGGTCCACCCTTAACAAGTGGCTCCAATAATCCCATTGAAACATAAAAAACAAGTGGTTACCCAAACTACCCAAGTCAATCCACCATCCACATCAAACCCATCCATCATCAATCAAAAACAAAGAAACAAATTAAACACAAACCCCATCAACCAAGATAATACCTTGGCTCCACATCAAACACAATGTGTCGTAGAAAAATGACCCCTTGTCATTTTCATGGCCTTTTAGGTCTTGTTTCATGGTGTTTGTCTATTTTGCTTTGATTTTATGTTGCAACATGACTTGAAAATGCTTATTTAGGTACTAAAATTCAAATAACGATGTCTTGTGAAGGTGTTGTGAAGTGTTGGAAGACATTTCTACACTCTTCTAGACTTTATTAATTACAATTCACCTAAAAATCACCTTTTTAGTCATAAACAAGTCCTATTTTGAAGTGTTGTAAAGTCTTGTAACAAGCTTTCATGCTTTTCTAGGCACATCTTCACTATTTATCCCTTTCTCATGCTTTATTTGGCCCCTTCATTCTCTCATATGCTTAATTAAGTGTATTTTTGAGTATTATCCCGAAAAAAAACATTAAATACAACATATTTACCGACACACATTTTCAGGTCCTAGGTGGGACCCATTCGTCATGGGTGGTGAATGAGTCCCCCTTGGCCCCAAATTCAAAATTTTTAAAATTTCCTTTCAGGATTTTATTCAAAAACACTTGAAGTCGGCCTGTGATGAGGTATGAATGGGTAACTAAGGCACACCTATGTGTAAATAAGTGATTTTCACCTCATTTCAACCCCCATTCATCAAGTTCACTTATTCACCTATTCATTCAAGCATTCAAGCATTTTATGACATCTTTTCAAGCACTATTCAAGCACTTTGAAACAACCATTGACATTACTTCAGACTTGCATCATCAAGGGTTTGGTAAGTTGATAGCATTTGCATGCTGTTAGTTTATCATTCCTTTGCATTTCATTATTTTATTAAGGGTTTGATTACTAGAAGTGGGGTTTGACCAAGGGAAACCCCTATTCACTAACCCTAAACCATTTTCCCCCTATTGCATGTTTGTTTGCAGCCTTTTGTGTGTAGATTTAATAAGATTGTTGGTGTTGAAGATTGGCTTACAAGTCAACTAGGTGCTTCAAGTCAACTCAAGTCTATTTCAAGCTTGGAGAAGGTTTTCTGTCCATTTCCTGCATAATTGACTTCGACAACCTGACAAGCAGTGATTTCCAGATCTGGTGTTGCAGAGCTGCCTCCTGATTTTTCAAAAATTTGGGAGAGGACTAATTTTCCACCTGTGGCAAATGAGTCCCACCTTAGGATTGAAAATATGAATTTTTGTCAGATTTTGGATCCTAACAGACATAAACTTGTTCCCGATAGTTTTTCACTAGGAGGAGGACTGATATGCCACCTTGGGCGAATGAGTCCCACTGTGAAAAATTAGTGATTTCAGTCAGCATCCACAACATTCCAGATTCATCATACTTCACCCAAGTGCACTTTGATTTAAATTATTTCTTTTTGTTCTGCGTTTGCTTCATTGTTTGCATATCACAATGTCTTTTCAAACATAGCTTTAATATCACTTTTTCATTCATTTAGATCAGTCAATTGCATTTAGTTAACTTCATTTTTCTTAGACAACATCAAACATTTTATAATTTGAATGAACCATTAGCTTTTTTGCTCCTATCTCTCTCCTTTTAGGTGAAAAACCCTACAAGAGCAAGAGTAGCCCATAGGAGCCAAAAAATAAACGGTTCACACAAGGGAACCCTCAACATATTTGTTAAGGTAACCCTTACAATCAATCAAATCAAGGCACTAATATGATATTGTCATCGCCATACCAAATGGAACCATCATCATCTTTACCATTGGCTGCCCACATCATGCCAATCAAGTGGGACCTCAAACTTACATCCCTCCATCCAAATCAACAATTTTACAAGGAAGGTTAAGCAACACCCAACCACTCATCATCAACCTACAACCATATAAAATCAATACACAACCTATGATCACCCAAAATCCATCCCAACATCAAAACAATTCCACATTGTAAGCGCAACAAGATCACACTCCAAATTTACAAGTACAAAAGGATTATAAACAAGCATTGCAAGCACAACAAGCTCAAGATCAAGCCTTGCAACATCAACAAACCTATCAACAAGCCTTGTAACAAAAACAAGCTCACACTCTATCTTTCCAACTAACACAAGTTTCTTATCAACAAGCATTGCAATAACAACAAGCCCAAGCACAAGCCTTGCAACAACAAGGCCAACAACAAGCCTTGCAACAACAACAAACCCAACAACAAGCCTTAATCACACAAAAACAAGAACAAGAACAACAAGCTCAATAACAAGCTCAACAACAAGCCTTAATCACACAAAAACAAGAAGACGCCCAACAAGTAGCCTTATTTGTGCAACAACAAGCTCAACAACAACAAGCCCAACAACAAGCTTTGCTAGCACAACAGTACACCCAACAACAAAAAGTGCTCACACAACAACAAAACAAGGGTTATACTATAATCCCCAACAAAACATCATCAATCCAAATATGTTAGGAACATATACACCTATACCACTCTCACCTTCACAATATCCCACACCACCCTACACACCATGCAATACCCCATCATATCAAAATCCCATGTAGAATGCATCCGCCATCCCATAGTATGCAACATGTGTTCCTCCACCAAACCCACATGATGATATGGAATCACAACTCAAGGCGCTAATGCAACAAATGCAGGACATTCAAATGGGAGAAAAAAAAAAGCCCCATACAAAAAAAACTTATGTCCATACCCATTTGATAGAAACATCACAATGGTATCTTTTCCTCTCGGTTTTGAGGTCCCTAAATTTGATAAATACAAAGGGAGGGGAAATTTGGTGGACCACATCAAATAATTCAATGTCATGTGTATGGAGGTTGCCTACAATGATTCCTACTTGACACGCCTCTTTCCACAAATTTTGATAGGCTCAACCATCAATTGGTTTTCACAGTTACCTCTAGGTATCAAAAAATTTCAAAAAATCATTGATAGATTCATAGATCACTTCTCTTTCAATCTTGACATGGATGTAAGCTTAGAAGAGTTATACAATCTCAAGAAAAATAAAGGATAATCCTTCGCTAATTTTTTATAATGATGGAGGAAAATAGCTAGTAAGAGCATGTGGCACATTCCTGAAGAACAAAAAGTAGGAATTATCATTGATAATGTTGATGGGGATCTATCCTTCCACTTGAAGATGCAATGTATCACCACTTATTATGAGCTTGTCCCTAGGGCCCTCAACATTGATAGAGCTCTAATCTCACAGGGAACCACACAAGTATATAAAGACAACCGCCCATCCACTAGTTCTAATGTCAAACCCCATTTTTGGGCCAAGAATAAGAATGTTATTAGTGATGGTGTTGTCAATGCAAAGGTGGTCTTAACTGCTCCTAGGAAAGAAAACACCCAAACCATGAACACACAACAACCATGCACGCACTGCCAAACAATCAACCAACAATCAATGCTACAAACACTCAGTGTGGTCAACAAATAACAAACAGTGCTCCCAAGTGACAATTCACTCCCTTAGGGGAACCTATGGAGGATATGTTGAAGAGGTTGATATAGTCTAACCTTATCATACTCCCAAATTTCTCAAACTATCAAGAGCCACAAGTCAAACCTCGTAGCTATAAAGATGACCATTTTTGTGAATTTCACTGATACAAAGGTCATAAAATAAAAAATTGTTTTAGAATCAAACTTCTAATTGAAGATCTTATTGAACAAGGAGAAATTGATGTCAGTAAAAAATTTGGGAAAGAAAATTTGAAAATTTACATAGACCCTATGCCTGATCATACAAAAGAAAAAGATTTAGGAAAGGCATCAACCTCAAATAATGTAAACCATACTCATGATGCCACAATAGGACATATTTATGTTATTCCTTCATCACCACATTAGGAATTAGACACGTATCAATATATTATTTTTAATCAAAGTCCAAACCCATCAACAATGTCTAGAAATATTTCATACCATAATGGCATCAAGTATGTATCAGATTACGATATCTCTCCTACATATGACTTCATGATTGGGCATGTTGAAGAAGTTCCAAATAAGCAAGAAATATCCCTTTTTACACCCATACCCACAATCTATTATGAAGAGTCTTTTATCGATGATATATCATCCACCCAAGGATCATGTCAAGAGGATGCTCTTGAGGATAATAAAAGTTACTCTGAATCAAGTCGGGATCAAGAACCCCTATCCCTAGAGTTTCACCAAGATCTAAGGGACATCTTCCAAACCATTTTAAACTTCAAAAATGTCCCCGATATCACCCCTGAGATGTTTCTTTCTGATTGAAATATAGACATTCTTCATCCAAAATAAGAATCTCCCATTCTTGATATTCCAACACAAGAGCGAGAAGCAATCAAGATTCTTGATTCTTATAGTGATTGTGCATCATCATCTTTTGAATAAGCACCAACATCTTTTGAAGCAATATCAACAAATAACAATGTCATAGAATTAGAGAAAACAATTCATATTCCTAAATAGCAGGAACCCATAACAATATCATGTGCTCATGAAAAGTCGTATGTAGTGGCTACAAATTAGAGGATACATTATCAAGGCAAAGGATTAGGTATTGTTAATACCTTCACAACTCCTTGGGAAATCTCATCTAATGAAAACATCAACATAGGGGGCATGAAGGATCCTTATGATGAAAATACTATCAGCACTACAACTAGTCGTATCATGAATCATCATCCACCCATCATCTCATATACAAATTGGGAGCAACATAAGAAGAAAGATTACTATCAAAGCAAGGAGAAAATCATCAAAGAAAATAAAGCAATAATGCAAAAAGGATGGAGGAAATAAAAATGGATACCAAAGAAAATTAAAGAAAATCATCCCACTCATACTCCATCAGTCAAAGAAACTATGGGGAAAAGTCTAAAAGGGAAATGTATCCATAAAAAGTGTTTGTATGTGGCGACTAATAATACAAGTGTTAGGGTTAGAAGATAGATATCTAACAATTAAATGCAAATTTGATAATTAAACAAAGAAAATAAAACACAAAAAAATTAACACTGAGAGTTTAACTTGGTTCACCCAATCTGGGCTACATCCACAAAACCCCAACCATCCAATGATTTTATTATCCACTACAAAACTTATTACAATATTGTGAATAATCACGTTTTTTTTCTCATACTATAACTTCCATTCAAACCCCTTATAACAAGCTTAGAAACTTCCAGATTAGGGTTCTGCAAAGTCAGTTTTTTTCCCATTTTCGGTGATTTTTCCTTTTTTTGGTGGACACAAAAAATAGGAGAATTTTTTTTTTAGGGGATGCCACCCTCGAGTCCTTGCTCGAGGCCCGGATCGGCCCTAGACCCCATCAAGGATACATGAAGAGTGTACAGTATAGCATGATCAAGCACCACAAACCAACAATCTCCCACTTGGAGACTAATCCTAGATGACATCACTGCACTTATAACTCCCAATGGAAATGAGCACCTTGGACCTTACTGCTCTATTATACTTGAATTCAACCTTGAAGGCCAACCGAAGCTGAAGAGGAGCTCAAATTCTCCCTTGTCACCACTTTCATAAACATATCCGCTGGATTGGCATATGTATGTGTCTTTTGCAACTTCACCTGTCCATCCTCCAATACTGACCGAATAAAATGATATCTCAATTGTATGTGTTTTGTTTTAGAGTGCAAGGTAGAATTATTTGTAAGATGTATAACAATTTGGTTGTCCGTAAACAATTAATTTTCAACCTATTGTTTTCCCAACTCTTCCATGAAAATTTGTAGCCATATCATCTCCTTTGCCGCCTCTGTTGCAACAACATACTCTGCCTCCATGGTGGATAAAGCAACCACCTTTTTCAACCAAGAAATCCAACTCACTGCTATCCCACCAACTGTAAATACATATCTTGTGGTACTCTGCCTAGAATCAATATCCCCTACCAAATATGAGTCAACATAGCCTTTTAAATCAGTATTAGAGCCCCCAAAACATAAACATTTATTGGATGTACCTCTCAAATACCTGAGAATCCATTTTGTTGCATTCCAATGCTCAGCACTGGAATGACTCATATTCTTGTTAACAACTCCTACAACATGTTCAATATCCGGTCTTGTGCATACCATGGCATACATTAAACTACCTACAGCTGAAGCATATGGTACCTTGGACATGTTTTCTTCCTCCTCTTGTGTCTTTGGACACATATCCTTAGTTAATTTGACATGACTAGGCAAAGGTGTGCTGACAACTTTTTCATTTTCCATATGAGATCTTTCCAACACCTTTTTAACATAATTAGCTTGAGATAAAAATAATTTTCTATTTTTTCTATCTCTTGTAATCTTCATACCAAGGATTTTAACAACTGGAGAAAAGATCTCATCGAAATCAATTCCCTTTTTCTGTGCAAATCCCTTTACAACTAATCTGGCTTTAAATATTTTCTAACCTCCATCCTCCTCTTTTAGCCTATAAACCCATTTATTTGGTAAAGCCTTTTTACCTGCAGGAAACTTGCATCATTCCCAAGTCTGATTTTTCAGCAAGGAGTTCATTTCTTCTTCCATTCCATGGTCCCACTGAACCTTGGTATCCACCTGCATAACTTCATTATAACATTCTGGTTCACCAACATCAGTTAATAAAATATAATACAAAGAGGGAGAAAATCTTTTCGGAGGTCTACTTATCCTTGAAGATCATCTAACATTTATTGGAGTTTGTGGTATTTGTTGTTGCTATTGTTGCGGAACATGAGGAACCACTGGAAAATCATTGTTTGGACTATCATCTAGTACTGCATAATCATTTTCTTTCTTCTCATGCTGCTGCAACAGATCTTTGTACAACACTTTCTCATTGAATATGACATCCTTGCTTCTTACTATTTTCTGATTTTCAAAATCCCAAAGCCTATAACCAAATTCATTAATGCCATATCCAAGAAATATACATTTCTTTGATTTTTCTTTAAGCTTGGCTCTATTTTCAGAATCTACATGTGCAAATGCTTCAAAACCGAAGGTGTTGAGAAAAGAATAACTCACCTTCTTACCTGTCCATGCTTCCTCTAGAATACCACAACCCAAAGGATTAGAGGGACCTCTATTAATTAAATAAACACCAGTGTTTATAGCCTCTGCCCACATGTTTAAAGGTATTCCAACATGAAATATCATAGTCCATGCACACTCCCTTATTGTTCTATTCATGCGCTCAACCACTCCATTTTCCTATGGAGTCCTTGGATCTGTTTTCTACCTATGAATACCATTTGAGCAATAATAATCTTCAAAGTCTTTGCTACAATACTCACCACCATTATTAGATCTGAGACATTTTAACTTTTTACCTGTCTTATTCTCAACTAGGCTTCTCCATTTTTTAACAGTTTCAAATACATCAGATTTCTACCTAAGGAAATAAATCCATACCTTGCTAGTTGCATCATCAATGAATGTAACATAATACTAAGAGCCACAGAAAGAAGATACTTGAGCTGGTCCCCATACATCTGTATGCACAAGCCCCAATTTCTCTTCTTTTGCTTCCCATCCTTGAGAAAATTTACTCTCTTTTGTTTTCCATACACAAATTTCACATAAATCCATATTAACACAATTTAGACCTAGTAAAAAATTATTTGAATGAAGTGCTTTCATACATTTTTCACTCATATGCCCAAGTCTATTATGCCATAGTGCTGATTTAGAATCTACAACAACTATCTAATTTTCTGCTTGCTTAACTGCAATAACTGTTCCTGAACATTGATTTTTATCTACAATAGCTAAAGTAGAAGGAACAATATGACCTGTACAAAGATATAAGGTGCCTACTTTCACACCTTTTGCTACCATTAAGACACCTTTTGTAACTTTCCAATTTTTATCACTAAATATAACAACACAACCTTCATCATCTAGTTGCCCTTCTGAAAATAAATTTCTCTTTAACTTTGGAACGTGCCTTACCTCATGTAGTAGCCAATGATTCCCATTATACAACTTAATCTTGATTCTTCCCTTTCCAACAATCTGACATGGTTCATTATCTCCCAAATAAACCAGCCCAAAATCCCCTTGGACATAATCAAGAAAATAACTTCTATGGGGTGTAGCATGAAATGAAGCCCCTGAATCTAACACCCAAGAATCATTAGTATTATTAAGGGAAAGAATCAAACCATCCTCATCATATTTATTACTTACCACACTTGCCTCTTTATTTCCTTCCTTTTTGTCTCTATTTTTTGAGACCAACAATCTTTCTTTAAATGACTCGACTTACCACAGACCAACAATCCCTCATCTCTAGATTGAGACCTTTTGTCCTTTGATTTTCCTCGTGACTTCCCACAACTTCCAAAATTGTTTCCTCCTTTGTTCTGCCCCTACTTTCTGCATTCAAAACACTGTTTGATGTGGATGTTCCACCTGAGCTTTTCCTACGAATTTCTTTGCTCAAAATAACACTAACAACATCATCAAATTTCAATGTATTTGAACCATAAAAAAAATTGCTAACAACCATTACCAGGCTATTCCAACTTTCTGGAAAAGAACACATAATCAAAAGAGCCCTAACTTCTTCATCAAAGTTTACATTTATAGAATTTAATTGACTGGTAACTGTATTAAACTCATTTAAATGATCAACAACTGGCCCACCTTCTACCATTTTCATATTAAATAAATGCTTCATAAGAAATTCCTTATTCGAAGTAGAAGAATTTTCATTTAACTTCGCTAGGGTTTCCATGAACTCTTGAGTTGTCTTTTCTACTGTAATATTGAATTCCATCGATTGTGCTAGGCATAGATGAATACTTCCAAGTGCCTTTCTGTCCAAAATATCCTAGTCCTCATCAAACATTGTTGAGAGTTTCTTGGTTTTCCCTTCCAATGGCCACCATAAATCCTTCTGATAGAGGTAGTCCTCCATCTGTATCTTCCATAACTGATAGTTCTTCCCATTAAACTTCTCAACCTTTAACTTACCCTTGTCTGCCATTTCTCCCACTCAACCGTGAGACCTTCTTATAGAGGATAACTGAGCACAACCCTACTCTAATACCAATTTTTTGGGTTAGAAGATAGATATCTAACAATTAAATGCAAATTTGATCAATAAACAGAGAAAATAAAATACACAAAAAAATTAACGTAGAAAATTTAATGTGGTTCACCCAATCTAGGCTACATCCACAAAACCACAACCAACCAATGATTTTATTATCCAGTGAAAAACTTATTGCAATCTCATGATACATGAAGAGTGTATAGTATAGCATGATCAGTCACCACAAACCAACAAGTACTATACATTCGTAACAAGAAATGGGGTTTGATGCCCTAATTTTTTTTTCGTTAACACGTTAAGTTTTGTTTCCTGTTGAAATGTCAAGGTTTTTCTGTTAACACGTCAAATGAAAAAATACTAAAACCCTAATTCTAGAAGGTTCCAAAAGGCTTATTATAAGTAGTTGAGATATATGTTATGGTATGGTGTTCACGAGATTGTAATTTGTCTTGCACTAGATAATAAAATCATTGGGTGGCTAAGTTTCTATGGATGTAGTTGATATTGGGTGAACCACATTAAATTTTGTGTTGATCTCTTTTGTGTTATTCTTCATTGTTATTTTTAGGTTATTTAATTTGCATATAATTGTTAATGTTTATTTGTCTAATTTGCTTGAATTCTAACAACTGGTATTAGAGTTGCATGTATTTTGGTGGATTGGCATAAAACCTCTAGATTTGAGTGGGAGAAATGAAAGAAGGAAGATTCAAGGTTGAGAAGTTCAATGACCATAATTATCAATTATGGAAGATGAAGATGGAAGATTATTTGTATCAAAAGGATCTATGGTAGCCATTATAAAAAAAAGCAAAGAAAGATGCTACGATGTCCAATGAAGAATGAAAGATTTTGGATAGAAAGGCATTGGGAACCATTCTGTTGTGCTCGGAACCATCTGTGGCATTCACTATAACAAAAGAAAAGACAACAAAGGATTTGATGACAACCTTGGATAAATTGTATGAAAAACCCTCAGCCTCAAATAAGGTATTTCTCATGAAGCGTTTGTTTAATCTAAAAATGATTGAAGGTGGATCTGTGAAAGATCATTTAAATGAATTTAATATGATTACTAGTTAGTTAAATTCTGTAAAAGTGAATTTTGATGAAGAGGTGAGGGATCTCTTGCTTTTATGTTCTTTTCCAGAAAGCTGGAATAGCTTGGTAATGGCTGTAAGTAACTTTGTCTCTAGTTCAAATACATTGAAATTTTATGATGTTGTTGGTGTTATCCTTAGCGAGGAAATGCAACAAAAAAGAACAGGTGAGAGTTCAACATTGGGTAATGCTTTGACTGTAGAGAATAGGGGAATCTAACAAAGGAGAGAGGAAAAATCCCAACAAATTATGGGAAGTCACAAGGGAAGTCGAAGAAAGGAAGATCTAAATCTAGACGAAGAATGGATTACTGGCACTATGGAAAGCTAGGACACTTGAAGAAGGATTGTTGGTCTCGAAAGGGAAAACAAGGTGACAGACAACATGATGACAGTAAGGAAGCTAATGTTGTAAGTAATAAATTACAAGATACTTTAATTCTATGTTTAGATAATGCTAATGATTCCTAGGTAATAGATTCAGGGGCTTCATTTCATGCCACCACCAATAGGAAATATTTTGTAGATTATGTTCAAGGTGATTTTGGACAGGTATATTTGGGTGATATGAACCCTATCAGATTGTTGTAAAAGGAAATATAAAAATCAAGTTACAAAATGGAAATGAATGGTTGCTACATGAGTTAATACATGTTCCAAATTTGAGAAGGAATTTAATTTTTGTAGGAAAACTGGGTAGTGAAGGCTACATAGTTACTTTTTCAGACAAATTTTGGAAGGTCACTAAAGGTGCATTAGTAGTAGCTAAAGGTGAAGAGGTAGGCATATTGTATTTGTGTACTGGTATTACTTATTCTACATTAGTTGCTACAAAAAAAGTTGCTACTAAGACAGTTATAGCACTTGCTACAAGGACAAAAACAAAATTGTGGCATCATAGACTTGGGCACATGAGTGAGAAAGGGATGAAGATCCTTCACTCCAAAAATTTTCTACTAGTTTTGAAGTAGATTGAATTGGATTTTTGGAAAACTTGTGTTTATGGAAAACATAAAAGAGTCTGATTTCTCAAAGTTGGGAAATAGAAGAAGAGTGAGAAATTAGAGCTTGTGCATTTAGATGTATAGGGACCAACTCAAGTATCTTCTCTTGGTGGATGTTTCTATTATGTTACTTTTATTGATGATGCAACTAGGGAAACATGGATGTATTTCCTACAGTAAAAATCAAAAGTATTTGAAACTTTGAAAAGGTGGAAAGCTTTGTTTGAGAATGAGACAGGAATTTTTTTTAAGTGTCTCAAATCTGATATGGAGGAAAGTATTGCATTAGAGAGTTTGAAAATTACTATTCATACAATGCAATCCGTAGGAAGAAAAAGGTTCCTGGAATCCCACAAGAAAATGATGTGTTTAAGAGGATGAATATGACCATTATGGAGCATGCAAGAAGCATGGTATTGCATGTTGACTACCCTTACACTTTTGGGCAGATGGTGTACATACTGCTATTTATTTAATAAATAGGGGATCTTCAAATCCTTTGAATGGCGGAATTCCAGAGGCATGGACAGGTGAAAAGGTAAACTATTCATTTATAAAAACCCTTGGTTGTGAATATTTTGTCCATGTTGATATTGAAAATAGAACCAAGCTTGAGGATAAGTCTAAAAAATGTACCTTCATTGAATATGGAGTAGATGAATTTGGTTATCGGTTATGGCATTATGAAAACCATAAAATTATTAGGAGTAGAGATGTTATATTCAATGAGAAGCTTATGTATAAGTATCAACTATAGGAAAAGAAGCATGAATAGGCCAAAAAGGAATATGTGGTGTTGGATGAGATTCCAGAAAATAAAATGCTAGTGGTACTTGACGGTCAGCAACAACAAGTTATCCCACAGACTCCTGCAAGTGTTAGATGTTCTACAAGGATAACTAGATCTCCAGAAATATTTTCTCCATCACTATATTCTATATTATTAATTGATTCTGGTGAACCTGAAGGTTGTGAAGAAGCAATGCAGATAGCTACCAAAAAGTAGTGGGAGCTAGGCATGAAAGAGGAAATGGATTCCTTGCTGCAGAATTAGACTTGGGACGTAGTCCAATTTCCTACAGGAAAAAGAGCATTGCCAAATAGATGGGTTTACAAGTTGAAGGAAGAAAATGGAGGCAATAAAAGATATAAGGCTAGACTTGTGGTAAAAGGTTTTGCACATAAAAAAGGTATAGATTTTGATGAAATATTTTCTCCAGTTGTAAAGATGACTTCTATTAGAACTATTCTAAGTCTTATGGTTGTGGAAGACTTACATCTTGAATAGCTAGATGTGAAAACAACATTTCTCCATGGGGTTTTGGAAGAGGAAATATACATACAACAACCATAGGGATATGAGGTCAAGGGTAAGGAGGAATTTGTGTGCAGGTTAAAGAAGAGTTTGTATGGCCTGAAGCAAGCACCTCGATAATGGTATTTTAAATTTGATAGTTTTATGGTTAAACAAGGTTACAAAAGATGTCATTCTAATTATTGTGTTTTTTTAAAAAAATTGGGTAATTGATGAGTCTAGTTTATGGTTTAATTTTGGTTTAATTTATGATCTATTTGTTGAAGTTGTCATGGACCTTGATGTTTGAATGTTGATATTTCCTCAAAACCATAAACATTGGGCCTAATTTTATCTCTGCAAATCTTTAATGACATTGACATGTTATATGGACTATCTGTGTTAATTCTACATGTGGATTAATGAATGTTCTTTAAGATAGTTACAAATATGCAATTATTGTGTGTACTAATATTGCCATGGAAATATGATTAGAGGCCACTAAATTGAGAAGATTCTGCCAGCTAGTCATTCACCATAATGGTTGGAAAAGTGATCATACGAAGGTCAATGAGGGGAAGACTATCAACAACGGGAGATTCCTCATGCAAATTGAGTTGTAACCGCCTTGTACATGGTCTTTATTGTTGTTGAGTGAATATAGGTGTTACTATTGTGCTAAATCTACGTTGAGGCAAGCATGTCTGACTAGATTCCATGCATGCGTAACCACCTCTCCACTTTTCATGCTTTCCCTAAAGTGGCGTCCTCCTAATCTGTTGGAGTTGACCGCCTTTCTAGGTGATTAGTTAGTAGCTTATTTTCCTATAAATAAGACTCAGATGCTCCTTCTCAGAAGGTTGCATGATCTGATGATGTACTTGCATTCTTAGTTTTCAATTATACAGTTACATTACTTTATTGTACTCATGTTTTCCAATGAATAAAATGAAGTTATAAGTCTATGCATCTGGGTTTACATTAGTTTTAGAGGATACTCATCCAAGGAGGCCCACTTGGTGGGCATTCCATCCCTTAGTTTAGTTTACTTTAGTTATTACTTTTTGTTCAGTAACTAGTTAAGAATCTGGTACTGACTATTCCTGTAGCCACTAGATTTCCATTCCATGACTGTCCCTGTAGCCAAAACAGACAGAGTAGTTTCTTGTTTGTTTGCTCAGATTTTCATTTTTGTTATGCATTTCAATTCAGCATAGTTGTTGGTTGATGTTCAATAGTCATGTTATTCCTTTCCAAGTAATTTACCTTCAGCATTATGTTTTTTTTTTCTTAGTTGTAGAATGAATATGACTACTTTGGGTCCTTATTGCACATACTGTGCTGACCCATTTCAAGTTCATGTCCCTAGATTGACAAGTTAAATGCACCTTCATGATGATTGAAATGGCTATTTAGTTTAGATGTCCAATCTTTGAATCATAGCTGTAAGGGCTTAGTTGTTAAATCATTGTAGGAGGCCAACAATAATGATAGCTATATTCTCTTGTTACTTTATGCTGATGACATGCATGTTGTTGGGTCTAACATGCAGCATATTAATGAACTTAAGGAGAAATTAGAAAATTCATTTGCTATGAAGGATTTGGGTGTAGCAAAATAAATCCTTGGTATGAGAATCACACATACAGGACAAACAAAAAATTATTTTTGTCTCAAAGTGAGTATGTAGAGAAGGTGTTGAAAAGGTCTAACATGTAGAATGCAAAAATAGTTAGTACACCATTTTCTAGTCATTTTAAGTTGACTAAGGAGATGTGTCCAAAGACACAAGAGAAGGAAGAAAAAATGTATAAGATACCATATGCATCAACAGTTGGTAGCTTGATGTACGCAATGGTATGCACAAGGCCAAACATTGCACATGCTGTGGGAGTTGTGAACAGGTATATGAGAAATCCAGGAATTGAACATTGGAATATGATAAAATGGGTTATCTGATATTTAAGAGGTACTACTTCAAAGAAACTATGTTTTGGAGGAACAAATTCTACTATAAAAGGATATGTTGACTCTGATCTGGTGGGTGACATTGATAGTATCGGGAGTACTAAAGGGTATGTTTTTACTGTAGGAGGTACTGCAGCCATTTGGATTTCAAGGCTGCAAAAGGTTGTTATGCTTTCAACTACTAAAGATGAGTATGTTGTTGCTACAAAAGCTAGCAAGGAGTTGATTTGGTTACAATGTTTTTTGGAGGAATTGGGACAACGACAAGAAGATAGCCCTTTGTACATGTTGTCTCCTAATAGTGCACCATTGCTGAGTTGCAAAGCTTAGCATATTGGAGAAACATGAGAATTTTTCTAAGGTTGTGGGTCACCTAAACCAAAAAAAACCTCTAGAGAATGCTGGCTCTTATGGTACTCACCTAAACTACTTCTTGTTGGGAAAAGGGTAAGAAAGATTGCATAAATTGAAAAAAACTAAACTCTAAGGGTGATGTACCAAAACATTAACTAAACTTGTAACACAACTTATACGTGCAGTTTCAATCAACAACAAAGCCTAACATGCAAAATTTAATACTAATATGTTTTTGCATAAGCATTTCATGAGGAGGATATAATGCACACAATCCTAGCAGGAAATATAGTTTTCACAACTTGAATTATTTGCACTCCAACACAACTCACAACCTACAAAAATCATATACTTTATGCACAAAGGTGCTACTAATGAGACAAAACAACAAGGAACGAGATAAATTCACATGTAATTCCATTCTGTGACTGTTCTTATAGCCAAAGCAGACAAAGTAGTTTCCTGTTTGTTTGCTTAGATTTTCATTTCTGTTATGCATTTTAGCTTAGCATAGTTGTTGGTTGATTTTTAATATTCATGTTATTCCTTTCTAAGCAATTTACCTTTAGCATTATATTTTTTTTTCTTAGTTATAGAATGAATATGACTACTTTGGATCCTTAGTGCACATATTGTACTGACCCATTTCAAGTTCACGTCCCTAGGTTGACAAGTTAAATGCACCTTCATGATGATTAAATGACTATTCAGTTTAGATGTCCAATCTCTGAATCACAGTTGCAAGGGCTTAGTTATTAAATCATTTTAGGAGGCCAATATTTTTGGTGCCATTGCTGGGGATGGTGTCAAAATAGGGAGTTATTTGGAGTCATTGATAGCTTTCTTGTTGTAGTATTTTTGAAAGTTTTTTCTTAGTATACCCATCATTTAGGAAAGTAATGATCCACTATTATTTTTCCAATTCTTTGTGTGAGTTCGTTGATAGTGAGTTGATACTGAATGCATAGAGGAAGGAGGAGAGATGCTCATGGGAGATTCCTTCCTAACAATTCTAATCCATTCCAGCTAGTTGAATATCAGAACCCGCCAAGAGAGGAAGAAGAAGAAGATCCACACCCTTTTGCTAATGCATTTCCTGATCTGACTAGTTTTGAGATTTCCTTTGAAGATCAAAATCAGTTTGAGAATCCCTTTGTTTTGGAATTGCATCAAGTAGGCATGGGTGATGCAAATAGAAATAGACCTAATCAACCAACTTTTCCTTTCCCCATTGCTCATCAGAATGAAGTACACAACCTAAAAAATATCCCTGCTTCAATCCTTCCTATGTTCTATGGACTTGCCATAGAAAATCTTGATACCTTCTTGTTCGAGTTTGACATACTCTGCAAGAGTTATGACTATACCACCAATTCCCATAGGCTTAAGCTATTTCCTACCACTTTGAAAGAAGCTGCATTAAGATGGTTCATGAGCCTAGGAAGAAGTATTGTGGAGACATGGGATGACATGAAGAAAAAATTCCTTGAGAAATATAGGGAATATTGTAGGGCAGTGACATGAGAGGAGATGGCATTTTCAGGATGAGCAAAAGGAAGATGAGAGCCTAGGGGATTATATTGCAAGGTTTCTATTTTTCCTACAAAAATCTCCACACCATACACTCAATGAAGACTCACAAAAGCTGTTTTTCTTGAGAGGATTAATGACAATTGCACTGATGCCTTAGACTTGATAGGAGGAGATATCTCCCAAGTTCCTTGGGAGGATATCAAGAAGATATGCTAGAAATACTCTAGGGTAGCTTCAAAGAAAGAGAAAGCTTACCAATATTTTATAGGTAAGTCATCTACCAATGGAGTTGTTGGACTCAAGGAACATTGAGAGGGGGGGTGAATTAGTGTTCCACAATATTTTAAACTTTGACCCAGACCTTAAACTATCAAAAACAATATTTAAACTTCAATATGGATCATAAACCAATCACTACATTTAAACTGAAATAAACATGTAAGCACATTAAAGAGACAATCAAAACACCATAACATGAAGCTTTTTACGTGGAATCCCTGTTAGGGGAAAAACCACAGTGGAGATTAATCCACAATGTATACTCTGTTAAAATTATGAAGAAAAAGGAATGCACATGCATTCAAGCACATTGCCTAGAGCTCACTGCTCAAAATAAGGAAGGCTCACTGCCTTACAAAATGTTTGTGATTACAACAAAATGTTGAACTGAGAAGATAACATCTACAAATGCTTGAATTCAGTTCTAGTGAAGCACATAAATCAAATTCTGGACCTTCTGTCTGATTTTGCACTTCGCTTTGCTTTGTCTTAATTCACTTCACAAAATCCTCTTAAGAAAAATTCACTCAATTGATCTTTTGATATTCACACATGTATCTGCTATGCTCTATTCACCCACTCACACACCAAAATGAATTGTCCGAACTCGCATATATATCCGCTAGCAAGAATTCAACCGTTACATGTCAGCTTCAAATAAAATACAAAATATTCTCCATATGTCGGCTCAGATCATGAACAATTTATGATGCACACCCACACAAGTTGGCCAAATCATAGCTGAGACCCAAAAAAAAATTATTTGAACATAAAACATTTAAACAATTACTCCTTATACATTCGCAACATGCTACATTCATTAGGTCGACCACAAAGAGTTAATAAACAAAAAAACATCCTGTTGGATCTTCTAACTTGTACACCGATTAATGCAATACCATAAAACTTAACAAGAAGATAACATATATGCTTAACAGCCTATCCTAGGGATCCACAACTCAAACTGATGATTCAGTGAAGCATATAGAATGACTAACTGATCGGATACCCTGTTGTTCATGCTTTCTATCAGTAACACACTATTCTTGACTTTTCCTGCCGGTATTCCAACAATCTCCCCCTTTGGCATTGATGGCAACACTTAGTGAAAAATGACTAAGTGTCGGAGCCAAAACTCAAAAATTCAAAACACAACAAAGCACTGACCCCCCTTAGAATGTCAAGGAATTTTTCACTGCATTCTCTCCCCCTTTGACATCAATGACAAAAATTTACTACTCTCTTTCCTTTTGCTAAAATATTTACTGCACTCTCTCCCCCTTTGTGAATGCAAAAATTGATCAAAATTTGAAGAACTACAATTGCTGCACAAGTCAGAAAATTATTTTACACTTATCTCTCATCTCCAAAAGAAATTTCTTCCAAGCATCTACTGCAATCCCAATAATTATTATCAAACTATTATTTTATGATGTCCTATTGATGATCTGGATAAGGGATTCCAAAATTGTAATCACTTCCAACTTCTCTCCTTTCCTCAAGATCTCAATTAATTGCTCCAATCTACATTCAGTTAGATCCTTCACTTTCCATAAAGTATCCATAAGAGTGTTTCTGGCAAAGTGAACCTTTGCATGCTCAGCTTGCAACTCATGAATCTTTTTCTTTATTGTACCTTCCTGGTCTTGAAACATGTTATAATCTTGACCAATTTTGTTCAACTCACTTTCAATTTGCTCCAAGTTGTCTTTGTATTTACCAACCACATGAGGCCACCGAAGGAAATAATTGTAGATGTAATTTATTGAGTTTATACATTGCCTCAACACATTCATTTGCCTTTTTAATTTTGTAAGAGATAGCCTGAACTGCTCCTTCAAATGAAGAATTATTTCTTCCTCTTTCCTATCTTGAGGCTCAGAGGCCATAGTCTCCCTGATACATTCAATCATTTCTTCTAGAAGTATATTTTTCAAACTTTCCAATTCAATGTTATTGAGCACAAAATAACTACCTAGAGTGCTTTCAATTAGGTCCTGCTCATATGAGGGTCCATCTAACCATATGTCAACAATCTTCTGCATTCAATTTTCCTCTTGAAAAATCTACAATATCTTTGTTTTGAATAAAGCACCTTCTTTATCGCTTCCTTCTGCTATTATTACATCCGTTTCAACTGATTCCAGTTCATCTCTTGGAGTGTATTCATCAGAATCTTCATTTGGTATATCCACAATTATCTATTCTTTGCCTTTTCCTTCAGATTTAGGAGACTTATGTACTGAAGGAGTGTCATCAAAAAATTCTAGAGCTCTTTTCTACTTCCTTTCTATTTTATCGGAAGATGATCCAACTTCAAGTGATTTCTCCAGAAAGGGAATGCTAGTTTCTCCAAACTTTCCTAGCAACTCTCTAAATAAATTTTCATGAACTTTCTCACAATTTTTCAGAGTATTGAAATGTTCAAAAATTTCCTTACAAACCAGTTCATTTTCCCTCCATGCCACATTATTGATCTGAGGCAGACAATTCAGAAAATACATCATGATATAAATGATCAGAGTATCAAACTTGAAGGGGTAATCTCCATCCATTGTCAGTTGCACATTTTCCATCAGTTGATCTTTTAACAAACTACACAGGTCAAAGTCTTGGTCCTCCATTATCATTTTATTTGAAATGTAAACTACACCTACCAAGGTTGATCCTTCCCTGTTTCTGAAGAAAATTTTGTATGAAATTCCATGTGCAATGTACCTCGTTATTGGATCTTTGATCGTTCAAATTATCAGAGGCCTTTGATCTCTTGTTACTTCGGTTAGGGTTTCAACTTCAATGTTCTAAATCGACTTCTTTTTTGAGATTTCCCTGACATTGCATAATCCAGTTAAATTTCTGATCACCTCTTTTGAAATGAGATAGGGTTTATCTAGAGTGAGAGTTTCCTCATTCAATTTGTTCAAGATAAACCTAACCACTTCCACGTTGTCAAAATAAGGAAATTTATTCCAAATGTCCAAACTTCTATGTTTTGCACCTTCAAGCCACTTCAATTCATTGACCGACAACATATTTCTTACATCCCTGATCTTCCTTCTACTATATTCATCCAAATTCACTATTCCTTTTATTTGCTTCATTTTACTTTCCGTACCGAACAAGGTTTTTCTACCAAGGACACAATTAGAAATTCTACGAGTAACTGAAATACATGATGAGTTTGCTGCTCAATTGACTTGACTCCTTCGAGATTCTGTTGCAAATTCTTTCATTCTATTGTTCTTCAATGCAAGGTGATAAATGAGGGTTCCAAATACCCTTTTATAACTTGTGCACCTAATCATTTTAGCCACATTAAATATTTTTCTCTAGGAGTTTCGGTTACTCTGGTTTCTCAGACAAGAAGAGAAGAATTCATCTACGGACCTTCTAGATCTCAAATTTCTACACAAATGATCATGAATACATTTGAGGACTAATGGCACAACTACTAAAAATTCATGCATTTTGGTGCCAACTACTGACAGGGGGACAAAGGATTTTGTTGAAAAAATCCCCCTAGGCCAATGACCTGAGATCAATTTCCAGAGGAATTACCTGAGGTAGCTTCCGGTATGCGCTTATCAGATTCACTCTTCTTTATCCATGTTTTCTTCATCTGATCTCTTATCTCTTCCACAATCACTTTTCCTTTTCCTTTGTCATCTTTCTGTGAAATTCTTCCTTTGTATACCAGACCTCTTCTGTCCATGTTTCTGTTCTTGCAAAATCTTGCAGTGTGACCAAATCTGTTGAAATTGTAACACACCAGATTTCTTTGTCTAGACCATTCATTCCATTGATTTCCTCTTGATCTACATTGATTAGTAACATGCCCAAATCTTCCACATGTGTAGCATTTGACATTCCTTACATTGATAGACATACTTTTGCATTCAATTGACTTATGACCAACTTATTGCAACTAAAACACTGATCGAGAAATGATGGACTGTTTGAATTTACTTTACTTCTACACTGAGAAGCCATATGACCAAGTTTATTACAAGAAAAGCAATAACCATTAAACTTCTTAGCATTGGGTTGTCTTACCGGATACCTTCTGCCTTTGTTCATCTGATCTCTTTGTCTAGAATCTTTATGTTCATATCCGAAGCTTTCTTCCTTCTCATATCCAAGACCTCACTTATCATTTGCATCCTTATATCCTTTAGCCAACTCATCCAACTTAGCACAACTAATCCTAAACTTCTCCTTGTATTCATTTGCAGTAGTGAGTTCATCTTTGAGAATAACTATCAGTCTTTCAAGCTCTTGTTCATTATTTTTGGATTGCTGCAATTCAATCTTCAACTGAATGAATCCACTATTAACTCTACCACATTCTTCAAATTTTTATTTTAAGGAATAGGCCATATTTTCCTCATTCTTCTTCCTTTCTTCAATTTCCTTAGTTAGCTTCATCGCCACAGATTCCATCTCAAGCTTTAGAGTAGCATTGTCCCTAGCAAGCTTTTCACATTCTTCAATTATTTCTTTTAGGGTCTGATTTAGGTGAACATCTTCCAAGATTTTATTCTCTTTCTGCTTCAACTGATCAAAATTTTCCTTCTTCTTTTCACTTGAATTATTAATTTTTTCCTTCAGTAATTGAATGAATATTTTGGAATCCACAAGATTTGATTTTAATTCCATGACTTTTGCTTTAGATTGATCAAGATCATCAAGTGCCACCATAAGCTGTTGTTGAAGACCACTAGAGTCCATTGTATTTCAAGATCCACCTCAACCTCTTAAACTTTCTAAAGAAGAACATGCTCTGATACCAATTGTTGGACTCAAGGAACACTGAGAGGGGGGATGAATTAGTGTTCCACAATATTTTGAATTTTGATCCAGACCTTAAACTATCAACAACAATATTTAAAATTCAATAAGGATCATAAACCATTCACAACATTTAAACTGAAATAAACATGTAAGCACATTAAAGAGACAATCAAAACACCATAACATAGATTTTTAAGTGGAAATCCAGTTAGGGGAAAAACCATAGTGGAGATTAATCCACAATGTATACTCTATTAAAAGTATGAAGAAAAAGGAATGTACATGCATTCAGGCACACTGCCTAGAGCTCACTGCTCAAAATAAGGAAGGATCACTACCTTACAAAATGTTTTTGATTACAAAAAAATGTTGAATTGAGAAGATAACATCTACAAATGCTCGAATTTAGTTCCAGTGAAGCACATAAATCAAATTTTGGACCTTTTGTCTGATTTTTCACTTCGCTCTGCTTTGTCTTAATTCACTTCACAAAATCTTCTTAAGAAAAATTCACTCAATTGATCTTTTGATATTCACACATGTATCTTCTCCGCTCTATTCACCCACTCACACACCAAAATGAATTGCTTAAACTCCAAATATATATATCTACCAACAAGAATTCAACCATTATATGTCATCTTGAAATAAAATATAAAATATTCTCCATATGTCAGTTCAGATCATGAAAAATTTATGATGCGCACCCACACAAGTCGGTCAAACCATAGCTAGGACCCAAAACAAAATTCTTCAAACATAAAACATTTAAACAATTACTCCTTATACATCCATGACACACTACATTTATTAGGTTGGCCACAAAGAGTTAATAAATAGAAAAACATCCTTCCAGATTTTCTAACTTGTACACCGATTAATGAAATACCATAAAACTTAACAATATGATAACATATATGCTTAACAGTATATCCTAGGGATCTACAACTTAAATTGATAATCTGGTGAAGCATATAGATTGACTAACTGATTAGATAACCTATTCTTCATGCTTTTTGTCGGTGACACACTGTTCTTGACTTTGC
This sequence comes from Sequoia sempervirens, assembly GCA_007258455.2. Classification (NCBI taxonomy): domain Eukaryota; kingdom Viridiplantae; phylum Streptophyta; class Pinopsida; order Cupressales; family Cupressaceae; genus Sequoia; species Sequoia sempervirens. Next base: position 101,460,121 of record VDFB02000363.1, on the reverse strand, counting down.
CTATCCGTATGACCAAATTCTAAACTACGGACCACAATAATGACTCCAGTTGCCATTAGTGGCAACACTACAAGCCATAAACAATCTTCCAAAGCCATATTCCAATAGGAGTTTCAAGAATGGAGATTACTCATTTGCTGGCATACTTCAAGAAATACATATAAACAATCTAGCTACTCAGCTGGATACACTTCAGGTCAAGAAAAAATAAGAGGAGGTAGAGGCAATGTTGGTAGAATATTTCCACCATTGTAGAAAAAAGAAGGATTACATATGCAAGATGATAGCTAATATTGATAGCAAGTAGATTGCACCTGAGTTCAAGCCAATCCAGGTTGAAGAAGACCAGTCTACTATGTTGCACAAAGGAGGCCATGGGCTCTAAGACAAGGTATGCCACCAGATCCACTCTCTTTTGTTGGGCCATATTTCAATTCTTATTTATCTAGTAACCAATGGCAACCCCCATATCCATCCAACTATGGAGGATATCCACCACAACTTTGGAGTAACCCTCCAAATACCTGGCCAAATCATCAAAACTCTCCACCCTAGTGGCAACAACATTAGGGGAATTGGTAGCAGTTTCAAGGAAATTGGCAGCCATCCCCAGTAAATTGGCAACAAACAAATCAATGGAGGGGAGGATACTAATGGCCAAACAAACCAAATAGTTACATGCAACCACCTTCTTAGCCCCAACAACTTGCTCTAATGCCTCCCCCTGCTAGTTCAAGTTCAAATGCACCTAAACCTACTCAGCTACCAGCTCAGCCCACACCCAAACCAAATAACAAACCATAAAAAAAACTAGTATACTCTACAGATCCAAATCAATTCCCTGCATATGTCGTGAGTGTGATATCCACTTACGTTTAGGAACTAATTTTCTAGATCCTTCCACACCCTTTATCACTGAGCTTCCTATGGAAGAAGAGGAGCCTTTGAATACCCCCATTCAACCCATTGCGCCTAAGAATCCTAAACCGGTTCTAGTCAAGCAGATTGCACAAACACCCCCATTTCCTCAAAGGTTAGAAATTGTGCAGGAAAGGAAGAAAAAGAGGAAATTTTTTTTGACATTATAGATCAGCTGAAGCATATATGTGTCAAGATACCCCTATTTCATGTCATAAAAGATGTTCCAATCTATGGCAAGGAAATTAAGGAAGCATGCCTTAAGAAGCCAGGTAGGAAGAGGAAAGACCCCACTACGGTTCAGGTGGTAGGACAACTAGCTAACATCATGCTTGGGAAAGTGACTATTCCCAAATATAATGATCCAGGGAGTCCTGTGGTAGGAGTTGTTATAAATGGAATCCAAATAAAGAATTCTCTAATTGACTTGAGAGCAGCAATCAATATAATGATCAAGGATATCCTGCAACAACTAAATATTACAAGCATGAGACCTACTCCTTCTGTCTAGTAGCTTGTAGATAGTTCAACCGTTAAACCTAATGGTGTAGTAGAGTACCTTGTGGTAACTTTGGAATGATGGGAGTACCCAAAAAATTTCATGATTCTTTCTCCTAAAGCCACATCGGTGGGTACCCTATCATTCTAGGAAGACCATGGTTAGCAACATCAGATGAATATATTGGATGTAGGATAGGAGACATGACCATTTATAATGGAAAGAGCACCAAATTTTTTTTTCTCTACCCTCCTGCTCAACCATCCCATGATCTGGATAATTCTATTTGGCCACATGTTGGTGAAGAGGCTGAGGAAGTTAATTCTATGGCACAACTTATGATGTTAGGGAAAATCTCTTTCACGCAACTTCAAGATAAAGATGAAGTATTGGATAACATCATTCAAAATCATTGTGAAGTGGAGGAAGCATCATCTTCTCATTCTGTTGTTCCAGTCAAGACACTTATGCCTACTCTTCCTGCAACCACTCTTCCTGCAGACATTCTTCTTGCAGCCAAACTTCCTACAACAATAGGTATGTCTCATACATTTTTTCTGCATGAACTCAAACTACCAAGCATTAGTGAAGCAACTATGATATAGATAACTACAAAAGTGCAAGTAGGAGAAGGAAAACATTTGCACATCAACAACAAATTGAGTGAAGAACAACAATTGTCATTGACAACCTTACTGAAGACCCACCAACATGCATTTATGTGGGACTATCATAATATGAAGGGATTGGACCCTAAGCTTTGCACTCATAGAATTTACATTAGAGATGATTGCACCTTGGTGAGACAACCACAAAGAAGAATTAACCCTACACTAAGAGAAATTGTAAAAGGGGAACTACAAAAATTTCTAGATGTAGGATTTATCTACCCCATTTCAAATAGCCAGTGGGTGCCTCCATTGGTGATTGTGCCCAAGAAAGGAGGGAAATGGCGAGTTTGTGTTGATTACAAGGAACTTAATGCTACCACCAAAAAGGACCATTTTCCCTTACCTTTCATAGATCAAGTTTTGGACTTGTAGGAAAGTAGTACTTTTCTTTTCTAGATGGATTCAACGGCTACAACCAGATCCAAATTGCACCTGAAGATCAGGAGAAGACCACCTTTATCTATCCGTAAGGAACCTATGCCTACTCGGTACTTCTATTTGGCTTATGCAATGCACCCACAACTTTTCAGAGGGCAGTCATTAGCATATTTTCATATATTTCTCATGATTGCATGGAAATTTATATGGATGATTTCACCACCTATGGTGGTGATTTCAATGAAGCATTGGAAAATCTCAGGAGAGTCCTACAGAGATGTGAAGACCATAATCTATCTCTAAACAATGAAAAGTGTTTCATGATGATGTAAGAAGGTGTATTTCTTGGCCACTACATCTCTCACAAAGGAATTCAAGTAGATCTTGCAAAGATTGAGGTGATCACAAATCTACCCACACCTTTCAAAAAAAAGATGTTAGGAGTTTCTTGGGCTATGCAGGCTATTATAGGTGTTTTGTTAAGGATTTAAACAAAATAGCACACTACTGTATTTGACTCCAATTTTTGACGAAAATTTGTTGAAATATCAACAACCTATTGTCAGAATACTGACGAATCACTGAAATAATTTTTGTCATTAAATTTTTGTCGCTTTTCTGACTAGCTTTAAAACATTGAGCTCATGACTCAGCTTCGTCGGTTGCCACCACGAAAAAGGGATTTGGTGCTTGTCAGAATATCGATGAAATGATAATTGATCTAACGACGAACAATAGACAAAACACAAGTGGCTTGCCTTTGTGAAACCGTCAGAACAGTAGAAGTTCATCGAAATTGCGAAAAAATAGGCAAGTCATTATGATGAAAGTTTCATCGGATGTATTACAAATATCGGTGAAAGATCAAGATTGTTACAATGATCAAAATTGCCTGAGAATATATATTGGGAGGACTGGCCCGTGGTCTCAGCGATGAAGTTTCATCGGCGAGATACTCATCTTGTCTCATCGATGAAGCATGAGGGAAGCATATTAGCAAGCCATATACCATCAGAGTAAGTTCTAAATTTCTACCCGACCCGCTATGTCACACCGATAAGCTTACATCGGCAGGAGTCTTGGTGACATACTTGAGATTGAAAGAACAACAACAAAAGTTCATCAAAATTGCGACGAAATAGGAAAATCATTACGACGAAAGTTTCGTTAGATGTATTGCAATTTCGTCGGATGTTTTTGGAGGTTTGTCGGTTGCTTTCATCAAAAGTTCGATGAAACAATGCAATTTAAAAAAAAAAACTATTCCTTCAAATGTAGGCATATCAATGAAAGATCAAGACTGTTACAACAATCAAAATTTCCTGAGAAGATATATCAGGAGGACTGGCCTGTGGTCTCAGCGATGAAGTTTCATCGACGAGATACTCATCTTGTCTCATCGATGAAGCACGAGGGAAGCATATCAGTAAGACATAACCATCAGAGTAAGTTCTGAATGTCTACCTGATCTGCCATGTCACGTCGATAAGATTACATTGGCAGGAGTCTTGGCGACATTCTTGAGATTGAAAGAATAATCATTGGGGAGACTCGCCACATCAGGGAAACTGTAGAATATCCTAGCGATACATGATCTCTTGCTGATGAAGATACAAATGGATCAAAATAATTATTAGGGTGACTCTGGGTGATATTTGATGTATAAGACATTTCTGAAAGGACATGTCCTTTCAAACATTTGATGTATAAGTATCCATTTTTTATATCAAAAGGAGATAAGCGAATAAGAAAAAAGAATATTGTTGATAGTTTTTTTTTTGTAATGATGTTTTCATCAAAAAGACTCAAATGCATGCATGAAGTTCAATGAATTTAATGAACATATATGAATTTATGGCTTAGTCTTTGGTATCATCTGTCTATGGAATTATACAGTTATTGGGAAGTACAAAAAATTATATATAGGTAAAAGCTTCAATAATTCTATACAGTTCAAGAAAAATTCAAGGTTATTAATTCATGTCATTCTATACATTCTACAAATCTAAGTTGAATGCAACTAATTTGCAAATACTACAAGTCATCATCAACACTAACAACTTTAAAGTCACAACTATTGGTCCAATATTGATAAAAATATTGGGCATTATATAAACCACTACTATCACAATTGTTGAAATATGCTCAGCTATTGGGTCCTCTCCCTAGATTAAATTAAGGAAAACATTATTGTAAACACAATATGTATAGAAGAATATGAATGTAAAGGAAAACGGATATTAGCAAAACATAAATGTAAATAAAAGTAGTGTGAGCAGAAAAATGAATCTAAATTGGTCTTGAACAAATAAAATCATACCCAATTAACATTAAGTTATACTGACCTTGTATTCATTTCCATTGTCAATCTTGAAGGTTACTTTGATGCCTTATGTAGAAACTCTCTAGCCACAAGGCAAGAGAAGGCGGGAAAACCAAGTGTATATTGATGACTTCTTGACAATAAAAAAGAAACAAGCAACCAGTCAACCCTATTAGAATAGAATAATCTTATGAGTTGATTTTATTTGTTTTACTGGCTAATGGATAGTGAACCTAGTTCTCTTGAATTGAGATACTACTAAGATGTGTTGACTACAAATATTCTGCTTCAATCTCTATAAGTTACTTTTGTCTTAAATATATTCAAGATAACTCTGCAAAAAAAATCCCTGATCTGTTAGAAATTATGTAGATTATTTTGTTAATACTTCTCTATTTTGATATTTTCTTTAAAAAATTCATAGAAAGATATGTAATTCCATATTTGAAACATACATATTTTAATTTTACTAGTTCTATAATTATAGGATATGATTCCAACAATTGTGAAACGCATTGGAAATATGCTAGATGAATGAAGTAAACCATGCAATTGGTAGGTGTAAAGCCAAATTCCTTAACCCTTTCCAACATCCTTCTTGCCTATTCTAAAACATGTGCTTTGGAACAGGGCATGAAAATCCATCTAAGTATAATGAAAAGGATATTTTTGTCAGATATTATATTACAGTAAGTTGAATGAATGTAAGTAGAGAAATTTTTGCATACCTACAAAGGGTACAAAATTTCATGGTTAAGTGGAAGCCTCCCATCAACAACAAGATCCAAATATCCATGTATCTATCTCAATTGAGCCTCTAAACCCTTCAGAGCTGTCAAATTTTCCACTAACCTGTTATGTACAAAAGTCAAATTATAGGGTTATGTCACCACTAAAAACAAAAGAAACAGAGCTTTGAAACCTAATCCACACACAACACAATGCGGTATTCATACAAAGCCATACAAACAAACTAAACTCAAAACATTGGAATGGAAACAACTTCAAATTATGATGCAGAGCATGGATTCACTTTACTCAACTGGAGGCACATTTCACAATAATGGGTTCTTCATCTAAAACATTTGTACGAGGTTCAAATAGGAAAGAGATTGATGAAAGATAGAGGAATTAAAAAGATACTTGGATGTAGTTGGATTGAAGGCCATAAACTGGTACATGTTTTTTGTGTAGGAGTCATATCACATCCACAAACATGGTAGAGCTATGCAAAGCAGGATAAATTGGCTTGGAAAATGAAGGCATCAGGGTATAAAGAATCATTTTTCTACTGCCATAGTGAAAAGTTAGCACTTTCTTTCATCTTTGCATATTGGTTTGATGCTTCAAATGATGAATTTCTTATATTGAAAAGTGCATTACCTTATTTAGCTTCTCTTTATTTTGAGAATAGTTTAATATTCTCTACTTAATAGGGCCAACCACGTGATAGTGGAAGCTCATTTGGCCTCTCCCCCCCTCACATCACTCTCAATTCCCCATACCTGATCATATAACATTAATCATTCATTTATCCACTAATAACATATAACATTCATTCATTAACATAGAACATTCATTCATTAACATTCATTCATTAATAACATATAACATTCATTCTTTGAGTTTTTACATATTATAAAAAATATGGTTGTCATAATATGATTACAATTACTTTTTTTTTGTTTCTTTTTTGAAGCTAAAAGAAGTTGAAGTGGAGTATCATTTTTCTAAATCATTTGTCTACCCTTCAGTTGTTCTACCTTTTTCTCATGATCTTAATGTACGCCTAGTCATGTACTCATGACGTGGATGCCACTGCAAGGGGGTCTACTGTTATAACAAATAAATGTTAAATTGATATGTTTTATTATTATTGTTACAAGTATTTCATTAATTAAAAAAACATTAGAGTGGTTCTCTTTGCCTGATGGGGCCACATCATGTTCCTGATCTTTTCTTATAGCTTCATGCTCAACATGCTGAACACCCTCTAAATCTTGATCTGGAGTTGAAACACGAAATGTTACATTAATTAATACACCAATTGTAATTAAATATGTTTAAAAGAACATTAGAGTGGTCCTCTTTACCTGATGGGGCCACATCATGTTCTTGATCTTCTCGAGCCTGATCATGCTCAACATGTTGATCACACTCTACATGCTCTAAATTTGAAACACGAAAGGTTACATTAATTAATACACCAATTGCAATTAAATATGTTTAATTGCATTAATCCATATTGTGTTTTGTATAGCATATGAATACATCCAGTACCGGGATGCACACCATGAACTTCATCTACAAGTTGTGCTCCACCCTCACCAGGATGCATTCCAATGTCGTGCAGTATTATCATTGCTTGTCTATTTAAAACAAATAGGCACATAATTACTTTATGGTGGAAATTAATATTGAATAGATTGCACAAGTATTCAATCTTAAATAAACTTTATTGAGTTTATTTACCTACGTGTCAGATGCAGTGGAAGATTGTGTTTACCCAGTCAAGACTCTTAGGCATTCAATCACAACTCCATAGCCTTGTTGGAAGGAAATCTTCAGGTCCTCTTTTGTGGGTGCTCTGTTGAATTCAGAGCCCTACATTTTTGCATAAGATCATGAATTTTGCTTCTATGGTGTGATAAAACCAAAATTGTTTGCAATTTATTATTTGGATGTAATATTTCATTTGTTGATACTTACAATTTGTGCAACTAATTTTATATAACCACCATAGCCAAGTTTGTGTTTCCTGTGTTTTTCTAGTCTTACCTTTGTTGCCTTCAATGTGTCGAGCAGCCTATGAAAAGTTTGAAATACGTTAGATTATGTAAAAAGAAAGAGTAATCAGTATATAATTACATTTTTGATAATATCACATACCTTCCTTGGCCCAGTGGTGTCTTTCCTTTTCTCTTTTCAACCTTCTCCTTTCCATTTGACACCAGGTCCTTCCACTCCTTTGGAATCATGGGGGGACATTCATACTTTTTGTTCTTCTCTAAATGTGACCTATATTGGTCCCTCACATACTTTAGATAGGTACCAACTTTCTTAAGGACCTTGTTTCAGTTGAATGCTTTATCATCAAACAACACAACTAAACGGTTAATGAGCTCATCTTTTAAATCTTGATTTTGGGCATTCCACCGTGTACGTATGGTGGGCCCAAAGAGCTCCAATGTAATATCACTTAGATGTTTATAAAAAATATCATTTCTTGCAAAATGATCATGGGATCATTAGTCTAAAAAGAGTGATCAATAAGTAAATTTCAATTGGATTATATATAATAATAATTAAAATATTTTAAAGTACCTGGGACCTTCTCTATCTTTATGGGAATGAAATCCTCAGTCACCACAAATGTGATCAGAAATATTTCCGTACTAGTAATACGTGAAGATCTAGGAAATGTTGCTAAAACATCACCAGTACTAGTGGCCTCTGTATCCCTAGGTACATGTCCTGATGCATGTTCTGGCATGTGTTCATTGCTAGAGGGTGCACTATCAGATGTCTGCATGCTATGTGTTGCTGACGTTTCAGTCGACAATATAGGCACAAATGATGGGGTTGGATGATGTGATGTATGTGTAGGAAGATCATGATGGACACTTGTACCAACCCCTACTCCTCGGGAAGCACCTTGAATACCCTGATCATGGCTAGCAACATCATGAGGATGCAAAAAATATTGTAAAAATAATGCATATTTTAGTTTATGACATAAAAGAGTACAAAATATAAAACCATGAATGATCTTATGTTATAATTAAAAACCTCATGACAGCTTGCAAGTTTTGTGCTTTCTCAGTCAATATTTTAACCCTCTCTCTTATCTCATCTGTTTGAGGCACTATGAATAACAACTGAAGGATTTCTTCATTGCATTTTTTTGGTTCTTCCTTATCATATCGAGAGGGTTTGTTGAATATGATATGTAATCATCACATAAAAGTGACTGCACCTCCCTATGGATGCTCTCCTCTACTTCTGGTGCCTTTCCCTGATCAACCGACTGCAACGAGAATATTAAAAATATTATCAAAATTAACCCAATAAACTCATGAAAAAAACATAATAATAAAACATTTTTCTCGTATCTAATTTGTACAATTACAATGAGCTAAATTTGTCGGGTAGAAGCACTTGAAGATGCATCATGATTTGTGCTCTAGGTCGGAGCCTTCCCCGTATGATCAATGTCCTACTGTGACAAAAATTAAATATAAAAAAACATTATCAAAATGAAACCAATAGACTTACGAAGAAAACATAATAATAAAATGGTATATTGGAGTCATTAATTGGAGGTTGGGTAAAATGGTATATAGTATATACCAACCCCATAGTAACTATGTTTGTATCTAAGTGATTCAAATTGTAATCAATTAGCAACTCTTCCCCTACAGTTATTGATTTTATCACACATGCAAATACACGGTTTCCCTCGCATGCCTCGAATATGCAATTGAGTTGCTTATTTGTTGACCCAGGTTGTGTACTATTTATAAACCCTACAATATTCCTTGATGCTTTTGGCCTTCCGTCAATGTACATAGCCACTCCTTTATTTTGATCCTTATCTTTTAGTTGTATATAATTTGTTGATAGTGCATACCTATGCATACTTCATGTATATCAAACCAACTGCATCTAATCTTTGTAACTGTAATAGGGTCCGACATACTCCATCAATTCATTAACTTTTTCATAACAGACCTTTATGTCATCCATACAAAATAGGCCCAAACCATGTAATGACGATGGTGCTATATGATATATCCTCTCATTGACACAAAAATCAATGTTTATTGGAGGAAGTTCCTTGGGTACCCATTGTTTCCATAGTTTTTTGTAACTCAAGGGCACCTCGATGTCGCCTATGCTCTCATCATCATAAGAACATGACCCCCCTTCAACAAGAAAAAATTTCATGCGTTTACAAAATTTTCTTCCAATATTTTGACCTCTAGTTGATCTCCCTCTTTTAGACCTACTACATGTCTCACTTTCCTCTTCTCTTCCTGAATTTCCCTTGCTTGAGGAAGATAGATCTAAAAAAAACCTATTTGGTGGTACCTGCACTCATAAGGATGTTGGATGAAGTTCTTTCATGGTGATGTGATCCCAAGGTGACATTAAGATTAATCTATTATTTCATCTCTAGAATTTGACAGGTTATAAGGTAATCAAGTCTTGATAGATTGCAAGTTATTGTTACTACCATACAAATGTGTCTATCACAAATCAAATCTACTTAATGTTTTAACTCCCAAACTTTGTAACAACTGTTAAATGTGACTATGGTCCACCGGTTACACAACCAAGGCCTCAAATGTATTCTCTAATTGCAATCAAAGGACTTTTTCTCTTCATTCAAGTAAATAAACTTGAAGGGAAACACCACCAAGTGGTTTATTGGACACCTACATGACTAAAAATAGCAGCAAATTTACATTTAATTTCCATATGTCTAAGTGGTTAATGGGGAGGGAGTGTGTACTAGGCCTTGGTTAAGTCATCATAAGTTTATGCTTTGGTAAAAAATGATTTAAGTAATCTTAAATCTTCCTATGTCTAATTGCTAGGAGACTTTTGGTATGTTTTAAGGTAGGATGAGTGGTTGCATCAATGTTCTAGTTCTCTATGACAAGGTTTCAACATCTTCAAATAGTGAAAGTTAGTGCTCATAGTCATTTGAAACAACAACATTTTGATTATGCATGATGGTAGGATTTGATAACTTAAAATAATTGGCTACCCAACAAACTTAAAGTTAAAAGAAACTTTTTTAGTTTAATGGGTTAACACTTTCTTTCATCTTTGCATATTGGTTTGATGCTTCAAACAATGCATTTATTATCCCACTTCTATCATATTGTATTCCCATCCCATTGCAATTGTTGGAGGAGTTGATACCAAAATTTCATATCAAATACCATGTTCTTGAAGCAATTTTTTGTCTTTTTACTATTTTTTTGAAGTTATTTTGTGTTGTATGGATCTGTACAAGCTTGAAATGTTATGAGATAATTGGTGTACATAAATATATGTGTTTCCTTTCATTTTCATTTGTTTTGAAGTGCTAAATCACTATTTTGTGGGAGAAAATAATCAAATATAGGAACTGCCTTGTTTTTCTTTTGTAAGGGTTTGAGGGCTAAATAGAAATGACATCCACCAATCCACCCACTGTATTGGAACTGTAACTTGGTGGAATGGTGTGAAACATGGTATGATAGAGGTTCATTACATTTAGGGGTCTGTTAAAGCAAGAAAATTGGTATTGAATTGATGCCCTAGGGTTGACAGGGGAAATTTTCTTGTGAATTTGTGATTGTTAAGTCAGGGTTTATCAATTTGATGGATATCTTGGTAGAGTCATGGTGAAACTATTTGATGGTCCAATCTCTACTTCGAAACAAAAATATCTCTAACAACTCTAAGAGCTATAATGGGATGGCATTAAAGGAACCTTCATATGAAGGATCTTCTAATGAAGGACCTTTGAATTAAGGTCCTTCATGCAAAGGTTCCTTTTATAAAGCATTTTGGACATGAAATATTAAAAAAATAAAAAATACCTTCATTTGAAAGTCTTGACATGGCATCATTTTTGAATGAAGATTCTTCATTTAAAGGTCATGACGACATCACCTTCAAATGAAGGTTTCTCATTCAACTGGTATTTTGTAATTTTGTAATTTTGGGATTATTTTTTTTCCTCATCCCACAAGTGGGACACACTATTGTGCAATCACTCATTAACAAAGGGATGAATGTGTGATAATAATTTAGGGTTAAAAATAAATCCATTTGAGCCTTTTATAAATGAAAGGGCATTTGATGCAATCATATGCCTTGTCAAAGTTTTAACTTAATAGTAAGGGCATCATGAGTATTTTGTTGGGCCCATTCAACAATCTCTGATGCAAGGATTGAATTGTCTAGAATGTATCTACTATCAAGAAAGCCAATTTGTTTACCTGTATGACTATATATCAAGCAATAGGTTTAATTGTGATGGAAATGATATTGAAAAATATTTTGTAATCTAGGTGTTGAGAAGCATAATTGGTCACCATCCTAGGAAAGATTCTTCATTCTCACTTTTAGGTGTTAAAATTTAACAATACCTTGATTGATGAAAGATCCCAAAGAGCCTTTCTCCATGGTATCCAAGTACAAATAGCAGTGGTCTTCTCTTATATGGTTGGACATGATTTAAAGAACTTAGCTAGGAATTATTCATTTAACCTAAGGTTTTCTCATAATGCCATCATTGGAAAAGTATGATCAAATTCTTCTATTATGAAAAATTGGTCTATGTGCCTCTAGTAATCACTATAAATGTTTGTGAGGATAAAATGACTAATTGCATCAAATAGGAGAGAATCAACTTTGAGTTCTTCAAATATTATATTCCTTTATTCATAATTTTTAAGGGTTGCGTGTGGAGGAGGTTATCACTACCAAGAAGGGAGTAGACCTTTCCTTGCATATGTTTGTGGTGGAGGTATTAAAGAAGAATTGTATGCCTCTATTTCCATTCATTAGATCTAGCTCAGCCTAGCATATACTTGGGCTCCTTTGCCCCTATAAAATTCCATTTGTTTGAGTTTATGTTATGTAAGCATAATTCCATGCTATGTTGAAATATAAGAGGTGTAGGAGGCCAAAAGGAAATAATCCCTTTTTATTTGTACCTTCAATTTCTTTCTTATTGTTTTATGTTTTTAGAGACTTTGTGGACATAAGATTTGAGGTAGGTCGTACAAAAAAGAATAACATGTTCCCACCAACAAATTGAGCCTCAAAAGTTAGTGGGACTTAATTATGAGTTCTAGATGAGAATGATGAAAATGTCAATCTTTTTGGAGGAGGTGGGAGGCATTAAGCTTAACGTGGAGGATGTTGGGGGTAACTATGTTGTCAACTAGCTAGATTGACATGAGCACATGAAGGATAAATAAGAAAAGGAAACTATAAGTTCAAGTTGTGCAAGATGATTGAAAGGGGAGGGACAAACATAAATATTGGAGGAAAAATAAAGATAAAGTGGTCAAATTCACTAAGCTTGTAGAGAGGGCTAAGTCTACAATTGCTTCAGACTCATGCAATGAAGGCTATGTGTGATGAAATCCTAGACCTCAACCAAGATGTGGGTAGATTATGGGAGTTTTTCCAAAACCTGAGGTTGGTTGATAAAAATGTGAAAGACTAAGCTATTTTATTTTTTCTGTCTTATCTTATACCATTTTACGAGAATGGGGGTGCCAATGTAGAAGATCTTTGGAAGCTAGGCTTGAAAATTGTAGGTTAAAGAGAATGGGGGTGCCAAACATATAGTACTCATTGTCCCTTGGTCGTCAATTTTCCCTGAGTGCCCTGAACCTCGTCCTCGGTGCTAGTATTGACCTTGTTTTCACTCCTCCAAACTCTTCCTTGGCATTGGTATTGACCTTGTTTTCACTCCTCCAAACTCTTCCTCGACGCTGCTATTGACCTTTCACTTCTCCAATTTGATGAGCTACAACCTGGTTTCGTTAGGTTTTAGAGTATGTTAATTAAATTGAAAATTATGGTGCCATTTAGCTAGGTTTTAATATTCTACAATATAGTTAAGTATATATTAGCTATATTTTACATAATAAATAATATAATTATTTGACTTATTATAATTATATATTATATTTTGTAAAAAATTATTAAATACATATAAAATTATTATAATTAATAATTAATAATAAGTATATTTTTATATAATACAAAATATAATTAACATAATATATATTTAATATAATAGTAATATTAGATTAAATTATATATAATATAATTATATTTATTATTATCTAATAGTATATATAGGCTTTTACCCGATATTTTAGAGGATTTTACCATTACACTATAGATGGTTTACCATTAAATGGTAGTTGAAACTTGTTTTCTAACGACACAATAGTGGTTTCCAGGCATGAGATTTTTTTCAAGCTCAAATCTCACAATATATGTAGCCTATTAGTTATACAAAGAGAGATAGAAACTAAAAAGATAGAGAATGAGAGAAAGAGATGAAATTAGATAGATAGATAGATAGAGAGAGAGAGAGAGAGAGAGAGAGAGAGAGAGAGAGAGAGAGATATAAGAGATACAAAGGAAAAGAGAGAGAGGGAAAAGAGAAACTAAATTTTGATTGGTTGTTTCATGTCAACAATCCAAGGATGGCATGTGTCCTTGGGGAGTTATGCTCAAGGTAGCATGCCATTTGATTAAAGATATGATAATTCTCCTTTATGAACTCTTCAATGTACCCATTGTACACTTAAGGAGACAAAGATAAATATAGGGAAGAAAATATAGAGAGAGAGGGAGATAATGACAAACATACAAATAGAAAGGGAGACAAAGAGATAGAGAGAGGTAGAGAGATAAAGAGATAAGGATGAATAGATAGAGATATAGGGAGGGTGATTGATATATCTCTCCCTATCGCTCTCTATATCTTCCACTATCTATGTCACTCCCTCTTCCCCCTCTATCTATCGAGCTATCTCTCTCCCCCCTTTCTCTCTCATTCACTCTATCTCTCCCTCCATCTCTCCTACTTTATATCTCTATCTCTATTTCTCTTTTTATCTCCCTCTCACTCCTCTCTCTATCTCTTTCTATCCATATCTTTCTCTACCTCTATCACGATCTATCTATCTCTTTCACCATCCCCCTCTATCTCTCTATATCACCCCCTTTCTATGTCTCTCCCTCTCCCTCTATATATTTAGGTATCTCTCTCGCTCCCCTATCTTCTTCTCTCTCTCCTTTCTACATATCTCTCTCTCCCTCTTATTTCTCTCCCTTTTCTACCTATCTATCTCCCTCTCTTCTCTCTCTTCCTCTTAAACCTATCTCTCCCTCTCTCTCTCTCTTCCTCTTCAACCTATCTCTCCCTCTCCTATCTATATCCATTTCTCTCCCTCCCCCTCTCTATCTCTCACCATCTCTCCCTCCTATCCCCCCTATCCATCGACTCTCTATCTCCACCTCTCTTCCTTTCTCTTCCCATATCTCCATCTCTCTTTCTCTTCCCATATATCTCTATCTCTCTCTCTTTCTCTCCCCATCTATCTCTATCTCCCCATTTATTAACTAAGAAGCCATGCAAGCATACAATAGTATATGTTGGTAAAACTATAATAGTGTTTTATTAAACTATAAGTAACACTTATCTTTCTAATGTGAATCCTTCTTATAAAAATAGTGTTTTATTAAACTATAAGTAGATTATTGTCACCACTCTTCATTCCACATGAAATGCCAAATGTAGCAATTGTTTTGTTGCTTTTGTCAAGTTTCATTAACCAAGCTATTTAGTGGGTTGAATAAAGTTGTGTTATGACCCTTGGTATCTTTAAAATAATTAGACAATATTAGGGAGATCAGGAAGGGGAGAAAACTAAACTCCTTCAAAATAGGGGTAGTTGTGGGTTTGTTGGTTTTCTTTGTATACTATATACTTAGTTCCTCTAGGATAAATAAGTCACTGTAGAAATGAAAGATGTTCGATTACCTACCTAATATTATTTTGTGTTTTTGAAATGGAAGAGATTTACAACTCTATAGAAATTGCTATATGCTAATGGTCAAATTATTAGACTATTTAGTTAATTTTCTTAGTTGTGTATCCTAACTAATATAGAGTAAGCCTTTTCATTTTAATTGATTACTACATAATAGTTTATGTGTTGAAAGAATTGTTTCCATTCTTTGTAGTTTTTACATTGGAATACAAATCATATTTAATTTCATGCCAATATACTTCTTTCATAAAGATATTTGTTTGATTTTTCCTTGCTATTTTCATCTTAAAATTTTAAAAAATGTATTCTATAATATATAATTATTTTCAAATTGGGACAAAAAGGATTCTAAGAGATATATTTAATCATAAATTTTACAACCTGCCTTTAAGAGGCTTCCAACAAGTTTAGAATGACCAATTTAAACAATCCAAATGACTCTCAAAGCTTGAAAAACAACTGAAGTTAGATTTGACACTTTGACTCCTTGAATCCTTGTAACAGTGCAAACCTAGTTTTTTCCCAATAACTCAAAAATTTCCCAAAACACCAGAGAAAACCATGATGGTTTTAGGCACCCATTTTGGAGTTATTAAACATAATTCAAGGGAAAGTACATGTCCTTTGGATCAAATCACCAAAATCACCCTTTCTAGGTTGTGCTGATTAGGCTGGTTAGGCCTATTTTACAAAGCAACTAGCCTTTAAACTTGTCATATGCCCATTAAACCTTGGGGCAGCAATTTCTATGCCTCTGTTGGAACTGTAAAATTTTGAAAATTTTATAGTGATTTTGCACTCATTGATTCCCTAAAGAAAACCTTATCTTGAGTATAATCCATCATAATCACATATGATCACATCATTCTTGACCATTTGATATCATGAAAAACTTCAAAATATAGTATTCAAATAACCCATATCAGCAAGAATTTATGCAGGTCTCTCTGATTCATAAATCATTATATTCTCATTTTCAGCATATCGATGAAAGAACAAAAATGTCACATTGATTGGATTACCTAAGAAGATACACATCGGGATGACACGGTCCATGCCCTCACCGATAAAGAGATTCGTCGACAAGGCAAGTTCCATCAGGGTGAAATGAAAAGGTCATACTGAGCATATAGGTCTCACTGATGAAGTTCCATTGGCAAGAAACCTATCTTGTCTCACCGATCAAAGCACAAGGAGTTGTATCGGCCAGACCAACTCCATTAGAGTAAGATCCCTGAGTCTGCCCAAGTGCATTTGTCTCATTGATGAAATATCATCGGCGAAACACTCATCTGGTCTTGCTAACAAAACAAAGAAACACACTATTGCCAAGACAAACATTATTAGAATGAGTTCAAAATGTCCTCCTGACCCACTATGTCACACCGATAAGATTACATTGGTAGGAGTCTTGATGACAAACTTGAGATCGAAGGAATAATCATCGGGGAGACTTATAACATTGGGAAAATTATTGAATGTCTTAGCGATACACCATGTCTTGCCAATGAAGACACAAACAGATCATGATAGTTGTTGGGGTGACTCTTGGTGACATTTATATGAATCAAATGGATAGATTATGTGATATCGGCGTAATGTCTCCCCGACCAAAAGAATGTTTAATGAACGTTAGTCAAGCTTGAATAAAAGGATTGCCCAAAGTTTGGATTTTCTTGTTGATAGAACATTTGATGTGATAGTGGGTAAATTCGAAGATCATCTACACTCATGCTTAAGCTAATACATTAATGATGCCACGAAGCATAAGTAATTTCATGAATTGATTGAAGACGTTGTTGTGGAATTGGTAGTGGAGGAAGCAATGGGTCAAAACGAAGGGCCAGGATATTTCTTCAGTTCAAATATTTCAAGCAAAATATAGTAAGTTCTTTGTACTCTAAATTTTATAATTTTGAAAAGATAAAATGGAAGCTACCAGCTTAGGAAAATTAAAGGGTAGGAAACATGGGAAAGTAGTTGCCCTAAAGGAAAAAAATAGAAAATTGAGTCTGAAGTTGAGCCTAAGGGAACTGAGAGAAAATTAAATCAAGATCTTATTGATCAATTACCTAACTCTAGACCCAAATCTAGATGTTTTGCACAACTTAGGGCAGGAGTAGATAAATTGGATGATAAATGTAAGCACATAGGTGATATTTGGACCCCAAAAAGAGGTTATAAACTGTTTAGTTTTCATTATCATTGAAGGAATCATTTCGAACCAGTATGTAATCCATGTAATCTTAACTTGGGGAAGCTTGTTTTCCCTAATGTGTTCATTAATGTAGAATTGGTGAAGTTGTTAGCTACCCATTATAATTCAAAGCTTAAAGCCATTTGTGACCCATCCAGGAAACCATTTGTGCATGTATCAGAAGATGTAATAGGTGAGGTTTCAAATTAGAAGGGGTATGTAATGAAAAAATTGTATGTGAAGAATTAGAGAAGGAATTATGGAGGATAGACACAATTTATAAGGGTTGGAGGCTACCATTACACAAAACTAAATAGGATGGAAAACCAGTTCTGCTAGAAGATAGTGATGGACCCCCATTCCATGCTGACTTATTTGAGCCCTATATGAGATACACCTATTTTTGGTAGGCCAGGTGTTGGGAATGGAAGTCCCTGAATACATGTCAATTGTGCCCATGGTGATTTTAGCAGATATTCAATGTCACAACTCCAGGGCTTTTGACTATGCCTCATATATTTTCAAAGGTCTTGATTCAGGATTGATGGCAATAAAGAATGGAGCCCCTATTTTACATCTTAAGTTTTATTCACTATTAATGCACATAGTGTTATATTTTGGACAAGAGTTAGGGATGTGGCCTAAGGAACTGAGGGTTTCACAGTTCGACAAGGAAGGAAAGTTATTGCCCTTTTAGTTATGGACTTCTATTTGGGATATCAGGTTTGCTAATTCCTATTTTGTGCATTTTGAGGAATATTTTGTAAAACCATTGTATAAATTCTACAATCATCTATGTGCCTATTCTTTGTCTGAAGAAATAAAGAGGTTTCTTAGACCTAAGGATTTTAATGGGCCAATTAATCACAACTGGGGGGATTGGTATTGTTTGGAGGATGCTACTATGATTAGAGTGTATGGATTTGAGGATACCCCATTTATTCTGCCCAAAATAGTTCCAGACAAGATTTTCTATTTAGAAATTGTCAGGCAAATGGACTTTTCTAGTGTTATGAACTAGAGCTCTTTTGGAAAGAAAGCTTTTATGCCTAGTACACTATGCTTTGGTGATTTTACTATGTTGGAAAAGGAAGGATATGATCTGATTCTTGACAAGTTATTGCAATACAACATGAAAAAAGGACCACCAAGAAAGAAATTTGACCTAGAAGGATACATTAATTATGCTAAACAAAAGATAAACTTTGGAGGGTATAATCATGTACCCTATCAATTTGATGATATGATCAGGAACTTAGAAGCATAAAAAGCATAAAAAGTGTTTGAAGAATATAACCAAGGACTGTAGGATACAAAATTTCTATATTTTGGAGAGGAGGCATCTGGAGATGATATGCCACCAAGCCCACCCAATAAGATTTCTAGATTGAGGACCCAGGACTACAAATTCCCTGCCAGAGAATTGGGTACTGAAGAAAGCCTAGACACAAACACAAGAAAAATGGAATACAAATCATTTGTGGAAGATAGTGAATTTGGAAATTCTCTAGAGTTTACAGCTTTCTTGTATAAACAAAAAGAAAAAGCAATAAGGAAACAATTGACAATATCACACCAAGTAATGAGGAGCAGCTATTAAATGATCTGAAATTGAGTGTGGAAAGAGAGATGGTGGGTATGACCCCTGAGAAATGAACGTAAATGTTAGAAGATGCTGGTGTTATGATTTGGGATTGGTATCCACCTCATCGAAAATCAGTTGTTATTGATACTGAGAAAGTATTTTGGCATGCTATGACTTTGAAGATTGGAGAGGTTGGTCCTGTGGAAACAACAGAAATTGGGATAAATATAGAAAAACTAAACAAGGCCTAGATACAAATGTTGATCAAAGAAAAAGAAATGTACAAGATGAACAATGAAAGAATGTTGAGAGAAAATGACCACCTGAAAGATATGCTGGGAGTCACAATGGGATCAACTAAGCTATTAACTCATGGTGAAAGTTCACAGACAAAGGATCAGTGGGAAGGATCAAGTGCTTATTCTCAAGGGAAATATGATGCACTTGTAGCAGTAATTAAAAAGAGACAAGCCAACCTAATGACTTGGTTGAGTAAGCTCAGGGGAACACATTCACACAATTTTACTGTAGTACAAGAACATAAGAGGATAGATGGCAGGATCCAAGAGAAGCTCTAGGAAATAAACCAAAGGGATGCTCCTGATAGTGTGGAAATCGACACTGCAAATCATCTTATAAGAAAACACAGAGATTTTCTTGAATAATTATAGGGGGATGCATAGGGACTAATCGATGCTACTAAACAAGGATTCATTGCATTCTTTGATGATGGAGGAAGATTGAAGCAAGCAATCGGGTGGAATGGTGAATGTGAATCAATATTGTAGGAGATCCTGAAGAAGGCTACTAAGAAAGATACAACATTGGATGAAGCATGTGAACAGAATGAGAAGATGGTGAAAATGGAGATCACAATTCAGAACGTGTTAGGAGATGCAAATACATATGAGCGTCAGGACTACTTGGATCACTTATCAAAGATTCACTTGTGGCTAAATAGAGCTTAATCACTTGTTTTAATTTATTGTTGTTAAATAAAAGAAATTTCTGAAAGGATGTGTCCTTTCAAGCATTTTATGTATAAGTATCTATTTTTTGATATCAAAAGGACATAGGATAAATAGGAGAAATATATGATTGTTAGTTTTCAATGATGTTCACATTACAAGAGACTTGGATGCATGTTTGAAACTCTGAAGGAATAAATGGAAGTTATTTGATTTTGTGGCTCATTTCCAGTATCAGTTGTTTGTTGGATTAATTGAAAACATTATTAAGTTGTATCCAGGGTTGATAATTTTATGCTATTTAAATTGATATATCAAGTATATGTTCAGTTTATCTATCCACATTTGTTGCATGTGTTGTGTGATTTGCTGGTTCTTTCAAGTGAAGATTAAATCCTTCAAGTCAGTCGTAGTAGTTTAGAAATATCATCTGGATTATTAAGAAGAACTTAGTAATTACATTTTTCCATTTATGGCTTAATAGAGCATAATTTCTACTTTGTTATTGTTGTTAAGCAAAAGAAATTTCTGAAAGGATGCGTCCTTTCACAATTTTGATATATTTATATCTGTTTCATAATGTAAAATAGATATAGGCAGATAGGAGAAAGATATAGTAGATAGTTTGCAATGAAACTTTCCTTTAAAAGACTTAGATGCATGTATGAATTTCGATGAAGTTAATGAAGATGTTTGAACTTGTGGCTTAATCTTGGTATCAGTTGTTTGTGGAATTATACAGTTATCTGGTTGTCTCCATTTTGATGCTTTTCTATTGTTTAAATTGATATATATCAAGCATATATTCAGTTTACCTATACACATTTTCTGTATTTGTGTGATGTGATTATTTGGTTCTTTCAAGTAAAGATTAAACCCTTCTAGTCAATCACAGTAACTGAAGAGTATTAATTGGATCAATAAGAAGAATCACGTAACTAGGATTGTCATTCTATATCAAGTAGACTTTGTCAATCATTTACTTGCACACTTATACAAGTTATAAACTAAATTTGTGTGCCAAACATTTTGAATTATTTCCATCATAGATTACACTTTTCTAGATCTTCATTAGACTCCATACACCCAACAAGGCACTGGTCTCATGCATTTCATCTTTTAGTTTATCCATTTTATTTTTTTACATCTGTTAACTAAACATATTCTAATATTACACATACACTTTATTAGGATTATATTTGTTCACTATAAGATTTCCATTGTGAATAGATTGCTATAAACAAAATCACATCACTTAATTTTGCTTAGTTCACAAAGGTAGACCCACCTAGGTTTGGCAACACCTGAAGAGAAGAAGGTTCAAATCATTTGGCCTTGTTTGTTACCCTAAAATCAGATTCAAATCAAAGCTAACACATATCTTCATGACATGAAATTAATTTCACATCAAAATATGGTTGTATGTGACCATATAGTGCTACAAAACAAGAAAAATACAACTTTTTTCGAATGTCAAGAGCTTGTATTTTAAATCCTCAACCATCAAAAACCTTTATAATGATCACTTTATACCTTTTAAAGGACTTTACACCTCAACCACTGAACAACTACCTCTACAACTGACTTTTTAATCTTTTATGATCACATGAAACATAAAAAACACTAATTTCAAGGTTGTTAACATCACTATTGAAATGTTTTAATTTTTTGACCTTTCAAATGTATTGAAACTCCTAGGAAACCTCTAAGACCATGCTAGTGGCTTGATAATAGCCTTATTATTGACATGAAACTAACATTGCACCCTTTTACATGTAAATTCTCCAATTTTCCTTAAAAAGGCTACAAAACTCTTTAGTGCAAGACTCAAACTCATAACTCAAAACTTCACCTAGAACATGACTAATGGTCTTGAGTGACCTTATTCACAATAAAAAATTCTTTAAATGTCTAAACGAACCTATTGACCTCCCTAATTATCATCACATGATTAAGCATAGAAGATGAGGTGTGGGTGCTCCTGCACCACTACCCCATCCAAAATTTTCTCACATTACACAAAGCCACAATGTTACTCTAAGATAAGCCAATTAAATCCTACCTTATGTGTCCTAGTAATCAAATTGGAGATGATCCTAAAATTTACATTGCGAGGGGTGATTGGTCTGAAAAATCTAAACGACTTTGCAATTATTTCACTAGTATGATCAATGTGTCATCTTTCATGAAATTTCCCAAAACACTATTCATTATGATCCTATGGAAATTTCTAGGAGAGCTACAATAGTTGTAACATCATGAATTAAAATTAAACATTAAAAAGTACATGAATTAATTATGTAACCACATAAATCAAATATAATTCTATCAAGAAATTAATATCAAATAGATAATACAATCACATAACTCATACATTTCAATATCATTGATTTTCTTCTTCATCCAACTATTTCTCTATATCATCTGATCCAGATTTGACATTGTAAGGATTGGTCATATCATCATCATCATCATTGATATCAGTTTTGATAATGTCATCATCCACATGGATATCATATTCATGAACATTAACTCCTACATCATCATGATCTAGTTCCTCCTCTTCGACATCTTCGTCAAGCACATCATCAACTAACTGTTGATCTTGATCATCATCTACATCATCTTCTAGTTCTTCGGTATCTTCTTCTTCCACCACATTATACTTTACCGACCTTCCTCTTGGATCGTGTCTAACAATAAATGACCAACCTGGTTTACCTGGAACCTCTGATTAAAATACCTGCTCACATTGGCTTGGAAGAATATAGGGATCATTTCCAGCTCGCTCGATTGACCTTGTATTAACCATAGTAAATCCATTATCATGTTCAATAACAGTTCTCTCGAGATCATTTTCATTCAATCGTAGCCTGTACCATAGGACGACGAATAGAACTAATTTGAAGGACTTAAAGTCACACTCAAGTATATCTTCCAAAATCCCATAGTATCAATTTTCTGAGACTTTTGGATGTATGTCGCTTCTAGATGAAACATTAGTCACCTGAAAGACTGCAGTTATCCTAGAATCACAAGTTTTCTTCATGTCATCCAATTTTTTGATTTGAAATTTATGACCATTGCACCACATAGCCTTGTGGTGTTTCACCTGCAATATGTCAAATATGTAAAAATTATTGCAATATCATTAGTTGATAAACATATTTATTCTTGGCTGAATGTATGCAAAGAAAAAAATCTCAACATACATATACATCAATATAATTGAAAATAATTAAATAATATGGGTGTTTAATATATTTATATGTACCAGTTTATACTTAAACTATATGCTAAATCAATTTCCCTTGGTGTAACATTAGAATCTCCATTACGATGAGCTTCTTTAACCAATGAAGCCACACCTTTCCATGTTAATGCGCGACCAGATTGTTGACATCGATCAATCCATACCATCATCCAATCAAGATTGTTTGCGACGTACAAATGTAGTGCATCCCACTCTCGACCATCTATATAAAAAAAATAAAAATTCACAAACGACATATAATTAGTTAATTACCACGGTCTACGACCTTAATTTATAATTGATGTATATTGAAGATTAATAATTAAATAAGTACAATATACATAAAAACCAAATGTAAAATATATTCTAATTAATCTCCATTACCATCTTATAATTACCTCTCACTTTCTTCAATCTACCTTTCCCCATCAAGTACTCCCCTTCAAATTTGTTAATGGAGTTGGGTTCCGAAATACGATCTACATGGATCTTTGCTGCAAAATTATGAAGATATTCAGTAATGTACACCATGGTCTGGTATACCATATATCCCTCCACCATAGAACCCTTAGGATGTGCTCTTTGTCTCACCAAAGCCTTCAAAAATTTCAAGTGCCTCTCAACCATCCACATTGACCTTGTGTGTGCAGGTCCACACAATTCAATCTTTTCAACTTAGTGTATGGGGTAGTGTTCTTGTACATTGAAAAATGTTGAAGGTAGACACTTTTGCATTTCACACATTAAACGAGGAATTTTTCTCTTCCAATAATTTATATCTTCTTTATGGATTTCTTTAGATGACAACCATCTACAAGTGATTCAAGGTGCAAATGTATTAACGAAATTTAACAAAAATATACAATATATTACATAACAAGTAAAACAAATGACAATTATAAGATCTATACAATGAATTGAACAAATATCGCTACTTACCTCATGTATTTTCCAAAATCATATATAACTTGTTTGGCATTATTGTCAAAGTTTTCTAGGAGAGATAGAGGTAGAATGTACTGCAACCATTATAAAATGATCTTTTCATTATTTTTCCAAAAGTAGTAAACATAATACATTGAAAAGTACATGTAGTATACAAATATATATATATAATATACCAGAATAATTACCTTAATGAAGGTATGCCAATCATTTGTTTTCAAATCCTTAACCCAAATTCACCTTTCTTTGTTATGATATTGTTTATGTTTGCAATAAATCCTGTGGTAAATCAAATTTTTTGTATGACTTCTTTTATAGCATTTCTTTGTTGCTCCGTTAATAACCAAGGAAAGACACTTATATTAATTTAGTCTCCATCACTATTTAATTGAATGACATTTTTCATTGCATGATTGACTTCCTAAATGTCACTAGAAATTTTGACAATTTTTTCTTTGTCATGCCTTCCATCTAATATTTTCCATTAATTTTTTGTTATATTCTTTTTGATATGCATTGTATCAAACAAATGCACAATTTATAGCTGCTCATAGTAAGGCAACCTACTAAATTGTTTAGGATAACTTTTCAGTCCCTGTGGAAGCTGGCCATTAATGCCTTGATGACCTTCATGAAGCATATAAGTTAAACAAATTAGCAACGACAATCATTGTCAATTACAACATGAGTAAACATAACACAATATAAAAATATAAATTCTAAACATATCATATATTATAGATAAACAATTTGATCTGATATATAACATTGAGAATTAATTCTATTATATTCCAATTTCCATAGGCGAGGTGTCATTCTTCGTGGTTTTGATGTAGTCTCTTCTTTCCCATTGAAAATATGTTTTATAGTAGTTCGATACTTATGATTTCTGTGGAGGAAGTGCCTATACTCATCAAACACCTACTTTGCTAAACTTGTTGAACGACGAGATTTCATCTTTGGACCACAAAGAGGACATGCAAATTTTCCCTTTGTTTGAAGACCTACAAGATCATATATAGTTGGATTAAATATGTCAATTTTTATAATTATATATAATGAATAGATTATTTAAAAAACATGCATGATATCTACTTCATAAAATTAAATATTGTTAAAGTGTAGTTGAACGTTATAACATACCACAAAAATGTGTTATCCCTGGGGCATCATGAATTGTCCATACAAACATTGCATGAAATTGAAATTATCTTTTTCCTATTGGTCTATAGATGTCATACATAGTGACTCCATTCGATAACTTTAGTAACTCGTCGATAAGAGGCTCGATATATACATTCATGTCTTTAACTTGGTACTTACCTAGTTGAATGAACATAAACATTACACAATTATTATAACCATTTTACTACAATATATATAAATTAATGTACATGACTATTAAATGAAAAAAATATAAGTCATTATGCAACAAATAAGACAAATGAGATGCTACTACGTTAAAGAAAATTGATGTAAACAAATACCTGGAACAATCATTGCCAACATTATGTGCTCCCTCTTTATTGACATCCATGGAGGAATGTTATTGTTGATAACAAAAATAGGCCACACCGACTAAATAGATCTCAGCTCTCCAAATGGATTGACACCATCCGCTACCACTTAAAGCCTGAGATTGTGAGGTTTTTTAAAGAGTGGCCATTTTTCCTCCATATCCCTAAATGCAGAACCATCCACATGCATTTGAAGAATGTCATCTCCACTTCTATTACATG
The DNA here is from genome assembly GCA_007258455.2 of Sequoia sempervirens. Taxonomy (NCBI): domain Eukaryota; kingdom Viridiplantae; phylum Streptophyta; class Pinopsida; order Cupressales; family Cupressaceae; genus Sequoia; species Sequoia sempervirens. Next base: position 101,434,059 of record VDFB02000363.1, on the reverse strand, counting down.
CATGGTAATCCATAAATTGCGCTAAGCTTTCACACTTAAATAATCGTTGCATATGTGGAATAATGAGAATATAACAAAGAACTTTGCGAGACACCTTTTTTGTTAGTTAATCTGTTCGATATCTACTGATATGACATTCTGGGAATTCTATTGAAAATTCCTATTGTTTATGATATATAATATGATCATTGGGGCATGCATCTATTGCTTGATACTCTATTCCAATATCTTTCATAATGGTAGATAAATCTCAATATGAGCAAGGTAAAATATTTGATGGTGGTAACAAAAATTCACCAATCAATCTACAACAAAAATAATTTGTTAATATAAAGAATATTAATGGTACATATTTCATCCTTTATTTACTAGTGATGAACTAACAACAATTAAAATAGATGAAAAAACATGGCATATATGACATACCTTAACATCCATGAGATTGCTATGTTGGATAAACCATTCATAAACTTCAAGTTCACCAACAACAACACAACAAAGAGAAGAGTTGTTTGGGAGCCTTCATAAAGGGGCTTGTATACCTTCTCAAGTACAAGTAAATCATGAACATCATCAAAGTCATCTCAATCATTATGATCAGCTGTGCCACTAAATGTGTCATGGATCAATGTATTTGTACCATCATCTTCAACTATGTTTTTTGGCGCATGATCTTCTTCCATAGGATCATTAACTTCATCTTCGATATTCACAACTCCATGTTCCTCCGCTTGTAAAACCACATTCTTCGAGCCCTGATAATCCATATCATGTGCTCTAGGGCACCCTACCTTTATAATAATGATAGACACAAATAAACAATGATCATGATCAAGTGATTTTATATATATATATAAAATGTTAAAAAGATATAAAAATTTACAAATTCAATCAATATAAATAAATATAATGAAAAACTTACCAATGGACGATAATCATGCCTCCCTTCAACGTGACCATGCTGCTTACAATGTTTCTCATCTGTTGTGATTAAAAGTCTTCTCGTCTTTAAGCCCTTGCAATTATTGCAAGGACAATAACATTTCACATCACCCTTTCTTTTCAATCTAGCCCACAATCTATCAAGTGTCTTTTCATTTTTTTCTGGACTAATATTGTCTAACATGATTTTTCTTTACCAAGCTTGAATATTTATATCTTCAAAAAATATCAAACTCACACTCCAATAATTTTCAATCATAGTCAGGTAACAAAATCTAATAATTCTAATATTTTACACCAAAAAAGTTTGCAATGCAAGCACCCCTGCAAAAGAGAAGATAGTCTAAAGTTAACGACCCCAAAAAACACTTTAAAATGCTAATTCCAAAAATTATTAAATTATGATTTTACTATGATTTCCAACCGTTAGACTCCTAAAATTAGAATATTGAACTTGCACAACAAAATTTGGAAATGAAATTCTAAAAATGCACAAGTCTAAAAATAAAATCTGATGAGATGTTGCTTTAAAATATGATTTTCAAACTTGGAAGTACAAATCTGATTGCACAAATGAATTTTGGAAAAAGACAATGACTACCATCAACCTGACAATATCTTCTTGAATTTTTTTCTAATTTTTCCCAAGAAAATCGTCCTTAGTTCTCCACAAACTGTCTCAAGTATAAAAAATTCACAAGTAGAGAAAATTTGCAAGAATAGCAAAACACTGTTGCAATAAATAGGCAAACTCACTTTTATTTATCTCGACCACAATTTGATTTTGCATGTTTGTCAAAATTTCGATGAAAAATATTTGTCAAAATTTTGATGAAAACTCAGGTTTGTCAAAATTTCGACGAACGTTGGGGATAAAATTTAAAAAAATTGAAAATTACACATTAAATATCACAAGTACCCGACAATACATTAAATTATACATCTTTCGTCGAATTTTGCAGTCAACTGAGTTAGTGGCAGCACCATTGTATACTCTTCTCACCAAAGATGATGAATTTCAATGGACAAAAGACAGTGACAAGGCATTTTCTAATTTGAAGACAACTTTGACTCATGCTCCTGTACTCAAAGGACCTAATTGGGATCTTCCTTTTCACATCCATACAGTTGCATTAGACTATGTTATAGGAGAAATATTAGGGAAGAAAGGAGCTATTGAAAATACTATTTATTTTGTTAGCAAAAACTTGTAGGGAGCTGAATTCAACTATACAGTGACATAAAAAGAAATGTTGACAGTAATCTATGCCCTAAACAAATTCATACACTGCATAATAGGCTATCAAATATTTGTGTACACCAATCATGTAGCCATTAGATACCTCATGAATAAGCCCTTGATCACAAGTAGGTTGGCAAGACGGTTACTGTTGGTGTAGGAGTTTGACATAACCATTGTAGATAAACCAGAAAAGACCAATGTTGCAGATTTTCTTTCAAGGATGACTACATCAGAAGATGATTAGGCCATAGATGACTCTTTTCCTGATGAGCATCTATTCTCCATTAGTGTGCAAACACCCTGGTATGCTGACATAGCTAACTATCTAGTCATAAGGAAAGTTCCTCCCCACTTCTCTCCAAAAGAGAGAAGGGTGTTCATTGAAAAATCATTTCCTTTTTCATGGATTGTAGGATGTTTGTTTTACACTAGGTTAGACCATGTCATAAGGATATGTGTGAGAGAAAATGAGACATAATATTTTGCATGCATGCCACAATGAACCATGTGGAGGACATTTTGCAACTAAGAGGACAACAATGGAGATTTTGCATATAGAATACTATTGGCCCACAATCCACAAGGATGCAGGAGATATACGAGAAAGTGTGATAGATGCCAGAGGATGGGTAGGCCAATCAAATATGATGAGATGCCACTTTACCCTCAGGTAGTAATCACTCTATTTGACAAATGGGGGCTAGATTTTGTAGGACCCATTGGCCCTCCATCAAATGGTAAGTTTTATATCTTGGTATGCACTAATTATGTAACTAAGTGGATAGAAATTAAGGCCATGAAGCATGCAAGAGATAATAAGGTTGCTAAATTTCTTTATGAGGATATTTTCACAAGGTTTGGAGTTCCAAGAGAGATAGTGACTGATCAAGGGGCTCAATTCACATCAACCCTTGTTGCAACACTAGTCAATGAGTACAACATAAGACATAGGAAGTCCAATCCTTATCACCCTTAGGTCAATGGACGAGTTGAGGTGAACAACTGGGAGATTGAAGCCATTCTGACCAAAACAATGGCTATTCATAAAAAATATTGGGAAAATAAGCTTCTAGAATCTATCTAGGCCTATAGGACAACCTAGAAGACAACTACAGGCTTCACTCCTTTTGAGTTACTGTATGGGAAGATAGCTATGATGCCCATTGAATTTGAACATAAGACTCTTAGGACTGCAGTAGACTTGGGGATGAATATCTTTGAGGCATAAAGAGAAAGAATCATGCAATTGAATGCTTTGGATGAGATGAGGAGAGCAGCCTTTCATCACACAAAGGTAGTGCAAAATCAGAGAATAAGGTGGCATCACAAATTCATCAAGGACAAGAAATTCTAGCTAGGCGACTGGGCACTACTCTATGACTCAAGGTATTAAGATAATGTAGTAAAATTGCAAACGAGGTGGCTAGGACCATATAAGGCTGCTAAATTCTTCCCTAATGGTGTTGTTCAACTCACTACCATTGACCCTATCAGATTCAAGTTTCTTTTCAATGGTCATCACCTCAGATTGTATCACAAGCCAACTTTTAAAGAGAAGTTCTTGTAGCAATTCACTCAGCATGCAACATTCAAGCTTCCTGTAGTCGAGGGAAGTGGACCTAGTGTCCCTCCTTCTAGCTAACTTTAAGGTATGTACCTTTTCATAATAAAGACTTCCACTCCTATGGGAGTCCACTTCTTCACCCATCCACACATCCATCTCCACCTTTCTCTCTCTTCCATCACTTCACTTCATTCCATTTCACCTCATTCCACCTCATTTTCATTAATTGTTCAACTTATTTCTTAAAAGGTGGCCAATACTTTCTCCACAATCTTTGCAAATGAATCTTCCATGAATCTAGTTATGTGCACATTAATTGCTATGTCTTAATTGTCTTTAGTGCATTCATTTAATTGTTGTGAATTAATATGGATGTTCACCATAGTATGTCATTATTCCTTGACCTTGTAAAATCATCATTACCACCTTGCATGTGAGGACACATGCTCAAATTTAGGTTGGGGGGGCAAGATGTGAGTACTTTTCCCACGTGTCATTCCATGCTAGTCTACATCAGCAAAGTTTAAATCAAGCCAATTTGAATTCCGAGTGAGATGATGACTCATATGTGTGAGGTGACACCAATTGTTGCTGCCATTTTTCTCCATCATAACCTTCCTTTATTACTCATTTACTACCATTATTGATCCTATCATAAGCTTAAGTTGCCAAAAGGTAAAACAGAAAAGGAAAATTCAGACGACATTGGCATTGGAAATTTGGTAGTGTTGCAAGAAGGGAAAATTTGTAGAGAAATTGTTTGATTGCAAGAAACTGAACAATGGGAGGTGGGTTAATTAGGAATGAACCCATGATTCACGATGTATTACTGCAGGATGCACTTTCATAGGCCAAATTCAGAAATTGTGGGTGGTTAGACTATTTCATGAAGCTGAATGGTTTTAACGAGGACATTGCATTAGAATTTTCCTAGACATTGTCTGAGGGAAAAACCACGGTAAAAGGGTTGGGAGTATTGGCTACTGAGGAAATAATTGTAGAAGTTATAGGGTTTCTTGCCGATGGTGAGAATTACCCTACTTCCAGAGATGCCAGGTTAGCTCGGGCCAAATTTACAGAACCTGGTGACCCTCCATTGAGCGTGGACAAACAAGGTGCAAAAAGAACCTCTCTGCCCAAGCCATGGAAACAAGTAGCTATCTATGTTATAAAATATATCACCTATGAAGGTCACCAGTCAAATCTACATTCTGTGAACTTTAAACTCTTGAATCACATGAGGCACGGGAGGAGGATGAATGTGCGGAATGTGCTATACCACTTTCTTTCAATCATGGTAGCCGAGACTTAGAAAGGTAGAGATAATTTCATTTCCCACCATTTTTTGATTATATTATTAGTTGAGAAGTCTTTGCATGATATATCTGAGATGACTTGGGAAGAATTCATAAATATTGATCAAATTAGACCAAAACATTTGTGACCTAGGGTCTTACCTCAACCTCATAGGTCTAGTGGGAGATTGAACATGACTCAAGCCACTCTTGGTGCTTCATCCTTTGGCGCAGGCCCTAGTGTAAACCCTCCTACAATAGAACAAACCATAGAGATTAGTTCTTTTGAGATAGAGCACTTAGACAAAGAAAGTTCCTCTCTAGATTTTGATGATGATATTCCTCTTGGCATCCTAATGAGAAATAGGGCACAAAAGAGAGAAGCAAAAATATGAAAAGGAAAAGCTAAAAAGCAGTCAACAGAAAAAGTGGTACCAAGCTCTAAGAAGCAGAAGGCTGATATTATTCATCCTGTAGCCAAAGAAAAACATAAAAGACCTCTTAGAAAATCAAGACTAGTCTGTCCAGCCTTTGACATGCCTCTGCAAGAGCCCTAAGTCTAGAGAAACATCACAGGGGGACACAAAAGCTCCAATGGGGCATGTGAATGTCGAGGAAGAGGACATATTTGAGAAAGTAGCAAACATAACACTAATAGATCTTGCTAATATTGTAGAACAAGTTGAGAATCAAGGGTATGAGGAAAATCAGGAGTTCCTACAGCAAGAGTTCCTGTAGCATGAGAAAGAATAGGAACAAGAGGCCCTATAGCCAGAATTGGGAGAATAATTAGTACCCCTACAACTGGAATTGACTGAAAAACCCGAATCCCTATAGCTGGTACTATATGAAGAGCAAGCATCAATACTAGGAAAAATGTTGGTAGGAATACATAACCCTCCTGATTTTATAGTACACACAACAATTCTGAATCTATGGAAAGATATGCAAATAAGGGAAGAAGAATGGAAGGAGGAGAAACATAGGCTGAAGAAGAAAATTCAAAAGAAAGATGAGGAGATTGAAGACAAGGATGCAAAAATTGCTACTTTAAAGAAGGTGAATGATATGATAGCCTTGGTATCATAGATTTTAGAATGTAGGACCCCTCCAAGGGTTTATGCTCTGCATTTGAAGGAGAAATATCTTTCTTTTAAGCTAGCAAAGACTGTCTCAGGTTTGAACCCTTCCATTGAGACTCCTATTGAACTTTTCAATGCTTAAAAAATTGCTTCCCCTAAGATGAATAATTTGTTGTGTGAATTCTATTTGCATAATTATGTTGTGACTCAAGACCATGATTGGAATCCACTGTTGTATGTTGAGGATGTCCAATTAAGGGCATTTATGTCCTGGGTATAGAATGAGATCAGTTGGGGACAAAAATACGAGGCTTATAGACAAATGGAATCCAACATCCCTTTGCCCATTAGGGCTTAATCAAGAAAATCAAGGGACATTTACAAGGATTGGCACAAAATTCTTTTTAGACCTAGCTATGGTAATAGGATCATGCCTTGGATAGAAGCGGTTTATAGTGAATATGAGGTGGTGGCAAAAGAAAAAGAGGAAGTTGTGAAGAGATACCTATCACAAAGATGGAATAGCCTAACTGATGAGCTAAAAAAAGTTGAGGCCCACTCTATACAGAACTATGTTGCAACACTTAAAAGAATTGACAAAAATATACAAATTGGAAGGACAAAGGGATGATTCTGGCTTCCACTAAATTTTTAGCAACCCATCCTGATGTGGTCTATGCTAAATTTCAGGTTTTACCACTATGATATTGTTGTAGAGAGACAAAGATGGAATATATTGGACAAAAAACAAGGGTTCTATCGGGATACTGATTCACACACAACAAAAAATGATGTAGGACAGTTGGCGGTTGCAAATTTTAGGGCATTGACTAAGCAAAAGAACAACCCTTCCCTTGCTGGAGGACTAGCAAAACCTTAGGTTGGGGGGGAATGATGAGTCTAGTTTATGGTTTAATTTTGGTAGAATTTATGATCTATTTGTTGAAGTTGTCATGGACCTTGATGTTTGAATGTTGATATTTCCTCGAAACCATAGACATTGGGCCTAATTTTATCTCTACAAATCTTTAATGACATTGACATGTTATATGGACTATTTGTGTTAATTCTACACGTAGATTAATGAATGTTCTTTAAGATAGTTATAGGTATGCGATTATTGTGTGTACTAATATTTCCATGCAGATATGATTAGAGGGCACTAAATTGAGAAGATTCTACCAATTGGTCGTTCACCACAATGGTTGGAAAAGTGGTCATGCAAAGGTCAATGAGGGGAAGACTATTGACGATGAGAGACTCCTCATGCAAATCAAGTTATAATTTCCTTGTACATGGTCTTTATTGTTGTTGAGTGAATATAGGTGTTACTATCGTGCTAAAGCTGCATTGAGGCAAGCATGTTTGACTAGATTTCGTGCATGCGTAACTGCCTCTCCACTTTTCATGCTTTCCCTAAAGTGGCATTCTCCTAATTTGTTGGAGTTGACCACCTTTCTAGGTGATTAGTTAGTAGCTTCTTTTCCTATAAATAAGACTCGGATGCTCCTTCTTAGAAGGTTGTGAGATTTGATGATGTACTTGCATTCTTAGTTTTCAATAATACAGTTACACTGCTCTATTGTACTCATGTTTTCCAATGAATAAAATGAAGTTATAAGTCCGCGCATCTGGGATTACATTAGTTTTAGAGGATACTCATCCAAGGGGGCCCACTTGGTGGGAATTCCATCCCTTAGTTTAGTTTACTTTAGTTATTAATTTGTGTTCAGTAATTAGTTAAGAATCTGGCATTGACTGTTCCCGTAGCCACTATAATTCCATTATGTGACTGTTCCAGCAACCAAAGAAGACATAGTAGTTTCCTGTTTGTTTGCTCAGATTTTTGTTTCTGTTATGCATTTCAACTTATCACAATTGTTGGTTGATGTTCAGTATTCATGTTATTCCTTTCCAAGTAATTTACCTTCAGCATTATGTTTTTTTTCTTAATTGTAGAATGAATATGACTACTTTGGATCCTTAGTGCACATACTGTGCTGACCCATTTCAAGTTCATGTCCTTGGGTTGACAAGTTAAATGCACCTTCATGATGATTGAAATAGATATTCAGTTTAGATGTCCAATCTATGAATCACGGTTGTAAGGGCTTAGTTGTTAAATCATTGTAGGAGGCCAACAATAATGATAGCTATATTCTCTTGTTACTTTATGTTGATGACATGCTTGTTGTTGGGTCTAACATGCAACATATTAATGAACTTAAGGAGAAATTAGAAAATTTATTTTCTATGAAGGATTTGGGTGTAGCAAAAAAAATCCTTGGTATGAGGATCACACAGATAGGACAAACAAAAATTATTTGTCTCAAAGTGAGTATGTAGAGAAGGTGTTGAAAAGGTTTAACATGTAGAATGCAAAAGTAGTTAGTACACCTTTTCCTAGTCATTTTAAGTTGACTAAGGAGATGTTTCCAAAGACACAAGAGGAGGAAGACAAAATGTCTAAGATACCATATGCATTAGCACTTGGTAGCTTGATGTATGCAATGGTATGCACAAGGCTAGATATTGTACATGCAGTGGGAGTTATGAGCAGGTATATGAGCAATCCAAGAATTAAACATTGGAATATGATAAAATGGGTTCACTGATATTTGAGAGGTATTACTTCAAAGAATCCATGTTTTGGAGGAACAAATTCAGCTCTAAAAGGATATGTTGACTCTGATCTGGTGGGTGATATTGATAGCAACATGAGTACTAAAGGGTATGTTTTTACTATAGGAGGTATTGCAGCCATTTAGATTTCAAGGCTGCAAAAGTTTTTTATGCTTTCAACCAGTAAAGCTGAGTATGTTGTTGCTATAAAAGCTAGCAAGGAGATGATTTGGTTACAATTTTTTTTGGAGGAATTGGGACAATGAAAAGAAGATATCCCTTTGTACATGTTGTCTCCTAATAGTGCACAGTTGCTAAGTTGCAGAACTTAGCATATTGGAGAAACATGGAAACTTTTCTAAGGCTATGGGTCACCTGAACAAAAAAAAAAACCTCCAGAGAATGTTGGCTCTTATAGTACTCACCTAAACTACTTCTTGTTGGCAAAAGGGTAAGAAAGATTGCATAAATTGAAAAAAACTAAACTCTAAGGGTGATGCACCAAAACATTAACTAAAATTGTAACACAACTTATACACATAGTTTCAATCAACAACAAAGCCTAACATGCAAAATTTAATACTGATACATTTTTGCATAAGTATTTCATGAGGAGGATATAATGCACATAATCCTGGCAAGAAATATAGTTTTCACAACTCAAATTATTTGCACTCAAACACAACTCACAACCTACAAAATACATATACTTTATGCACAAAGGTGCTACTAATGAGACAAAACAACAAGGAACGAGACAAATTCACATGTAATTGCATCAATCATACAAATACATACAATAGAACAAAAAATTAAGAAGGAAAAATTGCTTATCTTCATTGATCTCCAAGGTGTAAACTGATATACATGTTTGTAAATGAGTTACAAAAAACTGTCTTTTTCTACTAAGGACCTCCAAAAGTCACAAAGTAGATAAAAGATAATAATCAGAACTAATGAAGTTTGAATTTACTTATGCTTTTCCAAGAGGTTGCACAAAGATAGGGACTACAAACTCCCTTGGTTATGCATAACCAAAAAGGCTAAAATCTAGTCCCTAAATCCACTTCAAAAAGGCTCAAAAGTGAAGAAAAGGTCAAGCCTTGACCTCACCTATCATAAAGACACTTAAAAATGCTCTAGATGCTCTCATTCCCTCCAAAAACCAAGTCAAAACCACTCCTATATTCTTGGCACTTATCTGTCAACTTCCTCCGACCTCCCCCTATATGCTTGCATAAACATAAATATTTCAATAATATCCCCTATGATTCATTTTTAGAAACAAATTCCACTCATTTTTCATTTAAAATAACATTAACTAAGTGGTTTATAATTGCACCACTTAGATAAATGTTTGACATTTCCAAAATCAGATGCAAAATAAAAACATCAACTCAACAATGCTTTGAAAGTCAATACAAAAGTTTCATAAGTTCAAAGGGGGACACACCCTAATTGCTAGGCATATGACATACGGTCGAGGTATTAATTTTATTGCAAAAGTTTTTTAAAAAAGGAAAAAATTCCTTAAGTTGTTGGCATACATTAGGGTGAAGGAAACCCTAATGAACAAAACCTGCAGCCAAACATCACAAAGCATTTTCATTTTCACTTGCAATTTTTTGGAAGTCTCACCCCATCGACATAGGGTTTACAATGGTGCTTTTTATGGAGGTTTTCATAGCACCACCACCATTACTTGCATCTCGAGATTATTTTCACATAGAAGACAAGTGGATTTCTCGTGTGTAAGTCATTTCTTGCAGAAACAATGCCAATAAAAAGCTCATTTTGAGCTTTGTTGATGCAAAAATAATGAACATTATTTTTAGAATCCCTGTGTATTTCCTCTTCATGTTTGGATTTTTGAAGGGAAATAATGAAGTTTCTTTTCTATTTTATGCAACTTGGAGCTCACGACTTTACTCCTATTTTGGAACTCTGGGTTTCATTTTGCAATAGGCCATGGTATCTTTGCATTTCTCTTCTAGGTTTACCCTAAAACCGTGGCTTGAATGTTTCATTCCTTGCATTTCCTTGCTCTATGAGCTCGTGACTTTATTGTGAAGACACTTACAAAATATAAGGTTTTTCTTTGTAGCTTCTGGATGGGCCAGGAAAATATGGTACATGTGGCCCTTGATATCATTTTATAGCTTTTTTGTTTTTCCCTTCTTCATTCCAAGCAAGAAACAATGGCTTTTCCTAAGGGTTTTTTGTGCATGAAAGACATGGTTTCACATACTCCAGGGTTTACTCATTTTATTAAACCCTATACTCAACCTTGTATACCTATTTAGCTTCCATCTGAGGGTTTTAAAGCTTCACTCTATGCTCTATTTTAGAAGAAGAAAAATAATATCTTTGTTTGCTTTAACCCCTGTCCATGGCTAGGCCCATGAAAATTTTCTTATTTCATCTGTGGGTATTCTTGATGGTTTCAATATTTTGTGTACATTCTCCCTTACCGTCACCTATAGGTACTCATGCATTATGGAAAAATTCTATCAAAGGGACATGGCTCTGTTTTATCTCTACAATTTGTCCTTTTAAGGGTTTGAAATCTTAGCATTCACTATTCTAGGCCTTTAACACTCTACTCCAAAGATCTTGACTATCCCTTTGATTGTGACATGCTTATTCCATTTCAATGACAATAATTAGTAAATCAATACTAGTAAAGCATTGGCAACACTTGTAATTTGAGTTGACTCAACATCTCTTATAGCTCTAGTCACCAATTGAAGAAATGTGGAACTAATCCAATCAGTTTGCATCATATTCCTAGATATAGGACTTCCCTTTGAGTTCTCTTGTAGATTATTTTTTCATGTGACTATACTTCTTTCTTTGGTGTGCCTAGATACAAAATGTTGTCCCTATCTCATTGTGATTTTATTTTTCTTTATAGAATAAATACTTTTCATTTATGATAGTGAGGTCTGTTAACTTCACTAGCATGGGTGATGAGTATCTACTCAAAGTTGACAATTGTGATGAGTCCACACTCATACCCCTCTCATAAAAAAAGAGAGCAACATGTTGGGCTCAACCCTTGTGGGAGCCCATTTTTACTCCGCATGTTGTGATATCAAAATGAAATAATCCAGCAATGAAAAATACACCTATACTTTCATATTGAACAAACATGTTAGATAAAACAATGAAGCTCAAAATTTGATGGATATTCATGATGATCTTTTTCTTTTTCTTAATACTTGTGATAACCGCAAAACTGTTGCAATGCCTTATGAGAATAAATTATATATTTGTTGATATAGCATATGTAGAGAATATGGGTCCCGAGCTCTAACACAAATTTCATAATCTCTTGCAGACATTTCAAGCAATAGCAGGTCAAATTCTGGAGCAATCAAGTAGGAGAGACTATACAAGGATGCAACAGTTCAACTTGGGGTTTGTCATTTAGGCAATGACGGATTCTTACTCTTCCAATGTGCTCTTTCCTTTCTATTTCTTCAAATGTATAGTTTGTCTTAAATTTTATTGAAAAATTTATTCCTATAACTTGTGTGGGACACCATACATTTGTAATTATCAATAAAAGACAACATTTGTGCAAAATTTGTGCAATCTTTCTCTTGTATACATTTGCATAATAGAATGCAATTCATTTAATAACTACTTCTATACATATGAATGGAACTTCGCAGAATTGAATGTGTAGCTTTTATCTTTAGTTTGCAAATGCTATCTCAGCTCTACCTGATTGAGCTAGAAGCTAAATTAGGTAACAATACATTGATAGCTAGAGTGCCATTCATCTTGCTAAGAACTCATCTCTACATTCAAAAACCAAGCACATATAGCTTAGATACCACTTCATCTGGTCAGTTTTGGAGGATGGATAGTTGAAGCTGGAGAAAATTCACACAAGTGAGAATCTTGCAGATATGTTGAAAAAGGAAGTTACATGGGAGAAAATGATTCCTCATCAGTTTTCGTTGGCCTTCAAAAATGATAATGGTGGCCATAAGAAACCAGCTAGACCTATAATCTAGTGGGAGTTGCAACTGCAATGGTGCCATCCAAGATCAATATCCAAGTGGGAGATTGTTGGTATGTGGCGACTGATCATGCAAGTATTGTACACTCGTAACAAGAAATAGGGTTTGGGGCATCGCCCTAAATTTTTTTCGTTAACATGTCAAGTTTTTTTACCATTGACACATCAAGGTTTTTGCATTAACACATCAAGATTTTTTTCCCATTGACACACCAAGGTTTTTCCGTTAACACTTCAAATAAAAAAAGACCTTGTAAAACCCTAATTCTAGAAGGTTCGAAAAGGCTTGTTATAAGCGACTGGGATGTATGTTGTGGTATGGTGTTTGCGAGATTGCAATCTATCTTGCACTAGATAGTAAAATCATTGGGTGGCTGATTTTCTATGGATGTAGCCCATATTGGGTGAACTGCGTTAAATTTTGTGTTGACCTCTTTTGTGTTATTCTTCATTTTTATTTCTAGGTTATTTAATCTGCATATAATTGTTAATTTTTATTGCTCCAATCTTCCTGAATCCTAACAAAAAGCATCCTCAAAAACAAAAGCAAGCTTCTTAAGAAAGGAACAAAGTATATCCAGTGGTTGGTCCTAATTCCACAAAAACCTCTATTACCACCCATCATTGCTTATCTTCCCAAGTTTGGAGAGTCAAAGGTTCCAAACCATTGACCAATCCATCTCATATTCCTTCATACATGTCACGATCCACTCCATTCATGATATCCAATTCTCACATTGACCGTGTGTTGGTAGCTACCCTTCATCATAAGGATTATGAAGGTACCATATCGTGATGTGTGCACATAGACAAGGTTAATTTTGGTATCCACAAGGCATATAAGTGTTCTTCAAGGTTGTACCCAAGTGCTCGTATCTTAGAAAAGTAGCTTCTTCAAGAAAGATATCATTGGCATGTTATGACAGTGGCTTCTACATCAGTACCACTAGGTGGTTCAACATGAGGGTAAAACTTCCAAAAAATAAAAAAATGATAAAAATCCAAAAAAAAGGAAAAAGGATTGAAAATAGTAAAGATAAAAATTATACTCCAGTGAAAACCACTTCGATGGTGCTCTAGGAAAGTACTATGATGAAAACCTAGGAAACAGGCCTAATGACTAGAATCAAGCATCTATATGATCCTTCTTAGATAGAAGCATCACACCCTTTTCATGATAAATCCAATATTCCCTCCATCCATCCAAATCCAGATTTATCCAGATATTCTCATTTATCTTGATCTTGACAAAGATTCAGCGTATACTTAAACTCTACTCATGACAAAATTTTGACAAGCTCTTTGCCATTTTATCTCATGAAGTCCCATAACCCATATCTAGCATGATAAAATTCTACTAAACTCTTCACATATACATTACCTATCTTGGTTTGTTCATTAAACTATGAAGCATTGCTAGACACTAGGGGCAGGTTCTTGCACTCTTGTTTCCAAATAACTCTTGATTATTATATCTCACAACATGACATTGATATCATGATCTAGGTATCATTTACCTCAAAATCTCATCAAAAATCCTAAAAACATTCATAAAATCATAAAAAATCCAAAAAAAACTCATTAAATATCAACAAAATCCAAAAACATTCAAAATCCTATACAACTAAAATCCAAAATCATTCAAAAATTGTAAATTCAAAATCCAAAACATCCAAAACACATCAAAATCCCTAAAAAGGTCAAAGCTTCGAAAATCTAAAAATAGTAACTTGTTGAACTATGTTGTCTCTGAGATTGAATGTAGGAAAGGCCATCATTGATGTGCCCTTGAGACACCCTAGGCCAGTCCTTTAGAAGTCCATCATTATAAATTGACAATCCATCAAGTGTTCATATCTCATCAATAAGTCAAAGTTAGTCGAATTGCATGGTCTTTGCATGTATAATGTAGGAAAGGCTCCTCTTTGATAAGCCCTCGAGGCCCCTAGGATGGTCTTTTAGGTTAGATTCTTGGTCAAAACTCAAAAATTCCCAAAACATTTTAAAACTTAGAAAAACATAAAAAAAATTCAAAATTGAAAACTCCTAAACATTGGAAAACAATCGAAAACCCTAAATAGCCTCAAATAATAAAAAACCAAAACATTCACATAAACATTCAAAAAGATAAAAAACAACCTCAAAATATTTTCAAAATACCTAAAACATTGAAATATTCCACAAAATCCAAAACGACCCATCCCATCTTTCCTTCACTCACAATAAACTTCCATCCATAATAAATCAATTGTCACACTCACCCTTTGGTAGTACAAATAGAAAACAAGTACAACAATCAACCAAAGTAGAACCTAAATGTGAAAAATCAAACTCTTGATCATTCTCAAACATGTCAATCAAACCTTATCTCAACGACTTTTCAAACAACCTATCAACTTTCCAACATTTGATAACACATCCTAGGATGCATCCTTCCTACAATGGGAATTATCATTGTGTAAGAGAGGGGGACTGACCACATCAAGGCCCTAGGTCATAGAGATCCAAGAGCAGACGACTGCCCTAACTTACCTCACTCTAAAGGAATATTTCAGATGAAGGACGAGAATAATGAGGACTATAAGGCCCTACAACCACTCTTCAAACCCAAAATCTAAACTAGGGCTAGGCGAGTTGGTTTTTGGGTTCAACATTATACCTTAGGTAACTCTTTTCCCGAGGACAGAAGCATGGTTTTGGGACAACAGGGTGGAATGCTAGTGTCTCTCAAGTGTGTTGGCGTCTATACGACTAGAGGACCAAAAAAATAGTATGAACCACTAGAAAACAAGCCGATGACCTAGCTAGTCACTTCTAAAGGGACAAAATAGAACTATGAAGTAGGAAAGATACAAATGAATATGATAAAGTAAATATTTGAAGGCTAAGGTGAGAAAGATAATCTCACAAAGATGCTTGTTCGCTAGCTAGCTCCAAATGCACATACACCTACACACAAGAAAGAGGGAAATTTTTTGGGGGCTGTATAGGGGTCTGCCTAAGGCAGACCCCTATTTTGATGTTTCCACCTCCACGGAAAACTGATATAGCAATGATAGAGAACACATGATAAAGAAGTAAATAAAGAAAGTACACGAATAACAATATAAAATAGTATAAAGATACTCAACCAATTCGTAAAGGAGAGAAGCGAAACGTTACCACCTCCACCAAGAGCTCACTAGCTAATGATGGAGAAAGAAGGCTTGAAAAATCACCATAGCCTCAACTATGATGAAGGGAGGTGTTGCAAAACATCAAGCCCATGTTGCAATGGATTGTTCCACACTTGCTTTACAGAGTTGACAGAGTGTTGTTGTTGTTGCTATGAAGTGCCAAAGTGCTGCTTGAAGTGATGGAAGTGAAGATATTGCAAGAAGTGATGCCAAAGAGATGAAGTGAATGCTTGGAAATTGTCAAAAAAGGATTAAGTTGCATGAAGAATGAATCTTTTTGAAGGTGAGGTGAAGAGAATAAGACATTTTTGAGTCGATTGGTCAAAGAGGGACGTTACAAATCATTCCCAATAGGAAGTGTAACACCTCTACCAACATTAGATGAAGGAATCCATTAGGGATGTAAGTGCGCCATGTGGAGGTCTACACGCCACACACGAGTCTCCAAAAAATATTCTTCTACAGACATAAAAGACGAAAGACAAGTGGAACAAAGGAAGTTTGCTGATGTGGAATTTCTCCTTCAAATTTGGTTTTCTAAGGTGATGGAGTGTAAAAGGGGAATTTGCTTAAGGGGTGAAAATTCATGCCTATAATTTCCCCCCCCACTTTAGTGAGCACAAATACTGATGTGATTCAGTAAAGTAGATCGAAGATGTAGTAGGATTAGGAATGTATATTTGAACCATTGAGGAAGCAGACCACAATTTGGAAAACTCGAGAGCGCAGGACAAGTAAAGGACTTCATAGCCTTGTAGAAGTATGAAGGTGTAGAATGAAATCATCTTACAGGCCTACGGACCTGCAAGGAGATAACCCCCAAGATCTCTCATATAAAGGAATCCCTAAGAAGTAAGCACCTCATAGGCCCACAGACCTACGAGGAAGGTGTCCTCCAAGATTTCTGACATGAAGGAAACTAAGAAAAGTGCCTTACAGACCCGCAGACCTACAAGGAAGGTGTCCTCCAAGATCTCTCACATGAAGGAAACCAAGAAAGTGCCTTACAGACTTGCAAACCTGCAAGAGAGTGACCCCCAAGATCTCTCACATGGAGGAAGCTGAGAAAAGCACCTTACAAACTTGCAAACCTGTAGGGAAGGTGTCCTCTAAGATCTCTCACATGAAGGAAACTAAGAAAAAGTGCCCTATAGACCTGCAGACCTACAGGGGAGCAACCCCCAAGATCTCTCGCATGGAGGAAGCTTAGAAGAAGCGCCCTATAGGCCCATAGACCTATAGGGAGGTATCCCTCAAGATCTATCACATGGAGGAAACTTGAGGAAGGGCAACTTCATAAAGCTAGAAAGCGGCTTTACAGGTGCACTTGCAAAGCGACATGTTTACCCGTAGAAAGAACATGTCCAAAAGCGGCCACACAGGAAAGTAAGTGGACTATCACACAAATCGTTGATAGATTGGAAAGATTTCAAAGGGGTCCCTCGGGAACTCAACGCGAAGAAAGGCGATCAAGGGACGCATTGTTTGAAAGTGAGGAAGAGATGTTTCTTTCTTGAATCGATTCATCATCAAGGAATCCTTTCAAAATATGTTCACTTCATAAAGGAATTTGAAAGGAAGAAAATGCCCCATTGTGAGCGGAAGGTCGAAGGTTTTCCCACCTCAAAGGAAAGGTTCCCAAGTTCTTTCTTTACGAACCCATGATGAAGGAAACACGTTCCGTTAGGGTTTCAAGTCAAGAATGTGATTTTTTGAAAAGGAGTTTGTGAATATTCTTGAGAAAATATTTGTTGGCAACAAATGCATTTTCTGAAAATAAAAATAATGGTGTTCTCACACATGAAAGGGACAACTCAAGCAAAGAAGAGAGAAAGATAAGAAAAGAAAAAAAGAGAAATAAACATAAACACAGGGCACATGGGTAGTCTGATATTTCAAGGTTAGAATTGCTCTTAAATATATAAGTATAATAATATTATATAAAATGAACTAGCATCAACCCCCTATTATATCAGACAATCTGAAGAATGCACAAGAAGAAAAAGTAAAAATAAAAAATTGGGTCAACATGGAAGGGAAGCCTAAATGCCCCCAACACTTTGCATCGTCCCTAATTTGCCAAAAATCAAGTCACAAACATCAAAGCATGATGAAATAGATAGAAAAAGGTTTATGACACAAAAATCACTCTTGTATCCAAGCACTGACAAGGGTGACATGGGTCATCCAGGAACACATAGCATGATCATGGGGGAACACATCACAACACACACTATCTTCTAACCTAATGATAAAGAAGGGGCCTCCCTCTAACACTGATTGACCAAGAGGTCATTTGCTTACCACTTTAGATCATCATAGGGGGAAGGAGGATGAGCTTGTAGTGGTGGAATGTCAAGGGGAGGTTCTTTTGAACCTCCTAAAACAAGGGCTAAGGAAGAGGGCCTCACAAGGTCCCCTCCACTAAGCTCTTGTGGAGATAAGGTCAACGATTTTGTGAACATCGCTAACAAGGCAAAAACTTCATCTAGAGAGTTAAAAATGAACTTTACAGGAGTGTCATGTTTCACCTCAACGGGCAGATAGGATTGCGCTCGAGATTAACCACTAGGCTCATCGAATGACTCAGGAGTGGTGATGAACTCAGGGAAAGCCGATGCTTGCTCTATCACTAGGAGAGAACAACATAACGTAGGACCACCTTTCAGAGAAGGTGGGATCCTCTTGCTTCCACCATTACTAGAGGGGCCATCCTCTACCTTTGACCTCATCAGGGGATGTGAACTCCCCATAGACAAGTTGAGAGGCGCAAAGGAAGAGGAGGAGAAAGCTGTAATGGATACCACCGAAGTATTTGACATATTCACGGGCTTTGGAAAATGAGGGACATCTAGAAGGGACATCAACAAGGGTGGTTCTATTGAAGGAGTGATGAACACCTCCACCCTTTTGGGGTCAGGTTCCCTCATAGTGGGAGCTGGAGGTGAGACTAAACTAGGTTGAATAGGACCAAAGGAGAGGGGAGGGGAAGACACAAAAAGAGGCCCTAACATAGGGGTGGTCATCTCCTCATCCTTCTTCTGCAAAGCAGCCTTCTCAGCAGCATGAGATTTTCATCGACACTTGCACTCGTAGGCAAGGCGGTTCCTACAACTCTTTGAGCTAGAGGCTGGAGGCTGCAAAGGAACAGAAGGCTCCTGTTCAGCCATGGGAGTGTCCACTACAACTATTTCTAGTGGAGGAATAGACTCCTAAATGGGAGAAAGAGGAGCAAGCTGGGAGACAATAGGGGGACTCAGCTTTAGTGCCTCAACAATAGGACTCTTCCCGTTTATGGCTTTGGCTGTAGAAGCGGTAGGAGGCAATGGAGAGAATTCCCTTTAGGAACCTTTCTTCTTGTTGTACAAATAGTATTAGGGCCCAGGAGGTTCAGTAGGGAGATCCGATATCCTGATCTTGGGTCTACACCATGCAGGCACCATCGGGCTTAATAGGTAAAGGCTAGGCTTGCTCATCCAATACTCCTCCCAAGAAAGGGGAGCATATGAGGTAGCCTGAGAAGAGACAAGCTTCTCCTTTCCCTTTTAGGAAGAGGAGATAATTAGCTACTGTGCTATAGGAAGGGTCAGTTTCAGTTGTCCCTTGCCCCCAGTTTTATACTTTACATAATTTTTGTAAAGTAGGTCCATCCTTGGAGGAAGTAGACCAATTGGGGCAGCTAAAAAGTGATCCAATGAATATCCTCCATGGGACACCAAAGGTTGGTATCCAATGTCATCCACTACATATATGACACCTTTATGGAAAAAATTTAAATATTTATGAATTACGAAAGTGATTCCATTCATGGAAGCTAGCCAAGGTATGCCGAGCTTCAACCTGAACAAATACGACTCTGGAATGACATCAAAAATTGTGTCAACAACCCTAGGTCTAGTTAGGATGGAAAAAGTTATTGAGCCATATGGTTTAAGAAAAATACCATCATGCATACAGATGGTGGATTTTGTTTCTTTGTACTCCTCTCTATGCAATGAATTCAACAATAGTGTTTCTTCTGTAATGACATTCACACGGCTCGTGGGGTCCACTAGGACTCCTATCACAATGTTGTTGCTAAGGTGAGCAAGAATGTAAAGAGGAGAAGGTTTGTTGTTCACAGTCACATCCTGTGAAGTGAATGTCACTCCGGTGAACTGGTCGCAGGCTGCTTAGTAGGAGTGACCCTGACCATGTTGACATAGGCCTCAGGTTGAGTGATAGAATCAGAGGGATCGACAATCATGTTGGAAGAATGTGATGGAAATGGGTCTGTGTATATCTACAATTCACTATTCACTTTCACCACCAATTTATTCATATTTTGTTTGCTTCCATCGAGGCAAATAGTACTGTCCTTGATGTGATCATGTATCTCATGATGCAGGTGCATACAACATTTGATATCATGTCTGTTGACTCGATGGTATTGACAGTAGGTATTTCCATTGAATACCAACTAGGGTAAGGCTCCCTAAGAGGTTTAGGGTTCTCCAAGGTTATGATCTTATCTTTCAACAACTTTTGCAAGATGGAAGAGTAAGATTATGCTAGCTTTGTGAACTTCCAGTTGCATCTGAGGTCGTTATTATTCATAGTGGCTATTAAATTTGCAATAGCCTTTCCTTTCCTAGAGATTGATATGATGAATTTTCCTTCAGAATGGGAGCATGAGGAAGATCCCCTAAACTAAACTACCATTTGTTGATACTCCTGTAGTGCTGCACACAAATGTGTGAAAGAAGGGTACTTCATAAGGGAAAACTTCTCTTGCCAAGGCCTTTGTAGGTTCCTTATGAATACCTTCTTCACATCATAATTAGGCAATGGGTATGATATTTGTGAGAAAAGTGCTTGATATTGCACGATGAAGTCAATAATCTTTTCATTATCTCTCTATTTGCACCAGACAAGATCCAAAAAGGTCATCTTTGGTCTGATGTTGGCTTGAAACTAACATAGAAATTGATTCATCAGTTGATCGAATGAGAAAATGGAATTATCAGGCAAGGAACAGTGTCATTCAAGCATTGTATCCTTGAGAGATTGAGGGAATAGTTTTTCCATCAACGTGTCGTGATGGAAGAAATCTATGCACAAAGCATTAAATGAAGAAACATGTGTTTGTGGGTCCCCTTTACTGCCATACTTCTCAAATTTTGGGATCCCCATTCCTTGTGGGAAGGGAGTATTGAGAATTGCTATTGACAGTGGGCTATGTTGGAAAAAGGGTTGGAAGATAGGCTGGGTAGAGGCTTGGGAGAGACTCACTAGTTGGCTTTGCATCTTACCCATATTCTGAAGGAGAGTATTCAGAATAGGGTCATTGGATGACATAGGACCAATGGGACCTCATCCAAAACCTCCACCAGAGCCACCTCTGGAACTGCCATCGTGGCCACCATAGGAACCACTACCGAAGTCACCACCACTGGCAGGGCCTCCATAGAAGCCACCTATGCTTTTGAAGCCACCCCCACGACCTCCACCAAAACCACTTCCACTAGTTCCACCCCCACTGCTGAAGCCACCACCACTACCAAAGCCCCCACCACTCATCCTGCCAAAAACTCCATTGGTAGAGGTGACAAGAGGGGTGAAGCTGAAGCCCAAAGGTACCCTATTCACTTTGATAGTTTTGGATCTTTCAGAGGTAGAATGGATGTTGATCGAAGGGATCACATTAGCCATGTAAATAGATGTGGGAGGCATCGAAACTCCTAAATATCTCTCATGTTCTTTGAAATTGGTCCCTTGTATAATGTTAGCATTATTCAGAAGGGCACACACTTTAGTTAGACTAGAGAGGCTAGCCAGGGGTTCTATGCATGTTTAATCTTTTCCAACCATATACTTTAATTCACTGATAACCCTAGCGACCCTATCCATCTTCAGGTTTCTTTCCAAGTGATTCTCCAAGTCACCCAACCCTTTGCTAGTGGCAGAGACATATTATGAAGGAATATGAACAACCTCATGCTTGTCTATCGACGATAGCATGGGAGATGCAAGAGGAGTGGGGACATGGTTGGTCTTGTCAAAGAATCTTACCTCGCCCCTTGACAATTGCTCCTGAGTTAAAAGACCCATCGTAGTAGAGAAACTAGAGGTGGCCTTCTTCTTATCCATCGGAAGGTGTCGCACACTTCTCCTAATAATATACCCAAAGTTTGTGGACTGGGTTGTGATGCTCATAAACCTTCACAACACTTAGGGGCACAACAATCACAAGGTACAAGGGGAAAACCCTCAACACCAACGAATGAACAGACATTGGTTCACGTCGGGTTCACTAAAAATGTAAGAGAGGGGGACTGACCACATCAAGGCCTTAGGTCATAGAGAGCCAAGAGTGGAAGGCTTCCCTAACTTACCTCACTCTAAAGATATATTTTAGATGAGGGACAAGAATGATGAGGACTATAAGGCCCTACTACCACTCTTCAAACCCAAAATCTAAACCGAGGCTAGGCGAGCCAGTTTTTGGGTTCAATACTATACCTCAAGTAACTCTCTGCCTGAGGATGAAAGTGTGGTTCTAGGAAAACATCATGACGTGCTGGTGTCTCTCAAGTGCACTAGCATCTGCATGAGTAGAGGACCAAAAATATAGTATGAACCACCAAAAAAACAAGTTGATGGCCTAGCTAGTCACTTCTAAAGGTACACAACAAAACTATGAAGTAGGAAAGATACACATGAATATGATAAAGTAAATATATGAAGGCTAGGGTGACAAAGATAATCTCACAAAGATGCTCGTTCACCAGCTAGCTCCAAATGCACGTCCACCCACACACAAAGAAGAGGGAAATTTTTTGGGGGCCATATAGGAGTTTGCCTTAGTCAGACCCCTGTTTCGGTGTTTCCACCTCCACGGACAACCAAGATAGCAATGATAGAGAGTATGATAAATAATTAAAGAAATAAAGTACACAAATAACACTACATTTAAACAGTATAAAGCTACTCAACCAAGTTGTAAAGGAGAGAAGTGAAATGTTACCACCTCCACCAAGAGATCACTAGCCAATGATGGAGAAAGAAGGCTTGAAAAATCACCACAACCTCAATTGTGATGAAGGGAGGTGTTACAAAACCTCAAGCCCACGCTACAATGGCTTGTTCCACACTTTCTTTATGGAGTTGACGAAGTGTTGTTGTTTCTATGAAGTGCCAAAGTGTTGCTTGAAGTGATGGAAGTGAAGATATTGCAAGAAGTGATGCCAAAGAGATGAAGTGAATGCTTGGAGATTGTCAAAAAAGGATTAAGTTGCATGAAGAATGAATATTTTTGAAGGTGAGGTGAAGACAATAAGGAATTTTCAAATCAGTTGGTCGAAGAGGGACGTTACAAATTGTTCCCAATAAGAAGTGTAATGCCTCTCCCAACTTCAAACGTAGGAATCTTCTAGGCATGTAAGCGCGCCATGTGTGCATCTTTTAAAAATATTCTTCTACTGAAGAAAATGATGAAAGCCAAGTGGAATGGAGGGAGCTTGTTGATCTAGAATTTCTCCTTCAGATTTGGTTTTCTAAGGTGAGGGAGTGTAAAAGGGGAATTTGCGTAAGGGGTGCAAATTCACACCTATGCACATTGGTAATCACTTTAGATATTTATCCTAAACAAAACACACCTTTGGCAAGAGATATAGATAACATTGACTATTTATTTTGATCTCGTCTTATTATTTATCTTGTTCACCCATTCTAAGGACCTCTCGATGATGTCTATCAAAACAATTTAGAGAGAAAAGAATGGGGCATCGATCATTATCTTTTGTTTTCTATTCTTGTGGGGATTCTTGTAAAACAATGTTGGTTCACACTTGCTTAGTTGTGTGTAGGGAATTCATTTGAAGTAGATTGTTGACTATTGTGTATGCTTTGGTCCGATATATTCTAAACTTCTAAACTACATTCCAACGAGGTTTTTGTATGTCAAGATGTGAACAAGGACTATCCTATTTGTTTGTTGAGTCAAAGTCCATCACACTAGATACAACACCATCCTAATTTTCAATACCATGACGCATCATGTCTGTGTTATATCAAATATAAGGAATGTTATAGAGTCCCAATCCAAAAGATACAAGAAAATCACCCATCTCATCACCATAATCTAATAAATCTCGAAGAATCATAACCTTATTGGACTTCTAAATCAATCTCAAAATTAATGGTCAATTCATCCATCTTATTCTTCTTATTCTTCTATCTTTACTAACAATTCTATCCAAGTGTTGAATATGTGTGATATATCAAAATATACATTAGGCTACCTATGGCCGATGACTGTCTATACATCATCGAATCTATCTACATCAAACATCTATGCTTTCTAGTCCTCTCTAAGATGAACTAATCCTAAATATTTGTTGAGAGATCAACCCAAAATTCAAAATTCACACTTGATTTGGGTAGGGTACAAGCTTAATTCCTTTCGCTGGGGCAACAGTGGAGCATCCAAAAAATTAGATTTTTTTAAATTTTTGATCTAAGCAACAATTTTAATTCGAAAAGCGTTAGTCTTTGAACCAATGTAACAGGTACCTCACTTCAAAGAGGGGAAAAATGTAGACACTTAAAAGTGTCTTAAATGATATGCACACTCAAATTCAATATACTAACATTGTTTCATCCTAAAATCTATCCTCTTTCAATTGTTTGATTAAATTAACCTAGTTATTTAATCAAATGCCTCATTTTCATCTATTGATCTAATTGAACTAATTGGGTTAATTCACCCCCTCTCGTACTAATATTTCACCCTGTTAAATTGAATTAAATTAAATTATTCAATTTAACCCCTAAGTTGTCTTATTTAAATAAAAACACTAAGCTATTTAATTAAATATCATTTTGCATCCTTTTCATTAAATCAATTATTTAATGAATATCATATTATTCTTCATCTTGCATATTCAAATTTAGTTTTAATTAACTAAATTGCTAATTTCCTTCCATCCACTTGCATAAAGAATATTCCAAAGGAATATCCTTCTATTTGGCTCCAAAATAGGAATGATTTCTTTCAAACAAACTTTGTAACAAAATTTCAAAGTTGTTACAAAATGTGTTTGTTTGAATCATGCTTATCCCTTGATCTTTTCTTGATTCATGCAATCTTTGCTTCTCATCCATTGATGAGAATCCTTGATCAATGTTTCACCCTCCTTTTTCATCTTGACCATTGATTGACCAAATTGATCTGGGCCCTTGATTTTTCATTTGTTATCCTATAAATAGATCACTATTTAGAGAGAAATAGATCCATCTTTTGATAGGAAAGTCATGCTGTTGAAACTAGCACTTAGCTTGCCTCCATATTGAGCACTTTTATTTAGCATATTAGATTAATTTCATCCATTTAGCTTAGCATCCATTAATGGCTTCCATGGTAACTTAGCTTGCATCTATTTTAGTAGATTTTGGAATCTATGGCTTACATCTTTGAATCTTGTACACATTTAGCATAGGTTTGCATACATTTACATCAAATATCTTATGATTTATCATGTTAAACTAGCTTTTATCATGTTTCACACACATCTCATCGGTTTCATTAGTTTTCTTCAATAAAATTGATTGAAACAGGCTCATTATCCAAGGGATTGGGAAAGGGTCACCATTCCACATCAATGTGACACCACTCCCCCAATAGGATAAGATTTGAGGTCTTAGAATATAATTATTTTATGCTTTTATGCTTATATCATGTCAGTTTAATGGTTTCTTAGTTTTGATGAATTTCAAATATCTTATTGGGATCATTGCTTAGGGAGTTAAATAGGATTTGAAATTATGTGGATCTAGTTTATTTAGTTCGTACTATGACATTGGTCATAGTTCTCAACAAAATATACAATAGAAATAATGGTAGCAAGAGGAAATATGTCCTTACATAATTTGCATTGTTGATCCAACCATTGAGGTTTTTGTGTATGCATTGCATACTCATAACCATTTTATCCTAAAATATTCTCATAAGCTTGGCTACAAATATATCATTACTCACCAACTCACATCACTTTAACTTTTTTCCATCTTTTAATCTACATGTCACTAACTTTTATTTTCTAAAAATAGCTAGTTTTTCCCAATTTCATGTCTGCTCTCTATATGTATACCTTTTTTGTAAATATTTCAAACCACCACAACTAACAAATGATCCTTTAGAACATGATTTATTATTAACAAGTGTCCACCCACTCTTTCATATAGCACACTTGAAATAAAATTTCTTGATGATTTAGGTGGGACTTGTACCATACATTCCTACAAAAAATCATTAGTGTGCAAAGTAGCACATGATGATAAGTATCATAATGTACAAAAAAATCAATATGCACTCTACAACATGAAGTGCTCATGCATGATTTATTTTAACATAAAAGGTTTGTTCATCTCAAGCTTTGTTTGATGATAAATCTCAATAAAATTATGTTTGAGTCACAGTTATGAAATGTTTAGGATGAAATTCATGATTTTGAGATCCAATTCTCCTTCTTACAACTTCTCTTTGATTAAGTAAAAATATTGTGCTATTTTCTTGAAAATTTTCAATTAATTATCTTAAGAAATCAACAACTTATTTTTGCATGGGAGTCTACTTGAGAATTCCCATAGTGTAGTATTTGTTAGTGTAGGTTTTATTTTTCTAGTGGGTTAATTTATTTTCTCTTAGTCATAGGTTTTTCCTACACTTTTATTAAAATTGTTTATGATAATAAAGTGAGTTTATTATTTAATAAATAGGAGATAAGGTGATGAGGTGTCATCATCCTAAAAGGGTGGAGCATTTACTATCTTGATCACTTTATTTAATATTGGTAGTCACTCCCTATTGGCTAGATTTTTCACCTCCATCCTCTCCTTATTTCTATATAAAATCACTACATAGCTTGTATTTACACGCATTCCCCATCTTGGAAGCTCTTAATGCATTTTTGTCGTTCAAACATTACATATCTCTTGGAGTCATTGATTTGCATTGTTTATGTTTTTCTAGTTTATGTAGTTTAGAATTTATCTTAGAAAGTTCCTTGGGTTATCAATCTATTTCAATTTATAACAATATTATTAGGATCCTCAATTGTTTCATGTCTCATGGAAACTTTCAATAGTGTTTTTCTATCTATATTTAATGATCTACTTGTTTTTCTAATTAAAAAAGACTTTTTCATTACTTATTATAGTTGATGTAAGAATATGTTAGGTAACATTATTATCTTTAGTATGTGATGTACCTATTGACTGGTATGCATTGGATTTGTACATTGAACACGTTTTATTTTTTTTAGTCTTGGAAACCCACCCCTTAGGCTTGGACTTGTAAGTACAATGTAGAAAAAATAACTTTAGCAATATGGTTGATGACTCTTTTTCTTTAGAATCTTTTGACAAAATTAAAACTCATTATAGATGACAATGTCTAGTTTTTAAATATGTAATTTTTTTAATAATTAAACTTTATTTTCTATTTATTAATTGATTTTTGAGGAAACTAGTCCATAAACTTGAAATGTCAAGTTTTAATATTTTTTAATAAATTTTAATATTTTAAGTTTCTTTAAAAAATTTATCATCAATACACAATTCTTTACAAAATGAAAAAAATCAAAAAATGATTTGTTTAGCTCAAATTATGTTGGTCATACATGAGAGGTTTTCAAAAACAACAATTAGGGCCAATAAAATATCAATGAAAAATATATTTGAAAAAAATTATAAAGATATTCTCATCAAAATTCACTATAATACAGATCCTTCTCCAAAATAAATTAGAAAAATACTTTTATTTATGTCAAATTATGTTGGTCATACACGTGCATGTTATAGACCTAAAATGTGACTTTTAAAAAGTGGTTTTTGTACATGCCTATTAAACATTAACTTGTCCTATTGAGGTATTAGAATAATTCACATATTTAAAAAATAGAATCAAAATGCTACATTTCAAATTACTAGGATTTCTTAAGATTCTATGTGTAAGTGCTTCAAATTTTTACTTTAAGTGTGAAAAACTTTGATTTTCAAGAAAAACACTTCCACTTTTTGGCCAAAAGTTGGACACAACTTCTTGCATTGACCCTTTTCATTAGGTAATTTTTATTCATTCTTTCGTATTTCAATAGGTGTTTTTAGACTTGTTTCTGCATTCATATCAATTGGTATTGATGATGTACATCCAATTTTTCTCATTTCACGAAGCCTTTTCAAAATATTTTTTTCATTTTTATTTATGTACTTCAATTGGCTCAGGTGTTCCCCACTTGTTCCTTCCAATGGTAATTGTCAATTCTTTTTAACTACACAAAATTGTTAATTATATTTGTAGACATTGAAAAATGTCCTAACCAATATCATACACTCGAAACAAGTTTACTAACATCATTTCCTCTTTAAACCCACCCTCTTTTTGCTTAATTAATTAAAATAACCTAGCTAATTTAATTAATGGCATCATTTTTTGTCCATTAATGTAATTCATCAATTCAGGTTAATTCACTCCCCCTTTACGCTAACATTTCATCTCATTAAATTTAATAAATCAAAACATTTAATTTAATTCCCTAAGTCATCTTATTTAATTAAATAACCCCAAGTTATTTAATTAAATATCATTTAATCTCCCCCCATTTAATAAATTATTTAATTTAATAAATATCAGTTTAATTCCTCCAAATCCCCTAATTGCACGATTAAACCTTGTTTAATTAGTACAATTAAACTAATTTTCTTCTAAAAGGGGAATATTCCTTATCCCTTTTTTCCACAAATAAGAATTTCTTTTAATTTGCAAAATGCCTTTTATCCTCACCCAAATGAATATTCCAAAGAATATTCTTATCCCTCCATCATTTGGAAAAATGATATTTTCACTTAGCTTCTAATGCAAGTTTTAACCTTTAACCTTTTGAACAAGTCACCTTTGACCTGTCTGAGCAGGTAAAAAGTGTGCTTGTTTTAAGCAAATGTGATCCCTTGATTAAATCCCATCATGCATTCTCATCTATCCATGATCCATGCCTCTTCTTCCTTTCATCTTTGACCATTGATTGATCTTTTTGATCTCAACCCTTCATTTCTCATTTTCTCTCCTATAAATAAAACACTACTTGGAGACAAATGGATCCATCTTTCAATTGCAAACTTATGTTGTTGAACTCACTTGCATTTACACTCTCAATTTACTCACTTTTAGCTTAATTTAGTTCATTTTAGTTGCATAATAGCTTAAGACATCCATTAATGGCTTCCATGCATCCATCTTAGCTTGTTTATAAATTAGGGTTTCCATCTTTTAGCTTAAAATTAGCTTAGAAATTGCATATTTAGATCATTTTTACCATAAAATCATGTTAATTTAGCTTGCATAATGTTTCCATCAATTTATCATAATGGTTTCATCCATTCTCTTCAATAGAATCGATTGAAACAGGCTCACTAATCATGGGATTGGGAAAGGGTCGTTGTTCCACATCAACACGACACCAATTCCAAAACATGATAAGTTTTAAATGGGTTAGAGTAGGAATTTAATTGTTTTTGTAATTTGTAACTTTCAGTTTCATTAAATGCTTAGTTTAACTTTCAATTTGAATGATCTTTTTTGTGAATGAGGTTTAGTGGCTAAGTTATGCTTCGATTCATCATGGATCAAGCATAGTCGACCCACCCTGACAATCCTTGTCTTGCAATATTAATTAATTTTTTTTTACATAAAAAATAGTAAAATGATCACAATAATATATATTGATCACAAATAGACTCTTAAAATATAAATAAATGATTACCTTATAATAATTAATAAATTATCAAAACTATGTCAATAATAGCCAAAATTGACAACTAAAAATATTAAAACAAAGAAAAATTATGTAATAATCCAAGAATTTTGATTTCCAATGCAATTAAATTATTTGTACTTATTGTAGAGTTTGTATTTTCACTACACATTTTAATATATTATCTCTAGTCTTTTTGGCCCCACAAGGTTTTCGTATTGTTACCATTTTCGCTCTTCACTGTTAGCCCTGCCACATGTGATGTTGGGCACTTTTGTAAGGGTCATGAAGTTTTTTTTGCTAAAAAACACATAATTGTGCCATGTAGTGGCTGTATGACTTTTTGATATCACATCTCTATTGGACACAAAGTGAGACACGTGGCTGCTTCATGGGGTTTTTCACCAAGCAACTCGAAGGAGTTTTAAGAAGTGTTCGACATTACACCACATGGCCTGAATTTTGTTTGAAAAAGCTCTACAATGTCAGGAATGGTATATTTGAAGAGCATTTCCAAGTGTTGGTGTTCTTTTTCCTTCTCCAAGCGATCTAGATTTCAGTGTCCACTCAATGACACCATTGTTGCTCACAGACAATCAAATCAACAATCATATTTTTCACAGCACTGCATTTTTATCTTACACAAAATATTTTTAACAACTCTTAGATTTCTAGATCAATAGGTTGTTACACAAATCACCAGATGAAGCAACTCAAATTTTATTTCTCTAATTTTCATAATTCGATCTAATCTTTTTCAAGGCTTTGGGGAAACATTTTATTGCCACCTGTTTGGGTATTTTTAGAGATGGTGGAGAGTTCTTTTTGCTTGTTTGCTTCCCTTATCTTATAAAACGGAATTTTTGAGCCTCTCAACAAAATACATAGGAGGTGGAAGATTTCTTATAGGATTTTGTTGCCTTGTATCGGTTTTGTAATCAATTTTCAAGATAGTTATCTGAATCAGTTATCTGACCTTAGCATCTTTTGTATTTTTTCAAGATCAATTAATAGAAGGAGATGTATTAGATTGTGCATGTATGGCCTTTATCTTACATTTTTTTCTCTTTTTGTACATATTCATGCTCGGTGTCATTTTTGTCTTTTAGCTATAGTCTTGATAATTAATTCTTAGTTCTAGCTTTTATGTTTTCTATCTCAGATCTATAATGAATTGAACCATGTTTTGATACACTTTCATTTCTTGTTAAAATTGTGTTAGATCTCACACTATGCTATTTGGGAAAAATAATTTTGTAAGGGTTTGAAGCATCATATTTGATTTACCATATTTTGTCAAACCTTAATGGGTGCTTCCTGTGAAAGGATCTGAATGAAATTTCTATGCTCGTATAGGCCTTAGTTGTTTATTCCCCTTTCAAAAATGAAGGTTTTGTGGCATTATGTGTTTATTTTATCATAATTAAGAATCCATTAGGACTTTTGAAATTTGTAAAACCTTTTTGGTGCATCACCTTAGTTAAGTTTTATGTTCTACATTTCCTTCTCCCTTTTCCCAAACAGAAAGGAAGAGTCAACTTCTTTAAAAAATCTTGGGCGTCATTTAGTAGAGCACAATTGGTTGCCCATCTACTGAATTTTCCATAAGGTTGTTCGAAGAGGCGCAAGATTTTATGATAAACAGTTCTTTTTTTGACACACTTGATGGTGCTCAAAGATCTTTCACAACATCCGATCTACCCGACCTTAAAGAGGCACTCAAATTAGATCGGTAGAGGAGGTTACAGATAGATCCAACTGACTCATGCCCAGGATCCAAATAAGGGCTTCTTCTAAAGGTAACTTCAAAATACTCTCAATTACCTTCTTTTTCTCCTCGAAGGAGATGTGTTATAAGTCCTATATCGCCTATTAGAATAAATAGAGTCGAAAGTACAAGCCCCCAATCCAAAGACCTATCTACTCCACCGATTAACATATCTCTTCATATTACAATACCTTTTTTTTGTGTTCATAGGGGTTTGTTCTCCATGGCTCTCCAACCCCCAAAAAAATTTATGACATGGGACAATGGTAGTCCTCTCACTCTGCCTACCCCTCCAAATGTATGGACTGTTATCCCCAATAATGCTCTAAAAGAAGTTCTAAATTTTAGCGGAGAAGACTTCAAAACTCCTTCATAACATCTTTGAGATGTAGAAAACGTTTGTATCATTCATAAAATTATAGAGTAGAATGTAGCTCTCACATTATTGGTTGCATCCTTTAAAGGAAAAGCTAAGGATTTGTATAGGTATTTTCCTTCCAACATTGGATCCATACTAGGATGAGCTAGGAAATAAGTTCTTTGAGTGCTTTGTGGATAAATGAGACCACTCATCTCTATTACAATAGTTAATAATGATCAAGAGAGTGCCTCAAGAGGCCATGACAGACTTCAAACCAGGTTCCACAAAACCTATAAAAGGATTCTTGTAATAGCCAGACCTTCATTAGCAATGGCATTCATGTTTTACTTAAAGGACTTTAATTCTGATATCGTAGTCATGGTACAGTTGCTTGTTGGTGACATCTTGCATGATGCATATAATCTAGCCATCAGAGTAGAAATTAGTTTGATTGACGCTAGGAAACTCGGACATCCATGACCACCAATGCTGCTATTTGTAAAAATATCTAGCAAAATTGTAAGGAAGCTAAGGTAGTGGAACAACTTCCTACACTAATCTTGAGAGGAGAATAATGTAAAATTTTTACAGATCTTTAATAGTTACAAAAAATTAAATAGAAATAAACAAAAATATCATGCATACCATGACATAATCAGATATGTGGGGGAAACCCTTTTGAGAGAAAAACCCCACACTCCAAAAGTCATCCAATATATTATTTAGTAAATGAAAAATATTACAATATACTTGTAGAGAAAGCTTCTCACAGGAGTATCATGATTCAGAGATCAAGTGACAACACGACCACTATCAAACTCTTAGAATACATCACCATCTCTCTACCACAGTTTTAATACAAAACCCTCATAAAATAGGGTTGCATTCTAGGGAAATACATGCCAAAAAAATATCCACCATTTGATCTAAAACCTAATAATGAATGGTCCAAATTTACAATATATCATTATTTAATGTATGTCAGCCATTTTAGGAGTTTCCTGAAAAAGTTAACACACACACATTTTTCTCTTTGTTGCCATTGTATACACCTATAGGTGTAACTAGGAAATATGTATATAAATATATATACATCCTATCAACAATAAATCATATATAAGTGCAAGGTTGACACACATTTTCCCAACAAATCTCCTTGTCAAACACCTTGCAAGAGCAACATGAGGGTGAAAACATCATCTCTTTAATTGCTAGAGGCAAAAAGGCCCATAGTCTTTGAACACCATCTGAACTTCTCTATGCTCACATGATTAGTTAAATAATCAACAACATTCATCAAAGTTTCTACCTTCACCAACTTCACCCTTGCATCTTTGACCATATTTCTAACAAAATGAGATTGTACATCAATGTGCTTGGTCCTGGCATGAAATGTCGGGTTCTTAGCTAGACATATCACACTCTAATTGTCATAATAAATTGTCACTTCACCTTGTTTTATTCCAATATCTAAAAACGGTCTCTTAAGCCAAATGGCTTCTTTACAGGGATGATTAGCTACCATATTCTTTGCTTCAGTAGTGGACAAAACAACCATAACCTATCACTTACTCATCCAACTAATTGTACCACCAAATAAAGTAAACACATAAGCACTGGTGGATTTGCTGCTATGAACATCACTTGCCCAGTTTGAGTCCACATAACCATGAATATCAAAGGAAATCTCATCTTCAGTCATATTACTATGATAACATAAGGAATAGTCTGAGGTACCCTGTAAATATCTGAAGACTCTTTTAATTGCATCCCAATGAACTCTATCAGGATTAGACATATATTTGGAAAGAACTCTCACTGCTTGGGCAATGTCTGGTCTAGTACAAGCCATAACATACATCAAACTTCCAACTGCACTCTAGTAAGGAACTCTTCTCATGTATTCCATCTTTGATGGAGATGTTGGAAAGTATGACATAGATAACTCTGTTCCAACTGAAACAAGAACACACAATGGTCTACAATCTTGCATATTAAACTTGTGTAAAATTGAGTTGACATACTTACTTTGGCCAAGCCATAGCTTTTTGTTCACTTATTTGATTAAATTAACCTATTTATTTAATTAAATGCATCATTTTCATCTATTTAGGACATTTTTAAGTGTCTACAATCATAATCAACAACAATAGAAAGCAAAAATCTAATGGATGTATTTTTTGCAATAAGGGAGAATATATCACCATAATCAACACCCTCAACTTGAGAGTAACCCTTCGCAACCAACCTTGCTTTGTACTTCTCAATATCTCCATTTAAACCAATATTTTTCTTGAACACCCATTTGCAACCAACAAGTTTTCCTCCTTCGGGAAATGGTACACGATCCCATGTATCATTCTTTTTCAAAGATGTCATTTCTTCATCCATAGCAATCTTCTAGGATTCTACATCATTCATACCTAGTGCCTCTTCTATAGATTTGGGTTCATCCATGTTAGTATTCAAAGACAAAATACATCTCCAATCATCAGGTGAATAACTTTCAAGTGGTTGTCTATGCCTTGTAGACCTATGAACAAGGTGAGTTGAAGGTTATTCCTCCTCTTCTGAAGATCCAAATCTAGATGAGCTCTCGTCAACTTCTTGTCTATCCTTGGGCCTCAATTCAAATTTCTCAGGTGTAGAAGGAAATTGAATCACATCTTCCTATTTACTTTGTTTTGGCTGCAATGTAACATAAGAAGGCTTAGTTTTTTCTAAAAATAACAATTCTACTATGTATTACCTTCTGTGTGACATGATCCTAAAGCTTGTATCCTTTCA
Organism: Sequoia sempervirens; assembly: GCA_007258455.2. Classification (NCBI taxonomy): domain Eukaryota; kingdom Viridiplantae; phylum Streptophyta; class Pinopsida; order Cupressales; family Cupressaceae; genus Sequoia; species Sequoia sempervirens. Next base: position 101,399,399 of record VDFB02000363.1, on the reverse strand, counting down.
CACCATAACTATATTCAATGAAGACACATTTCACAACCTTGTTCTCCAACTTTGTTCACTTCTCCTTTGGCACATGTGCATATTCCTCACAACGAAAAACTATAAGATGTCTTAATGAAGGCTTGTGAACCGACCATGCCTCTATAGGCATCTCTTATCGACAAGAATTGATGTAGGAGACCTGTTAATTAGGTAGCAGGCAGTGGCAATAGATTCAAACCAAAACCTTTGTTCCATACTAGCACCACTCAACATACTCCTAGCCTTCTCCATCTGTGTCATGTTATTCTTTTTGCAACTCCATTCTATTTTGCAGAATATAGAGTTTTCTTTTGTCTACGAATACCACAATATTTATAGAATATATCAAAATAATTAGAGAAAAATTCATCGCCATTATCAATCCTCAAACATTTTATTTTCTTTCTAGTTTGCAACTCAACCATTGCTTTAAATTCTTTAAATCAACTGAAAACTTTAGATTTACTCTTTAGAAAATATACCCATGTCCTTCTACTATAATCATCAATAAATGAAACATAATATGTGGATTTACCAATTGAAGGAACATCTACAAGACCAATCACATCAAAATGAATAAGATCCAATACACCACAAGATTTATGAGAACTTGAGTAAAACTAAACACGATTTTGTTTTTAATAAATGCAATATTCACAAAAATCAAATTCAAGATTACAATTAGACAAACCTTCAACAAGGTTTTTATTTTTCAAGGTCCTTAGATCCCTTTTCTCCAAAGTGGCCAAGTCTTTGGTGCCATAACATAATTTTCTCTATAGGTAACTTTGTTTCAGAAGAAAGAGCACCCTTGGGTACCCAAAATCCATGACCATCTGCTGAAGGTGAAACCCTCACTTCTTCCATAGACTTGCTTTTCACAAAAGTACTATTGCACTCAATAGTGCATGCACCAAGATTATACAATGTGCCATATCTAACACCTCTAGCAATCACCATATTACCTCTTATCATCTTCCATCTAGCATCAAAAAATACTACCTGCACAAACACATCTATTAGTTTGCTCATAGATAACAAATTTCGTGCTAATCTAGGGATATGCAACACACCATTAATCCTTTTTATTTTACCAACGAAGAAATATGATTTTAACTTTACCACATAAAACAATGTATAAATGAGAATCATCACCCAAGTACACCTTACCTCCATCATATTATTCATATTCACAAAACCAATCTTTGTTAAAGGTCATATGGAAAGATGCACGAGTTGCCAAAGCTACAATGAATGTGTCACCATCTTCCTTCTCAGACTTAGAATTAGAATAAAATTTATTCATTTTCTTCTTCTTTTCTTCTTTGGATTCCTTACAAACATGTCTAGGTTTACCACAGTTCCAACAAATAACTTTGGACTTTCCAAAAGATTTAGATCTTTCCTTGGACTTGGATTTGTCACGCTTCTCATTCTTCTTTCCTTTTTCCTTAGGTCTTCCACAAACATTTAGGGCCTCCTTGGTAGTGATGGATAGCTTCCTCCTCATCTCTTTAGAAAGCAAAGAACCCACCACATCTTCAGTCTTCAATATAACAAAAGTACTCCTAATATCCATAACAAGATAATCCCACGAATCAGGCAAAGAACAAAACAAGATCTGACATTTCTCCTCATCCATTTTGACACCAACTGATTTCAATTAAGCCACCAACATATAGAATGCTTCCAGGTGGTTTGTGATTTATCCACCCTCTTCCATTCTCAAGGAATACAACTTCTTCCTTAAGAAAATATTGTTCACTAAAGATTTGGCCTAATACATCTCACCAAGCTTCTTCCATAGTTTCTATGTCGAGGTATCCTCATGGAAATTAATTAAAATTGAGTCTTCCAAGCACAATCTATTAGACCTTTGGATTTACAATCCATAACATCAAATTGAGTAGCCTGAGTAGGATCTGTAGGCCTTGAAAAATTCTCATCAACAGCATCCCACAGATCTCGATCTATCAACAAATCCTCCATCTTTAGCTTCCACATCTCAAAATTACTTACAAAAAATTTCTCCACCTCTATTCTCCTTTATGAACTTGCCATCTTAAAATTCTTGTAACAAGATCATAAAGTATCTTTTGCACATGCTCCCACTCAAATTTGGATTAGTTCAAAAATCCCAACAACCCATAATTGAAACCAAAGGTGATCAAGCTCTTATACCACTTGTAAGGAAGCTAAGGTAGAAAAACAACTTCCTACACTAATCTTGAGAGGAAAATAATGCAAAATTTTTACAAATCTTTAACAATTACAAAAACTTAAACATAAATAAACATAAATATCATGCATACCATGACACAGTGATTTATGTGGAGAAAACCCTTTTGGGAGAAAAACCCCACTCCAAAAGCCACCCAATATATTATTCAGTAAATCACAAAGATTACAATATACTTGTAGAACAAGCTTCTCACATGAGTATCACCACTCAGAGATCAAGAGACAACATTGACCATTATTAGACTCTTAGAATACATCATTGTCTCTCTATTACAATCGTAATGCAACACCCTCATAAAATAGGGTTATATTCTAGGGAAAGATAGGACAAAAAAATATCCACCATTAGATCTAAGACCTAATAATGAACGGTATAGATTTACAATATTTCATTATTTAATGTATGTCAGCCATTTTAGGAGTTTCTTGAAAAAGTTAAAATGCTCACATTTTGCTCTTTGCTGCCATTGTATACACCTATCGGTGTGAGTAGGAAATATATATATAAATATATACATCCTATCAACAATAAATCATATATAATTGCAAGGTTGAGACACATTTTCCCAACAAGAACACAAGAGGAAATAGCCCCGAGTACATCTACTACACCTTTGCCATCAATGTATGTGCACTCTAGTGCACAAGAAAGCACATCAAGATCTTCACTAGCCATGGAGATGAATGACATCAAAAATTTACTAAGGACTATTTCTAATGAGATAATCAACATAAAGCGCCAACAAGCAACACCCCCGAAGCCTCCCCCTCAAAATTTCCAAGGGGAAGATTTCCCTTCTAGTATAATTCATATCGAGGAGCTCTGAAAGGGAACAACCAGCCATAGTCATTAGGCCAGATAGTCCCGATAACCACTCCACTCCAAACCATTAAGTCTAGCACAAGAAAGGACTTAGTCCTAGGACAAAACAATCTTGTGGAAGATATAAATGCTTGGTGCTTCCCATGTAATGACACCCACATGCCTTGGAATTGTCTGAGGGGAAATCTCCAACAAATGGTAGAAGAATAAAGGAGCCAAGGCATCCCTCCAGATGCAGGAATTATTAGTCCCTTTGAATAAAAAGTGTCAGAATAAGTGCTCAGATGCAAGGAATGTCTTTGGAACAAGAGACAAATATCTCCCCTGACAAAGCACTTTTCTCTTGGATGGAGGGATAAGACTCAATGTTTATAAATGAAGTTCCGACAACACGAGCCTCATAGATTCAGTCATATTACAACACCCGTTCAAAAAGAAGACTCACTAGAGAGTATGTACCACAGTCACAACCTCAAGTTCAACAACCACAACTGCAGAAAAAGGTCGTAGACAAAGAGGTTAGTCTACCTATGATGAATCAATCAATTCCAAAACCAAGGGAGGCACCTCTGAAGCCAAAGATACCCCCATCAAATCACTCAACATGGTGGAATAGCTAAATAAAGCTACTACCAATGTATCGTTATGGGACATTTTGGCTATCTCAAAGCAAAAGATGTATGTAAACTAAAACCTACCCCATTTTTCTTTCCTCTCATTGTTGGGGACAAATTATTTTATACCAACATGATAGAATTAGGTGCTAGTACCATAATAATGCCTAAACTAGTAGTTGATGCCATGAATTTGAAATATGAGCCCCTCAAATAGGGAATTATGCAATTAGATGGAAAAAAGGTTCTAGTCGTAGGCCAAATTAAAAGACTCCCCTTGACCCTATATTCCTGTCCAAGTTAGACTATCACCCAAGAGATGGTTGTAATTGACGTTCCTCTCATTTTCATGATGTTCTTGTTGTTGATCATGATGTTAGTCGCAACAACAATGCATATAAAATCCTCATAGGAAAACTACGAAGAACCTATCTTTACTTGAAAGATTGAACTAGGGCAACCTAAAAGTATGAGGAAAGGGGAAAGGTTGACTCAGCTTAATCCCAAGGCTTTGGTAGTCAGGACTTGACCATACTAGATTCGCTTTAGGGTATGATGTGGTATTTCTATTAATCTTGAAGGGTATATAATTGTCTCTATTTTTTAAAGGAATCATAGGCATCAAAAGGAATATTTTTAGTATGATCATTAAACAATTTCATGAAATCAATATATTTGAATACTATTTCATGAATATCAAACAAATTTCATGGAAACGAAAGATTTGCAATAAAATTTCCATTCATTCATCTATTTTTTGGTACATTTTCTACAATTTAAACATCTAATCTAAAATAAAGCATAAAAAATACTCGAAAAGTAAAATTCCTCCCAGGTATTCTCCACACATGCCCCAAGATTTAATCAAATCAAAGCAAACCACTCTATACTTCACTAGTTTGCTTCACAACTAGGCATAAAACGATGCTAGATTTTAAAGAAGGGGGTTTAGTTTGGACACCGAATAGGTTCTATATGAACCCTTAAACGATGCAACATACAGTCTTGTATGGCTGAATGAAAAAACTAGCTACAAAAGATTTATGAGATTGGTAGCTTTCAAATTAGCTTCGATATTGATCATTTCTATGTGCATACAAGTTTTTAATTTGGAATGATTCAAAAAATAGGAAAAAAAAAACTTAAAGAAGTTTTGGCTCTTCCAACATCCACAAATTATGAACTTAACTTAAAAAGAAATATTTCCTGACCTTTTATAGAAGCAATACACGGGGAAGATAAGACAAATACATGAGATTAAATCCAAGCGATGATCCACATTAGGCATGTGGAATCTGACAACTAGGAAGAGAATTGCAAACGAAGTCAACGAATGTCAACCTTCATTAACACGTTGATATCCTTTGGGTCTTAATATTTTTATTATGGCTGGGATAATAACTTGAATCAGGATAGTATGTAGGAACTTTCCCATATATTCAGAATGATTGCTTTATCATCTTGTTCCTACTTTCTGGTTCTTCCTCAGATTTTCTATTCTCGGGAATGGGTTACACTAAAGGTTGACACTTTCTTTTGTTGCATGCGTAATACCACAATCCCAGTATTTCGACAACTCAAGCTCCTCCTTTGCATAACTTATTGGAATGCATAGCCCGATCTGGATATGATTCTATCAGTGATCCAATTTTTTCTAACCATCTATACTCAAACTTTGCATCACAATTTTCTTCTCCTGCAATTGCAAATTCCAACTATTAAATCCCTTTTAAAATATTTATAAAAATCCTATGTAAATAAAACCGTCATTAATTAATCATCAATTTATATCCATCATAAATAACAAACTTTCAAAAAAGAATCATATATTCTCGTGTAATTGTTTCTTTTAACCAGGTTACCAGACCATCAAACCTTTTGGATAACATTAAACTTTTAAACTTTACTTTGCATTTTTACCTAGTACCTAGTACCCAAAACTTCAGCTTTTACCATAATTTTCTCAGACCTCAGATTTTATCGAAACTTCCATATTTACTGGAATTCTACTCCTGGACTGGAACACTTTTCTCAACACCTTGTGTTACATTTTTACACTTTTGGCCTTCCCGATTCTTGGTACCCGATACCCGAAACACTTGAATTATGAAGTACTCTTTCCACTTCTGGTGATCTTTCCAACTAGCCAACACCTGCCATAAGCATTAGTTTTCACTTGAGGTCCCCAAGTCTTATAGTCTTGTGTTGTGAGACCACACAATAACTTGCAACCAATAAAACCAAATTTAAACCAAAACTCAAGATTAAATCACTAGTCATAAATTATAATTTATACATATTTTAAAACAATAGATCTTTACCTTTACCTAGATTCTGACATAACAAATAGTAAAATTTCTCCAGAATATATTAGTGTGTGCTTTGATTAATTACAATTTCTGGAACTCAGTGAAAAAATTTAGTTCAATGACATTGAACTACATAATTTGGTAATCCTCCAAAGCCAACCATGACTAGAGCCTTGCTACCAATCAAGCATCCATAGCCCTGGCAAGGTTATCTCTGTAATTCCCCCAAACATAGCTCTACTATGAGCTAGGTGTCTATAGCCCCGGTAGAGATATTTGAATAGCCTAAAGATTTTATTTTTATTTATTTTTTATTTTTTTATATTTCTTTTGATATTCCATTGATAGCTCATTTCAACTTGCAGGCAATGAAGCTCACTATTAGGTTGGGAATTATAGTGGTAGCGAAGGTTACCTTTTGATTTTTCATTCAATACAAATCCCTTCATTGTTTCACTACTTCCTAGAAACTCATTTAATTATTCCTTGTTGTTGTGTATTATTGGTTAAATTTTACCACTCTTATGCCAAATACCAACTAACTGCAACTCGCTATATGTTAGAAGATATGCATAAATTAAAATTTAGCAGCAAACAATTTAATCACCAATTTAAATGTAAATTTAGAACCATTAGTTACCACCCTTCCATTTCAATTTTATGGCAACTACTAAATATTTGGCTAGCAACTCCAATTTGATGGTGTTGCACCACATTAATGCATCAAAATTGTCATAATGACACTTAAATCTGATCACAATATTTTGCATTAAATTCACACACATCAATGCACATGTATCATTTCCTTCAAAATTTTCAAGTGATGACGTGTATTGACTTACCAGCTTCATTTTCTTTTCTACATTGCACACATGGGAACCTCCATGATTAATACGACTCAATAAAACATAATGAAATGACCACCATTAATTTTGAAATCTTCAATTTTCTTGATTCACAATCTTCATACTAGAAAATTTTGGAGAAATTTCCACCAATTCTGTGAGAATTAATTTGATTTAACATTCCACTCTAGAGAAATTTGTCTGGTTGCCACCTCAACTTTCGCTGTCCAAGACTTAGATCAAGGCAACTATGTACCACAACTTCATCATGACTCTCTATAAATTCTACACTTCTCTCAAATTCTTTACACCTTTTCTTTTCTCTTTCAATTATCATTTTGTATTTCCACTCTGCTAGTCCTTTCTTCCTTCCAGATCATGGATAATCCAATTTTCTTGACCTGCATTCACCACCAAAATGGCTTCATAGGTCGTATCATGACTTAGAGGCTTGACAATATTTTCTTCATTCAAAATCCGAGCTTCACTGTGCCAAATTTATGCTTAGTCCTCGGGGAAAATTTCATGGAATCCAAAGCATACTACCGGCAGAATTCAGATTTAGCTTCATAATTTGTAGCGTTGCTCTTGGACCTTGGGATTTCTATTGAAGATGTTTGTTAGCCTGTGAATATGATAGTGTAGCCTAACTATTTAGGAAATTTAGATATTGTTCTATCTATTGCACACCCAACCATTAGAATCCCCTCCACAAATGATATTCCTCGGTTCCTAGAACATGGAGAAGTAGTTCCACTCCAGTCGTTCCTTACTGACCTCCATACCCTTGACTGTGAAGTTCACTAGGAAAATTCCTACTTAGGATATTTAGCCTTGGTAGATGAGGCATCCCAAATTGACTAAATGGCCACCTTCCTGTAGCTTGGATCCCTCTTTTTGCACTTTTTATACCTTTTTCCCTTTTACAACGAGAATTTTGATACTTCAATGTATATACGTAATATACACATATATATGTTTAGCTTTATCTTACCTTTCAAAGCATGTATTTACTGTGTATGGTTTTATTTTTTATATTTCATAGCATAATGTTGCCGAATATTTCAATTTACTCTCATGTGTATGATAAGTTAAGTAGAATTTGCTAATGCAAAGGACAAACTAGAAAAGAGAAAAAAAAACAAAAGAAACAAAAGCAAACCCTATGAAAGAAAACTAACCCTAACTAACCAAAACTTACCCTAACAAACAACTAACCCTAACTTTAAGAAATTTATTTTAAGCTCAATAACTATCTTCATTGTTTTTTTGTGCAAATTACAACAGATTTATCTTTAAATTCACTGGAATAAATTTCAAACCTCTTACTGTAACAATGAATTATCTTAAATTCTCTACGTTTAATAAACGTAAATTCAAAGGTGTACTTACTAATAAATTGGCTCACATGTATGAAAACAACATCATTAAAGGTCGATTGCACACACTATTGTTGATTCCTCAATACTCTACCTTCTTCCAGTCTTGGTTCATGGTTTTCTTCTTCACTTTGTTCGGCTCCATGAATGATTATGTACATTTCTTGATTTTCCTCTTCTCCAAGATTTTTTGAGTCTTCGGTCTTCTCTTTGCTTTGAACTTTGTTAGACCAAGCAGTAGCACAATTTATATTATTATTAGAGAAAGAGAGAAAAAACTTGATATTTTGTATCTTGTATGAAATAAAAATAAAAATTCTTTTTAGTTTGTGAATTTTTAGTTTGGAATGAAAAACACGCATCTTCTGGTCAACTTTCTCACTCTTTCCTTTCACTAATGTTTTCCACGTGTGAAAAGAATGATGACTCATCACTGTTGTTTCCTTGTTTTCAGTGCAATATTTCTGAGTCTCAACATTCTTGTAGGTATCTTCCTGCAAAACATTAGGATTTTGTTCATAACAATTGCAGTTAACAAACCATTTTGATGTATCAATTAATTTTTTAACATTTTCAGTTCTACTATGGTTATACTTCTTTTTAGAATTCAATTTTTTTTATTAATGGTTCCTTTCTCTTAACAATTAAAACTTCTTTCGTTAATGGAATCACTTTGTGCAAGGTCAAACTCACCCTAGTTAGAAAAATTTCATAATCAAGTTCACTTTGATCATTTGTATCATGAATTCTACTCTCAGTGACTCTACCAAAGGTGAACACAATCAAAGGACGTAATCTTCGGTTAAGGATTCCCCGAAGTTTCTCAACTTCCCTTTTCAAACTATTAGCTTGCATAGACTTTTGTCTTACAAGCTACTTTCAAATTCGGAACTGAATTAGATTCCTTAAACAAAACCTGGAGGGAAAGATGTGTGTCCCTCCTTCTAGCGCTAGTTCATGTTGATCATGATGTCAGTCACAACAATAGTGTAGATAAAATCCTCACAGGAAAACCACAAAGAACCTATCTTTACTTGAAAGACTAAACTAGGGCAACCTAAAAGTATGAGGAAAGGGGAAAGGTTGACTTAGCTTAATCCCAAGGTTCCATTAGTCAGGTCTTGACCATTCTAGGTTTTCTTTAGGGTATGATGTGATATTGTTGTTAATCTCAAGGGGTATATGGTTACCTCTAGTTTTTAAAGGAATCATAGACATCAAATCGAAGATTTTCAGTTTGATCATTAAACAATTTCATGAAATCAACAGATTTGCAATAATATTTCATTAATATCAAACAAATTTTCTATCACTTAAGTATGTTTAGCTTTAAGCATTCAACAATTTCATGGAAACCAAAGATTTGCAATAAAATTTCCATTCATTCATCTATTTTTTGGTACATTTTCTGAAATTTAAATATCTAATCTAAAATAAAGCATAAAAAATACTTGAAAAGTAAAATTGCTCTGGGGTATTCTCTATGCATGCCCCAAGATTTAATAAAATCAAAGAAAAATTCTCTATACTTCACCAGATTGCTTTACAACTAGGCATAAAATAGTGCAAGCTTTTAAAGAAGGGGGTTTAGTTTGGACATTGAGTAGGTTCTGTATGCACCTTTAAATGACACAACTACAGTCTTGTCTAGTTGAATGAACAAAAAGCTACAAAATATTTGTGAGATTGGTAGTTTCAAATTGGCTTTGATATTGATCAAGTTCTATGTGCATACATGTTTTTAATCCATAATGATTCATAAAACATGAAAAAAAAAAACAAAACTTAAAGAAGTTTTGGCTCTTTGGACATCCAAAAATTATGAATCTAACTTAAAAAGAAATATCTCCTGACCTTTTATAGAAGCAAGACACGGGGAAGATAAGACAAATAGATGAGAAGAAATCCAAGGGACGAATCATAGCAAGGCATGCGAAATCTGACAACTGGCAAGAGAATTGCAAATGAAGTCAACAAATGTCAACCTTCATTTCCACGTTGATAACCTTTGGGTCTTTAATCTTTTATTATCACCAGGATAATAACTTGAATTAGGATAGTATGTAGGAACTTTCCCATATATTCAAAATGATTGCTTTATCATCCTGTTCCAACATTCTATTTCTGCCTCTGGCTTTCTACTCTCAGGAATGGGTTACATTGGAGATTGGCACTTTCTTTCACCACATGCGTAATACCAGAATCCCAATATTTTGACAACTCAAGCTCCTCCTTTGCATAACTTCCCAGAATGCGTAGCCCGATCTAGATATGATTCTATCTGTGATCCAAATTTTCCTGACCATCCATACACAAAATTTGCATTGAAATTTGCTTCTCCTACAATCACAAATTCCAATTGTTAAATCCCTTTTAAAACATTCATAAAAATCTCATGTAAATAAAACCATCATTAATTAATCATAAATTTAAATCCATCATAAATAAAACACTATAAAAAAAAATCATATATTCTCACATAATTATGTCTTTTAGCTAGGTTACCAGACCATCAAATCTTTTCAATAACATTAAACTTTTAAACTTTACTTTGCATTGTTACTCGATACTTGATACCCACTACTTCAGCTTTTACCATAATTTTCCCAGACCTCAGATTTTTCTAGAACTTGCATATTTGTTGGACTTCTACTCCCAGACCAAAACACTTTGCTCAACACCTTGTGTTACCTTTTTACACTTTTGGCCTTCCTAGTTCCCGATACCTGGTACCTAGAAAACTTGAATTACGAAGTACTCTTTTAAAAATATTTCTTTTTTTCTTTCTACTTTTGATGATCTTTCCAACTAGCCAACACCTTCCATAAGCGTTAGTTTTCACTTGGGGTCCCCAAGTCTTACAATCTTGGGGTGTGTTGTGAGACCACACAACACCTATCAAGAGATTTCACAGCCAATATTAGAGGATACCTAGCTCTCGACTAGTCCCACCTAATATTGAGAACCAAGCATGGTGTGAAGATGAAAATATTATCCGAACTACTACATTCTGAGCATATTGTAGAAGATATGATAATGATCTTTGAATCCTCTCACACATCTATCTCTAAGAAAGATATGCACTGCATTGAGATGCTAAAAGATGAGGAGGCCATGGGTGATCGAACTCCAGAGGAAGAAGTCTTGTTGAACCAATTTATAGATTTTGACCCTTTTGGAAAATTTCATGCCACTGGTCTAGGTACATATGTGATTTTTGATGAAGACCAGGCCATTTCAAAGATGATCAAGGAACAAAAGAATTTAGATGACCACACAAAAGATGAACTCTGTTGTGGAATTTTCACTTTGATGGTACTAGATGTAAGATTGGCTTAGGAGTAGGGATTCGCCTTATATCTCCTATTAGATCAAAAAATATTAGAGCTTTTGAATTCCAATTTTCATGCACAAAAAATGATGTGGAGTATGAAGGCTTGGTTCATGGTCTAAAACTAGCAAAACAAATGGGCGTTGAAAAAATATAGGTGTTCAGAGATTCTGAGCTAGTGGTAAAACGAGTCAAAGAGCAAGCAATTGCAAAAAATGTTAGGATGTGATCATATAGACAAAGAGTATGGGACTTGATAGAAGGGTTCAAAGCCTTCAATATCCAAGTAGTCCTGAGATCATAAAATATCACCACATATATAATGACCTTAGTCATCTCACAATTTGAGCCAACCTTTGATCTAATGATGAACCAACATGCGGTGCGGGTTATATTCCAACCATCTATTCTTGAAAATGATCAGAACTAGCAAGTTTTTATGGACGATGCCCAGATCACCACGTTCATCCAAAAGTTGGGTGAATGTATTGAGCAATTACAACCGAAAATTGAAGAGGTGTATAGAGAATAGATAATCTAGTTGAAAAGAAACAAGCTCCTGAAAGGTTTAATTACTCTAGAAAACCTTTTTGATTATGACAATGCAAGGAATAATAAGCGAAGATTTTTTTTCAACGGCGAAGATTATGTGGACCTTGACATCAATAACAATCGAAAGCTCAAGGTCAAGAAGAATGTTCCATAGATAGATAAGGAGAAGTTGAGGTATCTGTGTGCTAAATATGATAGTCATAGCTAGGATCTATGATGATCTAAAGGATTATGACCCTAACATAATACAACACATCATCGACTTGATTGAAGGGTCCAAACCAATCTGATAGAAGAAAAGGATGATTAATTTGAAGGTGGAGGATTTCATGGCTCAAGAATTGAAGAGGTTAATCATGTTTGGAATCATATACCTAGTCAAGAATTCTACCTGGGTGTCAAATTTGGTCCTAGTCTGGAAAAAGAATGGTGATATCCAACTTTGTGTACATTTTAGGGATCTAAACTAGGCCTCTCTGAAGGATCATTATCCTCTACCTTCAATGGAGCAAATCTTGTAGACTATGGCAGGGTCGCAAATGTTTTCTCTACTAGATGGTTTTTCTAGTTATAACTAGGTTAATGTGAAGAATGAGGACCAGTATAAGACAACATTCACCACCAAACACTAGTACAAAAACATCAATATATGACTATAAAAACTACTAAGAAATGCTTATAAATGACTGGACATGGGTCACGTGACCATTAGTAGTTTATTGCTAGTCATTTATAATGCGACCAGATTGATGACTAAGCCATTTTTAGTCATTTATTGGTTGTTTTGATTGATCGATTTGGTAATATATTTAGTTGTTGATTTAGTTATTGATTGTTGTAATCTGGTCACTTATTTAGTCATTTTATTCATTGATATATTTAGTCATTGATTGTTGCAATCTAGTCACTTATTTAGCCATTTTTATTCACCGATTAATGTCCATTGGTAGTGTATTTAGTCATTAATTTTAATCATCATTTTGATCAATTTGGTAGTATATTTAGTCATTTTTATTTCATAGGTCATATATTTAGTCATATTTATTCACTGTTCACTGATTTTTGTCAATTGGTAGTATATTTAGTCATTTTTATTTCATAGGTCATATATTTAGTCATATTTATTCATTGTTCATTGATTTCTATCAATTGGTAGTATATTTAGTCAATTTAATTATTAATTGATGTTAATTAGTAGTATATTTATTCATTTTAATTGACTGATATTTGAGGATTTAAACATAAAACACATAAATACACATCAATCATCAATTGCACACAATAAGATAGCCATTGAGAAGGAAAAATCGATGAGCTTTATTAATAAAAGAAAGGTTTTCTAGTTACAACTTATAGAGTATTACAATTTTTATTTTCAGTCACAAGACTAAAAATCCGAATTACAATATTGCAAAAAATGATTGCAAGAAAGAAACTTCTCCCAAAAACTTCTGCAATGATGGACATGCATGCTTGGAGCCCTTTAATGCAAGCACATCCCCCTTTCAGCTCTTAAAACTTCTACAACTAGGTAATTTTCCTGGAGCAAGCTATAACATGTAGAATCCAAGAAGAAGAGTGTTGATGGTGTCCCATTTATGATGCTCTCTCCTTCAATGCAATAAAAAATAACCCAACTAGAATCTTTCCTCCTTTATATGTAACGTGTCATATGATATGAGCAATAGGGTATGCCTTTTCTACCATGAATGAAGTTATGCCTCAATACAACCAACAAAATTACTATTAGTCTTAATTCAGAAAGAATAAAAGTGCATTGTATATTGCAAGTTTACAAAAGTAATTCCAAACGCATTAGAAAGATAAATCAATTAAAAAATTGTACGAGATAGGTCACATCCACAAACATGGGAGAGCTATGCAAAATTGGAGAAATTGGCTTGGAAAATGAAGGTAGCAGGGTATTTCCAGATTAAAGACTTTTACTTAATGTTGTGGAATAGAAGAAAAAAGAATCATTTATTTGCTACCATAGTGGAAAGTTAGCAATTTCATTTGGTTTGTTAAACATGGCCCCTAGTACAACTATTAGAGTTGTTAAGAACCTTCGAGTATGTTATAATTTTCACATTGCATCTAAATTCATCTCCAAGATTGTTGCAAGATAAATTGTTCTAAGAGATGTGAACCATTTCCATCATTTTAAACAGGGACAATGTTCTTGTGGAGAATATTGGTGATGCTAAATGAAACAATCTAAAAAATAGGCTTGCACTATAATAATGTGCACTACATCAGATATCTGAAGGGACATCCATCAAAGCATAACAACGGGGATTTTTTTGTAATATGTTATAGTTACAAGTGCCCTGCTAGGCATACATGAAAATCTAAGGGATTTTTTTATGGCTAGACTAATAAAATCCTATTGTAGGGGATAATCCAAGTACATATGGCCCAATTCTAATGACAATTGTTATTAAAGCTAAAAAATAGCTTTGGATGTTATTAGTATGTTATTGATATTGAATTGTGGACTAGAATGTCTAATATCTTATGACTGAAGATATTGTATCAATAGGGAGACATGGATCTTGTTGCCACTAATCTGCCCAAAGAAAGCCATATGCTAATACTTGACTTTTGAAATATACTTAGATATTTGATTTCTTGTTTCATGTGCCTCCAAATAGGTGCACCAGATCCTTGAAGGGGATTAACACAAATTTATTCAGCAGGAAAAAGAGAATAATTCTATATGATTTTGCTTTATAATTCATCCCAATGCTGATAACAATCAATCTCAGCTTTGCAAAATACACATCATTAACTAAAAGTTCTTAAAAAAATGTTAGGATGCACCCTTCCAAGGGACAAAACTCTCCAAATTTTCAAAAGAATTGCAATTGTTTTAAAAATTTGGAGAGGTATGTCCCTTGGAAGGGTGCATCCTAACATGTTTTAAGAACTTATTAGTTAATGATGTGTATTTTGCAAATATGAGATTGATCATTATCAGCATTAGGATGAATTATAAAGAAAAACATATAGAATTAGTCTCTTTTTCTTGCTAAATAAATCTATGTTAATCCCATTCAAGGATTTGGTGCACCTATTTGGAGACACATGAAACAAGAAATCAAATATGTAAGAAAATGCAACCAATGGGTGTAAATCCCAACTCCTCAACCTTTGAAATCATCCTTACTACTTGTGTGTGAATTGGAGCTTTAAATGAGGAAGTTCTTTCAAAGCCAATAGAATAATCATTACAATTCATCAAAGCCAACAGAAAGGAGACCAATATATAAATGATTAAAAAAAAAGAATACAATCAAAATACTAAAATCAATAAGCAAAATCTTACCTCACAACAACCATCTCTGTAGATTCCATTGCATCATTAACCGTTTAATTATCAATAACTCACTATCCCACTAAAGGCATCCAGTCATCCACTGTCCACCACTACTCCACTATACACAAACTAGCCCATTGTGGTATGGTGGTATCTTCTGCCCTACTGCACCAAGCCTCATACACCATCACATTGTGGTGGTGATTATACCACACCACCACATGATACCTTTGAGCATCACTGCGAGGTAGCGGTAACCACCGCTATACCACACTAGTCAACATGGAAGCACCATGGGGTGGTGGTAACACCACACTACCGCAAGCTCAATCTAACACCTCTACAGGGTAGCGATAAGTATCGCTCAACTGCTAGTCACTCCATGAGACGCCAGAGGATGGTGGAAAAGGCTTGAACTCTCACTTGGTGTAATCTAACTTGATGATGACCAAGTTGGGGGTCCACCTATGAATTTGAAGCACATAATTCCAACAGGTAAATGCCATAAATTGTCCTAAACAAATACACATGTATCAAACTCAAGTCACTTAGGCAAATAGGGCACGTGAGACTTCCCATTAAACTGATTAAAAATTAATAAGGTGTAAATATATGGCTCTTTTAGCACTACAATTAAGGTGTAAATCACAAATATATAAGCAAGATGTGGCATAGTTGTGAACAATTACAATCTATAAATCAAGCACTACTAAAAAGACAACAAAAATAGAGATTGTAACAAAAATCTTGGCCAAAAGATAAGACTATTATTTAAAAATCAACAAAAGGAAAAGCTTAAACTTGTATAACACTATAGAACACCTAACCACCCAGTTTACAAAGAAACCTTTTTATATAGATCTTGATCATGGGACATCCATCAAAGCATAACAATAGGGATTTTTTTTCATATATTGTAGTTACAAGTTCCCTACTAGACATACATGAAAATGTGGAAGCATAGACAATTTGTATCAAGCCAAATGTCAAAAAGTATAATTAAAAAGAAAAATCCTTACAATTGGACCTCAAATTGGACTAAGAAGATTTATGATTTTATCTTTATAATGTAGGAAATTTCTCTGTTAGAGCTTCACGACCTCAAATTGGATCTCCAATTGGACCAATAGATTTATGATTTTATCTTTAGAATATAGGAACTTTCTCTGTTCGATATTCATGACCTCAAATTCGATCAGAAATTGGATAAGCAGATTTATGATTTTCTCTATCCACTGATGTTTGTATTCCTATGCTCAGGTTTTGCTTTTGAACCATTATTTCATTAATAGCAATCCAATTTTTCCTGAACCATCCATACCTGAATGTTGCATCACAATTTATTCTTCTTGCACATGAAAATGCCACATATTAACCCCTTCTAAATAAAAAATTTAATCATCATAAAACCATAATTAATAAATCATTTTAGTTTCAAAAAGAATCTGATGTCATTTACTATCAAAACAAAAGCTCTAGAAATCACAAAAAATCCATGAAGCCTCCTAAATGTAGGTTAAAGAAAGTTTGTAGGATGGGTTTCAGCATACGAAGCTTTCTACTACAACTCTCAATGAATGTATTATAAGCAAAAAAAAAAATTCTTCACACTCGAAGTAATTTAGTCGAACATTTATTCCAAAAGTATGTTAGCAGGAGTTAACTAAAAACAAAATTCTTTTTTGCTTGGTTTCTTTTATCAATATGCCACATGGAAATGGAATAATCACTAAGAAAACCTAACAATAAAAAATGAAGTAAAGGTTCAAGAAAGGAAATTCCAATGTACTATTGTGTAATGGTGATGAAGGCACTTATATGAGCATGACCCACATATAAATCCATGCTAGTGAATTGACATTCATCCAGAAATAAAATAATCAATGTAAGGATTTGAGCAATATAAGTCCAAAGGGTTATGCTATAACAGTAATTGAATCACCATAAGAGTACAACTGAGGAATATATTCTTGTGACTGTAATTATGTGATCCATAACTCTATTGGTCATATGGCACAATTGTGCTATAACAAATATAGGATGCATTCATGTGTGACCCAAGTTTAATGTGGCTATGTTGTGATAGAAATGGAGGAACTCATATGAGCACAATTCATGTACAAATTAATCAATGTCATCACAATTAGGTGTCAATAATCATTGGGTGCATTCAGGTTGACTTAAGTTTAATAGGCTACAATGTAGTGATAGCATGATCCAAAAGCGATTACCTCTTGCTGCAATAAAGAGCCTATAACTTTGGTTGATACACAGAGTGGTTGTGTTATATCAATTGTGTAGTGCATTCAAGCACAACCCATTTTTAATGAGCTATTTTTTGAGAGTGATCAAGATTTTCTAAACCTTATGAATATTACTTAAAAGTGTACAAATTAAACTACATACCAAGTTTGTTACATACTTGAATGCAATCATGGGTTACCACAAGCTATAATAATGTGATCTTCTAATAACCATTATGGGAAGTATTAAAGAAAGATCCATGCTATATAGGATACATTTCCCTGATCAAGTTTACATACCTTAATGATCAACACAAGCTTCCCACATACTATAGGATACAATCCAAGATCATACCACACCCTATCAAGACAACTAATTTTCTGACCCAAGATTTAAGGTTATTTTTTAATACCAACAAAAGCATTGGTAAGAGCATGGCTAGGGTACAAACCCTAGGCCTCCATAGAAACATAAACCATAAATCTAGCGGATTAGTGAGGTTCCAATACTAGAAAGATTGAGACATTGTAGCCAATAAAAAAATCTTGCAATCTAAAGATTGTAGCCAATAACAAGCATACTATGTAGCTTAGTGACATTTGTAAATGCAATCTATGGTAAGAAGAATGACAGTCACTTGAGGTGTGAAAGTAAAAAAGAGGTTGAGCAGTGACAAGATAATAAAGCTCAAACCTTGCATAGTAAACTGAAGATTTTAACATTGAGTTTCCTTACCCCCATGCTGACCTTAAGGGTTTTTCAAATTCTATTGATAGTGTTAGACAAAAAAAATGCAATTAGGGAATGACTGTCCAAATGAAGTAATAGTGGTAATCATAAGTTCAATGTTTCTTATTATCCATTGTATAATGGAGGTAGTGGATTGCATGTTTGAGTAGTGTTTTGAAACTCATCAAAGATGGGAGAATAGTGAATAATACCTTATGGAATGTGAAGTAGTCACAATAAGGTTGAAGGATCTTAAGACCCACAATACCATGAAATAATGAGTCCCCTATAGTAAGTAAGTAGGTAGTCTATAGGGCATAGTTTGATTTTATAAAAGGATGCTCATGAAAGGAATCTTCAAGTGACAGTGAGTGAGCCATTTGAGATTGCAGTTGAGGGTGCAATATCCAGTCTTAAAGGTAGTTAGCAAAGAAGTAAATGTGCAAGAAAATCAAACCCTGTACACAAAAAACAATTCACAATGTTATCTTGTGTAATGCCTTGAGTTTGAAGACAAAAATCTCATTGTATCTTGATGAAAGCAGTGACCTTAATGGTCAATCACTAGCAACCATGATTTTAAAACATGCTATTGTGCTTATGAAGGCAACATTTTAAGAAAGGCAGTGAGTGGTGGTTTGGAACAATGGTAGGTATGGACATGCTTTATATGCATACTATGTAGTCTAACTTAAGACAACGTTCTTGGAAGAGATTGAAGGTGGATTATGGAACTCAAGGATCACCATGATAAATATTAAAGACAAATCTATTTAAAAGCCACTATCATAAAGATATTAAAGATGTCACATGCAAAACCCTAGCAGCTGGAGTAATGAATATAGTGCCAAAGAGGATAGTGAGTTGGGGCAGATTTATGAGATCTCTGCATTATCTAATCATAGGAAAATACATCATTTATTTAAATTAAAAGAAATAATTCTAAACCCTATATAGGAGACATTGATACTTCAAAATCATCTGAAGGAATTTGAGATTATGCAAATATATGTCAATTAAATACTTGGATTACAAACAGTAGCGTGAACAGTGTAACCCTTGTTGAATAGAGTAGGAATGAGATAAGCAACAATGAATCTTATCCCTCCTATCACACACATCTCCTTACCATTCTTTGTCATTCTTTACTGAAACAATTCTCCATTTTGGTGGGCTACGCCTGAAAATAAGGTTTCAACCAAAATTTTTAGAGTATGTTTATTAAAATGAAAACTCCATTTTGGTGGGCTACGCCTGAAAATAAGATTTCGAAAAAGGTTTCTAGAATATGTTTACTAGAGTATTTTGGTGGGCTATTGATTCTTGATTCCTTAAATGATTTTCTAAATAAATGACTAACTATTTAGTCATTTTTATTTGTGTGACTAAATAATTTTTTAGTCAATAACCAAATTAGTCATTTATCTACTCATTTATTGATGAGTTGCAAAAAATGAGTAGAATTTAGTCATTTTTAGTTGTGACTAAAAGTTTTACTCATGTAGTCATTTATTTACCAAATTCTACTAGTGAAATGGGGAACATTCACCTATGCAAAAATTCCTTTCAGCCTATCCAATGTAGGAACCACCTTCCAGTACACAATGGATGTCATGTTTAAGGATTTGATAAACAAAATCATCCTTATTTATTTGGATGGCTTGACCACATTTTTAAAATTTAAGGGTGATCATTTTGATCACCTAGAGAAGGTCTTCCAAAGGCGCCAACAATTTGGGGTTTCTCTAAATCCCAAAAAATGTGTTTTCGTGGTTCCACAAGGCAAGCTTCTTGGCTATGTGGTCTACAGAGAAGGGATAGCTATCGCTCTCGAAAGGGTGAAGGCTATAAAAGAATTGACATTACCGGTCAACCAAAAGGGAGTCCAATCTTTCCTAGGAAAAAATAATTTTGTTAGTAGGTTTATTTCAGATTTTGCAGGAATTGCAAGACCTATTACATTAATGTTGAAAAAGGGATTGGATTTTAAATGGACTCTAGAAGGAAAAAAATCTTTCAAAAAGATAAAGGAAGCTATTTCTACAACTTCAGTGTTAGTGAGCCCAAATTTTTTTAAAGATTTTATTTTATATGTTTATAGTGGCGAACATAGTATTGCCACCATCCTTGTGTAGAAGGATAAAAAAATAAGTGGAGAACACCCCATCACCTTCCATTCAAGGAATATAAAGGGATATGAGATGATATAATTTTGTGGAGAAACAAGCCTTCACTATTGTGAAGAGTTTGAAAAAATTTAGACACCTGGTTTCAACAACCAAGATCATAGTCCTTGTTGCTCACCCTAGTGTGAGGGAATACATCATGGAAGGGGAAATCAATGAGAAAAGAGCCAATTGGATCACCAAGATCCTAGAATATGACATCAAGGTCTGACCCACAAATCTATTCAGGGGAGATGCTTGTGTGAATATCTCACCAAAGAACTCAGTTCCTAGACAAAAACAAAAGAAACAGACTAGGTCTTCATAAACTAGTTTGAGTCAGATGAGTCTTGGGTGACCAATAGAATAAGGTTCGTGCAAACCGATATTTATTCAACCAATATTCATAAAAACAAAAGGAGATATTATAGGCTGCAAGGCACTAGTATGTACTAATTGAGGGACTCCTTTTAAAAGGAATTTCAATGGTGTCCTCCTTCACTACATAGATAAAGTGCAAGCTAAAAGAGTTTTGGGAAAATTTCATAGTAGCCTAGAAGGTGGACATTTCTTTGCAAAAACTACTACTTTGAAGATCATGCAAGTGGGTTATTATTGGCCCACCTTATTTTTAGAATGTCATGAATTGGTAAGAAAATGTTTGCAATGTGAATCCTTCATTGGCAAGTGAAAGAATTATGCTATTCCATTGTGCCCAATCCTAGTAGAAGAACCTTTCACATAGTAGGGCTTGGAATTCATCAGGATGATCAATCCCATTTCTAGCTCAGGGAACAAGTGGATATTAACAACAATAGATTACTTACAAGATAGAAAAAGGTGACCCCTCTAAAGAATACTACCAAGGTTGAAATCATTAATTTTATCGAAGAACTAATAGCAAGGTTTGACTCTCCCAAAACCCTAATCTTTGACAATGCATGAACCTTTGTAGGAATTGGGATATCATAATTTTCCCTTAAGCATAGAGTATACCTTAAGAATTCATTGAATTATTACCTGCATGGAAATGGAATCACATAGTCTACAAACAAAAACTTGATTTGACTGATAAATCGGATCAGTTCAGAACATCAACGAGATTGGCACAAACACCTATGGGAAGTCTTATGGGTAGATTGCATTAACCCAAAGAAAATTTTGAAGGATTCCCCTTATGAATTAGTATACAAAAATGAGGTGGTTATGCCTATCTTTATGGAAATTTAGGCATTACAATTGTTGAAGTCTTTATATTTTGAGGAAAATGGTAGGATGGAAGTAAGGCTAGTCGGGATGCTAAGCCTTTAGGAAGCATAGGAAAAGGTGTTTGATGCCATAGGTGATTGATAATAGGTGGTCAAGAGATGGTTTGATAAGAATACTTTTGACCTTGGTTTTAAAGAAGGAAGTTGTTATGCCTTGCATAACCACCCCATTTTGATTTGGAACAAAATGGGTCCCCCTTTTTCTCTTTCTGGTTTCTTTTGCTTTTGTTACTTGCTTTCCTCTTGGGGTGCTTCTATTTTCTACCTCGATTTGTCCTTTGTTCTGTTTGATTTAAATTTTGGTTGTGTCTCAGCTTGAGCTGGTTCCCTTCTTGCTAAGTATTCAATGAAATAATCACAAGCAAAAGTGTATTTTATGATAATATATCTTATGTCCTTCTGATGACTAATGGGGACTCTATTTTGCAGGATTAAATCACGTACATGATGATATTTTCCAAGGGAGCTCAGATGGAATGCATTCCTCAGTCCAGTTGGTCACAATTCTCCTCTAAGAAGAAAGTCGACAAGACCTTGTAGATGTCTTGCCGACTACTAGTGCATTCTGTCAATAGGCGTTTGTGTTGCCTATCGGTAAGACCTGCAGAATGTCATAGCGATCAAAAGTCATATGCGGGTACCTGTAAGCAAGATATTGCCATCATTTCAACGAATGAGGAATTCCTATCAGTGAGAGAAACCGTCATCGGAGTGAGGTCGTGGTGAGCTTTTCATCTCTCACCAATCGTCTCATGAGTGAACACTTCAGCCAAAAAAATGGTATTGGCATATGGTCTTGGCAAGATCTTTTGGTTTTTCTGACTGACGGTACAAATTGCACATTGGGGAGAAATATTTTTGTCGATATGATGTCTCGGCGAATCCGTGGTGTCTTACCGACTGCCAACAAAGTAAACACTTCAGCAAGATTTAGCTACATCGGGGTAACATCTCACCGAGCGGCTCCGGTCACACCGACATAGCGCGAGGGGATTCTATCAGTAGTCTTCGGAGAGAGAATCAATATGTCTCGCCGACATGAAGGAACTTTCCAGAGGATAAAGGGGATTTAGTGTGATGTCATGGCAAGGAGACAAATTCTGGCTGAAAGGAAATGAGCTAGGGGAGACAGAGGGTATCGCCATAGGGTCTCCCCGACCATGTGATGTCCTGCTGACAGGAAGGGAACCCCACCGAAGGAAATGAAGCTTGGAAAAAGGGTCATGCCTTTGCCATAAGATCTTGGCGAAGAAAGGAAGTCACGCCGAAAGGAAGGAGGACTCGAAGAAAGGGAAGTAAGGATGGAATCGGGGAGATGTCTCCCCGAGTGCGATGATCTCACCAAGATAGAGGGGCTTCAATAAAATGTCTCAGTGAAATGAAGGAGTCTTGACGACGAGGGTTGGTATCGACGTAATGTCTCACCAAGGGCGGATGGTTTTGCCTACAAAGTAAGATAAGCCCAAGAAACTTTGCACTCGCTGTGAGGTCTCAACAAAGGGGTAAACTCTCAGCGACACGACATACTATCGGCATAATCTCTCACCGATTCTACTGAGTCTGGCTGAAATGGAGTGTCATCGGTAGAGGTAATCTACTCTTGCCGTGAGGTCCTAGTGAATATATGAAGTCTTGCCGAAGCAGAGGGGGCTCTGAGACATAGAAGGGAATAGGTTCGCTATGATGTCCCACCGACTAGCGATTGTCTTGCCGATAGGTTTTGTGAGCTCAATGTGACTTCTACAGCTCGCTGAAACGTCTCACCAACTGACCCGTGCTACACCGATAACTGCTGAAGGATGAAATCGCATCGGGGAGACACCGATGGTGTCTCACCGACATGTGATGTTGTTCAAACCACCTTTGACCGCATGAGGAGCTTGCGTGGCGTATGCCCGACCAATCAGAGGAAGCTAAAAGAGTGACTCATTGACCTATTGACCAATTGACAATCCCTATGTAAGAAGACCAATAGAATGCAAGTGAGATGGATTCATTCTAAGATCAGGGAGGCCCGATGATGTTCCAGAAGATAGTCAACCTGTAGTAGAAGTCTGGAACATGAAGGAAGCCGAAGGAATGAAGAAACTATGACTCACAGGGACAGTTGTAGTGACCATTGATGGGGATGGATCAGTATTAATGGTGATATTATGGAGCATTTAAGGTGACCCCAACAGAGTTCAAAGGTGGACACGAAGACATGAGAGTAAATTCCACAGCTACAAAAGATCTAAGGTCATCCCCGAAACAACCTTTCAGCAATATGGATAGCAGGGCTTCACATTGAATGCAGCATTGACTCTCCTCAGAAAGATCTGAGTGTCGACCCTCTTGTAGTCAGTAGATATTTTTGTGAAACCCTAAAAATGGGAGCCAATGCATTCCTTTTTGTACATTCTATATATATATAATTCTTGCCTCTTTGTAAAGGTTAGACAGTTAAGGTTAGAACTAAAAAAGGGTTAGAAGTTAAGAACAGGAATAGAGTAGGAATTTTCTGAAGCAGAAGGAGATAGAGTTGCATCTTGATTCTTAGTAATGAGAGCTTCTTTTGTCTCCTCAGTTAGGATTTAGATTCAGCAAAAGCCTGTAATGTATCTTTCAAGATTTCTTAATATAAATGGAAACAATTTGGAGTCGTAGATTTTCTGTACAATGATGGTTGTGCCAGCTTTGTAAGTGTTGCTTATCTGTTTCACTAGTAGTAGAAGCAACCAAATCTTAATCTACTCCAGATTGTGTTTCAGAATGGTGTTTGTTTGTAGTTAATCATTTGATTTGTGAAATCTTCAAGGAATGATATGCTATTTTTTGCTTTATTTAAACTAGTAACTAGCAATCTGTTATTTGAATTAGCACTGTAAATGAAAGAGGTTGTGTGTCAATCACAAGTTTACTTTGTTTTGTAGTTTTAGTTAAAGAACTCCTTGAAAGGTAGCAAGTCTGGTTAAGTTAGAAGAATTGTCATTCTTTTCTGTTCCAAAGCTCTGACCTATCTTTTGTTGTTTCTTTAAAAACCCCTGGTTAGAGTAGGTTTAGTTCATGTTTGATTTTAAAATGATCCAGAAGCTCAACACTAGTAGGCCCCTTGAATATTACTGTTACATTGACCAATTGAGCAACATGAGCACAGTTTAGAACCAACTACAAAGACCTTGGGAGCTAAGGTATCCATGTGATCATCTTTCTCTTTTAGGAGAAATAGGATAGCAATATTTTGTTTGCATGTTGCTCTGCCACTTGGACCATCAATAGAGACTAGCACTAGAAGGAGGGCCTAGAAGGGAAAGCTGGATAATACTGGATTTTTCTCACCAGAAAGGTCTCGTAGAGTTCTTTGATCAGCTGAAAATCCACCACCTTTGATAGAACTCAAGACTCGAATAAGGCACACGAGTCATAGGATTGGAGCAACCATCATTCCACCCTTGTCAGCATCGCTCACCCCACTAGGATTTTCACCAATACCCCAGTGGATACCCATCAATCCACCATCCAATCCATCTTGATTGTCATCATAGCTGATTCAACCCATACAATAGCTGGCTCAACCACCACCGCCGCCACCAATGGCCTTCTTTCAAAATAATCCCTCTCCATTGGGGACTATTCTTGGAGGTTTTCATGATATTCCCAAGAACCCTGAGAAATTATGCCCCAAGTACATTCATGGTGAATCAAGGAGTGTTGAAGAGCACATACAAGGTTTCAAGGATGCTTGTACCAGGGCTCAGATAGCTCACCATGATGTAGTTTGTAGGTTGTTCCCATATTCCTTAGGGGATATGGCCTACAATTGGTACCTTAATCTTCCTCAAGGTTCTATTCTGACCTGGACACATTTTGAAAATGCTTTCATCAATCAATTCAGGGTTTATGTGAATCCAACTCTTTTATACCACCAATTCACTACCATCAGAAAGGAACCACATGAACCCTTTCTTTTATTTAATACTAGGTTCCAACGAATGTATAGGAGATTGCAAGATCCCTACCTGGTTACTGAGAATAGTGTCATCCAAGCTTATTTTAGAGTTATAGACCCCTTGCTTGGCTTTTTCTTGCAAAGGAACTATCAACCAACTGATATTGATTCTCTATCCAAAGTCTATCATCTAGCTATCAAGTTGCAGCAACAAATCAATTCTCAACAAGGAGGCCTGGGAGGAGGTTTCCCTTCAATAGGATATCAGATGCATAACCCAACTCCTCTATTCAATATTGTCCCGGGAATGTCTCCTTCCCATTATGGACCTATGCCTAAATTGTAAACTCAACCACCTATTCCATTCTTTGCTAATGGAACTCCTAACTTCTCCAAGCAACCGTAGGTTCCTCCAAGTTCCCATGGTTATCATAACCAAGTTGGAACCCCAAGTCATGTTGATCAGCCACTTATTGCTAAGGCTGTTGAAAATGAAAAGATAGTTCAACTTACAAATGAGGTAGAGACCTTAAAGAAAACACTGTCTCAAGTTATGAATGATATGGCTCAGCTTCGTTTGAACCCCTCTCAAAATAAAGGTAACTACCCTAATCAAAACAACAACAATCAAGGTACCTATCAGAACAACAACAACTATAACCAAAGGGGTTATTAAGGCCAAAACTCCTCTAACCAAGGGTACCAAAATAAAAATAGAGGATATAACCAAAGGCCAAATAACAATAGGCAATGAAATATAGAGCCCAATAATGGTGGAGTTTCTCATAACTATCAAGCAAATGAGGAGAGATCACATACTGCAAACGTGGCTGACCTCAATTTCATGACTAACTAGTGTAGGCTGCATGATACTGCAACCCATTCTGAGGTAAACTACCCTCAAATGGAAAAAGTTGTCAAGATGGCACAAGAGGATGCCCAAACATTCCAAGGGAATCCTCACAAAGAAGGCAGCTCAATAGATACAACAATGAATTATGACCTCTTTGAGGAGGAACCATCATTCCCAAGGCAAGAGGAGAATGAACTATAGGAAGATTCGTATGATGCCCAAGCCTTTCAGGCCAAAGGAGGACACTTCTTGTGAAATCAGAATAAGGGTCCATTTACTACATCAACACCCCCTAATCACATGGTGCCTCCAAATCAAAGTGCTGATAATAATCCTCCTCCACCAAAAGGCTCGCCTAACTTCCATAATAAGGGTAATTCCTCTACTATTTTCAAAAGTAATTCAAGTTATAATATAGAATTTGATATTGTTTCTGAGATGCAGAAATAGAAAACTTCTTTGTCATACTTTGACATCTTAAAGTGGTGCCCTGCTCAAAGGGAGATAGTGTTGAAAGCTTTAGAACAAGCTAATAAATCAAAAGGAAAAAGAAAGGTTGCACCTGCTGCAGACATGAATGTAGCCTTGTACAAAAATAAGGTAGGTACCCCACCATTCCTCCTGAGTTTAAGAATTTGTGGGAAGAACCTACATAATTGTTTGTTGGATTTAGGGGCTTCAGGCAATGTCATGCCATATTCTATATGCAAGAAATTGGGATTGGACCCTGTCCAAACTAACAAGAAGGTCATCCAACTTGACAAAACATAAGTTAATGTAGTTGGAGAGTTGAAAAACGTACATGTCCAAGTAGGATCAGACCCTAGGATTCAAACCAATATAGATGTCCAAGTGGCAGACATCCCAGAGACTTATGGTATGTTACTGAGCAGAGATTTGATGAAAAGTCTAGGGGGATATATTTCCCTTGACTTTTCACATATGTGGCTACCATGGAGAGGGATCCCAACTCAGATTAGGATTGAAAGTGAGCCTTGCCTCAAGCATATCATCACAGAATATGATTTCCCCAGTGAGGTAGCCTATTTCGAAACTGGGATAGGTGTTTATAAAAGAGAAGAAATTTTAACCTTTTCTGTTCTTGATCCTAAAGAACTGCCCATACAAAAGCCCCTTGATCTTATGATTGATGAAAATCAGCAGGGATTAACTAGAAAGCTGCAACACGATCAGCTAGTCTTGGGAGAAGGTGTAGATCTGCAAAGTCTCCTGCTCCCTAATTGGTGCAACATACACTACCAAAGTCATTCTGAATTGAATTTTCAACCTTGCATTGACATTTTAAATCATGTTTCCCAAACTGAGGAAGCTAGCACAAGTCACCCTGAGACCATTGAAGACTGCTTCTCATTTGAAGCCAAGGAAGTAATAACGTTAACTAGAGGTAGGATACCTTCAAAGGAAGTTCCTTCTTAGGTCAAACCTACTCTAGACACATATCCAAATTAGCATATTGATGGGGAGCAACCCCAAGGTTTGTTTGACACTCCTACACTCATGGATGTACCAAAACCTAAGGGGCTAGCCAAAGAAACAAGTGACTATTAGAAGGATAGCCATAGGTTAGATGATATAACTAAGCAGGAATTGGGAACTATACCTAAAGAATTTATAGGGCATCCTTTCCCTATACCTGATGCTAGAGATCAAGTAGCCCCACATATGGCTTATTCTATCCAAACACCCACAAAAACTTCAAAAGGATCAACCCTAGCTTGTGATCAGCTATGGACCCTCACATTTGACGGATCTAAGTCCAAAATTGGCTGTGGTGTTGGGATTGAGTTAACCAGCCCCAAAGGCAAAAATTTCTTTGCTTCTTATAGGTTACAATTTGGATGCACTAATAACGTGGCGGGATATGAAGCTCTAGCCTGGGGATTGATGTTTGCACATAAGAAGAAGGTCACAGCCTTGATGGTCAGGGGAGATTCAGAAATTGTTATCAAGCAAGTGCGCAACCAATACACATGTCACAACAGAAGGCTGGAAACTTAGAGAAATTGAGTATGGAACCTGATTAAGGACTTTGATGCCTTTGGGATTAGCTTAATCCCTAGAGAATAAAATCATGTAGCTGACTCATTGGCTGTTGTTGCAAGCACCCTGGAACCTATGCAAGGCTCCAAGCTCAAGAAATTCTCCGTGGAGTTAATTTCCACTCCTGCAGTTCCTGATAATATCAAGAACTTTCAAGTCTTTGATGATGATTGACATATTCTTGCTTTCTTAGCAAGCTCAGATGTTTTTGAGGGGCAACTTATTGATGACTCCAATAGAGATCAAGGGGATTGGAACCCTGAGGAATGTGATACAGAAGGGGTCCTCAATTTAAAGAACAATAACATTCCCAAGGGAATGGTTGCTTTAGAAATAATTTTTGATTCAAACCCAAGGGCTCAAGAGAAGGTATCAACTGAAGAAAAGGGGGGCGAATATGAAACAATTAACTTGGCTGATTCTAGCCCTGAAAGGGATGTCTACATAGGGAAGGCATGCCCTGAGGCAATCATAAAAGACACAGTGAAGGCACTTAAGAAAGATATTTCTGCAATTTCTTGGGGATATGAAGACCTAAAGACATTTGATGCTACTGTAATGACTCATATTATTCCCTTGAAGCCTGAAGCTAGGCCATTTCAACAGAAGCAGCGCCCTGTCAACACTTTGATTGAGCCAATGATCCTTAAGGAATTTTAGAAATTTCTTTCTGCAAGGATAATCTTCCCTATGCGCCATTCAACCTGGGTGGCTAACTTAGTCCTAGTTCGTAAGAAAAATGGGGAGATCAGGCTGTGTGTCAACTTTAGGAATCTAAATAGAGCTTTAGAAAAGGATAACTACCCACTTCCTTCTCTGGATGAAGTCTTGCAAATTGTCAGCGGATCTCAAATGATATCATTCCTAGACGGTTACTCTAGATACAATCAGGTAATGGTCAACTATGAAGACAACCTTCACTACAAAATGGGGAACATTCGCATATAGGAGGATGCCATTCGGTCTGATAAATGCTGGGGCGACCTTTCAGCGTGCCATGGACATAGCTTTCAAGAATCTAATTGGTAAATGCATTATTGTTTACATGGATGACTTGACGGTGTTCTCCAAAGATTGACTGAACCATGCTGTAGACTTGGCCAAGGTTCTTGAGAGATGCATCTGATATGGTGTCTCCCTGAATCCCAACAAGTGTGTGTTTAGAGTTTTTGAAAGAAAGCTCTTGGGACACGTCATTTCTGAAAGAGGGATTTCAATCGACCCAAATTGAGTCAAGTCTATTCTGAAGATCACTCGGCTTGGAAGCAAGAAAGAAATGAGGTATTTCTTTGGGAAAATCAACTTCGTGAGAGGGTTTATCATGGGCTTTGCCAAAATCGTGAAACCACTTAACCAAATGATGAAAAAGGATGCCAAAATAGAGTGGACTAAGGAGGCAAAGGATGCATTTTCACAAGTCAAGTGATCCATTTTAGAAGCGCCTATTCTCACCAGCCCTAACTACATCAAGTCGTTCTACATTTATTCTTTTTCCTCTGAACACTCATGCGCAACTGTCCTAACACAATGAGGAGAAGAGGCAGAGGAGAGACCAATTTCTTTCATGAGCTCTTCATTCAAAAATGCGGAAATCAAATACCCACCTCTTGAGAAGCAAGCTTTCGTGCTAGTTCAGGCTGTCAAGAAGTTCTGACATTACATTCTCCGAAGCCAAATCATTGTTGTAGTTCCTGATGCAGCTGTGAAGTCCCTACTCATGTAGAGTGAGCTGGGAGAAAGGAGAGGCAAATGGATGGCCATCCTGCAAGAATTTGATCTGGAGATACACCCTATGAAATTAGTCAGGGGCACGGGTTTGTCCAAGTCCATGGCGAACGCTGGTGACAACGTCATCTATCAGCAATACATGACCCAGTCTTTCTCTAACGACCCTTGGTATGCTGATACCATTTGCCTTATGCTCAACAATCGATGTCTAGAAGGAATGAATGCCACTCAAAGGAGAGCCTTGAGACTGAAGAGTTCTCATTACATGCTCAAAGGAGGGTTGCTATACAGGAGGAATTTTGAAGGAGTATACCTGAGATGCCTTGACCATTAAGAGGCTAAGCATGTGATCTCTGAGTTTCATGGGAAACATGGCACAGGTCATGGGTCCGCAGATTCTTTCGTACACCATATCCTCAGATCTAGTTATTACGGGCCCTATGTATTCAAAGATTCCCATCAACATGTGAGGACATGTCACACATGTCAGATTTCTACACCAAGGGAACGCCATTCAGCCATGCCTTTACATCCTGTCTATGAGGTAAGGCCATTTGCCCAATGGGCACTAGATTTCATTGGGGTAATTAACCCAAACTCTTCTACAAGACACAAATTCATCTTGACTACCACTGATTACTGCACAAGGTGGACAGAGGCTATACCCTGCAAGAACAACACAACAGAGGTAGTGATCAAGTTCCTCACCGAACGTATCACTACAAGGTTTGGGGTACCCTTCGCGTTGGTATGTGACAATGGCTCTGCCTTTTCTTCTGCTAAGTTTATTTCCTCGGCATATGATCACAAAATTGTTTTAAAGTATTCTTCAAACTATTACCCACAAGGAAATGGAGTTGCAAAGTCAACCAATAAGAATCTCTTAGGGGTAATTAAGAAACTGTTAGAGCATAACCCTAGAGACTGGCATACCCAGTTGAGATTTGCATTATGGGCAGATAGGACTAGGATTAAGGTTGCTTTAAACACCTCACCATTCAAGCTGGTATATGGTCAAGAGTCTGTCTTTCCTATCCATCTGCATATACCTATCCTTGAGTTCATGCAAAAATTCTACTCTAGTGACAATAGGATAGAGGTAAGACTGGCTGCTTTGTTGAAATTAGAAGAACAAAGAGATGACGCCTTGCAATAATTCTTTAGGCACCAGGCTGTTGTCAAACGCTGGTTTGACAAAAGAGCTAAAATTAAAGCTTTTAGGATATCAGACCTTGTGTTATTATGGGATAAAGCTAGTGAAAAGAAAGGCAGTCACCAAAAATTTGACAAACTCTGGCTAGGTCCTTATCAGATTGCTGAGATCCTAGGGGAAAATGCTTTCCGATTGAGTAGCTTAACTGGAGAACTTGTTCCTTTTCCTGTCAATGGGCAGTTTCTCAAGCACTATTTGGAATCATAAAGCTTGTTAATTTTTGTTCTGCATGTAAGTAATTCATTGTTCTTTATGTAAATAATTTGTTTGTCTCCTGCTTGTAAATGATCCTCATTTGTGTAAATAGCTTCTATGCTTCTGTGTGTAAATAACTCTTTCCTTTATGTGAATAGTCTGCTGCTTCTTTGTGTGAGTAATTTTCTCTTTGTTTGTAAATAGTTTTTTGTTTGTTTTCTCTTTTGTTTTTTTCTTTGGGGGTTTATTTGTTTCTTTCCATCTTGAAATGGTGGTTGCCTTATGTGAAGCATACTTTGGTCATTAGGAGAGAAGTGGTTTAGACATTTCTAGGTCTGCTGATTGGGTGATTTTGTCCTAAGCTCTTTGTTGTATGCCCATTGTCAATAAGAGTTGAGGAAGGTCTTGAAAACAAGGTGCAAAGTAAGTGACCTTCATTAGCTCCTCTAAATTTTTCACAGATCATTAAGGTCATCTCCTCTCGTAATGGTATATTTATCCTAGAGTGGTAGTATTATAAGATTTGAGTAAAAAATATGATCTCCCAAGTGTTGTTATGAGGTCCATGGTAGTTTTCAATCCATATCAGATGTTAAAAATCTGACATATTGAAAGGAACTAAATGAAATATTTGGAACTCCAAAAAAAGAGAAAGCAAAAAAAGAAAAGAAAAATAATTATTTAAAGAGAAAGAGGATTCAATATGAATGGGTGATTCCAGTATCTCTACCGGGGCTATTGACGCCTGACTGGTAGTAGAGTAATGCTGTGAGAAAAATAGAGGTATCTCTGTCGGGGCTTTGGATGCCTGATTGGCAGCGGAGCAATGCCCAGGATATCATTGCACAATAGCCAAAGGGAAATCAACTCATGTAGCTCAAATTTTGCACATTGTTGTCTCAAAGATGAAAACTTTACAAAAGAGTGATGCATAATTAAGCACACACTTGGATTCAGGGGTGGCCATTGATTGACTTACTTTTGAGATTCTAGCTCAACCTTGGTTGTTATGACTGACCCAACTGGAGTTGTGATGTTCATAAACAAGGAGTTCTGGGTAGCTGAATCCTTCAGCTTCTTGAAAATGGTTAAACCATTTTCCCAGCCGAGCCGCCATTTGTTATGCCTTGCATGACCACCCCATTTTGATTTGGAACAAAATGGGTCCCCCTTTTTCTCTTTCTGGTTTCTTTTGCTTTTGTTACTTGCTTTCCTCTTGGGGGTGCTTCTGTTTTCTGCCTCAGTTTGTCCTTTGTTATGTTTGATTTAAATTTTGGTTTTGTCTCAGCTTGAGCTGGTTCCCTTCTTGCTAAGTATTCAATGAAATAATCACAAGGAAAAGTGTATTTTATGATAATATATCTTATGTCCTTCTAATGACTAATGGGGACTCTGTTTTGCAGGATTAAATCACACACATGATGATACTTGCCAAGGGAGTTCAGCTGGAATGCATTCCCTAGTCCAGTTGGTCACAATTCTCCTCTAAGAAGAAAGTCGGCAAGACCTTACAGATGTCTTGCCAACTACCAGTGCATTCTATCAATAGGCATTCGTGTTGCCTATCGGCAAGACCTGTAGAATGTCACAACAATCAGAAGTTATATGTGGGTACCTGTCGGAAAGATATTGCCATCATTTCAGTGAATGAGGAATTCCTATCGGCAAGAGAAACTGTCATCAGAGTGAGGTCATGGTGAGATTTTCATCTCTCACCAATCAACTCATGAGTGAACACTTTGGCCAAACAAATGGTATTCGGCATATGGTCTTGGCGAGATCTTTTGGTCTTGTCAACTGACGGTACAAATTTCACATCAGGGAAAAATATTTTCGTCGATATGATGTCTCGGCGAATCCATGGTGTCTTACCAACCGCCAACAAAGTAAACACTTCAGCAAGATTCAGCTACATCGGGGTAACATCTCACTGAGCGGCTCCGGTCACACCAACATAGCGCGAGGGGATTCTATCAGTAGTCTTCAGTGAGAGAATCAATATGTCTCGCTGACATGAAGGAACTTGCCAAAGGATAAAGGGGATTCAGTGTGATGTCATGCCGAGGAGACAAAGTCTGGCCGAAAGGAAATGAGCTAGGGGAGATAGAGGGTATCGCCATAGGGTCTCCCCAACCATGTGATGTCCTGCCGACAAGAAGGGAACCTCACCAAAGGAAATGAAGCTTGGAAAAAGGGTCATGCCTTCACTGTAAGATCTTGGCGAAGAAAGGAAGTCAAGCCAAAAGGAAGGAGGACTCGAAGAAAGGGAAGTAAGGGTGGACTCAGGAAGATGTCTCCCCGAGTGTGATGATCTCGCCAAGACAGAGGGGCTTCGATAAAAGGTCTCAGCGAAATGAAGGAGTCTCGGCGATGGGGGTTGGTATCGGCGTAATGTCTTGCCGAGGGCCGATGGTTTCGCCGACGAAGTAAGATAAGCCCGAAAAACTTTACACTCATCATGAGGTCTCAGTGAAGGGGTAAACTCTCAGCGACATGACATACTATCGACATAATCTCTCGCCGATTCAACTGAGTCTGGCCGAAATGGAGTGTCATCAGTAGAGGTAATCTACTCTTTCCGTGAGGTCCCGGTGAATATATGAATTCTTGTCGAAGCAGAGGGGGCTCCAAGATATAGAAGGGAATAGGTTTGCTATGATGTCCCATCGACTAGCGATTTTCTTTCCGATAGGTTTTGTGAGCTCGATGTGACTTCTACAGCTCGTTGAAACTTCTCACCAATTGACCCGTGCTACACCGATAATTGTTGAAGGATGAAATCGCATCAGGGAGACACCGATGGTGTCTCACCGACATGCTATGCTATTTGAATCACCTTTGACCACCTGAGGAGCTTGCGTGGCATATGCTCGACCAATTAGAGGAAGCTAAAAGAGTGACTCATTGACCTATTTACCAATTGACTATCCCTATGTAAGAAGACCAACAGAATGCAAGCGAGATGGATTCATTCTGAGATCATGGAGGCGATGGATCGGCTCAGGTGAAATTTTCAAATCTATAGGGAGGCCTAATGATGTTCCAGAAGATAGTCAACCTACAACAGAATTTTGGAACATAAAGGAAGTCGAAGGAACGAAGAAACTATGACTCACAGGGATAGTTGTAGTGACCATTGACGGGGATGGATCAGTATTAATGGTGATATTCTGGAGCATTTAAGGCGGCCCCAACAGATTTCAAAGGTGGACATGAAGATAGGAGAGTAAATG
Source organism: Sequoia sempervirens (assembly GCA_007258455.2). Taxonomy (NCBI): domain Eukaryota; kingdom Viridiplantae; phylum Streptophyta; class Pinopsida; order Cupressales; family Cupressaceae; genus Sequoia; species Sequoia sempervirens. The sequence continues at coordinate 101,364,348 of VDFB02000363.1, read as the reverse complement.
CTATAGCTGCAAAAGATCTAAGGTCATCCCCGAAACAACCTTTCAGCAATATGGACAATAGGGCTTCTCATTGAATGTAACATTGACTCTCCTCAGAAAGATCTGAGGGCCGAACCTCCTGTAGTCAGTAGATATTTTTGTGAAACCCGAAAAATGGGAGCCAATGTGTTCCTTTTTGTACATTATATATATATGGAATTCTTGCCTCTTTGTAAAGGTTAGACAATTAAGGTTAGAACTAAAAAAGGGTTAGAAGTTAAGAGCAACAATAGAGTAGGAATTTTTTGAAGCAGAAGGAGATAGAGTTGCATCTTGATTCTTAGTAATGAGAGCTTCTTTTGTCTCCTTAGTTAGGATTTAGATTCAGCAAAATCCTGTAATGTATCTTTCAATATTTCTTAATATAAATGGAAACAATTTGGAGTCATAGATTTTCTGTACATTGGTGATTGTGCCAGCTTTGTAAGTGTTGCTTATCTGTTTCACTAGCAGTAGAAGCAACCAGATCTTAATCTACTCCAAATTGTGTTTCAAAATGGTTTTTGTCTGCAATTAATCATTTGATTTGTGAAATATTTAAGGAATGAGATGTTATTTTGTGCTTTATTTAAACTAGTAACTAGCAATCTATTATTTGAATTAGCACTCTGAATGAAAGAGGTTGTGTGTCAATCACAAGTTTACTTTGTTCTGTAGTTTTAGTTAACGAACTCTTTGAAAGGTAGCAAGTCTAGTTAAGTTAGAAGAATTGTCATTCTTTTCTATTCCAAAGCTCTGACCTATCTTTTGTTGTTTCTTTAAAAAACCCTAGTTAGAGTAGTTTAAGTTCATGTTTGATCTTAGAATGATCTAGAAGTTCAATGCCAGCATGCCCCTTGAATATTACTATTACATTGATCAATTAAGCAACATCAGCACAGTTGAGAACCAACTACAAAGACCTTGGGAGCTAAGGTATGCATGTGATCATCTTTCTCTTTCAGGAGAAACAGGATAGCAATATTTTGTTTGCATGTTGTTGTGCCACTTGGACTATCAACAGAAGCCTAGTCTTGAAATATGTTGAACGTGTTGCCAAATCAAGGAAACATGCTAAATTTGACTCCTTGTGGAAGGGGCCATTTTGCATTTCTAAAGGCAAGGAAAGTGTATAATAGTGAATTTGCACCCGTTATGCAAATTCCCCTTTATCCCTTCCCCACTTTAGAAAACCAAATTCAAAGGATAAATTCCACATCAACGTTCTGCCTTCATTCCACTTGGCGTCTATTTTGTGCATCCAGAGGAATAACTGTCGGGGACAACCATACGGTGTGCAAACGTCCGCATGGCATGCTTATGTCCTTGGAAGATTCCTACGCCTGGAGCCTAAAGAGGCATTACACTTCCCATTGGAGGTTGATTTGTAATGCCCTCTTCGACTAAGTGACATGAATATGGTCGTTTTCCTCATTCTCTCCTTCAAATTCACTCTTCATTCATTCATTTCATCTTCTAAGCATCTTCTACACAATCTTCTTCACATCCTTCTAAGCATTCAACTCAACTTCTTCACAAGCTCAAGCAACACTTTGGTACTCCATAGTAGCAACAACAACACTCCATCAACTCCATAGAGCAAGTGTGGAACAAACGCCATTGCAACAGGGACTTGAGCCCTCTCATTTTCTCCTTCATTAGCTAGTGAGCTCTTGGTGGAGGTGGTAAGCTTTCTACTCCTCTCCTCTATGATTTGGTTGGGTAGCACATTACTATTTTGTAGTGTTTTTGTGTTCTTTACTTCATTTCCTTCTTTATCATATATTTCTCCATTGTTGCACATTTGGCTGTCCGTGGAGGTGGAACCACCAAAACGGGGGTCTGACTGAGGCAGGCCCCTATACAGCCACCCAAAAAATTTCCTCTCTTATGTGTAGGTGGACATGCATTTGGAGCTGGCTGGTGAACGAGTTCTTTTGTGAGATCATTCTTGTCACCCTAGCTTTAATCTACTTTATCACATCCATTTATATATTTCTTATTTCATAGTGTTATTTTGTTCCCTTAAAAACCATTAGCTAGGCTGTTAGCCTATTTTTTTGATGGTTCTTATTGTACTTTTGGTCCTTTGGTCATATGAACACCAAAACACCTGAGAGACGCTAGCACACCGTGTTGTCATCCTGAAATCACATTTTCATCCTTAGGTAGAGAGCTTCCTAAGATGCAATGTTGAACCTGAAAAACCAACTCACCTAGCCCCATTCCAATTTTCGGGTCTGTAGAGTGATTGAAGGACCTTATAGTCCTCATCATTCTTGTCCCTCATTTTAAAACACTCATTTAAGTTGAGGTAAGTTAGGGCAACCTTCCGCTCTTGGCTCTCCGTAATTTGGGGTCTTGAACATGGTTGGTCCCCCTCTCTTATAGAAAGCAATGCTTTTGAACTAGAATACCTTAATGGAAATGCCATGGGAATACTGGTGAATGGTATTCATTTAAAGTTATTTAACTAGAAACTTTTCATGGTTCATTTTCTTTGTAAATTTTATACTTTATGTAGCATATGTAAACAATTTGTAAAGTACACCATTTTTGTGAGATAGACACATAGATGCAAATAGAGAAAAAACTATATTATATTCATATGATATCATTCACATATAGTTTTTAGGTGCCTAGGCCTATTTCTTGAGACGAAAAAAGAGAATGGAGAAGCTCTATGTAGCAAAATTTACAAAGATTGATATTATTTTTCACAATGGCCAAAAAGTGATAAAAATGCTAACTTGGATGATGCAAAACTTCGATGCAGTGACCATGGATAGCACAAAACACAACGATATTTTCTAAGGATGTGGCAATAGAAACTCTAGCCAAAAGTGAGTAGTTTTAGAAATATGACACAAGATCAGTCTTCAATTTGCACCAACGCACCCCCAAGTTGGTATTCCAAGTCATGAAAGTGATGCAGGAGCATCCAGGTGCACGGACAATCCTGCACATCAAAAAATATATTAATTTTAATTTTTGAGTTTTGTCTTGGTTTTTTCTTGTAGGAACAATTTAATTAAATCTTCAAATCCTCTAGCACAACAAGGTTTGATGTTGGGATTGTAAAAGAAAATCAATTGATTAATTGATTCAGTTGTTAGTTGATTTTAAAATGTTTGAAAATTATAATTTGTCAAAAGGAAAAATCCCACACCCACCCTATAAGAGGGCATAACTTTCTCATACGGAATCAAAATCAAGAATTTTAAAATGATTTGGAAAGTTGAGAACGAGGCTCACAAAACCTATGTTTTTATTTTAAAAGATTCATGATATTTTGGGAGCAATGACGGAAAAAAGTGATAGGTTTTCTTGTTGCAATACAAAAAGAAGCTTTTGAATAGGAAAATGGATGTATAGAAGCTATGAAAATGAGCATTGTTCTGGAGAGGAGAAGATTTGATGTCAAAGAAAGTGTGTTTTTGTTGCCTTTTGTTTCTCATAGAGAGCAATAATCTATTTTTTTTGTTTTCCTATAGGTATTTCTTAGAGAATATGAAGTTTGCATATGTTTGCTTGTAGGTGGGTGTTGTTGGAATGATATATTTGGAGAATGTGGAAGCTTTTGTAAGAAATTATTATTGTAAACATTTAAGAATGAATAATATTACAAATTTCATATTTCTTGTATTCTCCAATTATGTGTTTTTAAAAAAATAGAGAAGTGAACTTGCTACAACAATTGAAAATCCAATGGATTCTTGTTGATTGTATTAAATGGTATTAGAGCTAGAAGATCTTGAGAGTGCAGAGTATGCACTAGGACCTGTGGGTGAAGAGTGTTGAAGAGTGAAGTGGTGAAGTTGTGTGAGAGAGAGTTGTGAGAATGTTTGTTGGTTGCAGGTATGAAAGAGGATCTGTGACTACTATCCTCTAGTAGAAGTTAAGGTTGGGTAGAAGGTGCATGAGAGAGAGGTGTGTCTTCCAGAAACCATCTATTGGGTAGAGGATAAACAAGAGTAAGTTTGTTGCAGGGAGGACCTGTGACTGCAGAGGGTTGATACCCTAAATTGAGATAGATTGTTGCAAGGATTTGTAATTGTAGAGGGACTTGTGAGTCTCTAAAAATGGTGTTGAAGAAGAAGACAAGATGGGTCATTAGAAGACCCATGAGAATGTTATTTTGGGAAGAGTATTGGGAAAAAGTGAGAGAAAAGAATCTCTATGAAGAGTTGAGAAAGATAGAAGTGAGATTGGATGCCCTTGAGGAAATCTTGGGAATGAAAAAGAAAGCTACAAAACTGAAGAAAATTAGAAAATAGATGAAGTTAAATTACATTGTTTGTTTCATAATGAGTTTGAGAATAATGATTTGTGTGCAAGAAATGAAGAAGGAAAGGAATTTGTAATAGAAGATAGTGAAGAGAAGAAAGAGGAAAATCAAAGGTTTGACAAAGAGGATAGTGAAATGGAGAATGTTGAAGTGTAGAGTTGCAGCCCTATGGTGGAAAGATTATGGAAAGAAAGTCATGTGGGAGTAGCCGACACAAATACAAATGAAAGAAAGCAAGGAAAGAAAAAACACACAAGGAAAGAATGGAAAAAGAAAGAGGTATCAACAAATGTGTATCTTGTTGATAATATAAAAGAAAATAAAAATGAAATTACTTGCATAGGAAAAGAGATTGCAACAACAAAAACAAAGGTATTATCTCCTTTTGAGTTTTGCAAAGTAAATATTGATTTGTATGAAGAAAAGATAAAAGAATATGTTAAAGTAAGTGAATTTGAAGTTGGGGTAGGAATTTATCTTTAGAAATACATAAATATGTTGAATAAAATGGAACATTTGAGTGCAATGGTGGAGGTAGAAGAAGAGAGTAACAAGATTGCAGTAGATAGTCGAAAAGAAAAAGTTGGGACAACAGTAGAAAAGAAAGAAGACACATAGGTAAAAGGTTATTTATGTAATATTTGTGAAAATGAGTCTGATGTTATGTTACTTTCAAAGGAATTTACTGAAATTGTGGATATAGAAATGAGTGTAAGGGATAGTATTGTCATAAAAGAAGAAGGTGAAGTTGTAGAGATAGAGAATAGTCAAGTTGCAATGAAGTTTGTTCTTCATGAGGACATGGAGATGATTTAGAATTTAGGGCAGCAATGTGAAGAAGAATACATAAAAAATGTTTTAAGTGAAAGAGGTGAAAGAGAAATAGAAAATAAAGAATATGAATTATTAATGCAAATTGCAATAGTTGAAAAGGAGTGGCTTGAATTGACAACAGGTGAAGCAAAATTTATGGTATTGAAAGATGAGGTAAAATTTGCATCTTGTGAATATTTTGATGAATTTAATTTGTATGTAAGTGATATGATTAAAATTGAAGGCTATGAGGTTGTTAAAAAGGATGTTGCAGCAAGAAAGGAGGAAAATAAAATAGAGGAAGAAGAAAGTGAAGAACGAATAGGTGAAGGGAATGTGCAAAGTGAATTTATTGACTTCTATAATTTTGTTAGTGTTGATTTATATGCAGAAGTGAAGAATGATAAAGGGAAGAGGAAGAAGAAACTTGGCACAAAAAGATGAATTACATGAGAGGAAGAAAGAGGGGAAAGATGAAGGAAGGGAAAGACAGGAAGTTTCAAAACAAGGAGAAGAAGAAAAATCAAGTAGATAAGGAAGAAAGGTGGATGATGAACAAACATAGGATATTCAAATGTTCATGAGTTCTCACTCATGAAACATTTCATTTACCCGAGTTGTTTGATGTAGGAGCATTCGAGTGCACAAACAATCCTGCACATCAAAAAATATATTAATTTTAATTTTTTATTTTTGTCATGGTTTTTTCTTGCAAGAACAATTTAATTAAATCTTCAACTCCTCCAGCACAGTAAGGTTTGATGTTGGGATTGTAAAAGAAAATCAATTGATTAATTGACTCAGCTGTTAGTTGATTTTAAAATATTTGAAAATTATAATTTTTCATAAGGAAAAATCCCATACCCGGCCTGTGAGTGGGCATTTATTGTAAATTATATCTCTATTCAAAAATTTGAATTTGTATTTTTTGAAAAAAGGAGATGCAAGGCATGGAAGAAGTGGAGAGAGTGGGTTGAGAGGTGAGAAGATAATTTTTGCATGGATATTGAATACATATTCCAAGAAGAGAAAAACTCATGCCAAGAAAAGAGTCAGGGGAATTCATAAGGTTTGACTAGGAGAGAGAGATTACTAGAGTTGTACCTAAGATGACCAATTTCAATAAAAATAGCATAACTTTCTCATATTGAATCAAAATCAAGAATTTCAAAATGATCCAGAAAGCTGAGAATGATGCAGACACTTGTTTTAAAAAATTCATGATATTCTAGGAGCAGTGATGGACAAAAGTGATGGATTTTCTTGTTGCAATACAAAAAGAAGCTTTTGAATAGGAAAATGGATGCATAGAAGTTGTGAAGTGAGCATTTTTTTGGAGGGGAGAGGATTTGATGTCAAAGAAAGTATGTTGTTTCTACCTTTTGTTGCTCATAGAGAGCAATAATCTAATTTTTTTTGTTTTCCTGTAGGTATTTCTCAAAGAATATGAAGTTTGTTTATGTTTTCCTATAGGTGGGTGTTGTTGCAATGATATAGTTGGAGAATGTGGAAGTTTTTGTAAGAAATTCTTATTGAAAACATTCAAGAATGAATAATATTACAGATTTCATATTTCTTGTGTTCTCCATTTATGTGTTTTTAAAAAAATGGAGAAGTGAACTTGCTGCAACAATTGACAATTTGATGTATTCTCAATTGTTGATTGCATTAGAAAGTCAGTGTGCCACCACGCCATAAACTGGCTTGACATAGTTCACACAAAGAAGGAAGGAGCTAGTAGGCCTCACCCATTGGAAATGCTGCTCCAATGTAATGGTCCAAAAACTAGAGAGAAAAGGAAGCCATGACACCATTTCAGCATTATCGACATGATGTTGGACATCCATGGTTGAAGGGATGCCAAGGCCCAAAACAACCACATCGACAATCTCTTCCAGGCCCACCAAATAGTATTTATAGAACACATTCTTTGACAACTCCACCACATAAGGCTTGGGGATGTTCAGTTCAAGTAGTGATGCCATGAACCACGAGATAACGTCTATGTTCGCATGATAATGGTTCACATTAGAGATACAATATGCACCCAACACCCACTTAAACACAATGATGATTAAGTAGTTCTTAGTTTTTAGGAGCTGCTTAATCCTCTCGTCTCTAACCTCTCCTATAAAGGCCACTTGATTCTTCCTACCCAGAAGCCTAATTGGAGTACCCATACCTTTTAGATGTAGGAAGAAAGCTTGTAAAATGAGAAGTGCTTTTCACAATGGGATAGGAGACAATTTATAGAGAAAATGAATCAAAAAATTCTCAAAACAAAAATATTTTCTTTGTTGGTACGACAACGAGAAATGCAAGTTGGTGATCTGGTGTAAGAGGAAATCATATGAATGAGGATTCAAAAAAGTTCTTAATGATAGATACAAGAATTAGCATTAATGCTAGGAATGATACCTTGAACACCATGTGTCATGTCACCTTCTTTCTTGTTAACTAGCATTACTATGTGAAAAGATGACTATTAACGCCACCTCCTGCATGCTTAATGCAAATGTCTCCTTAGATTACACGTCCCATTTTTTGATGTTGTCCTTCTTTAAAAATGGTTTACAGAAAGTACCTAAATTCCCTTCTTGAAGTGGAGTTTACATTTCCCAAAAAGCAAGCATTCAATGTGCATGTATCACCCTATTGGCAGCACTCCAAAGGTTAATCATGTTAGCCTTACATTTATTCCCAATATGTTTAAAAGTGATGAACATTAAAAGAGCATTGGCAAGAAAGAAATATTCTAAGTACCAAGCTCTCAAAGCGAGGGTGAAATCATTTGGTGCAAAAACAGTGTTCTAGCAAGGTTCGCTAAAATTCATGAAAAATGGAAACTAAAGCATCAACTTCTGGAAAAAAATATCAAAATTTCTTCAGCTCCTGCTTGTTATGTTTGATTTCTTTGGGGAGGTTTCTTTTTCTAATGCACATATGCCTGAGGCGCGCAACTTTTTCCACACCAAATTCATAAAGCATGGTGATCCCATCAAGCTAAAGTTGATTAAAGATTTTGCAAATAATATCTTTGACCCAAAGTTGCATTCAAACCTTAAGGGTATGTGAGAGGGAGCCCTCGAGAGAAGAGCGACCAAGTTGAAAGCTAGAAATGTAGAGTCTCTTGGAGTTCGACTCTGGTACTATGGTTTGCCCCAATATATGCTGCCCTAGACACACATCTACCCTGAGTTGGTGCACATCTATGCAATAAAGCTGGACAAGAATATTGAGGTCATTAGTGGTGAAAATTTGAAAATCACCATTAGTGTAGGGGCTATAAGGGATATGTTGTGTATTCCCTTCAACCAAATGGTAGAGGACTTCTCAAGGAGAGATTTGGAGCAGTTTTGGGCCACAAGAAGAGACAAATTGTCCTTTTTCAACATTGAGACATGCCGTGAGGAGAACAACATGATGCCTAGTTTCCCTTTGGCATATAGTCAGTTCAATGATGATTTGCAAGATGTCTTCTCAATGATAGATTTTTTTTATGGCTTAGATTGTGATGATGAGGTGGAAATATATCAGATGGGTTTTTCCATCAAGCTTAAGAGGCAAAAGGGGTTTTTCGGCATGATTTTGCTAAGGTAATTACCAAGAGGATGCTTAGTTAGCTAAGAGAATATATCCATTCTTTCAAATTTAGGTATTCCTCTTTTCTTGTACATTTGATTTTACATCAAAACCCTAGTTTGTTTTGGAAGTACATGGCAGACATTAGGGATACAACAGGGTTAGTAAAACCAGTATCAGTGTGGACTCATGTGCTTTCAAGCACACAAGACTATTATGCCTTTGTTGATTGTTTCCTAAACCTTGCTCTCCACGATTTTTCTTGGAAATCTATCCTCATCAAATTTTCTTGTAAACATTTGGCTTGGATGACTGAACATAGTGTCACGTCTCAGACTTTGATGTTGTTTTTTTTCTCTTGGCTTTGTGTGGATTTGTTCTATGGATTATTGTGTGTGCATGAAGTAATATGACATACTATGATGCTTTGGTGTGTGGTAATGAGAAAATTATTTACTTTTGAAAGTAATTTTGAATGCATTTTATTTGAAAGATTAAGCAAGATAGAATAGAAATATTTATTGAAAATATTGCTTTGATATATATCTATATCGGATACTAATTCATTCTTTTGTTGCGTGCCTGAGTGCACTTGAGTTGCAGGTGGTCGAAGACCAAGAGTGTGATTGAGGAAAAGGAGGCTAGCTTCTCGATAGGGTAAAACAGGAGTACTCTCAACCACACACACACAACACCTAGACTCATGTAGATTGCATTTAGGCAATGTCACTTTCAACATGATTGTCTTGAATTATTGGTGAATTAAATAATAGTCGATTAAAGTAAATAAAATAATAAATAAAAGCAATAAATACAATTTAACTATTAATTATTAATTTTAAGTTTTAAATGCTTTATGGTTTCAAATCCTATCTTTATTTTGTGTTAATTAAATGATGAATTATTTATAAGTGAGGTAAAATATTTATTTTAGATTTGAATAAATAAATAATAAAAATAATATCATAAAAATAAATTAATTATCAATTAAAGTTTTGAAAGCATTATGACTTATTTTATTTAATATATATATCCCATTTTTTGTGCACTAATTAAAAATCTATTTATTAAATTTAAACTATTTATGAAATTAAAATAAGGTGGAAATATTTTTTTGTTTGCATATGATAAAGTGGAGATAATTTTATTTGCATATGTTAAAACCAAAGTCCAAAATTTGGAGAAGGAAAACGAACAGTCCCGAGAAACTTTGGGCTCTGGGAAATTCTCCTTAAAACCAACAATGCTCTTGACAAGTGGCTACCTCTTTATTTTGCATGTAAAATCTGCCCAGAAAAATATACATCTGTCATTTTGAAAGGGTCTAGATGACTCTCGGAAGAAGGATAAAGCTTTAAGGGGAGAGAAGAGAAGAGGATTGAGAAAATAACCAGGGCTCAGGAAGAAGGAGACTGAAGGTAATTCTGGATATCTACAACTAGAGTAATTTTCCAGGTTATTTCCATTCTTTGCTTATAAACCAGTTTAAATTTCAATAAGAAATTGGAGAAATTGTATGCATCATTCTATGAAAATGAATACAAATATCTGAGAAATGTCTTCTAGTTTTATTTTTAAAATCTGGTAAAAACCTTTTTCTCATTTGTTGCATTATAGAGGAAATACCCAATCTCTTTCTTCTAGATCAGGGTTACATTCTATTGCAAAAGCTGCATTTCATTAAACTGCCCTCAATTGTTATTCTTTAGTACAGAAAAATTTGTGAGAAAAAGATCTGAAATCATATATATATCTATATATACACACACACACACACATGAATCTGTATTCCCGTGCATATATACATATATATATGTACATAATCTCGCAAGAAAACCTTTACCTGACATTAATTCGAAACTCTTATGAAATAAATTTAACTGCAGTTGAATGCTGGGCTAATTCTTTCTTTTGTATGAAATTGTTTTACTGTAAGGGGAGGGATTTTAATCCCCAGCCCTTCCCATAGGAAGGGCACGACTTTGTGGGGAGGCTCGCGCCCTCCACAGGCCATGGCCTATAGAGGGGGCGTGACCTCCTCACAGCCCATGCCCTCCCCAAGGGAGAGGCAAGGCCTCCCAGCACCTTTGTGGTGCTTATCACCTGCTTGGAACCTTGTATAAATGTTCTTTTTTTAGTGCACGGCCCGAAAATGTGAACAATTATGAAAATCAGTTCTTTAAAACATATATATTTATGTATATATATATACACTCAGCTGTATCTATATATATACATATATATATATATATATATATATATATATATATATATATATTTACATAAATGCAAATTTAAACAGGAAAACCATCTTTAGAATGTGATATGATTTTTGTTAAATATACACAAACATCTCAGTAATTTGAAGCTGGAAATAAGAAAATGTACCTCTGAGAACCATGTAAATTGATGATCTTCTTTGATCACATTGTCTTATGCTTACATATAGATGTAAATTTCTGAATATTGGTATACAATATAAAATTCAAATGCAAGTTTTCCAAACCTCTATTTTTCTGAAAGAATTGCCCTGTTTCTGTATATTACTATTAACCAGAAACCTGTAGCAAATTGGGAATTCCACTTTCAAATCAGCTTGAATTTTGAAAGTGTAGAAATATATACATAAATCTGTGAACACTGTTTCATACAGAAAATTAATTCCTCTACTTGTGTTCGTACACTGAAGGTATCATGAAGTACATGCATTTTTACATTTGAAACACCAAACTTGAACGAGAACCTTCAAAAGAGTAGCTTGGAGTGAAAACATAGTCCTTTACCAAATCAGAGAAAATTACTAAGAAAAGAGCAGATGCTATTTTAAATACTGAAACTTACAACCTTTTTCTTTTGTTCAATGGAATTCAAAAGATGTTTTGAAACTCTCATTTGAAATCTAAGTATGCATGGAAATCAGTTTGAAAAGCAATCTTTGTATGAATGTGGATAAATGAAAGAAAATTCTTTTAGAATCAATAGAATGCATGAAACATGTATGGAAAATGCACAACTTTCTGCTCTTGCACTTTATTATACTGTACTTTTGGTAACTTCTGGGACAGGATGCCGAAGGTGGATCCACAGAGACGGTAGTTTTTCCTTTTCTGAAACTACCACTTATTTATTTTATTTATGCTTGGCCAAGCACTTGTACCATTGAAATAGATGGATTTGTTTTAAAAGCCTAGAAATATATGTATTTGAGTCTCTGCCACCTCCTGTTGCAAGAATTATGTTCTCATGTTAGAAATGCATATAGGCACTAGGCATGCATCGAGAGTTCCCTCCTGTTTTATTGTGTCGGGTTGCTAGGCTCCTTTATGCAGGGCCGGGGATTCCTTTGAGTTAGGAAGGAACCCAGGGAAGTCATGTACTTCGTGGTTGGGCGGAAAAGGTGCTTGAATCACACTCTTGGCCACAGCTCGCAAGAAGGCCGATGGTGTCACGGCGGTTGGAGGTTCAGAGTTTTATTTGCTATTGATGTACTTGTGTATCATTTTGGAATGGCTTGTAAAGCCCCATTGTATATGTATATGTATTTGTCATTCATTATTGAAACTTTGAGATAGAAGTATTGCATGAAAGAATCTAATGTAACATTGATATGTAGAATTAAAGTTTTAGGACGTAGCATTGAAAAAGATGTTTTCTATTGGAATTATTGATCTCTTTCGAGTATGGATGAATATATATATGAAAATTCATTGATGTACTTTTTCCATGTGCATAATCTTGATAAATTACAATGTTATTATTTATATACATGAAATGCAATTTATTCTCTTTTACATTGAGCTCATTTTGGAAGCTTTTATGAATGGTATTATTTTCTTGTAAACCTTTTGAAACGGATTGACCATTTATAATGCTTTTGCTTATTATCTCCCGAGCGTTACATTTTGGTATCAGAGCCATAGGTTCAACACTCGGACCTCAAGACTTCTACGCTATAGGTTGCAATGTGAACCTGTTGATGACCTAAATTTCTAAGAGCATCGAGTGATTTAGCACCCTATCTTGGGTCAAAGATTTCTTTGATGAGTTGGAAAATCAATGATTCTTGGATGGTTAAGTTGAGAACCAAGAAGATTAGACATGGCATGACTATATTAGTTGAGAGCACTCATCAGATTAGTGGCATTTTCAAAAGAATCCTTAGTAGGAATAATGTCATGGTCGAAGCAAGGATTGGAGATTGTACCTTTAAAAAGGGTTGAGATATTGTGATGGATATACCTGAGCCAAGATGCCTAAGACATGATGACAACCCGTGAAGTGATGATGTAGAATAGAGAAATATTGAGAAAAGAGGTCTCTTTGAGGACATAAAGGGCGAATGACTATGATCTAAAAGGATAAGTTACAAGGTTACTAGAGGTAAAAATAAAATATGCATATATTAAGACAAGTAGAAAGAACAATCACCTACAACCATTAATGGTTTAAACCTTAGTTGATGCTTTAAGGAAGAAGAGAATCCAAGAAGGATGTCTGCAATGGTAAAGGTATTTAATTATGAGTATGCTGATTTTTAGGTGATGTTTGTTCTTTCCTAATCAGGATGTGTGTATGATCCTTGCGATCTTTAGTAAATGCAAGTTAAGCCTCCTTAGGAGTCTTCGATATGGTCCTAGGAGAAAATTTTTGTTCAGATAAGTTATCATTGTCAGCCTTATTGACAGGGCATGAGTTTTGATCTTGTGAGACCTTATGAGTCCTATATGCGGGATTTATATAAATGATATATTTATGAATATGCACTTTGCATATATTGTGCGAGTAATGCACTCTTGTGTGATTTATATTTGGTGTGAGTAATGCATCGTGTGAGTTAGACACTTTTCATATATACATGTATAATGTGTGAGTAATGCACTCCTGTTTGATTTATATTTGGTGTGAGTAATGCATCGTGTGAGTTAGGCACTTTGCATATATACATGTATAATGTGTGAGTAATGCACTCCTGTTTGATTTATATTATTTGGTGTGAGTAATGCATCGTGTGAGTTAGGCACTTTGCATATATACATGTATAATGTGTGAGTAATGCATCATGTGAGTTAGGCACTTTGCATATATATACATGTATAATGTGCGAGTAATGCACTTATGATTGTCTATGGTTGGTGCGAGTAAAGCGTTCGAGCTTGTTCTTCATATTATGTTAGAGATGGTATACTTACCTTGTGTGAGTGACGCACTTGAATAATTTTTGTTTTCATATCCTGTGTATGTGTGTTTTGGCATATTTATTTTGTGTGAATGAGACCTTCATGTAATTAATGTGCGAATGTTGTAGTAATGCGTTATCCAAATGAATGGTGTATATCTATAAAGTGGGAATTGGTAATTGCTCTTCATTGTGAGAATAAAGTATCTGGATACCTTGGGTTGCGGATGTTCACTAGCATTTGACCATGTGTTTCATTAAGTGGCGATTGAAATTCCCTTGAAAGGGATGCAATTTTGTTGATGTTGGATGATGAAGTAGAATGGATTTCTTGTTTTGTGTGACTGGGTCTTAGATGACTCATTGTTCACTATGATTGAATGTGCTCTCTTACTTACCTCGGATTTTGAAATCTAGGTATGGATTGGTATTGTACTCCCTCTCTTGTGACTAGAGTTAGTCACACAGTTCATATGTTATGTAACTTGAAAATTTTGATATTTTATTTATTTATTTATTTTATTGAATTTTTTATACTTATTTATCTTGCGACCATTATGGTCATGTGTGAATTATTGTTGAAATGGTGCACAATTTATGCCTTATTGTTGAAATTGACTTTTCTTTTCCTTGGATTTGATTTAGTTTTTCTAAATGGTGGCTATGCTTGAATGTTTTAAATTGTTGGTCAAATTTCATGTTATGTGCTCTATCATGTCCATGATGGACCTCTGATAGAATGTATGAGGGGGTAGAATACAAAGGGTGCTTTAGTTCATGGTATGTATGTTGATAGAATTACGATAGAGTGAATTCCTTAATACGTTGTCTGATACAAGTATTTAATTTTGAAATAATAGGAAAGTTTTGAACATTGGTGTTGCTTTGGGCCTATTATTTTTGTATATCTTGTTGGTATTACTATATGAGAGGACACCATGTCTAGATAGTACAAAGGAAATTTGAGAACATGCTTTATGGATTGATTCCTAAGTATATCCCTTGAGTTTTGAGAAAAACTTGTTTTTGTATGTTGAAATAATAGGTAGTGGTAGGAGGAATGTTAGTTGAGAAAGCAAAGTAGTTGTGTAGTGAACCTCAGTGGATGCAATGGAACACAAATGGAAAGTAGAGAGATGTTGTAGGTGGTGAAAGGGTAGAGCAAAGAAACACTTTGGCAACATGTACTGCTAGATCAGAAGTAGATATTTTAGAATGAATAAGGTTGTAAGAAGGAAAATTCATCATAACTATGTATTAATTGATAGAGAGAGGGATGTTGTAGTAATACAGAGTTTTAATGGAGGAATGAAAGACTAAAATGACAATATAATAGTAATGGAAGTTAAAAAAGGAGAAGAAACCCTTGAGACAAGAAAAATAGTGTGGGATGAGAAGAGAAAGGCAAGATTGGAAATGTTGATTGAAGTTTGATATATAGAGTGAATTGTTAAAAAAAAAACAAAGAAAAAAAAAAGAAAGAGGGATAATAAAAGTGTTGTAGAACTAAGAATGGATGAGGAAGTTACTGAAAGATGTTCTAAAATAAACCAATAGCTAGTAATGGAAGTAAAATATGGATTGATTAAGGAATACCTAACAAGTAAGATGGAAAGATGAAATAAATGAAGAATAATTCAAGTAAGATGAAGGGCACTAAATATAAGAAAAAAGTTCAAAAAAATTAGAATGGTCAAAGGAATGGATTGCAAGTGTCCTAGTCTCTGAATAGTCGGTGTGTTCGACGATTGGATTGGACCTCATTGGAGCACCTTTGCAGTTGTTTTATTATTTTTCTTTAATTTATATGTGAAGTAAATAAATTGGATAATAATAGATAATCTTGGTTGAGCCTTCTCGAAGACAGGAAACCTAAGAAGGGATGTTTTAAAGGAAAGAATGTTCATTATGGTACTAGGCTTTGGGAAAGTTGATGGTTGAGGATATGAATCTTGTAGAATCCACGAGATTTTTGAAGAACAAAAAGTTGAGATGCCTTAAGGGTCTTCAATGGTAAGGATGTTTAGATAAGTTTTCTCGACTTGTCTTGCAGACAAGCTATGAAAGATTGATAGGGTGAATCATGTATGCCTGATTGTTTTTCTTTTAGTAAAGGTACTTACATGTGTATTATATGAGAATGGTGCTTGTGCAATAATGCACTTCTCTTGCTTTGTGCAATGACACATCTATATGGGTGTTTGTACTCATAGCATAGAAAATTGTTTCCTTAACTATACTGATATTTGTACTTGAAATTGAAATGTTCTATATACTTGTACTAATGTGAGTGATTAAATTCTCATGCTTGAATGATATGATATTATTCTTGTAAGCTCTAGTGCAAGAGCCATTTGTTACATGGATATAATTGGATGGTAGTAAAACCATATGTGTGGTGTGCATGGTTGGCATACTTAGCAGGATTCAGGGGTGGTGCTAGCGGAGCCCATCAGGATTCTGGGAGGCACAACGTTAAGATGTGGAACCATGATATTGTGGAGTACAGGGTCCAGTGGGACCAGTACTTGATGGATAATACCACCTGGGAAATGCAGATGACATTGACAGATCTTTTCCTCATTTGAGATTATAGCTTACTTTTCCTTTTATGTATATTGTGACTATGACACACTGATACTTCAAACTCTATTGTGTGGATTTTCTTTTAGACATCGAGACGATGTCTCTTCCAAGTGGGGAAGGATGTCACATCTCAGACTTTGATGTTTTTTTTCTCTTGGCTTTGTGTGGATTTGTTCTATGGATTATTGTGTGTGCTTGAAGTAATATGACAGACTATGATGCTTTGGTGTGTGGTAATGAGAAAAGTATTTACTTTTGAAAGTAATTTTGAATGCATTTTATTTGAAAGATTAAGCAAGATAGAATAGAAATATTTATTGAAAATATTGCTTTGATATATATCTATATCGAATACTAATTCATTATTTCGTTGCGTGCCTGAGTGCACTTGAGTTGTAGGTGGTCGAAGACCAAGAGTGTGATTGAGGAAAAGGAGGCTAGCTTCTTGACAGGGTAAAATAGGAGTACTCTCGACCACACACACACAACACCTAGACTCATGTAGATTGCATTTAGGCAATGTCACTTTCAACATGATTGTCTTGAATTATTGGTGAATTAAATAATAGTCAATTAAAGTAAATAAAATAATAAATAAAAGCAATAAATACAATTTAACTATTAATTATTAATTTTAAGTTTTAAATGCTTTATGGTTTCAAATCCTATCTTTATTTTGTGTTAATTAAATGATGAATTATTTATAAGTGAGGTAAAATATTTATTTTAGATTTGAATAAATAAATAATAAAAAATAATATCATAAAAATAAATTAATTATCAATTAAAGTTTTGAAAGGATTATGACTTATTTTATTTAATATATATATCCCATTTTATGTGCAATAATTAAAAATCTGTTTATTAAATTTAAACTATTTATGAAATTAAAATAAGGTGGAAATATTTTTTTGTTTGCATATGATAAAGTGGAGATAATTTTATTTGCATATGTTAAAACCAAAGTCCAAAATTTGGAGAAGGAAAATGAACAGTCCCGAGAAACTTTGGGCTCTGGGAAATTCTCCTTAAAACCAACAATGCTCTCGACAAGTGGCTACTTCTTTATTTTGCATGTAAAATCTGCCCAGAAAAATATACATCTGTCATTTTGAAAGGGTCTGGATGACTCTTGGAAGAAGGATAAAGCTTTAAGGGGAGAGCAGAGAAGAGGATTGAGAAAATAACCAGGGCTCAGGAAGAAGGAGACTGAAGGTAATTTTGGATATCTGCAACTAGAGTAATCTGCCAGGTTATTTCCATTCTTTGCTTATAAACCAGTTTAAATTTTAGTAAGAAATTGAAGAAATTGTATGCATCATTCTATGAAAATGAATACAAATATCTGAGAAATGTCTTCTAGTTTTATTTTTAAAATTTGGTAAAAACCTTTTTCTCATTTGTTGCATTATAGAGGAAATACCCAATCTCTTTCTTCCAGATCAGGGTTACATTCCGTTGCAAAAGTTGCATTTCATTAAACTGCCCTCAATTGTTATTCTTTAGTACAGAAAAATTTGTGAGAAAAAGATCTGAAATCATATATATATATATATATACAATATGTATTCCTATGCATATATACATATATATATACACATAATCTCGCAAGAAAACCTTTACCAGACATTAATTCGAAATTCTTTTGAAATAAATTTAATTGCAGTTGAATGCTGGGCGAATTCTTTCTTTGTGTTATGAAATTGTTTTACTGTAGGGGGGGGGATTTTAATCCCCAGCCCTTCCCATAGGAAGGGCATGGCTCTATGGGGAGGCTCGCGCCCTCCACAGGCCACGGCCTGTGGAGGGGGCGCGACCTCCTCACAGCCCGCGCCCTCCCCATGGGAGAGGCAAGGCCTCCCAGCACCTTTGTGGTGCTTATCACCTGCTTGGAACCCTGTATAATGTTTTTTTTGTGCACGGCCCGAAAGTGAGAACAGTTATGAAAATCAGTTCTTTTTCTTTAAAACATATATATATACACTCAGCTATATCTATATCTATATCATATATATATATACATATATATATATATTTACATAAATGCAAATTTAAACAGGAAAACCATCTTCAGAATGTGATATGATTTCTGTTAAATATACACAAACATCTCAGTAATTTGAAGCTAGAAATAAGAAAATGTACCTCTAAGAACCATGTAAATTGATGATCTTCTTTGATCACATTGTCTTATGCTTACATACAGATGTAAATTTCTGAATATTGGTATACAATATAAAATTCAAATGCAAGTTTTCCAAACCTCTATTTTTCTGAAAGAATTGCCTTGTTTCTGTATATTACTATTAACCAGAAACTGTAGCAAATTGGGAATTCCATTTCAAATCAGCTTGAATTTTGAAAGTGTAGAAATATATACATAAATCTGTGAACACTGTTTCATACAGAAAATTAATTCCTCTACTTGTGTTCGTACACTGAAGGTATCATGAAGTACATGCATTTTTACATTTGAAACACCAAACTTGAACAAGAACCTTCAAGAGAGTAGCTTGGAGTGAAAACAGAGTCCTTTACCAAATCAGAGAAAATTACTAAGAAAAGAGCAGATGCTATTTTAAATACTGAAACTTACAACCTTTTTCTTTTGTTCAATGGAATTCAAAAGATGTTTTGAAACTCTCATTTGAAATCTAAGTATGCATGGAAATCATTTGAAAAGCAATCTTTGTATGAATGTGGATAAATGAAAGAAAATTCTTTTAGAATCAATAGAATGCATGAAGCATGTATGGAAAATGCACAACTTTCTGCTCTTGCACTTTATTATACTGTACTTTTGGTAACTTCCAGGACAGGATGCCGAAGGTGGATCCACAGAGACGGTAGTTTTTCCTTTTCTAAAACTACCACTTGTTAATTTTATTTATGCTTGGCCAAGCACTTGTACCATTGAAATAGATGGATTTGTTTTAAAAGCCTAGAAATATATGTATTTGAGTCTCTGCCACCTCCTGTTGCAAGAATTATGTTTTCTCATGTTAGAAATGCATATAGGCACCAGGCATGCATCGAGAGTTCCCTCCTATTTTATTGTGTCGGGTTGCTAGGCTCCTTTATGCAGGGTCGGGGATTCCTTCGAGTTAGGAAGGAACCCGAGGAAGTCATGTACTTCGTGGTTGGGCGGAAAAGGCGCCTGAATCACACTCTTGGCCCTAGCTCGCAAGAAGGCCGATGGTGTCACAGCGGCTGGAGGTTCAGAGTTTTATTTGCTACTGATGTACTTGTGTATCATTCCAGAATGGCTTGTAAAGCCCCATTGTATATGTATATGTATTTGTCATTCATTATTGAAACTTTGAGATAGAAGTATTGCATGAAAGAATCTAATGTAACATTGATATGTAGAATTAAATTTTTAGGACGTAGCATTGAAAAAGATGTTTTCTATTGGAATTATTGATCTCTTTTGAGTATGGATGAATATATATATGAAAATTCATTGATGTACTTTTTCCATGTGCATAATCTTGATAAATTACAATGTTATTATTCATATACATGAAATGCAATTTATTCTCTTTTACATTGAGCTCATTTTGGAAGCTTTTATGAATGGTATTATTTTCTTGTA
The DNA here is from genome assembly GCA_007258455.2 of Sequoia sempervirens. Classification (NCBI taxonomy): domain Eukaryota; kingdom Viridiplantae; phylum Streptophyta; class Pinopsida; order Cupressales; family Cupressaceae; genus Sequoia; species Sequoia sempervirens. The sequence goes on along the minus strand of VDFB02000363.1, from coordinate 101,344,290 downwards.
AACCTTTTGAAACGGATTGAACATTTATAATGCTTTTGCTTATTATCTCCCGAGCGTTACACATATGCCTAGATTTGACTATTTATGTGGGCCAAATTTTAATTTCATTATACTGCATGCATTTGTAGGAGAGCCTTTTAGGTTACCTAGATGTGTAACAGACAAAACACTTCCCTTGGAAATGTATTGACAATTTTCAATTGCAGATGACACCAATGGTGTTGGAAAAAACAAGGTAAATCTTTATGTGATCCCTCTCATCTTTGGTAAATTCAAAATGGTGATCTCAAAGAGAGAGGCAGGAACAAAATTTGACTGACAAGCTGGCCTATCTTGGCCTTGGTCTCATATGTGATAAATGGAAGTATAATCTAGATGGGTACCTACCCATGAAGCATGAGCTATGAACATACTAGGAGGAAAAACAAAACCAAAAGAAAGATACAGAAGGCGTGCATGTCAACTTAGCCTTCCTGCCATATGTGTGCCCTCTGTGGCTCTCTTTATCAAATATTGCAGGAATTTACTCCAAACATCCCAATGGACAAGTCTGTAAGGAAATAATTGAAGAAAAAAAGAAAAACAACCAATTTTGGAAGATATCGAAGAGAAATCAAATAGATAAGCACCTTGCACAAATAGATCCCCATCAATGAAAATTTTGAGGAAATTTATGATGTAGAGGTTGGGTTTGGTTCCAACGTACATTTTGAATCATCACCATTGCAGGCTGATGTAGAAAAGAAAAAAGAAAAAGAAGTGTCGCAAGCTTAGGAGTAGTGACCATCCTCATCCACCAACATATCAACAAGAGTGACATGGACCTGACGGTCTATAAGGAAGGCTTCAACAGTTTAGGGAGCTTAAGGTTCATCAGACTTAGTAGTTGAGGGATCCATTGCAACAAACCAACCTCTTACAAAGAGGAGAAGAACCTAAGGGTCAATAAAGTAGGGACCTTTGAAGAAAGATGACGATAAGGAGGTGACTTATGTCTCACAAGCACCTGCGGCTCCCGTAGCATACATAATTTTTTCACTTGCTCTTATTTCTCATTTTGCTTCTTTGGTTTCTCTGAACCTTCCATCCAAAACCCTAACCACTACTGATCCACCCATATTTTCCACACCTCCTACCATAATTAATATCGACTCTCCTTTCGAAGTCTTGCACATAAAGTGTGCATCATGAACTACATTCACGATTGGCATTTTAATTGACATGTTAGAAGCCCAAGTTTAGGCACCAGAGCAACCCATGTTGTAGGTTTCATCACCTTTTCCCACTTTCAGACATATGCCCCTTTTCTCAACTACTGCTCCCCTCACTTCGATGACCACTCTACATACCTCACATCATTGGCATGGCATTCCACCTTTTTCACTAATAGCTTTAAGCTTCCCGACAACTTTCCCCTAGGGTCAACCATTTGAGCATACCCATCACTCTATTCATTATGGCATCCTTGTCAGTGTCCCTATTACTGCACAAAGTATTGAGTTCCCTCAAGATATCTGGACTCAAATGGACTTATGCAAACTGGCTTGCAAGGAAAGGAAGCAAAAGAAATTAGCAAAGGCTGCAACAAGGTATGTGCAGGATCATCATGGAAAAAATAGGCCCTTAACTAGCCAAAAATTTAGAAAAATTAGAGTTACGCAACTTGACATAAAAATTTGAATAAGTTATCTATATTATCTCAAAAATATGTAAGAATAGAATATGTAGAAAATTGAATGTAGTTTCTAAACTACTAAGTTTATTTTTAAAAAAAAAATCTATTTGGTGAAAATTTGAAATTTCAATGTGGTAGTACTTAAATTTCAGGGAAAAAATAAGAAGTAGGTGTCTGTTTGACCACCCTAACCACAATAAAATGATCATATTTTTTTATAATATTTTAGATATAAGTAGAGGACTCATGTCCCGATGTGATTTTTTATAATTTTTTCCCAAGTAAATAATTAATTATGATTTTTTTATTACAACTTTTAAAAAATATAAAAAAATTGTATGTCTAACCACCTTAACTTGGTCAAAACTTCATGAAATTCAATTTATTTATTTATAATCCTATAGTATGTGAAGCATGAATGTTCAAATTCAAAAAATGTGATACTGTTTGAAAGTTATAGATGTTTTTCAATCAGCCTATCAATCAAAACTTTAGTCATAATTCAAATAGAAAATGAATAATAATTATTTATTAAATTCAAAGTAAAGCATAATTTATATTGGTAGAAAGTTGAGAATCTCCTTTAAAAACCCTTTTCATTTCATCAATTTTGGGTAAAAAAAAGTTGTTAGCCACATACCCTACACATACCCATCATATCACCACTTTTTGGCCCATCATGATCCTACACATACCCAATCAGCTCCAACTGCCCCAATGTTAGAGGCATGTTTTGATGAAGAATGAAAGTATTTGATGATTTCGGCCATGAAGCCTTTGACCTCCAAACCAGAAGGGGAAATGCAATATGAGAATTATTAGATTCAAACTATAGGTTTGAATCTAAGTGAAGCACTCCCTCGCGACAAGATAGGCCTCATAAAGGCCACACATGTGGTAGTATCCACCGATTACCTAAGGTTGGAGAGAAAATTGAAAAAGTGAGAAGCAGAGTTAGTAAATGTAAAGGCCATAATTGAGTGTCACCAGATGGAGATCAAAGCAAAAGACTTAGAGGTTGCTCGTTTGAAGCAGGCACATGAACAACAAAAGGTAGCAGCTATGTCGCTTTGAAGAGACAGTACAAACGGATAAAGATCAAATTTTAGCCAAAATGGAAAATATGTCACTTGAGATCCAGAATGAGCACAAGGAGGGAGAGAGTTTGAAAGCCAAACTAAAAGAAGAAACATAGGAGTTACAACAAAGATAAAAGGAGCTCTCCGACATCTCAAAATGATAGGATCGTGAGTGAAGATCTACAAAAGAAGCTGCAAGAAATGCAAGGAAAGTGGTCTAAAGCTTCAGACCAAGTGAAGTAGCCGTGTGAGTGTTTTGAAAAAGAGAAGAATGAGATAAAAAAAGGATTTGACCAATGCCCAAACCCAAGTAGCAAATGAAAAGAATGCTAGAGAATCAATAAACAACTTGAAGAAAAAATGGAAGAGCTACAAAAGGTGCAACAAGAGTTATTTGTTGTTTCAAGTCTTCAAGAGCAAGGCTAACGGGATCTTCAACATCAAGAAAGTCGATTCCAGGAAGAACTCTTAAAATACCATATGACAATTGATACAGAGAAATGGGAGAATTTTTTTTTCTCGTCTAGTCTGGAAACTTGTAATGAAGAACTAGAATGGCTACGCATTGAACTTTCAGGCACTTTGGAAACAATTAATCAATTGTGAGATAATATAAAGGCAAAGGAGTCATAGGATCAACAAGAGTAGGCTATGGAACAAAGGGTTGAATTTCTCCCTATGTTACAAAATTTATATTTCTCCTATTGGGAAAAGATCAAGGTCATAATGACATCCCTAAGGCTTGCTCTAAGGTTCTTAGTAGATGCACAAGAGCTCAATATAAAGGTTGGTTTGGTAGTTGATTGAATCTTACATTTAGTTGCTCCCCCATTTGCGGAATCAACGAGCTTGTTTATTAAGTCTATAAAGTTGTCAAAGAGACTCTAGCGAGTGTTGGGATACTAAACAGAAGAGCAACTACAAAGAAAGAAAATGAATTCATAGTTGTAGCCAGGCTACACAAATGGGCAAAAATTTCCAGATTGCATTGATAGACAAGGTCAACATAATGCAGGAGAATTTTGAAGGTCTTTGGATGAGTCTGCCTTCTCCTTTCTTAACCAATGGAACATTGTTAATTGAAGAACAAATCAAGGAGGCATTAGAAGGAAAGCAATGAGATTATTCAACCTTCCAAGCATTAGGCTCATCGCCAAGTGCAAAAGAAATTGAAGAAATACTCCTTTCACTAGCTAGACTTTACTTTCACATCAGAGCTATGCAAACAAGATTGGGTGAGGTCTCTTTTAAAGAGATACTTGATTTGGAGGTCAGGCTTCTAAAATGTTGCGTGTGTTGGTTCTACCTTCTGATTCAGATTGGGAATACTTGCATTTTTCATTCGTCAGGCTCTGAGAATCACATGTCTTTTTAAATCTTTTTCATTTTATTTGTCTTCTAGGTTCGTGCCTCTACAAGCGAAGGCCCCCTGTGAGTCACCAAAAACTGTACAGTTTTTATTCACTCCAAATATTTTAATATATTATCTCTAATCTTTTTAGCCTCACAAAGTTTTCTTATTGTTACCATTTTTAGTCTTTGTTGTTGGCCCTACCACATGTCACATTAGCACACTTTTGTAAGGGTCATGAGGTTCTTTTTGCTAAAAAGCGTGCAATTGTGCCATGTAGTGGTTGTGCAACTTTTTTCATATCACATCACTATCAGACACAGAGTGAGACATGTGGTTGCTCTATGGGGTTTTTCACCAAGCAACTCAAAGGAGTTTTAAGAAGTGTCTGCCATTGTGCCACATGGCTTGAATTTTGTCGGACAAAGTTCTACGGTGTCAGGAATGGCATATTCAAAGAGCATTTCTAGGTGTTGATTTTTTTTACCTTCTCCAAGCGATCTAGATGTTGGTGTCTACTTGATGATGCCTTTGCTACTTGTGGATGATTAGGTCATATTTTTTCCAGTCAGAGTTTTCACGACATCGCATTTTTCTTTGATAGAGAAGATTTTTAGTATCTCCTAGATTTTTAGATCAACAGGTTGTTACACAAATCACCATATGAAAAAGCTCAAATTTTATCGCCCGAATTTTCATAATTTGATTTGATTTTTGTCAGGGCTTTGGGGCAGCATTTTGCCACCCGTTAGGGTTTTTTTGAGGCAATGGAGAGTGCTTTCTGCTTATTTGCTTCCTTTATCTTATTAAAGGGAATTTTTGAGCCTCTCAAGAAAACATTTAGGAGGTGGAAGATTTCTTATAGGATTTTGTTTCCTTGTATTGGTTTTGCAATCGATTTTCATGATAATTATCTGAATCAGTTATTCAACCTTAGCATTTTTTGTATTGTTTTCCAAATCAAGTAATATAAGGAGGAGATGTATTAGACTATTCCTATATGTACTTTATCTTACATTTTATTCTTTGTCCGCACATATTCATGCTATGTGCCATTTTTTATCTTTTGGATATAGTTTTGATAATTAATTCTTAGTTCTAGCTTTTATGTTTTCTAACTTAGATCTATAGTGAATTGGACCATGTTTTGATACTCTTTCATTTCCTATTAAAATTGTGTTAGATCTCACACTGGTATTTGGGAAAAATAATTTTGTAAGGGTTTGAAGCACCATATTTGATTTACCATATTCTATTGAACCTTAATGGTTACTTCCTATGAAAGGATCCAAATGACTTCTTTGTGCTCGTATAGGCCTTATTTTTTCGTTCTCCTTTCAACAATGAAGGGTATGTGGCATTATGTGTTCATTTTATTAGAATTACGAACCTGTCAAGACTTTTAAAATGTTGTAAAACCTTTTTGGTGCATTGCCTTAGTTAAGTTTTATGTTTTGCATTTCCTTCTCCATTTTCCCAAATAGAAAGGAAGAGTCGACTTCTTTAAAAATCCCGGAGGTCATTCAGTAGAACGCAATTGGTTCCCCATCTACTGAATTTCCCATAAGGTTGTTTAGAGAGGCACAAACTTTTATGATCAACACTTATAAAACAAAAAGATCTTGTTCAAATTTGCAGTGGGACCAAATCACGGGTTGCATTCATCTTTTGCCCATTATGTAGTAGGTTTAATAATTTTAAGAAATGTGCTCATGTTTCCAAAACATGAGTGCATTGTGTAATGCAAGTTTGTTATATAATGCAATCAAAGTTTATAATGTCAAAATTTTCTCACCTTTTTTGGTTTGGAAAAGGATTGGATAATGAACCTAAAAGGCTGGGCTCCTAATTTTCCCCCATTTGATGTGTTTTTATACATTCAATAGAATCTTGAACATTGTGGTTTACTCATTTTACAATGATATTTGACAAAATTACCATCAAAATGTCACACATCTTTTTAATTTTCTAACCATTTAATTTTTTTATTTAAAGTACATTCACATATTTATTTTTATTTTCTTTTACAAATGTTTCTATATTCCTCAAATGCATATGTATTGATTCTTCTTTATAAATTTTGATCCAGTTATCAAAATTTGAAAAAAAGAGAGGAAATTGTTCCATGTTTCATTTTTCTCACAACAAAAAAATATATTTTCGATTATGTTTGTATAAATTATATGATGTGCACAGTTGATGCAATTTTTAGGATATATCAAATTTTAAAAATAATTAAAAAAATTCAATAAAAATATAAAAAAAATACACAACTTTTAGTACTCACTCTTAACTATATTTCTACTAAACAGGTTTAAAAAATATTGATTGCAACAAAAAAATAGCGACACTAAACACTATGTTATATTTTATAAAGAAAATAAGAACACTTTTATATGCACACAACATTTGACCCTCTTAAACTTAATCAATTAAAAAAATTAGTAGTTTAGAAAATAGATTCATAAAGTACAAATTTTCTCTTGTCGTATCTTCAAATTTTAAATGCATGCATCTTCAATGCTCATATAAATTTAGATTTAACTAATTTAGAAAAAAATTGACTCCTATTGACATATTTTTTGTCCCCATTATTATTTACTTACCCTAGAGTCTCTTCTTAGATACATCAAACATTGTGACACTCTTAAAACTAACAGTATTATAATCTATTATGTCCTCTTAAAAAAATACACATAATCTCATACTATATTATCTAATCTATATTATATTTTAAAGTTATTTCTTACCCTAGATCTTCATAAACTCTTTAACTATAATAATTATCTTATTTTCAATTAAAAAGTTATTCTCTATGCATTTTTTAATAATAAATATATACACGATTCATTAAAAAGTGGTAATATATATTTAATTACATCATATAAAACCAGAGGTGAGAATATCTGTGTAGTAATGAGAATTATTTTTAATTTTCATTGGACCGTCCCGACTGCCACTAAGCCAATAACGTGTCAGTGGAAAGCTCCAATGAAAACCTAAAAAATGGTGTAAAAATAAACTGAATTAAATTGAAAGCAACTTTTGAACGCAATGATGAGAATATGCCAACGGCGTGACGTTGCCTTCGAAAAGAGACAAATATGAAAAGGAACTGAGATTCCCCTTCTGTGGACCGAAAAATTTCCCTTAAAAGCTATTCATAATTTCGTTCCCTCTGTGACAGACGCTTGCTGGTGACGTCACCGTGTCCCCACGTGCTTTACGGAATCAAACTACGAGATTCGACCTCGTGACCAACTTAATAATGTAAGGCCTACATTCGTTCCAGAGATGCTGGAGTGCGTTTACACCGCCGTCCCGTACATGAATTATTTAAGGAATTTCAGAAGAAAATAAACAAAAATCTGTAGCTCTTCCAATTATGACTGGCCGTTTAAATCCCAGTGGGTGGCCCACCTCCCAAGAGTGGGACCCACCGTGGGCCAGCGGCAATGAACGGCGAGGAATGGGCGGGCTCGACGTGCGATTCTGATCCATGGAAAAATAATTGCCGAAAATGACTCAAATTTCGTGAAAACGCCAGACCCGATTTTTCGTAATATTATTTCGTAATATAGAATGTAGCAGAGAAGGTTAGATGCCTTTGAAACAAGCTGGCACACACCGAAAATAGTACTGCATTCTGTCAAGTGACAGAAATTGCCTGTTAGCGATCGTAAGGGCCCCTGAAGATATACTTTTCGAGATGTGGACATGAGGAATCAATGGCGGGTCCCAGCGACGGTACATGCTTTAACTGTAGTTTGTCCCGTACTACATTTCACCGTCTATTTCTTTTTGCTATACGTGGTGCTCTGGACGGGTGCAGGAATTGTATGTCAGCGGTTGTGGGTGTTCTGCGCTTGGTTTATGAGATGCAATTGAGGTAGGCCTTTCGGGGTTTTATGCTGCAGGCGTTTCGTCTGGTGGAGCGTCTGCAGGGTATGTAGAATTCAAAGGAAATTAGGTATCCTCTGGGAAAGAAGTTTCAAGATTTGGGTTGTTCCAGCCAATCTTTTCTGAGAATTTTTGGGCTCTGTTTTTTATTTTCGGATTCAAAGGATGCATCTGGGAAAGCGACCCCGCCCTCCGCCCGGGTCTCCCATGAGGCGGACCACCAGCATGTCCTTGCTAGCGGAGAAAGAAGTGCAGTCTCATGAGGACCCCTCTAATGGGGTTGCTGAGCAGCGACCCATTAATAGCGTTTGCGCTTTTCGGCCGTCGATCTCGATGACCCCTTTTGCCCATTTTTTCGCTTCCCAGCCGGATTACTTTCTTCAAGCTTGCTCGCTCTGCAAACGGCACCTCAGCCCTGGCAGGGATATTTATATGTACAAGTAAGAACACAATCGAAGATCTATGATTTATATTTATATGTATTGATTTATGGAGATTCAATCAACTGTGTGGTTTTGATTTTTATATCAATTGACATATTTTAGTAACAGTCACATATAAAAGTGAAAAAGAATTTAAGCTAGATCAGTTGTTCTAGTTCAGATTGTTTACTGATTCTTCTTCTGTTCTGTTTTGCTTCAGGGGTGATGCAGCATTCTGCAGCCATGAATGCCGGAACGAGCAGATTATCAGAGATGAACGTATGGAGAAATGTGGTGTGGTGGTAAGGAAGAAGGAAACGGCTTCAACTAACCACCGGCGCCACCAGACAACAGCCAGTGCTAACCAAAATACCCTGGCAGCGGCCTAGTTTTGAACGCCATGCTGTGTAATTTTGGTTAGGCCTTGTACCAGTTGTTATATCATTCACTCCATTCATGCAATGGAACAATTGATGTCTCTCCAATCTGTTGAAACATGAAAAACTCTTTTGGTTGGATTGGTTTTCTGTTATAGTTTGTATTATCTCTATGTTACAGCTTCTGGTTTCTGTTTCTTAGTCAGGTGTGGTTATCAACACCATTCAAGATTCAGTTCAGTTTGCATTTCAGTTATGTACTTGTGTATTGGCTGTTAAGACGCCATATTAGGGATCTGTGTCTCTAAAATGGGCAGGGTTGAAGGATTGCCAGTGTTTTATAGGCCAATGATTGTTCTGTTAAATGAAGTGTGGTTAATCTTAGGGTTCATGGCCTACCCAACCAGTAAATGTGCAATGATAATGCAGCTAGCAAGCTACATTGTTTGTTTTTTTGTGCTTTCTAGATCATACTCTTAATTAACTATCTAAATGATGAATAGTTAATATGTTTTTTACAAGCATAATGGCATTGCATGGTGAGGTGAATACTTCCAAGGTTGGCATTAAATGTGAAGCTTAACTAAAAAAGACAAGAGAGTGAAATACTATTTTTTTATTTTGTCCTTAATGGGAAGGTTAAAAAATACAAGAGAGTGATATTGTATTTTGTCCTTAGTGGGAAGGGTTTACTACCTTTTGATAGGGAATTGGGTGACACCTATCAATCTTGTGGGTGTTGTGTTAGGTTGCTTCATCATTAAGCTAAAGGGTATAGAGTGGCAAATGATTCATAAAGAAAGGGACTTTTTGAGTAAGCCAAGGGTGGAGAGTAGCATATTTGATTTACAAAGAAAGGGACTTGTGAGTAAGCCAAGGGTAAAAGTTTGGCATATTGATTAATGAATAAATGGACTTTTGGGGTTCTTGAAGAAGTTTGGGCCCTCATGAAATTTTTAATTGGATGGTGAAATTTTTCACAATCTTCTTGGATTTTGGAGTCACATTTTTAATTATTTATTATTGACACATCCAATAATGGTAGCCAAGCCAATGGAATATGTTGGGTATGGTGAACACCTTCTTCTAAAGTATGTAGGGTAATGGAGCACACCCTATGGTAATTCACGATTTAATTAATTTATACATTAATTAGTAATATTAATTTAAAATTAATATGTATTAAGATATTAAATAAATAAAAGTTAGATTGTTATTTTGTTTTATGTTGATTTAGGATTGTCAAAATTTTGTTTTATAATAATTAGATTTAAAATTTTAAAAATGTATTTGTATAGGTTGAATTATATTAGGTTTATTATATGAATTTAAGTATATATAAGATTTTGGGGTATCATTAGATACACAATGTCATAGTATATTAGCTTCTATTTGGATATTTATTTTTTGAAATAAATGAATAATTATTTTGCTAGTTATTAAGAGTAGAGGATAATTGTATTAAAGTATTGACGCTAATATAGTGAAAGGGGGATGGAGGTTGGATTAAAAGGATAAAATCTGGGTGAATATAAATTTATGGTTATTTACTTTTGGTCTTCAAGAGAGCACATAGATAAAAAATTTATGCTATTTATGTAAGAATCACAAATATATTTAGTTAGTATTATGTAGGTCTAATGATGAATCTATTTTTATGCCATAAAAGAGGTATATAGATTTGACTCCAACAAGATTCACAAATTAAACTTATCATGTCATCCCTTTATTCATAGAATCTTAAATAATACCTTTGATTTTTATTTCCACCTTTTGATGTTGAGTTTGTACACCCCTTCCAGTACACCATTCCTATTAAAATATCTACTAATTTTACATTATATCCTAGGTACTTTTTTCTTAATGTTATTTCTATTCCCTAATTATTCTTACTTCTCATATGTTTGATAAAACATATCATTTTCATTTTTTAATCACCCTTCTCCAAATGAAAATGATTGAATGAATTAAGATTCAAGATTATAAAAATGAAATACAATAAAAATATTTTTAAACTATAATAATTTTATATTGATCACTAATTGTAATGGTGAAATTAGCACACACATGGCACTTCCCATTTAGTTTTGAGCCAATTTTAATGGAATGAATTTATACAATTACATATTCACAAGTGGATCATATTCTTCTATTAATCTTGGTTCACAACCTAATACCTTTAATTATCTAATTTATCCTTCCAACTATTTCCATGCATTTTACCTTATACCTTATCTCCCTTTGTACTCATTCCAACATATTAACCATTAAAAAACCATTTATTATATCCTTATTATCAATTTATTGCCTTGTCCACAAAAAAGAAAGATGTTAAGGGGAAAAGAACGATAGGGTCTTCTATTTTTAACTCCAGGCATTTAAAAGACCCTTACCCATGATAATAATTCTTGAGATTATTCTAAGTATCACACTGAGTTTGATTTTGTATATGAGGTCTCTCTATCCATGAAGAAGAGTTTAGAGTACCATGAGCATACAAATTTTAAAGGTAATAATAAATATATAGGCTGTAGTAGTGTTAATATAAGGAAGAGTCTGGAATGACATGTAATCCCCTACAATTATGTAGAAAGGTACTAAGAACGTGAGTGCTAGTAAAGCTTAGGAGTTTATAAAGAAGAGGGATTCCAAAAAATGGATATTAGGTCAAAAGGGAAGGCCATGGCCTTCTCTAAACCCACTATAGGTGGTACCTTCCTAGGTATTCAATACTCATGTCTTTATCTCACTATGGACATTATCTTACCCCTATCCAACCCTGCATTCTAAAAGGTGTTACATCGCGTCTCTTAGTTAACAGGTTACTATTACCTTGTAAGTAAATATGATGATAAATGCTAATTTCAAAACTTTAATATGTTCAATAGGTGAATGGAATACTGAAATATGCATTAAAGATGATTGCTTTTGAAGGAATGATTATGTTTTATACTAATGGAAAATGTGATGAATGAATATTTATTTCAATACGATCACTTTAATGCTTAGATGATGCAAATGATTTATGATACAAAGATATTTTATGTGAACGACTAACTACCTATGTGATGCACTAAGTTAGACGTAAGAAGGAGTCCAGACCTCAGGTATGAGAGGGGGAGTATCACTCAGGAGAGGAGCTTGGTTTGGTAACCCTTAATGAACCTAATTGAGCATACACACACTCACACCCTAGAACTACAATTGGTCAGGTTGAGTCAAGTTAGTTTGGGAAATGGTAAGTAGTCTTTGGTCTTGTTTGTGCATGACTTAGAAGAGGTTATGATCTTGTTCTATGAATGTTCTTGATTGGGGTTATTCGATTGAGTCTCTCTATCGGGCATGAGTTCTTCTTTGTATGTTCATATTTTTATATGATAATCGATGAGGTATATACATTAAATGTAAATATGTATATATGTACATGTCCACAATAACTCATACATGTGAGTATATTCATGCATGAGTATACATACCTGTAGACGTACCAACACATGCTCATGAATAGATAACCCATATGCATGGGAGTATCATTTGGATAAATGTGACATGTATATATCTATATACGCATTTCATGTATATACATCGATCGATGGTAATGTGATTATATTTGTTTAAAAGAAAATATTGAAGTAATGATATATATATATATATTTGTCTATCTGTGTGTGTGTGTATATAGTCACGTTAAGGAAAACATACATATATATTAAAATATATGTATATATGTATATAAATATAAATACATAGTTATTTTCAAGTTATGTGTAAATAGATATATATATGAATTCAAATAGCAAATAATGTATTTTATAAACTTATTGCTGAGATAAATTATATATATATATATTGTGTTATATATATAAAAATATATACATTATATTATATAGTGTGTGGTATGTTCCATAGCGCATTATATATAGCACGTGGAAGTAAATATGAACCAATTTTATAAGCTACAAACTCAACACATTATGACTTAGTTGATGACTTAGAATGTTGAGTGGAAGATAAAACGTGAGAATAGATATTGTGACTTGGTCTTCAAACGATATAAAAAAAGGATAGGGGGGATGTGTGCACCAATCTATGACACAAAAATGGCTCTTAAGATGCCACTTTTTTCTTTTTTGAAATCAGCAAAGTCTGATGTTCACGAGAAAATGAAGATAGTTACACTCAAAATTTGAAGATGCAACAAGAACAAGAGTTGAAGTGCTCCAAGCCTACTTTCTAAGCTACTATTTTTTTTGAAAATAATGAAGATTAAGGGTTTCAAAAAGGGGGGGCCAACAAGTCCTATTTTTATAAAAAAGAAATAGCATAGCGTCTAAGCCCCCCCCTTTTTCATTAATTTATTTTTTAGAATTACAAAAATCTAAAAGGTGAGAAATTAGCTAACACCATATAGTTTATCCCTGTTCTTTTGGCTATTTTTTTTAATGAATATATAATATTTTATGAATTTTTGAAGTGGAAACATCCTAAAAAGATGAAATTTGAGCATGCTCCCCACTAATTTTTTTGAAAACTTATAGAAAAATCATTTTTTTTTCATTATGTGTAGAATGGAGTCTATTTTTAAAAAAATGTAATTTGTTTCAAGATTTGATGAATGAGTAAAAATCTATCCTAAAACTAGAACATGTTGGTTTTTGACAAAAAAGGCAATAACAAGAGAAGTTATCGATGAAAACCTTAACATAATCAAAATATTAAAAAAAAAAAATACTTATATAGGTAAGAGAGAGCCTAACATCATCACAGTTTTTTATAAACTTGCATTGAAAGATGTGTAAACTTGAGGGTTAGTGCGACCAAAAATATGTGAAAATTTGTTACCCTTTGAGAAAATCATGTCCATGGTATTAAAGTATCAAATGGTCATCGAACCCTAAACTATGTCCTACCTCCGACAACAATAAATCCCCACTATCTCCAGAGCAGATGTGCTTAACCCCTGAGCAGTAGATGTGCTGAGCTATTAAATAAGAGTAGACAAAAATAATTTTCACGTTCAAACAATGAAGAGGTGCGAGTCCTCTTCAAGGCATGCATATTTATATGCATAAGCCTTTGGGTATATAATTTTTTTTGAACTAAACTACTCTACTTTAGAATAGCCTTTAACATTTTTTTAATACTATATTTTAGCTCTCTTGTTGAAGAACAAGTAAGATAAATACTCTTCACGAGTTCTTTAGGAACAAAAAGTTCTCTTCGTTCAAAAGCAGAGTGCTTATTTAAAAAGTGAATACTCACGGGATCCCAAAGAAATTGATGAGCTAGATAGATTACTGGCGTATTTAAAGGTTTATACTCCATTGCATACTCTTCTGTATCAAATTGGTATATTCCCATCCTTTGAAACTTATTGTATAATAATTTTGCTTCCTAGAAAGTAGTTGTCTTTCTTTCTACAATATCGTCTTTCGCAGCATAAAGAGGTTGGAGGTCGGGGCCAGACATCAGAAATTTCTTCCAATAGGTCCCAAGGAAAAATCCAACCCTTTGGGTTAGTACTTCCTAATGCAACAAATTTGGAGAGTGCCAAATTTGGCACTTGCCAAATTTGGTGCTCACCAAATGCAATGCAACATTTGGCGAGCACTAAATTTGGTGCTCACTAAATGGTGATGTATTGACAAAAACACCAACTTCCCTGAATTCTATTTGTCTCTCACCACCCCACTTTGATAAGGCTTAAAGTTTACAGTTTATGATCGATGATGGATAGTCGAGGTTTTACCTTTCAGTCCCTCTTTGTCTCCTTCCCTCTTAACCAATACTTACCCTATTCTCTCTCAACCCTCTCTAGGTATCTCCCACCCTCTATACCTTTCCTACCCTCATTAACCCCATCTCTATCCTTTCCTCCCTACCTCGCTCTTCTTCTATCTCCCTTTGCTACTATTTCTCACCCATTTCTCTCTTTTCTCTCAATCACTACATCTCCCTCCCAACCTCTCTCTCCCCATATCCAAGTCTATCCCTCCTTGTTTTATAACCAACCTCTCTCCCCCCTCTATCTCTTATATCTTTCTTCTCTCTCTCCCCATCTCCAAGTCTCTCCGACCTTTTCTCATTTCCCACCTCTCTGCCCCTTTATCTCTCATCTCATTCTTCTTTCTCTTGTCTTCCCTCTCCCTCTCATTTCTAGGTCATCACCTCTTTATCTCCTCCTCCCCATGTCTCTCACTCCCTCCATGTGTACCTCTCCCTCCATCGCTTGTTACTCATCTACCAATAATTCCCTTTCACTCTCCCTCTATTCTCTCTCTGCCCTCTCTAGGTCTCTCCCAATCTCTCTCCCAATCTCCCTGTCTATGTTGCCTTTTGTCCTTACCCCCATCTATGTCCTTTCCTCCCTACACCTCTCTTCTTCTCTCTCCCTCTATTATTGTTTCTTTCCCATCTATCTTCTTTCTCTAGATCACTACCTCTTCCTCCCACCCTCTCTCTCTCTCCCTATCTCCATTACTCTCCCTTCTTCCCTCTTTACCTCTCTACCTCTCCCTCATTGTCTCATTACCCACCCCTCTCCCACCCTCTCTACCTTGCCTTCCCTCCTTAGGGTTTAAGGGTTGAGGGTTGAAGGATTAGGGTTGAGGGTTTAAGGGTTGACTTGGTTGAGGGATTAGGGTTTAAGGGTTGAGGGTTGATGGTTGAGGGTTATAGGGTTTAGGGATTAGGTTTTAAGGCTTGAGGATTTAAAGATTGTGAGCTTAGGGATTGGGGTTTAAGGTATAGGGTTTAGGATTGAGGGTTGAGGGAATAGGGTTTAAGGGTTGTGGGTTTAGGGATTAAGGGATTAAGGGTTGAGGGTTGAGGATTAGGGTTTAAGGGTTAAGGGTTTAAGGGTTTTGGGTTGAGGGATTATGGTTTAAGGTATAGGGTTGAGGGATTCAATTTGAGGGTTGAAGGTTTAAGGGTTGAGGCTTGAGTTTTGAGGGTTTAAGGGTTGAGGGTTGATGGATTTTGGTTTAAGGGTTAAGGGTTGAGGGATTAGGGTTTAAGGGTTGAGGCTTGAGGGATTAGGGTTCAAGGTATAGGCTTGATGGATTAGGGTTGAGGGTCGAGGTTGAAGGTTTAAGGGTTTAGGTTTTAAGGATTGAGGCTTGAGGGATTAGGGTTTAAGGGTTGAGGCTTGAGGGTTTAAGGTATAGGGTTGAGGCTTGACGGATTAGGGTTGAGAATTGAGGGATAAGGGTTTGAGGGTTGAGGGTTGAGGGATTAGGGTTTAAGGGTTGAGGGTTGAAGTTTTAGGGTTGAGAGCTTAAGGGTTAAGGGTTGAGGGATTAAGGGTTGAGGGTTTAAGGGTTGAGGGTTGAGGGATGAGGGTTGAAAGGTTGGAGGGTTGAGGGTTGAGGGATTAGGGCTTAAGGGTTATGAGTTTATGGGTTAAGGGTTAAGGTTGAGGGGTTAGGGTTGAAGGGTTGAGGGTTGAGAGATTATGGTTTAAGGTATAGGGTTGAGGGATTTAGTTTGAGGGTTGAGGGTCGAGGGTTGATGGTTTAAGGGTTGAGGCTTGAGCTTTGAGGGTTTAGGGGTTGAGGGTTGAGGGTTGAGGGATTAGAGTTTAAGGGTTGAGGGTTGATGGATTAGGGTTTAATGGTTGAGGGTTGAGGGATTAGGGTTTAAGGTATAGGCTTGAGGGATTAGGGTTGAGGGTCAAGGTTGAGGGATTAAAAGTTTAGGTTTTAAGGATTGAGGCTTGAGGGATTAGGGTTTAAGGCTTGAGGCTTGAGGCTTGAGAGTTTAAGGTATAGGGTTGAGGCTTGAGAGATTAGGGTTTAGCATTGAGGGATGATGGTTTGAGGGTTGAGGGTTGAGGGATTAGGGTTTAATGGGTGAGGGTTTAAGCGTTGAGGGACTAGGGTACAAGTTATAGGGTTGAGGAATTAGGGTTGAGGGTTGATGGATTCAAGGTTGAGAGTTTAAGGGTTGAGGGTTGATGGATGAGGGTTGAAGGGTTAAAGGGTTGAGGGTTGAGGGATTAGGGTTTAAGGGTTGAGGGTTGAGGGTTAAGGTTTTGAGGGTTGAGGGTTGAGGAATTAAGGGTATAGGGTTTAACGGTTGAGGGTTGGGTTGAAGGGTTGAGTGTTGAGGGATAAGGGATTAAAGGTTGAGGGTTGAGGGATTAGGGTTTAAGGGTTGAGGGTTTAATGGTTGTGGGTTGAGGGATTAGGGTATAAGGTATAGGTTTGATGGATTAAAGTTTAAGGGTTGAGGGTTTAAAGGTTGACAGTTAACGGGTTTAAGGGTTGAGGTTTGAGGGTTGACGGTTTAAAGGTTGAGGGTTTAAGGGTTGAGGCTTGAGGTATGAAGCTTAAGGGTATAGGGATTAAGGGTTGAGGTTTTAAGGGTTGAGAGTTGAGGCATAGGGGTTTAAGGGTTGAGGATTGAGGGATTAGGGTTTAAAGGTTGAGGGTTGAAGTTTGAGGTTTATAGGATTGAGGGATTAGGATTTAAGGGTTGAGTGTTGAGGTTAAATGGTTGAGGGTTGAAGGTTGAGGGTTATAGGATTGATAGATTATGGTTTAAGGATTTAGGGATTAAGGGTTTAAGGGTTGAGGGTTGAAAGATTGGGGTTTAAGGGTTGAAGGTTGAAGGATGAGGGTTTAAGGGTTAAGGATTGAGGGATTAGGGTTTAGGGTCAAGGATTGAAGTTCGAGGGTTATAGGATAGAGGGATTAGGGTTTAAGGGTTGAGGGTTGAGGAATTAAGGGTATATGGTTTAAGGGTTGAGGGATGCGGGTTATAGGACTGAGGGATTAGGGTTTAAGTGTTGAGGTTAAAGGGTTGAGGTTTAAAGGGTTGAGGGTTGAAGTTTGAGGGTTGAAGGTTTAGGGTTAGAGGATTGAGGGATTAGGGTTTAAGGGTTTAGGGATTAAGGGTTTAACAGTTAAGGGTTTAGGGATTATGGTTTAAGGGTAGAGTGTTGAAGGATGAGGGTTTAAGGGTTAAGGATTCACGGATTAGGGTTCCCTTCCCTCTCTACTCTTTTTCTCTCTATCTCACCTCTCTCTCCCTCCATATCCCTCCCTCCCTCCTCTCTTTCTCTATCTCACCTCCCTTTCCCTCCCTTCACACCTCTCCTTCCCTCTCTGTCTCCCCCTCCATCTCTCTACCTACCTCTCTATTACCCTCTCTCTCACCTCTATCTCCATCCCTATCTCTCCCTTTATCCCTACCTCTCCCTCCATCTCTCCTTCCCTCTCTACTTCTATCTCCCCTCCCTCTCTCTACGTACATCTCTATTGCTCTCTCACTCTCTCACCTATCTCTATATCTCCATCCCTACCTCTCCCTCCATCTCTCTTTCCCTCTCTACTTCTCTCTACCTACCTATCCTTATATAATTCATTCTCTCTCCCTATATCCCTCCTTTCTCTCAATCTCTCCTTCCTCCTCTCTCTCCACAATCTATCTCAACTATCCTTCTTTACCTCTCCCTCCCTCCCCCCCCTCTCTCCCTCCCCTTCCCTCTCTACTGTATTTTTCTCTATCTCACCTCTCTCTCCTTACATATCTCTCCCTCCTCTCTTTCGCTATCTCACCTCCCTCTCCCTCCCCCTACCTCTCTTTCCCTCTCTACTTCTCTCTATCTCACCCTCCCTCTCTCTACCTACCTCTCTCTTTATTGATCTCTCTCTCACCTCTATCCATCCCTATCTCTCCCTCTATCCCTGTCTCTCCCTCCATCTCTCCTTCCCTCTCTACTTCTCTCTATCTCCCCTTGCTCTCTCTACCTACATCTCTCTCTATTTATTTCTATCACCTCTCTCTCTCTCTCTATCCCTACCTCTCCCTCCATCTCTCTTTCCCTCTATACCTCATTCTCTCTCTCTTCTTCCTTCTCTCAATCTATCCACCTTCCTCTTTCTCTCTCTATTTTTCTCTCACTTCTTCCTCCCTTCCTCTCTCTCCTTCCCTCTATACTATGGGTGATCCCACAATACTAGTTTACAATTTTTGGCCAAACTAGATACCAAACTAATTTTTTAAAACTAAATCTTCACTTTTGGGCACCTATAATAGCTAAACAGTGAGGAATTTGAAGATGATGCAAACAAGTGATTTGTGACATTTTTTCTGTAAATTCTAAATTATTTTTTTTCAAAATTTTTGGAACTAGATTGCACTTTTTTTTCCATCTCCTTCGAAAACTAGTTTTTATCAGTAAAAACAATTTTTAAGGAGTGATGCTCATCGTATACAACCGTTTTTTCTGAAGATAAAAATTCTATTTTTTAATTTAGATTTGTAACTCTGATACTAACTTGTTCATTTAGTTCCATGAGTGTTTATTGAATATTTTTCTTTAATAAAGTTTTCAAGTCAAACCAATTACAACAACATGTGTAATTAAATGGACCATATACAACATAACTTTTTTTTTATGTATCAAATTCAATTTCTTTTTGGATCAGAGCATCAATACCTACCCTACATATTTTTCAATTTTATTTTGATAATATGATATTTTCACATGTGTAGAACAAAACGATTTTCATTGAAAAACCTATGTTTTAATCAAACTAAAAACAAATACATTATAAAACTGAAACATATTGAAATTTTATATATTGGATAGCTCTATTCCCAGCAGCTACCATCTGACTCTAGTTGGGTTGTAGTATCCTCCATTTTCATCATCCTTTCATTTAGAGGAATTTTTACAAAAATATGGTGCCAGAGGGGGAGAAGTAGGAAAAGGGGGCTTCGATCGAAGCCCCCTTCGAGCAAACCCCCCTTGACCTTTCGAGTGAAGCCCCGGGGTTCAATCAGACCCCCCTTTTTCTCAAAATTTTATTTCTTTTCCATTCTAGAAACGTGAATATAGTGTGTGTCCTATCATTGATTATGGTTCAATCGAAGGGGGGTTCAAGTGAACCCCATTTGGGTTTCGCTTGAACCACTAGTTTGTTCGAACCCCAAAAAACCAAAATTTTCTCCATGGGGACGTTTTTGGAAATTTTCCTTCCTCATCATAATTGTAAACCAGTTTTGTGGAATCACCCCTATCTCTCTATCTCAACTATCTGGACCTATATCTCTCTCCCTCCCCCTCTTTTTATTTCATGTCTCCCTCTCTCTCCACTCTCCCTCTTTACCTACCCTCTCTCTCTCCTCTCCTCTCCCTCTCCTCTCTCTCTCTCTTCTTCTCTCCTTCCCCCCTCTTTCTATCTCTCATCTCCCTCTTTACCTACCCTCTACTATCTATCTTTCTCTCTCTCTCTTCCCCCTCTTTTTGTCTCTCCTCCTTCTCTCTCTCTATCTGTCTCCTTTTCTAGTACTTATGAGACTATCCTCTTACCTCTCCCCTCTCTCCTCCCTCCCTCTCTTTGTTTCTCTCTCTATCACCTCTCTCTCCTCAATGCACTCTCCTCCTCTGCTTCCCTCTCTCTATCTCTCTCTATCCTTCCTCTCTTCTCTTTATCTCTCTCTCACCTCTCTCCTACATCCCTCCCTCCTCTCTTTCTCTATCACCCCTCTCCTCCTCGCTACCTCTTCCTCTCTACTTCCTCTCTATCTCCCATCCTCTCTCTACCTCTCTTTCTCTCTCCTCCATCCCTATACCACTCTAACCATACCTCCTCATCTCTCCTTCCTCTCTACTTCTCTCTATCTCCTTCCCTCTCTCTCTCCCCTCTCTCTCATCTACCTCTCCCTCCATCTCTTTCCTTTTCCTTTCCTCATTCTCTCCCTCTCCTTCTTCCTTCTCTTAATCTCCACCTTCCTCCTCTCTCTACTTCTCTCTCACTTCTCCCTCCTTTCCTCTCTCTCCTTCCCTCTCTACTCTATCTCAACTCTCTCCCTACATCTCTCTCCCTCCCTCTCTCTCCCCTCTCTTTCTATATCTCATCTCCCTCTCTCTCCCCTCTCCCTCTTTACCTACCCCCTCTCTCTCCTCTCCCTCTCTCTACTTTCTCTCTATCTCAAAACTCTCTCCCTACATCTCTATTACTCCCTCTCTCTCCCTACCCCTCTTTCTATCTCTCATCTCCTTCTCTCTCCTTTCCCTCTCTACCTACCCTCCTCTATCTACCTTCCTCTCTCTCTCCCCCCTCTTTCTATCTCTCCTCACCTTCTCTCTATGTATCTCTCCTTCTCTACAATCTATCTGGATTATCTCTCTTTACCTCTCCCTCCCTCCCCTCTCTCACTCTCCCTCTCTCCATCTCTTTGTTTCTCTCTCTCTCTCTCTCTCTCTCTATCTCACCTCTATCTCACCTCTCTTTGTCTCTCTCTATCTCTCTTCCCTTCCCTCTTTACCCTCTTTCTCTCTATCTCACCTCTCTCTCCTTACATTTCCCTCCCTCCTCTCTTTCTCTATCTCACCTCCCTCTCCCTCCCTCCCTCCCTCTCCTTCCCTCTCTACTTCTCTTTATCTCCCCCTCCCTCTCTACCTACCTCTCTCTCTATTGCTCTCCCTCTCACCTCTCTCTCTATCCCTATCTCTCCCTCTATCCCTACCTCTCCTTCCATCTCTCCTTCTCTCTCTACTTATTTCTACCTCTCTCTACCTACCTCTCTCTCTATTGCTCTCTCTCCATCCATACCTCTCCCTCTATCTCTCTTTCCCTCTCTACTTCTCTTTGCCTACCTATCCCTCTATACCTTGTTCTTGAGCTCCCTCTCTCTGTCCTTCCTTCTCTCAATCTCTCCACCTTCCTCCTTCTTTCTCCACTTCTCTCTCTCACTTCTCCCTCCCTTCCTCTCTCTCCTTCCCTGAGAGAGAGATGAGAGTAAGAGAGAAATATATACCTAATGTAATGTGTCAACTTAATTAACACACAAAAATAAATAAATATGACATTATGAATAATAAAATTTATGACATAGTCAATTAACTATTTTCCATCATAACATCTCATGTAAAAATAATATATTTATTATTCATTTCCAAATTTCAATTTTACAAGTTACATAACTAGACTTGGGCCATCTTGCCACTTAGTCTACTCAATTTACATCATGAGATACATAGTACAATAATCATGTGGGTTACATGTGATCCTCTTCAACTCTATTGTTTGCTGGCTGTTGGCCACAACAAACCCAACTCTATCACTTTTTGGCATGCTTCCTAGTTTATATATATGTACATCTCAGATTGAACATATATGCATGGTGATTAATCTATAAATAAACTTCAGATTTTATACTAAATCGTTTGAATATTTCGGTGCGTGTGGATGATTATTTTTGGAGTAAAACCAATCTTATTGTCTCATCACTAAGTGAACAAGGGAACACGGGCCCACTACTTGGATCACTTGGTGATTCTATTAGTTTAGTTGGTGTGGTAATACGTGTTTTTTATTTCTATAATATTTCAATTTCATGAATGCAATTTGTGTGATTCCATTTCTGTCTTATTTCTGTAGCCTTTCCATTTTTTAATTTGGTTTAATCAATTTCCATTTTTGAATTAATGTTATATCTAATAATAATGGTTTGTTAAACATTACCATGTGAATGTGTTTACTCTGAGTAAAATAAAGAAGTTGTTGATATTGTTTTATATTTTGTTTATTATAACAACCAAGATCATGGAGTAGAAAAACAAGCACAAGATTGCAAATGAAATCAACCTCAGTATTAGACAGTCAAGGGTCTCCTTATAAAGGAGAAATATCAGACCATGAGCAAAATATCAGGAAAATATCAGCAGGGAAAAATATCAGGAGATATTTAACCTGCACAATAAATGCCATGAGATATTTAACCTGCACAATAAATGCCATGCCTAAGTAGGCTTAAATCAACATGTGGATAGGAAAGAATTGAATGAAAACATTGACATTTATATTCTACAGACTGTTTCTACTAAACTTCTTGTCACACTTCCTAGCACAACTTCTGTAACTTCTTATCATAGAGTAGAAATACAATTATTAAACCATACTTCTAATTAGACAATCAGTGCGAGCGTTAGATGTACTCATCCTTACTTACTTCACTAGTCTCAACCCTTAGGAAAATAGCCACAACATTTTTCATGAGATTACGATTCTCAGATTGACATTAGGAACAAAATAAGGAAATCAACACAAAATTCTTGAGGATTGAATTAAACCCAACCAAATTGATAGAATTACAAGGATAGTTTATTCCCAACATTAGTTTGCAGTTTTTTCCAAACAATGCTAGTTGATTCTTTAGGTAAACCAAAGGTGTTTCGGAGTTTGGAGTTCCAGAGTTTAGAATTTTAGAGGTCAGAGTGTTGGTTTGCAATGGAATAAAGGAAGGTAGAAGGTAAAGGGTAAGGTCGATGGCATAACCCTAACAGGTGAATAAAGGCTTTGGGCTTAGGCATCTAGTCTTGTTTTTTAAGTCTTGCAATGCATTACAAGTAAGCGGTAAGAGGGATTAGTGATCCTTGACCCTCAAAAAATATGACAGATAACAAGTATCCTCAAGTGACATGTGGTGCTGATTGGTTGAAGTAACTCAAGGCATTTAAATGTTAATCAACATATCATGACATGATCAATGGGAAAAATTTAAAGTTTTATTTTTGACAACAACAAGGGAGAAAAATGGTGAAACTTCTAGTTAGGTGAATTTGATTGTGACACAAAAAATGAAATTGATAGCTGTAACTACTCCGATGATATGTTTGTTGATTGATTGGAAGAAGTGGATGAATTTATTAATGCACATACAGTCACGAAATCTAGAAGAGGTCGATCAAGCATGAATGGCGTCAAATGATATGAAACCCTAAGAGTGATTTACACCAAGATAGAGAATGCAATGTATAAGGTTGGTTTGTGCTGAAGAATGATGTAGGGTGTATGCATTCAATGAGCACATAATGTGTTAGAAGAAGAGTGAAGAGAGGAAATACTTGTAGAGAAAAGTAGAGATTGAGCAGTCATGGATTGAATTTGTAACACAAAATTGGATTTATTTGAATCATATGTAATTGTAGTTGTTCTACATACTTTCATTGTAAATCTGATTGGTTGGTGTTATTAGATAGTTGGGTTGGTGCTCAAATTAGGGAGTGGGTGCTTCCTTAGAGTTGGTGCTCTTAAATCAAGGGATTGGTGTCTCCTTAGGGTTGGTGCCATTAAACATTCTAACTAGTGAGGGTTCTATTATGAGGTTGGATTAGGGTAGTACATCCTAACAACATTTCTCACCGTAGTTTTTCCCATATTGGGTTTTCCACGTATATTTGGTGTTATGAGTATTGGTGTGTGTGATCTTTGCATATTTGCTTAATCTGCATAACAAGGGTTAAAAGAATTTTTTTAATTGATCTACTGACTCACCTCCCCTCTCAGTAGATAGCTGTGTTCCAAAAGAGGTAACACGTGTTTCTTGGTATTCCATAATTTATTGCATTTAAGTTAATGTTTATCTTCCAAGTTTAGGAATCCAAGTTGGAGGGAAAGTATTGGAGCCAAAACTGGTGTCCTTTCACATTTCAAGGTGGTATTTCGAGGGTTGGGGATGTTTGGAATGAAGGTTCATCTTTGGGCACCATGTTTAGTGCATTATATGTCCTCACAATTTTATACAATCAACTTCTTTGAGGAACAATTGAATGTAGATTTTCATTGTAGAAACAAGGGCATGTTGAGGCATAAAGAGGTTGTTCACATGTGCATAGGTGCTTCCATCATAGAGGGAAAAAGGATAATGAAAGTAGATGTATTGTAATCTCATTTATTTGAAGATATGCATACTTGACCTATGTTATGGTGGAGTTTTTTCTTGCAAAAGATTATCCATGTAAATCCTATGTTATGTGATGCTCTTGTGTTGTTGATTTGTGCCTCATTGTCGATATTTTATAGTGATTATTATTTTTATATATATTGTTGTTATAAGTTCACATAAGATAATGTTTATAAGCATGTTATGCTTGTTGATTTTTGACATCAAAAATAAAATGGATCTAATCATGGTATTTCCATATTAAGACAACTTAATTTTCAAATTTGCATATAAGTTCTATTTTTTAATTTTTCTATAGTCCAAGCCTTGAATCTCATCTATTGAAGTCATTTTTTGATAAAGTTTGAATTTCCTTTCAATTGTTATAAGAACCTATTTATTTCTTATCATTTAACCAAGAGGTTCCCTTTGTATTCTAATTTATTGTTATTAATCTATCATTTACATCATTTGATAGAATAGTATTATTCTCACATGTGATCTCTCTTGTGTTTTTATTAAAAATATTAGATCTTGGGTGGCTATATCTTCAGTGAATTCTTGCATAAGATAAAATATTTTATACATACTCTTACAGACCCCTCATTATCCCAAAATCAAAATTCATTAACAAGAAAAATAACAGAAATTTGAATGCAATGAATACTAAGAATATTGAATATAAACATATAAACTTCTTCACGTTGACATTTAAATTTTTGTAAATGCATTATATCTATTTAAATTATTTTAAAATTGAATAAAAACCAAATTACTAACATTACTCCAAATTAATAAATCATCATTATTTTGAAGAACTGTAAAACCCACTATATAATAATATCCAATAGACCTTCCTAAGCAAACTAAAGACAAGAAAAAGACCGCATTCTCATAATAAAGAACCTATGGCATACTTTTTAATATAATATTATATCGCTTTGCTATATCACAATTTGAATGGAAACATGATTGAAGATTTAGTTTTAATATCTTGTGATTTAAGCAACGACGGCGCTGAAGTTCGAATCTGCAAAGCTTGCATTAATTACAAATTAATATCATGCAATTTTACTTGGTTTCTGACGATGTACAAGTATAAACCAGTGAGATCAAAATATTAATCACCCAAAAAGATACTGTGATAATTTGAAGCTATCAAGTTGTTATATTTTCGCTGCAGACATATAAAAATTGTATATTAAAAATTTCAAAATTAAAGCAAATTCTAAACATCTACTGCTTCATTCTTAAATTTTCCAATGAAATAGCCTGGACCTCCGCATATCTGATGTCTTTGGCTTGATGATATAACAATGAGCAAACCCATTGATGGGAAGTAGTTTCATATCTTACAATGGTAGAAAAATATTAGTGCTGATGAATTCCTTCAAAAATATGGTAGAAAAATGGTGGCTATTTTAGATATTAAATGCTTTAATAGTTAAAAGCTAATAATCTTGTCTATATCAACAATAGGCATAATATTATATACATCAGTCAAACCTTTTTTTCCTTGTATGAAGTATCGTTGAAAAAAAAAAACAAACAAAAAAACATATTATAGCTCAAAAGACTACCGTTGATTGGTTTCGAAAAACAAAATAAGACCACGTAGGGAAAGATAATGTCTGTGTTACAAGCCCTCGCAACGTCTCAAGAAATAAAATGATAGTTATTACAACATTTACAATTATAAATACCATTGCTCATATATTGTCGACTTTTAGTCGTTGTCATTCCAGTTTCCACCGTGGCTCTGTGTCGGGATAGTTATTCGTTCGATCTGACAACTTCTACATTGAAGTCTTCACCATTGTTGATGTGGAATCTTGGTCTTGTATGAAATTCCAGGTCTTTCTCAAGAATATTAGGAGGGTATTTGTTGTTGTACTGTTTCTGAAACTCCATATATCCTTTCATATATGGAATGGTATCCGCCTTGTTGAAAGGCCGGTGTCTGCCATGCTTTACCTCGGCTTTATTAATTTCCACATTACCTTGGTTCAGTAGCTTTAGGAAGTTGTCTTTTGAAAAACTTAGACTACTGTTTGGCAGTTAACTGCAAGTTCCAACATTTATTGAGATGGTTATGCAGGTCAGAAGGTTCCAATAAGGATCTGTACACAATTTTGGGCTTGATATTATGGATAATGGAGCCATCTATCCAATTGATATTATTAAGGAATTAATACTGATAGGAAAGCTAAACTTTCTTGCACGAGTCCTTCAATACATAATAGGTTCTCCATTGAGATGGACGGAGATTGTATTCAGCACTTAGGATCTCCCAAGACTTTAGTTCTTTGTTGATGAGGATATCATTAAAACAGACTGTACCTTTTTGGTGCCAAGCTTTTGCAGAACACCTTTGCAACAATGCAAGATGTTTGTTTTTATGGGTTAGGTTCCGCTAGATTGATTTGGAAGAAACAATGGTCTCTTTGTTCTGGTCCATAAAGCTACATTTACTAAGATGCAATCTGATTAACTCCCCAGCCTTCTATATAATTTTGAAAACATTGGAACCATTTGGTGACATTGGAAATTTACCAAATAGGATATCATAAAAAGGGAATTTGTTTCCAAGATTTTGCCTGCTTTGGGACAACCGATTGAATGTTATTTATAATAAGGATTTTCTATGGTTCATTGCCAATTAAAGCTTTGACTATCCATTTATTGGCCAGAGCAATACCATGTTTTTTAAGATCTTTCAGCCCTAGCCCACCTTTATTTGAATCCTTATTTATAATAAGGATTTTCTATGGTTCATTTCCAATTAAAGCTTTGGCTATCCATTTATTGGCAAGAGCAACATCATGGATTTTAAGATCTTTCAGCCCTAGTCCACCTTTATTTTTTCAGAATAGCACCAATCCCATCTAACATGTTTTTTCATGTTTCATTTGCCATCTGACCAAAGGAATTGTATTATCTTCTTTAGTTTTATGTATGAGGATTATTTTTTTTTGGCACATTTGGAATCTAGTAGCTAATGATAGGTGGTTCCTATTCCATCTATTTAATTTTCTTTCAATTTTTCTTTTTATCCACTCCCACATGTCCTTTAGACAAGGGTCAACAAAAAATGAGATACTGAGGTACCTAACTTGCTTGTTACTCCCTCCCCATTGAAATCCATACTTGTTAAGTCAATTATGTGGGGAGATATCCCAACTAGGCATAATTGATTTAGTTCTAGAAATATTTTCCTCGAAGGCATTACAAAGTTTTCTAATTTTTGCATAAGGTTCACAATATTACCTTCTTCTAGGTTGACAAACAATGTCGTGTCATCTACAAACTACATATTCAGAAGATCTTCCCCATTAGGGAGAAACACACCTTTAACCTTAGGGGTAATACTAGAGTCTCTTAAAAGATAGAAAAGAGCATATGAGGCTATGACAAATAACATTGGAGCAAGAGGGAAACTTTGTTATGGATCTCTATAGGGTAAATTGCTCAAATAGAGAGCCATCTACCTCATTTTGAGCAACAACATCCCTCAACAAGGTTTTAACCATTTGAAAAAATAATCTTGAGAATCCAAATGCTTCAAGGGTCATTAATTTAAGAATAATCACTCAACTCTATCATAATATTTTTCAAAATCAAGCAATAGAGTAGAAGCATTTTGGTTAGAATATTTTGCTTAGTTCATGGCTTTCCAACTTCTAATGAGATTTTCTAGAATATACCTACCTTTGATGAAACCTATTTGAGTTGGACTAATGAAGGAAGGAAGAATGTTGACTAGTCTTAGGGCCAATATTTTAGCCAAAATTTTATAGGAGACATTTATGAGGGTAATAGGTCTCCAATTCTTGAGAAGAGCTTTATCCCCCTCTTTAGGAAAAATCTTTATGACACCTTTATTTATTTCAGATCCTAGAGAGCCTTTATCTATTGCTTCTTTGTAAACTTGTAAAAGGTCTTCACTAATCCAATCAATGCTTTTTTTGTAGAACTCAATAGGAATGTCATAAACTCCTAGAGTCTTATCATTGTTAAGACATTAATATCATTTTTATTTCCTCTTTTGATATTGTTCCGCCTAGGATTATAGCATCCTCTTTTGATATTTTCTTAGGGACAATGCTTTTACATATTTCCCTAGCAATAAACCCTTGAGGGTTATTCTCTTCAGAGGAGAAGAGAATTTTATAAAACATGTATAACATATGCTTAATTTCTTATGGGTTAGTAATCAAAGTGTTATCTTCCCATATACTTCCAATATTTTCTTTGATATTTTTCTCTCTAAGGAATCTAAAAAAGAATTTTGATCCCTTGTCACCACTCCTAAGCCAATTCATCTTGGCCCTCACTCTAAGACCTTGGAATTTCCTTAATGCATCTTTGGTTGCAATTAGGTTATCATTTATACTAAGATTGCTAGGCTCTTTTGGAAGGTCTTTTTCCAACTCAAACAACTTCTCTTGAAGAAAAGACTCACTTTTTCTATTATCTATGACCTTTTTCTTACCTATTGTTTGAAATATATTGGTTCAACTCTTGGTATTGGTGTTCCACCTCTTAACAGTGGGCTTGTATTTTAACAACCAATTGTTGATTCCCTTGAGGGTAATTATTGTAGCATTACAATCTTCATCTTTTAAGAGATTGATGTTAAGGAGGAATTTATTTCCTTTTTCACAAATTAGCATTCTCTCCCTAACAACTTGGATTTTAGCCAAAAAGGGATGATGATCTGAAAGGGAGCAAGGGGAAACTTGGATTCTAATGCCATCCTTAGCTTGATCAAAGCTAAATAAGTCCTTATTAGCATAGAATCTATCCAATCTATAATAGATTCTCCTGTTTCCTCTTTGTGAGTTGCTCGAGGTGAACCAAATATGTTTGTTTTCCTCTTTCGATCCTTCAATGGGGTTGATAAGATTAAGTTTGTTTTTCATATTATACCAAAAGTACTTCCCATTTCCTTTCCACTCCTTTTCATTACCCCCAGATTTATCTTCACTATGCTTAATCATATTAAAGTCACCACCCACAAACCAAGAGATGTCTTGCAATTTATTCATCCATTTCTATAATTCAATCCTCTCCCAATGATCGTTAGGAGCATAGACTGAACAAATACCAAATTTCTTGTTATCTTTTTCAATGATAGTCCAAACCACTCTATTACAGGGCAAGGTTCCTTGGTCAACTACATGGGAGGACCACATTTTAGACAGAAGGATGGTTGTCCCCCCTCTTCCTTTATCATGTGTAGTGTGGAAATAAGCAGCCTCTCTCAAGATAAATTTCAAATTAGTTTCTATGGAGAATCCAACTGCTTTAACTTCTTGTAAAAAAACCACATCCTTGCTTTGGTTAATGTTTAGGAACCTTCTGACAACATATTTCCTATCTGGGGACTCTAATCCCCTAACATTCTAGCTAATAAAGTTTAGCATCATGTAGACTAGTTTTGGGAGTCTTCCTGATGGTTCCTAAATCTTTCAAAGAATTTAGGAAGTATGTTTTCCTTTTCCTTTCTTTTGGCTGGTGGCTCTTCCATCCCTTCAGTTTTTTGTCTTTTTTTTCCCTTGTAATTCTAATCCACCCTTCTAAAGATGACACAGAGAAATGTTCTCCTAGTAGTTCACTTTCACTAAAAAAAGGGGAGATCATATAATTATAAGCTATCATATCCCCAAATTCCATACTAGGCAAGCTTCCAATTTCAACTATAATTTCTACAGTTGTGATATTATTTTCACTCGCTTCTTGGGAAGCCTCATCCATTTTCAACTAGTGACCATCATTACACCCACTACTGGAACTAGGTAGACAAAAATAGAGAGTTAACTTTATTGATATCCAGATTTGTGTGTTGTAAAAAACTAGGGTTGTAACTTTCATTGGATGTGTCCTAATTGATCAGAACATAAACTTCATTTCAAGTGTTTAATTCATATTCAACTATTTTTTTGGAAGCAAATGTTGTGGTGCTATTTGCACATTGTTCCCGAATTGCATTCTTAGTGGCCTTTATTTTATCTCTTTGCTCCCCTTCATTCATTTCCAAGTCTATAGACCTTGATCTAGGACTAGGAATGGATAATGAGATCTTAGTGAGGTATCTTCAATTGATGGTTGTTTAAAGTTTGAAATAAGTGGAGGGTTAATTTCACTTATACTATTACCAAAAAATATACTTTGGATCTCCTCCTCTATTCTCTCTTGCTTACACTTGTCCAAGGCATATACCTAAAATAAATTACGTTGTTCAGGAGTATCCTTGGCCAAGGTAACTAGAACAAAACCTTGTACTGGGATCTCAGCAGAGTTAAGTTCATAATTATTATCTAGTTTTTCCTTCTTCTTATCAAAATAATACTTCTTGGTGCTTTTGAATAAGGTTTCTCTACCACCTTTCCATTGATTACCCATACCATAAATATAAATAAGATAATCTATGTAATATGAAAGATGATATTCAATTACGTACATTCATTATGTCAAAGTTCTAAATCTATATGAATGAACTCACAATAAATTCAGTAAACCAAATCAATCAAACCTTAAATTTAAATGTATTAGATTTTACTATAGTATACCAAAGAAATATAATGTCATATGGTTGTTTGATCATATAATTGTACCTACTAGTGGTATTTGATATGCTTATAGTTGTAAAGATTCATGGCCATTAATGTTGAGTTTAAAGTGTAGATAATTAATATCAAATAGCTGATAAAATCATAACAACAATACACAAACATGGATAAACAACAACACCAAAATTATGTGGTTTGCCAAAGATTAGTTACATCCACGGGAAAAGCAAGGCAAATAGCCCTTATTATTTGCGCCAACAAGATTACAATCCATCATTGTCTATCACCAAGCAAAAAAATATATAAAGTTCTCTTCAAGACAAACGAAGAGTTATGAGAAGATGAAAATGAAAGGGCAACAGTTGGACTTCACACTTAACAATCTTCCACTTGAAGTCCAAACTGTGCTGCAATGTACAGAGCTCTCCCCCTGCTTTTCGAAGCTTATTGTTATTTAATTACCAGACCAACTAACCAGTCCATTGCATCATCGTTACCAACTGGCCAGCCCATTTCATGCTTCCCTCGTATTGCCTCTGTCAAGAACTGATTCAACCCAAAATAATCTGTCTCTTCTACATCCTTCTCAACCATCCTTCTTTGAGTCATGCTGACAACATGCTCAGCCTTTTCACCAGACAAGCAACAAGAAATTATTACCTGCAAATGCTTCAAGAACATAGATAGTGTACCAAAATCATCATTCCTTGTTCTGTCACTCAGTGCAACTGCCATCTTATATCCGCTTCCATGTGCAGATTGACCAAAATGATTCATCAGATGTGCAATCACACAGTACACATTCAAAGGTCACACCGCTCACAGTCGCAATCCTCAGTTTCAGTAACCTGGCATTTCCTTCGGATACACAACCATTCCCCATTCTTCTGCTTAACAAGGGATCTTGCAAGAGGTTTTGCAAACTTCTACCTCTCAATTTCCATAGCAGGAGTTGAGCTTTATTTTTGCTTGATATGAAACTGGCAATGTTTATCAAATGCCAATGACAAAGTCTACAAAAGGGGTAGCAGATCATCCATTACATAACTATCGGTAAGCCTCGGCAACTGCAATTGCCCAAGCTTAGCCAGCACCAATTCAACCAAACACTTTGCTGCCTGAAATATCTGCAGCAGTAGGTCATTATTCCATCTCCAAAGTGCCTTATCATCAAGACATCGCTCAAAAGAGGCTGGGATCAACTCTCTATACAATATCTGCAATTTGTGCATATCAGAATGCACCTCGACACCCATACTCAGAACCTTACAAGCATAATTGATAAGTTCGATCAGATGTCGGGGAAAGACAGTCCACAGAATCCTCTGGATCCCTTCTAGCATAGAATTGAACTCACGGCGAGGAAACTCCAATAAAATATATCCTTCATCAGCGTCTTCAATTCTCCTGATCTTTTCCTCGCATAACCCCTGCAAACCAAAAAGAAAGAAATACTCTACCTCCTTGAGAAGCTCTCGCAAGGACGCCACGTCTTGAAGCCAAACTGTCTCGTTACAGAGATAATTCAAGACGTGCCTGAAGCATTGGTCGTCTCTGTCAATTCGCAGGACCTGAGAGTTCTCCCCATTCTCGTCGTTGCTACTACGATGGCGAAGTACCCAGGCCGCCAGCATGGAGTGCTCCACGCAGAGTGTCTGCTTCGAGGTTTCAAACATCGGACCTACTACCCATAACACCACCCAGTAGGTGCTTGAATCCTTCGGCTCAGATTCCTCGTACAAGACGTCTTCACAATCCAGCCGTCGATCGAGAAGGGAAGAAGTCGTCTGCCTCCTGGTAGTTTCCTCTGTATTCACCTCTGTATGCAACAAAATAAGCGATGGGGGGAGTGGCAAGCCAGCTTTTTCACACAAAGCACTGAACAAAGGCATGGAAAGCACAACCTTCCAAAATTCAAACAAAAAGACGAAAAATGGAACCACCGAGACAAAATACGCCTCTGAAAACTCTGGTTGTTGTTCAGCTTCGACCTTGAGAAATTTCACGTAAGGGGTATCTATGCAGAGATGGGAAATCCATCTGCTTGGAGGCATCATACCATTCTGCCCCAAAGTGTAAGATTACAGATTTTCCTTGGCTAAGAATGATGTCTAACTCTGCTTTAGATTGAAAATCTTCTACATTGAAATTGGAAACACCCAAATATCCTCCATAGTGTCTTCATCATTATTTTTTTCAAGATTTTCGCTATTATCTTCCACTATTGGAGCATCCTTTACAATGTCATGATTCCCATCATCTTCTGATGACTTCTCACGGTTCAGATTTGAGGCATTAGCTTCATGATCTGCTTCTTGTTCATCCTGTGAACCAGATCCTTTATCCTCAGCTATATCAATCAAGTCCTTGGACATCATTCTTTTCTTCCCCCTCAACATCCGAAACATTTAATCCGGCATTTTCATTTAGATCCTTGGAACCATCTCAAAGCGCTTAGCAAACTTTTCAGTTGCATACTGATCCAATCCTATCTCTTTGTATGCAAACTCCTTCAATCTTCCAGCTAACTCAATTTCAATTGCACTAGCCCCACGAAAAATACAACTATCCCTGCACATAGCCTTGTAGCTATTCATCTCATCATCAACTACACTATTTTGCGCAGGCATTTCATTAGATTCCAACATGTTAGGAAATTCTTCAATGACCGAATCAACTTCATTATCTAATCGGTCCAAAAACCTTTTCCTTGCAGTCGAGATCTCACTAAATGAAGGGGTTGGCGTGGAATGAACAACTCCCACTTTAGTAACACTTTCTACTATATACAAGGTGCCAACTTTTCTGTCTCGAGCAATTACCAAGGCCCTTTCTGTTACTTTACATCTAGAATTGGATTCACAAGTGACTTCAAACCTTTGAGAAGCCAATTATCCGGTTGAAATCAAGTTTTGTTTAAGTTAAGGGATATATCTAACATCCCGCAGCAGTCAACTATTTCTATTTGTTAATTTTAACAAAACATCCCTTTTGCCAATAACATCACAAGATTTATTGTTTCCAAGAAAGACTTTATCGAAGTCATCGCTTTGTAGGTTTTTGAAATACTCTTTGTACGAAGTGGCATGAAACGATGATCCCAAATTAAGCACCCAAACATTTGTTGCTATTTCTTTCAAGGCTGAAATAAGAACACCAATTGTTGCACCGACATCCTCTTCACATACCGAATTAGCTTAATCTTTTTTTGGCTGATTTTCAGCCTCTTAAAAGACCAACAATTCTTCTTGATGTGGCCTTGCTTGCCACAATACCAACAACCAATATCTCTCCCTTTGGTTTTTGACCTTCCTTTTGATTTCATATGACTTCCTTCGTTAGACGACATTGCTCCCACTTAAACTCAAATCTCTCATGCCAAATGATCGAATACCACAACTCTGATAACAATTGTTGAGTTTAAAGTGCAAATAATTGATAAAATCATAACAACAATACACAAACAAGGATGAGCAACAACAACACCAAAATTATGTGGTTTGCCAAAGATTGGCTACATTCATGGGAAGAGCAGGGCAAATAGCTCTTACTATTTGCAACAACAAGATTGCAATCCATCATCGTCTATCACCAAGCAAAAGAATATATAAAGTCCTCTTCAAGGCAAACAAAGAGTCATGAGAAGACGAAGACAAAAGGGAAAAAATTGGACTTTACACTCAATAATTAACTCATATCGAACCAAATTTTACTTCCATGTAAAAAGATTCCATACCCTCCTTATTCACTTTGTCAACATCTTTTTGTAGCAAAATTTTGATGAGACGTTATTAAGATTACATTTCAGTCTAATTTGTACATAATGTTATAATAAAAGTTAAGATAAGTAAATGATGGGAAATGACATTTTATATTAAAATTGGTAGTGAAGATGAGGTTCTTAATGATAGTCCTTATAGACATGAAGTTAATCTAGAAACAATGTCTATCCAACGAATTCAAGACGCTCTTCATCAAAATCAATGATTTACTCTCGCATTAGTATTATCTATCTAAACATCAAATACGTACATTTGACTTCATTTATTAATTAACTACAAATCAAAACTACAATAATTTTAATATTGTCTATCCAAAACATCACAAGACACATTTAACTGTATTTATTAATTAATTAAAAATCAAACTACACCTATTTTATTTTATTTCCAATTTATTAATAAGTACAGTCAAATGTGGACTTTACCTTCACCCCATCTTCACCGAAAAAGTCGGGTCAAGATATCGGTATCACTTGCTCACGTCTTTCCTGCTTGTGTGAATAAGACCTCGTTATTTGTTTGTTTTTCTGTATACTTGAATGTCAAGTGCTGTGACGGACTTTTCCACTCACTGTAAAAGATATCAGTCATTGAATGTGAATGCGCAGTGTGACATACAGATTTCTGCACAAAGTGAAAAACCATGTTATGGCCTCTTCTTTCTTGACACGCCTTCGATTCAGTCGACGCAAAGTGAAAAACCATTTTTATTTAGTTCTTGTGATTGGTCGATTGGTTGCAACTGCATGTTTGTCTTTTCAGGGTTGGTAGTCTACCTTATATTTTGTTTTTAACAAGGATTTCGTCAGTAAATTGACTGCTTTGTATTAAACGACTTAGCCGGTAGGTGATCAGTTTGAAACAACTTTTGTTCGTTTTCTTCCAAACTATATATATAATGTTTTGAAAATTATAGTTAACTGGTTCTTTAAGGAGAAAAAAACTAAAGAATAGATTTGCTGATAACTTAATTTGGTTTTTTCATAAATACGTTTTTTTAAACTATTTAAATTAACTTAAAAATAGTATAATATTCTCGTAAAAAAGATAATATAGAGACAAATTTTCAAAGTATATGCAATACAGTGTCTAAAATAAAGACACAAGTTTAAAAGGTCTAAACCTAAACATAACATAAAAGATAAAGCAATCAACCAAATATCAGTAAGAGGAACTTTATCATCAAGTTCTCCCCAAACATCAATAGGGAGAAAATTATCATTGACTGGTTCCTAGCTAGTGAGAGCACTCCCTTTCTCAAGAATATCATGGAAAGGTTATTGAGCATGAACTAGAGAGATGACCAAGAAACTTGCAAAAGTATGGCCAACCAAGAGCACTACGCCCATGAAAACAATTGATTTTTTTTGTGATGGCTAAGACTAGCCATGAGAAGCACTATCTCTATTTCTCATGGGTTGAGAGTCCTGTGACTAGGATCCACATTCTCTTTTAGCAAACTGGTGGCCTCACCAATGTTCTTGAGGAGGAGAAAAGGAGGGAGGCATGAATCTAGCAATAGTGCAGGGATCACTACCCTAGTGATCCAAAATCTCTTATAAATATGCCACTTGAAGTGCAATTTTTTTCTATCTTGTATCTAAATCTACATAAGCACATTAGATGAAATCATATTTTTAGTGTTTAAAGAGAAATGAACATTATCTAAACATCTTGGAAGAAAGGTAGATTTTTATCTTTTCAAATGTTAATGATTTTCACCTTGAAAGCATTGCCAAACTTGGGTATACTTGAATGCCAAACAAGGTCAATCTCCTAGCAAAACTATATTCCACAAAAAAGGATTATGCCTAAAAGGCTTAAATATATCATGAATCTAATACCAAACTTTTTGGGCTTTGGTGCAAAACCAAGGAGATGTTTGAGAGTCCCAAACTATCCACAAAATGGACAACAAAGATTAATAAGTCTTAGGTGTGTTAAGCGAGAACTAATTGGAAGGCATTGATAAAGAATGCACCAATAAAATTGCATCATTTTAGGATCAAGAGTAGTCTACCATATAGATTAGAATCGTTAATGCCAAGTACCAAGGGAAGAGTAGTGCTGCCAATGATGGTTCAACTAACGAACAATAGGAAGATAATGATAAAATAAAAAATATCCTTTATGAGGCTTATAATAATGAAGTGGTCTATCAAGACACCATTTCCAATCCTTCCACCAAGGCTTGAATAGTTAAACTCCAATTTTGTGAATCCTCTAGGTAGGGAGTAATAACATCAATAATAATCTAAAAGGTATCTTGGTTTTGATTATACAACATGAATTTAATTTTAATATTTGGCTAAGAAAAATAAAAACTTTTATATATCTCTTAATGAGATTTGGTGGCATTCTAATGCCTCCTTAAAGAATTTCAAAGCATGAATCCATATCACTTGAGCTAGAGGGTAAACCTAAAAATATAGAATAGAGGACTATCAAGTGTACTATGATTGATTGAAAGGCCATTATAAAAAACATTTTCCACCTACATAAAAGGCATAATATATCAAAAGTATTTTCAAATTCTTTTAATGACAAAGTTCCTTGAATATGAATTTCTTCCCTTTAAGAAAGATACTTGGTAATCCAACAATTGAGTTTGTTTTAATTGTAGCAAAAATCTTGCTAGAGGGTAGTAGGAGAAG
This sequence comes from Sequoia sempervirens, assembly GCA_007258455.2. NCBI lineage: Eukaryota > Viridiplantae > Streptophyta > Pinopsida > Cupressales > Cupressaceae > Sequoia > Sequoia sempervirens. The sequence goes on along the minus strand of VDFB02000363.1, from coordinate 101,306,800 downwards.
ATTTAAAAGTAAAAGGAATGAATAAAATTTAAATACTTCACCATGATCTATCAATTTCTAGTTTAAACTATCTAACTAGGATGGATTAGGAAGAAATAACAATCCATAGCATTGGGTCCTTTACCATTTAAACTCAAACCCCATGCCTAGGTATCAAGGTAATGGAGAACATTTTTGACATTGCTTTCATCCTTAATAAGGGCGAGGGATGAATCATTAGCAAAATAATAATTGAATGTTTGGTTAGGAGAATGAAGAACAACCCCTTTAACTAGGGTTTTAGAAACATATGCCAATAAATAAACAAATATTTATATTGCAAGCATATAAAGAACTGGGTAAGAGGACAACCTTGATAGATGGACTAGGAAAGATCAAACAATTTAGATTTTTGACCATTAATAGTGGTACAGGTTGATGTATCAATAAAAAATATACATGTGACCAAAGAACTTAGTATTGGTTGACTACACTTGATCCGTGAGGATTCAAAGTATAATTAGGCCACTAAACATCAGTCCCAATAAGATCATTCAATGCAAACTAAACTAAGAATCCATTAAAACTAACACACTAAAATACAAAAGCTTCATAAACACCTATTATAATCATTGAAACTTATCCTATTGGGGTCCAGTGGTGTTGCATTGATGTGGAATGACAACCCTTTCCCAATCCCATGGATAAATGAGCTTGTTTTGATCGATTCTATTGAAGAGAATTGACGAAACTTATGAGAGATGTGTATGAAAACATGATTTAAAGCTAAATTAACATGATGAAAGCTATTTTAACATGATGTAGGCTAAGATGATTGATATGGGTGCATGCAAAGCTATTCTAAATGAGGTTTAAGCTAAAAAGATTCAAACCCTAATTACAAAATATGCTAAATGGATGCATCTAAGTTACCATGGAAGTCGTTAATGGAATCTAAGATAATATGATGCAAGAAATTAACCTAAAATTCTTTCTAAAACATGAATATGAGTGCAAGATGAAAGTGATTTTAACAACATAAGTTTTCTCTTAAAAGATGGATGGATGAGTTTTAATAGCATAAGTTTGCTCTGAAAAGGTGGATCCATTTGTCTCCAAATAGCGATCTATTTATAGGAGGACAAATGAGAAATGAAGGGATAAGATTGAAAAAGTTAATTAATGGTCAATATGGAAGGAAGATGGAGGCATGGATCATGGATTCTCATCAAGGGTTGATGATGCAAGATGATATTTAATCAAGGGCTCACATTCATCCAAACAAACACACTTTCAAAACTTGGACAATAAGCTTTGTTGAAAGTTTATTATGAAAAGGAATATTCCCTTTTTCAAATGAGTGAAGAAAGAGAATATTCTCATGGGTGAGGGAAATATTTAGTTAATTAAAACCAAATTTAATTGTGCAAAGGGGAAGGAATATTCTATGAGAATATTCCCTTCTTGGAGGAATGTGCAGAGGAGGAATATTCCCTTGCAAGTGGGAGAATTTGATTTAATTAGTAATTTGATAATTAAATAAAGTTTCAATTATGAAAATTAGGGGAATTAAATGACATTCATTAAATAAATGATTTAATGAAAAAGGGAGGGAAATTTTTTATGATAATTAAATAACTTAGGGTTATTTAATTATATAAGAAGACTTTGATTAAATTAAATAGTTTGATTTATTCAATTTAAAAGTATGAAATGTTAGCATGAAAGGGGATGAATTCACCTAATTAGGTTAATCAATTTAATAGATGAAAATGATGCAATTAATTAAATAGCTAGGCTAATTTAATCAATTAAGCGAAAAGAGGATGGGTTTTAGGATGAAATGATGTTAGTATATCCAATTCGAGTGCATGATATCATTCATGACATTTTTAAGTGTCTACATTTTTCCCCTCTTTGAAGCGAGGTACTTGTTACGTTGGTTCAAAGATTGACATTTTTTTTTTGGATTAAAATTTCCGCTTACATCAATTTTTTTTATTTTTTATTTTTTATTTTTTATTTTTATTTTTCTGATTTTTGGATGCCCCACTATTGCCCCAGTAGGAGGAATTAAGATAGTACCTTGCCCCCTCAAGAGATAAAGCAAAAAAATTAAATTTTGGGTTGATCTCTTGAAAAAGGTTTAGGATCAGTTTAGCTCAAAGAGGACTAGAAAGCTTAGATGTTTGATGTAGACAAATTTGATGATGTATAGACAGTCATTGACCATGGGTAACCTCATGTATATTTTGATATATTAAAAAAAATTGATACTTGGATAGAAATGTTAGTAAAGATAGAAGAATAAGAAGAATGGATTTGACCATTTATTTTGAGATTGATTCAGAAGTCCAACAAGTCCATGATCCATCGTGAGTTTATTAGAGATGGTGATGAGAGAGAGATGATGATTTGCTCATATATTGGGATTGGGATTTTTTCGGCATTCCTTATTTTTGATATAACACATAGACACAATGCATCAAGGTATTAATAACCAAGACGACATTATATCTCTAGTGTAATGGACTTTGATTCTACAAACAAATAGGATAGTTCTTGTTCACACCTTGACATACAAAAACCTTGTCAGAATGTAGTTTAGAGGTTTAGAATATATCAGACTAAAGCATCTATAATAGTCAACAATGTACTCCAAATAACCTCCCTCCAAACAACTAAGTAAGCATGCGCCAAGATTATTTTGCAAGAATACCCACAAGCACAATAAATGAAAGCTAATGATTGATGCCCCATTTCTTTCTCTCTAAATTGTTGAGACATCATCAAGAGGTCCTCAGAGTGCGTCATTAAGATAAATCATAAGAAAAGATCAAAGAAAAAAAGTCAGTGTTATCTGTATCTCTTGCCAGGTTTAATATAGCTAAGGTAATTTCTGACGTTGATGTCTACCACAGGAAGGATGTATCCTAGGACATGTTTATCAGATGTTTTGATTAGGATGAGGTTTGTGATAAGCCATTGATACAAACTCCATTGAATTGTTTACCCATGATCTAAACTTTAGATTTCTACGCTTATGTTCTCACTTTAAGACTTGCGATACTTTCTTTCTATTTTTTTGCCAAAGATTGAAGGTGATGATTTGATTTATTATGGATGAAGGTTTATTGCAGGTGAAAGTGAAATGGGATAGATGGTTTTGGATTTTCTAGAATATTTCAATGTTTTTGGTGTTTTGAAAATGTTTTGAGGCTTTTTTTTTTAATCTTTTTTAAAGTTTATGTGAATTTTTGGATTTCTATTATTTGAGGCTATTTAGGTTTTTCCAAGGTTTTTTGATGTTTTTTGTGTTTTTCTAAGTTTTCAAATGTTTTGGGGTTTTTTGAGTTTTCAAATGTTTTAGGGTTTTATGAGATTTTGCAAATGTTTAAGGCTTTTAAATAGATATTTGAATGTTTAGGGATTTTCTAAGTTTTTGAATGTTTAGGGGTTTTCTAAATTTCAACTAAGAACTTAACCTAAAAGACTATCGTAGGGGCCTCAGTGGGCTTATCAAAGATGAACCTTGCCTACGTTATACACACAAAGACCACGTAGTTCGACATGGTACTGTTTTTGGATTTTGATTTTTAATTTTTGACCATTTTAGGGATTTTGATGTGTTTAGGATGTTTTGGATTTTGAATTTACAACTTTTGAATGTTTTTGGATTTTAGTTGTACATGATTTTGAATGTTTTTGGTTTTTTTTTCTGATTTTGCAAGATTTGGATGTTTTTGGATTTTCAATGAGATTTCCAATAACCTTAAGATATACAAGAACCTGATCCGATCCAGAACGAGTTGCCCCTAGTGTAAAATGATAGACTACCTCGATATAGGAAGGACAAATTGGCCTTAGGAATATGCCAAGTAGTACTAAAGGGGATATGATACTTCACAATACCAAGCTATGATATGGACGCGAATGGGTGATGGAATAAATAAGATGAATGATGTGATGCAAAGAATGATATGATAAAGATCTAAAGATAGATGGAGATGCTTTATTTACACAAGGTGCGTATTTTCCAAGTTTTCACCAAGGTACTTTCCCAAAGTGCCACTGAAGTGGTTTTCACTAGAGGACGATTTTTTTTTACTATTTTCAATCCTTTTCCTTATTTTTTTGGACTTTTGATCATTTTTTGATTTTTTGTATTTTTCATATTTACACCCTTCAAGCTTAGGCATATAACTTTTTAAGATGTAGACTATTGGTTGGTTCCTGCAAGGGTTCACCTTTAGGCATTGATAATTGATATGCTTCCGATCCATAGTTTGTTGTGATGAAAAATGGGCCTAACCCATTAGGCTCAAACTTTCCTTTACTGTCTAGATCTAGAAGATTTTTCTAATTTTGCTTTAGAACAAGGCCCCCTACTTGGAAAGACCGACTCTTGATCTTCTTTTCATAGCTTTGTTTTAGTTAGCTTTGGTATACTTGCAAGTGATTAAGGGTGTTAAGACAACACTCATCTAGGAATTCTAGCTCATTTAGCTGAGATACTTTGTACTCTTCATTAGTGATTAGGTTTTGTAGTGAGACTTTCAGTGAGGGAAGCTCAACCTCAATAGGTAGGATGAATTTTGATCCATAGACCAAAGAGAATGGGGTTGCATCTATAGGTGTGCAACTACTGGTTTGATAGGCCTAGAGGGAAAGATTTAACTACAGATGCCAGTCATGTCTAGCTTCATTGACCATTTTCTTTAGGATTTTAAAAATGGTCTTGTTTGTAGCCTCAACTTGATCGTTGCCCTAGGGGTAATACAGGGTAGAGAATCGATGTTGGATCTTGAATCTTTGACATAGCTCTTTGACATCCTAATTCTTGAAGGGTGTTTTGTTATCTGAGATAAGGGTTTGCAAAACACCATAATGACATATAAGATAATTCAGGATAAATTTGGCAATTTGCTTCTCCGTTATGTAGGTCATAGGAATGGCTTCCACCCACTAGGTAAAGTACTCAGTGGCTGTTATGATGAACTTGTGGCCATTAGATGAGATGGGAGTAATTTTTCCTATGAGGTCAAGTCCCCACTGCAAGAAAGGCCAAGGTGTAACCATGGGCTATAACTCCTAAGATGGAGCATGGATAAGATCTCCATGCTGTTGACACTGGATACACTTTTGCATATACTAATGGGCTTCTCTTTCCATGGTTGGCCAATAGTACCCTGTCCTCAACAGTTTCTTAGCTAAACTCATACCACTAGAATGGGAACCACATATGCCATCATGTACTTTTGTTAAGATAGTCAAGGCTTCTTCTTGGTTAAGACATCGTAGTAATGTCCCCTCAATGCTTCAGCGATATAAGGTATCACATAGGATCACGAATTAGGATGCGTTTTTAACAAAGGTCTTCTTAATGTTGGAGGTGATATTGGATGGGATGGTTCCTCTACTAAGGTAGGTGAATATATCATGATACCATGAGGATCTGGGACCAACAATGACACACACAAATTTAAATTCAGGGATTTTGAAAGTTGGTACGAGAAGTTGTTCTACCAATAATTCACATTGAAGGATGTTGTGCGACATGTCTAACAATGATCCAATTATTTCCATGGCGTCTACTGTTCAATTGTTCATGAGAGGAATCTACTCAAAAGTTATATCAATGAAAAGGTCCTTGATATTCTCTACCATCTTCTTGTAAGGAGTAAGCTTATCACCCTTAGTTTGGTAGTCATCATTGACCTGGTTGATAACCAACTATGAGTCTCTATATACTTTCAACTCTTGTATCTGCCATTGAACTGCTAGATCCTTAGACCTATGATTAGGATTTGTATTCCACAATGTTATTAGTACATGGAAATGATAGCTGGTATGACTTTGGGATATAATCACCTTGAGGTGTGATAAAAAGACTACCCACCCTTGATCCATGTTGGGTAAATGATCCATTAAAGTACATTTTCCACTAATAGGTTAGATTGACAAGGAACATTGATTCATTAGGGAATTCAGATATCAAAGGGTTCTCTACATAGATAGGTGCTTCTGCTTGTTGGTCTGTGATCACTTGTCCTTTGATTTCCTTGCTGTCCACATACTCTATGCCAAATTCAATCAAGATCATCACCCATTTGGCCATTCACCCCCTGAGATTTGCTTCAGATAACAAGTATTTCAATGGGTCGATCTTTACAACAAGCTTGATTTGATGTGATAGTATGTAATGTATGAACTTTTATGAAGCAAAAACCACCGCTAAGCATGCTTTCTCAATGGGTGAATAGTTCATTTCATATCCCACCAAGGTCCTATTGATGTAATAGATAGCTCTTTCTTTTCCGTTTTCATCATGTTGTGCTAGAAGAGCACCTACTGCTGCTAATGTTGTTGAGATATATAGGATCAATGGTTTGTTTGGTATCAACAACATAAGAACTAGAGGTGTCAATAGGTATTCCTTGATCTGTTGGAAATATTTATCGCACTTCTCATCCCACTTGTAAGTTATTCCTTAATGGGGAAGATGTGAGAAAGGGTGGATTTAATCTGATAACTATGTTATGAACCTTCTGATGGATTTCTTGACCTTCCTTGTAACCCTCTCATTTGTTTTAGCTTTTGTGGTAGTTCCATGTTTAGGATGGCTTTTACTTTTGTTGGATCATTTTCTATCCCTCTTTGTGACACGATGTATCCAAGGAGCTTCCACGATGTGTAGGGATTGAAAAAGTTCTCCCTAGAAAATGACTTTGCATGCAACAATTTCCCCACTCTACCAACATACATCTACTTCTTTGATACATGATGTTTATCTATTCTCGAACCATAAAATACAATTTTTCTAACCTTATGTTGTTTTTCAATGTGCAAACACAAAACAACTTCAAAATAAACCACTATGTGCAACTCCCTAGAAATGTACTCTATATAACTTGGATTGATAAACTATGTTTTATATTTGTAATTTATTTCATAAAAAATCATTGTGTATAGAGAACTACCATGATTTGGAATGTACTAAATAACCTCTTTCACTTTTCATCAAGAATGTTCACAAATTATAGTATTTATCAAATGAATAAACTATAACTTATTTAATACTATGTGGATGGTCTTTTATTACTAAGCAAGAAATATTGGTAGTCAAAACTTGATGGGGTGTGATTGACTGTGATAGCAACATATTCTTGGGCTAAGTGTGTCTTTTACTTACATGATTCTTAGAAGGTTTGTACTTGATCTCGTTAGTAAAGTCCATACACCTAAATGTTATATTTGATCTGGTTAGTAAAGTCCATACTCAGTAGTTATATTGTGGTTTCCTACAGTCACTTGAGAATGCATGTTCCTATTTTCATTGTAGCTATCAACAAATACTATCAACGTATTCCTTGCAACCCTCCTAGGCACAAGTGCTAGTCTAGTGATTTAGAGGAATATGTGGACGAGATTGATTCTCAAAAGAAAACAATGTTGCTTGGGCATACAATAGATCTTTTTCCAATATATATTAGGGGGAAATGGGAAAAATATTTTCATTCACAAGATATATAAACATGTATTTTGGTTTGTTAAGGTTGCTTTGTTTTCTTTAGAATAAAGAGAAGGGTTGAACTCTCCAAGTTGTGTAGAATCCATAGAAGAGTTATGGAAGGTTGTTTTAGTTAAGGATATTAAAATATATGGTAGAAATGAGCTTTTGAACCTTTTGTAAAAAGAGGCTGAAGCAATCTCAACAAGTATTAAAGCTTCAAATTGTGATTCGATTCATTATCTTAGTGAAGTATCCACGAACAGCTCTGGTACATTGCATCCTACTACTTGTGTGATTGATTTTTGGGTATCTTAATGTGTGAAAATTGGAGATTGGTGGCACTAAAGGATGGAGGAATTTCCATCATCTCAAGTCAACTTCTCACTTTGAGATGGTGTTTTGCATGAGAAGCATTTTTGCTTTATTTTTTGTTTTCCTTGTTAATGCTAATGGATTTCAAGAATACATATATATTGTGAAGTTTTCTTTTTGGAGATAGGTAAGGGATTTGATGTTGAACTTGATATGGATTATTTTCCAACGATTTTATGAGACTATGATCGATAATTATACCCTTCCAGGAGGGTCATCAGACAACTTGATGGAGCCCTATGTTTACGGTGCTCAATATGGATTTTTATTGAATAATTAAAGAATTAGTGATTCAAGAGTTAAAAAAAATGGTAGTCTAAGAACTTAGGAATTCAACTCAAATCTATACCCTTCCAAGGGTCACAAGGCAACTTGATGGAGTTTCGCTTGATTTAGGATTTGTTTCTTCAAAGGAATATCTTCTGAAAAATGTATATCTATTTTGTAATCAACAAGTTTTATCACATAAGCCTTAAGGTAGGGTCCTTTAGCAAGGTGATTTTTTTGTTTCAAGAATAATGTAATAAGGGGGGGAATATTAGCATAATTAGTATATTACATCATATGTCTGGCGGTGGGTGTTTGAGTATATAGTTAATCTGTTTATTCAACTGCTTCCTCCTTCTAGAACTACTTCTTCCTTTGTATAAATGCTTTGGGATCATCGAATAATATATATTAAGCTTTATAGATCTTCAATATATAAGATGAAATTTTGATACTATATTTAAAATTATATCTATGGTTATGTTAATTATATGTTTCATGTTATTTATTTCCTTTTATTATGCTTAATGTTTAATAAATTATAATTATAAATCTTGATATCTAAAGTCAACTAGGTTATTTCATCACTATGAGTATATATGTAGAGATCTAAGTTAGTGTAAGGAAAAAATGCACACACAGTAGTAAAACATAAGCAATTACACACACAAATAACCTAGATAAATGAGTTGGGATTAGAAAGAATCATTGCCAAACTAAATGTAAAAACTAAATGAATTTAAATATGATAACGCAAATTTTGAAGGAGAGAAAATATTATAAATTTGTCAAAAATAGATTGGCTAAGGTGTTGAATTTGTATGACTATTTTAGAATCCACAAATTGGTTGTGTTTCACTTTGGTTCAAATTCATGATTATGAAACTAATCTTCACAATTATGGAATTGATTTGGCACAAGAAACTAGACATATGCTTGTATAAATGAATTGATAGAATTTTGATACTTGAAATTTTCTCACCCTATTCTTCTAACATTATTTAAATCTAAGTAAATGTTTACAAACATCTTTAGAGAATCTATTGAACTGTGAGGGGCATGTGAACTACCTAATCAAACTTTTAACAAATCACCTAAGTTATGGCTTTGAGCTAAAAAATGAAGACAATAAGCATGCATGAAATGGTGCCTCTAGGATCATGTCATAAGTAAACAATACAAAATGGATTCTCCTTTCAGCGCCTTTGGCCTAGATGCTATTTTTAAATTCTAGTATTTTCTTAATGATTTTAAAATAAATGAATATGTTCTTAAATACAACAACATAGTACAAAAATCAACATAAACATGTGTAAGATCAACTTATAATAAGAGTAACTTAATGAAGTTTACTTTTGAATTTAAAATTTAAGAATTCAAATTTTAGATCCATAATGATAAAAATGTCTTGAATCAAATCTCTACGTAAAATTTAAATCTAGAATAGCGAATAATAAATCTCTAAAATAAATGATAATAAATCTTTAAAATATAATGACATATTAAACTAAATTTAATTATATTTTTAGTTGACAGGCTACATACAGTGTAAGATTTGAGCCTGAAACAAGTCTCATGTCCGCAAACTACTATTGAGTTGTCAGAAAACAAATTCCATCTGTCATTTAATGGTAAACCCATTGTTGTATAATGGTAAAAGCCTCCAAAACCTCACTTATCACATAAGAGCCAGATAAATATTGATTTGACAACCAAATGTGAACATTCTATTTCCATTTATAATGTTTTTTGTAAATTTGATGGCAAATTAATTTGTTTTTCATTTAGACTGCTTTATGTTTTAAATTTGAATGCAAATATTTCATAATAGATAGTACTTAATTTCTTTAAGGAAAAAATCTAGATTTGTCTAAATTTATGTCATTCAATTATTTAACACAATAATTAATTATTTAATCCAATCACATGCAACTAGAATTTATCATGTACAAACATATATTCTCTAACATATTAACATACATATAGTTTTCTATCGACCCTAATCCTTGAACCTCCTTTAATTGCTAGTGCTAGTCATCATTACGATTAGAACTTCTATTTCATAGAAAAAAAGGTTAAATTTAGTGAGAACGTCTATGCGACATATTCAATGTTTTTTTCCCAAAAGCCGCAACCTACCCTCGCACCAACTTCGACCTATTATCACCTAAAAAGTCGGGTCAAGACATCCACTTTCTATGCTTACGTCTTTCATGCTCACACGAAACAACTCAAAATCTTGGGCGGCTATTCTTTACATTAAAATTATAGAGAGCACCAGATATTCTTCCACGCGCAACGAGTCTAGAAATTAATTAACAGAGAAAATATATATTTTGCAGAGTCAGAAGGAAACCTACTCCAAGAAGAGAACATGATGATGACATTTTTATTTCTCATGTGAAACCTAACGACAAGTAGTCTACCTAATTCACTTACTGAATAAGATCTAGTTACCTTAATCAGAAGCCTGTGTGTTTTTGTACACAGAAGCACTGGCTTGTCTCGCATGCGATCTGAGAAATGGGCAAAGGCGGTGTAACAGTGGCGTTTTTATTGTTAATGGTGTTTTGCGGGAAAAGAGCAGAGGCAACGGACAAGACCATCGTATTCTACATGCACGACATAGTGAGCGGACCGAGCCAGACGGCGAAACCCGTTGTTCCGGATGGGTCCACTAACAATTTGGTCTTCGGTTCGATCACGGTTATTGACGACCTGCTAACCCAGACGGCCGACCCCTCTTCGACTGTGGTGGGAAGGGGGCAGGGCATGTACATCACGGCGGCCCAGGATGCTTCCACTCTTTTGCTCGTTTTCACGGCCGTGCTCACCAGTCCCGAATATAGTAACAGCACCTTTAGCTTGCAGGGCGCCGACGAGATTACGCAGGCACAGAGAGATATTCCTGTTCTTGGAGGGACCGGCATGTTCAAATTCGCTCAGGGTTATGCAACCATGGAGACCGCCTCTCTCAGCGGATTTAACGCCGTGCTCAAATTTACCGTCTTTTTGCGTTATTAGCTACTTCAGTTCTCGGTTTTGTTCGTGGCTGTAGACTTGAATGCCAAATCCTCTCATGTACTCTTCCACTCACTGTAAAAGATTCAGTCATTGATTTCAATAAAATTTAAAGCTTTGAATGTGAATTTGCTCTGTAACACATATTTCTGCGCAAGAAACTATTTTCAGGAAATTTATGATATTTTAAGGTCGCCGATAAAGATCAGATCGTGAGGTAAACCTATATTTCCTTTTTTGATTGATATCATGTTATGGTCTCTTCTTTCTTGATTCAGTCGAAGCAAAGTGACAGAACATTTTTATTCAGTTCACTGTTTGTGCTTTTAGGGTTTGCAGTCTACCTTACATTTTGTTTTTTTATTAGAATTTGGTTATTTGTTCGAAATCTGAGTTCTTGTTTGTCCTTTGCTTTTAAGAGGAAGAAAAAAAATTGTATACTGTTCTTTGAAAATTAATGTTAATGAGTCTTTTTAAACAAACAAAATCTTTGAAAATAGACTATCTTGTTCACTCTTCATTCTCATGATGAATCACTGTGTGATCTGAAATGTTGAAAAAATCAGCACACAATCAAATCCAGAAGCAACAAAATTAAAATTCATATGAATTATAAGAATCTAATTACAATAATAAATAAGAAATTCTTTCAATGTAAACTTGACTTAAATGAACAACTTACACATCTTTTTATGATACATATATTATAACTACAATTTTGTAAATTTAAATTGTACTATTTAATATCAAAAGCTTGCCAAACGTATGCTTAAATTATTTTAAGAAAAGATTGAATTTAACCATATATGATGATTTTTGTTAGTTGATTTTCATGATGATTGGGGTGGGGCATCCATGACGTCGAAGTTTGGTTAGTTGGGTAGGGAGAAAGTCCACGATCCATTATACAACTTGGGAAATTTTCTGATTATAATAGTATTTAGCCAATAATATTATGTTTAAATATAAAAGCCAACCAAAAAGAGTCCTGTCTCAATAATTTCACCCGACAAAGACACGTTTTTTGATGAATATGTTGGAGTGTACTTGTAGGTACTCACGTTCCGCCACTTTCATTTATTTCCTGAATATTCTATTCAGTGTTTTTGGCTCTTTTGGAAAGAGTGGAGGGGGGTAATTTTTAAAAGGAAATGTACATTGAATATTACGGATGTATAGATTGAACTTAGTAATAGTAGTTAAAAGGAAATGGTTGATAACTGTGGGTATTTATAGATTTTTGGTTAAATATTAAACATTGTATATTTATATATTTAAAAGTTATTATATGTATTCTTTAGTAAATGAGGTTTAAATATTTGTGTATGATAATTATTTAATAATATTTTAAAGTTTTGTTTATAAGAAATAAAGTTGATTGTATGTTGTGGTCTAATATACATGCATTCAAGATACGAGGTTATGAATATTTGTAACATGTTTTTGATTCAAAGTATTCTAAAGATGTAATTTTGTAGAATTCTATGATGTGTTGTTATATTTAAAACAATTATAGTAATTATGCTTAAAAAGTTTGTTATATTCAATAGTTAAGGATAAAACTTGTCCGAGTTATCTTATCAAGCATTCTCCCAATGCACATTCACTTAGCAAATAAACAATAAGAGGAAAGAGATACATAACTATGTCAACCAAAAATGAATTAAAGACTTGTTTGTTAATTGGGCATGCCTCATAAACATGTATGCCAAATGTGTGACAATAAACTCCATATGTTGCATCTAACAATATGGGTGAAAGGGGTGTGGTTTAGCATTTAGGGTTATTGTTGTTAAGATGAAATACACCCTTTGGAGAGTGGTGTGATGACTCTCCTTCCAACTAACAAAATGGAAACACTCCTAGGTTGTGGGTGACCTAAAACTTGAAGTGGATCTCTAGAGAAGGTTGGTTCCCCTAATGTAACACTTAAAATAACTTATTTTGATGTTGCTATAAGGAAAAGGGACCAAAAAAAAGCATTAATTTGAACCTAAAACTTGAAAAAAGGTGATACAAAGAATGTTTAGTGATTTGTAATTGCTTAAGCATACACAATATGATTAATGAAGCCAACACACCATACATAACTCGAGATTTGACATGTTTTTGCATAACTAAAGTTTATAACAATATTCAAAAGGAATGCCAAATGACTTTTAAGAACTCAGATGCTGATTTTTCATTGTTGAAACTTGCATAAATTTGATAAAACACAAACTATGACCTACAAAAAAATGTACAATGGCATAAAGGTAAAGAAATAAGACTTCAAATCAAGGATATAATCAATATTATCACAAGAAGATCAATCATTTCTTGATAATACATAATACGTAACTATGAGAAGGTAAAAAAAATATATGATTTTTTATTAATATAAAGGTACATACAAATGATACAAGTTTATTTTTATAGTTGTGACCCCTTGAAAATCAAAGATCTCTCTATTACATAAATTATTTCTTACATATATTGAGAGTACACAACATCATGGAGAGAATGTAGGGCATGAATCCTTTGAGAATTAATGATGACAACTTGCTAGGGCACTCAAAAAATTTCTCCTAACTTGACTACCTCAAGTTCTCCTCCAAACCCATCATGTTGGGCATACAAATAAAGCTTGCTAACTTTTCTTTGGTAAAAGTTTGAAAATGCATCTTAGAAAATTTGAAAATAGACTTAAAAAAGGCTTGACAACTAGTCTTAATCTCCATAGATACTTGCATGATGGTCAAACTATTGTGACAGGTGCCTTGGAAGTGGTAACTAATCTCCAACTAATCCTTGCATAAACATATTGCATGTATGTAATAATTTTAACTACCTTGGTCAGAATAGGAAGATATTTTCTCCATTATAAAATGGAGTTGTATCATCAAGTCTTCTTTAAGGCTTAAAACAACCTTATCTCTTCCAATCAAATTTCTTCCATGTTGAGCACTTGGTGGACAATATTGGCATGTCTTAGAACCCTAAAAGATATGTCTAGTATTAATGACACTCTCTACCTCAACCATACTTGATTTTCCTTCATAAAGGGTGATCCCACAATACTGGTTTACAATTTTTGGCCAAACTAGACATTGAACTATTTTTTTTTAACTAAATCTTCACTTTCGGGCACCTATAGCTGCTAAACCATGAGGAATTTGAAGATGATGCGAACTAGTGATTTGTGAAATTTTGTCTATAGATTCTAAATATATATTTTTAAATTTTTTTTTTGAATTAGATTGCATTTATTTTCCATCTCCTTTGAAAACTAGTGTTTATCAGTAAACACCATATTTAAGGAGTGATGCTCACCATAAAGAACATAAACTTTTTTCTATGAAGGATAAAATTCTAATTTTTTCAAATTTAGCTTTGTAACTACGATATCTAACAAGTCCATTTGGTTTCATAGTGTTTTATTGACTTTTTTTTTCCTTAATCAAGTTTTGAAGTCAAACCAATTACAATTCAGACATAGGTAGACTGCAAACAACATAACTTTGTTTGTATGCATTGAAATTCAAATTTTTTTTACTGGATCAAGGACATCAATACCTAGCCCAAACATATTTTTCAATTTTTTTTGATAATCTACCATTTTTCCATATGTGTAGAACAAAGAGCTTGATTTTAGGTGAAAAACCTATGTTTAATAAAACTAAAAAAATACATAATAAAACCAAAATATATTAAAATTATATTCAATGGATAACTCATTCCGAGGACTACCATCATCCAGTTGGGTTTGTGAAGTTTCCTCCATTTTCATCCTCAACTTGAGCTTTGAAAGGTAATTTTTTGTAGAAATTTGGTGCAAGAAGGGGAGAAGGGAAAAAAGGTGGGGTTTGCTCGAATCCCCCATTGAGTGAATCCCCCTTGACCTTTCAAGCAAAGGGGAGTTCACTCGAAGGGGGTTCAAGTGAACCCCTTTTGGGTTAGAGTGACCCCCCCTTCTGCAAACCCCCAAAACCCAAAATTTTCTTCATGGGTGTGTTTTTGCAATTTTCCTTCCTCAATGGAATTGTAAACCAATTTTATGGGATCACCCTAAAACACAATCCATGGTTCTCTTAAAGACATAAATAACCATAATAAATTCTTGATACCCTATCTTTCATAGGTTGGTATTCATTTGTTTTGTGATTGTGTAGATTTTCCTAATATGCTATCATGTAGTCTCCATACCATAAAATATTGGATACTAAGGCTATAGGTTCTTAAGTATCAAAATATGCTTTAAAATGGTCTAAAAAACCTTCAACTTATTCTTAATACAAAAAAATCTATAGGTTTGTCATATCATTGCCCTTTGTTTATATGAGATTATCCTTGGTTTCTTACCTATCTTGATGATTAAAATGTGAATGCAAAGGCTTGATTTATGTTGTCTCTCACTTCTCTTGACTATTAATTATGACCATCATACAACAAAATGAATTGTTTATGAGCTTTTTTATGAAATTATATTTTTAAGGATCTCTATCATGGTATTATTTATGCCTCAGACTTGCTTAGAGTTTATCCTTGAAACTTAGAGACATGAGATCCATGTTGTTTGACTTGTGAATTACCCATTCGTACTTTTAGACAACATGATTTTCACAATAGTGATTATGGAGTATTATCATCATCCACTATCATCATGTTGCCTTGTCTTTGTTGCTTCATGCATATCACAAGAGCTCGCACATGGGTGTAGAAACCTCACTGTCACTTTAATAATGAGCACCACTATATAAAATTTACACATTTTCTAAGTCTCTCTTTTTTTTGATCCCTTGATGGTGTTTTCCAACACTTAATAGTGCTCCATAAAAGCTCCCATAGCATTTCTAAGAATTCTAGGGTTAGCATAGACCGTAGGACTTAAACTAGCCACCTCAAGACCATACTCACATGCTATATTGATGCATGTCATTCCATTGACATAAGAGGGATCTATCTATATGGTTATAAGCTCACTTTGTAGGTGGGACAATACCATTGTAGTGCATGGATTTAGTTCATTGCAACTTTGGTTGAGCTTCTTTTCTTCAAAAATGTGAGAATGTGTCATGGTTCCTATTGAAAACAAGGTGAATGAAAGCTATACTATGAAATTATGCAAGTGAATTCAAATATTAAAATCATATTACCAAATTGGATTTAAACATATAATTACAACATACATCACAATATAAAAATCAGGAAACAAAATGTGACACCAAATTTACGTGGAGAAACCCTTGTGGGAAAAAACTCCACATGAGAAAAGAGGGAAAGTATATTATTAATCTTTAAATGAGAGTACACAATAATAGACTCCACTACTGATATTTTATCAACCCGATAACACCTTTTTACTTGCAAGGACTCAATATGAAGAGATACCATCTCATGGCTCCAATTTATAGAAATTATGGGAGGTAAAACCACGAATGGTATACCAAAACAAGACATACAAAACCACTTGAAAAAAAATTGGCACCCTTCTTGGACAACCAAAAGATATAATAAAATATTAAATGGAAATTACAATTTTCCAACATGGGCACCTAGCCCATAGCCTATCCAACTCCTGACTTTTCAGATCTTCTCTAATGACCCTTTTTCTCCTTGATGAAACACCAACAAATACCTTTGCTGCTCTAATTTTTGGTGCCCCATCCAAGACCTTTCAACTCCCAAAGTGCATGCCTGTAAAAATGCCTTATCGGTTTTTCATGTGTAACCTCCATCAAAATTAAGTCCTCTCTTTAAAAAATAGTTACAACATGCCAAAATGTAATGAATTTCTCTATGCCACATAAAACACATTCCAAGGAACATGGAGACATATAAATGAAATAGTTCATTACAAGGTTAATGTCACCTTATCCTAACATTCTCCCACTTGATATTATATGTTATAATTACATCCAAGAGATACAAATTATAAAATCAAGTACCGTGATCAAGGTCCATGGCCTTCTTGCACCAAGAGAATTTATCTATAGTCATTGGCTTCGTAAGAGAATCTATAAAATTATCCAAAGTGTCAACATTTTCAATCAAAACCTTACCATTTTCTACCATTTCTCACATAAAACGATACTAAACATCAACATTCTTAGGACGAGAATGATACAAAGGATTTTTGGTCAACAAATAGCACTCTGACTATCACATCCAATCCTCACTATCTTATAATCAAAACCAATGTCATTACCGATCCTTTGTAACCTTAGTGTCTCCTGAGAGGCATGTGTAGCAGTATGTATACTCTTCTTCTGTGGTGGACAATGCAACTGTAGGATGCCTCTTACTCATCCAACTCACTACACTTCCAAATAAAGTAAATACATAGCCATTAGTGGACCTTCAACTATCCAAGTCACATTCTCAATCTACACCAATAAATACCTATATGTCAAATGACTTGACCATATTATCATTATCATGATAACCCAAATAGTAATATGAAGCACCACAAAAATATCTGAACACCCTCTTAACAAAATTCTAATGCTCTTTGTACTAGCATTAGACATAAACCTGCTTAGAACTCCCACTGCTTAGTCTATATCTGGTCTAGTACAAACCATTGCATACATCAAAATACCAATGACACTAACATAAGGAACCTTAGATATATCCTCAAAACCATCATATCTAAGCTCAACTTAGTACCAACTAGAAATGGCATGCTAATTGGCTTACAATCATGCATATTAAACATTTGCAAATGGTATCAACATACCTGCTTTGAATTCACCACGGCTTTCTATGACCTTGATCTCTACTGATCTCCATCCCAATAATATATTTTATAGCACCCAAGTACTTCATATCAAATGTGCCAGAAAGTTATGTCTTGAGCTAACTAACCATCACCTTCTTGTTATCAATAAACAACATATCATCAACATAAAAGACAATTTTAAAATTTGATTATCAATAACCTTAATATAAACATAATGATAATCCTCAGTCCTAATAAAACCAAACTTCAATGACAAAGAATCAACTTTTGGTACCACATTTTGGGTCACTATTTCAAACTGTACAAATATCTCTTCAATCTACTACAAAACACCATTAGGTTGTCACATATAAATTTCCTCCTCAAGATCCCCATACAAGAAACAATTTTTAACATCCATTTTATCTATATCAAAATCACAAGAAACATCAATAGATAATAGGAATCTAATGTTAGGGTTAGAAAGGCAGATATCTAACAATTAAATGCAGATTTAAGTAATAAACAGAGAAACCAAAAACACACAGAATAAATTATAACACAGAGAATTTAACGTGGTTCACCCAATCCAGGCTACATCCACCAAACCGCAACCATCCAATGATTTTATTATCCAGTGCAAAACCTATTACAATCTTGTGAATACTCCCATTTTTCATTATTCTATAACACCCATCCGAACCCCTTTTTATCAAGCTTCGAAGCTTCCAGATTTTGGGTTCTACAAAATTGGATTTTTCTTTTTTCGTTGATTTTTCCCTTTTTCGGTGATGACAGTATACCATGGGCTATACAATATAGCATGATCAGTCGCCACATACCAACATCTAATATAATTCAATTTAGTAACATGATAGAATTTTTTTCCAAAATTAACTCCCTCTCTCTAGGAGTAGCCCTTAGCCACCAATCTATCATTGTACCACTCTAACTAACCATCTACTCTAAATTTATTTTTAAATACCCACTTGTAACCAATGGGATTTCTTCCTTTGGGAAAACTAACAAGGTCTCAAGTGTCACAACTATCCAAAACCATCTTCTCCTCCTTCATGGCCTACAACCAAGACTCACTTTCCTTTGAAGAGAGCCTCCCTGAAAGATCTTGGTTCATCGTTAGTACTCAACAAAACAAATATACAATGGTAATCTAATGGGCTATAATTGTCAACTAGATTTTGTTTCCTTTTGGATCTCCTCAAGGTAGGAGTAGTGGGCTCTACTTGTTCTTCTTCTTTTGTGTTCTCATCCTACACATCCTCTAAACTATTTGAAACCTCTTCTTCTTCTCCATCCTCAGATCCATCTAATTTTTCCTCCACATGTGCATCTTCCCTCTTCTTAATAATTGTCTTGAAGTGCATTATCTTTTTCTTATCTTTCTCCTTTGGTTGTTCTTCTCTTGAGTAAGCTCTAAACTCCCTAAAATTCACATCTCTAGAAAATATTGTCTTATGGGTTAGAGGATTCCAAAGCTTATAACCTTTTACATTCTCAATGTAACTAATGAAGATGCATTTATGAGCTTTTGGATCCAGTTTAGAATGCTTCTCTTGAGGAACATGAAAAAAATCCTCACAACCAAAGAACCTTAAGTGTTAAATATAGGGCTTTCTATGTATCCACACTTCATAATAAGTTTTATTAACAAGATTTGATGTTCAAGAAGATATATTAATCAAATAATAAGCAATACCAACTGCTTTTGGCCAAAAGCATCTATCAAGATTAGCACCACTCAACATGCTTCTAGCTCTTTCCATCAATTTTCAATCCATTCTTTCTACTACCCAATTTTGTTGGGGAGTATAAGGAGTATTCTTCTGTCAAAAAATACTTGCATGCTTATAGTTCACTCATCAAATTCCTTAGAAAAATATTCACCACCATTATGAGATCTCAATAATTTTACCTTATAAAATGATTGCTTCTCAAATAATGCCATAATTCCTTAACTTAGTGAAAAATTCAGACTTAGAATGCGTAAAATAAATCCATGTGTATCTTGAGACATCATCAATGAAAGAGACATTATATTGAGATTTACCCAAAGATTCAACATCCACTTGTCCACATAGTTTGAAATGAATGATCTCTAATAATATATTTTCCTTATTAGTTCCATTAGGAAATAGAGAACTATTTTTTTTACCAAACACACAATTCCCATAGAAATCATTTTTCCCAACAAAATAATAAAAATATTGTCAACCAAATTTTTATTAAGAATGGTCTTAAGATATTTTTCACCAATGTGATAAAATCTATGGTTCCATAATATGCATGGATTTTCAATACTAGTTACATTGGAAGTTACATAAATTAGAGGCATTTAGCTTGAAAAGAGTCCATATCAAAGATCATTTAGCTATCACCAAACTCCCTCTTACCAACCTGCAACCAAACTTGTCAAATATCACATGAATTCTAGAATCATTCAACTTGGATATTGAAAGTATATTTCTCACAAGTCCTAGAATATGTAAAACATCGTCAAGATATTTAATCCTCCCAGATCGCTAAAACACAACTTTTCCTTTCCCTTACCAAAAATCTTCTTAGTGTTTTTTTCACCAAGGAAAACATATCCCCCATCTTTTTAAGTAGTAAACCACTCATTGTGAGGAGTCATGTGGTAGGATAAACTTGAATCAACAAGCCAAGAATCATTATTAATAGAGTTACCTGAAATAAATAAAGCGGCAAAATCATCATCAGAGGACTTTTCGATGGAGGAATCAACATTATTTTTATTTTTTGTACACTCCTTCAAATTCCCTCTTTTCCCACAATTCCAACACTTTACTCTTCTCTTTTCAAGGGTCTTAGAACATCCTTTAGACTTATCCCTCTTTTTATCCCCTTTAGGCCCTTTTTATTTGAACTTTCCTTGCACATGCAAGGCATATTGGGAGCCGACATTCATTGGATTTATCCTCATCTCCTTTGAAATAAGTATGGAATAATGTTGTCCACCTTTGGCTCTGCATTACCACTACTTATGGAAACAATTAGATTTTCCCATGATTCAGAAAAAGAACAAAGAAACAAGATACATTTATTTTCATCTTCTAATTTAACATCTACTAATGCGAGTTGAATTATAATGAGATTAAAGCATTTAAATGGTTTGCAATAGAATCACCATCTTTCATTTTTAATGAATATAACCGTCTTTTGAGAACAACTTGTTTGAAAAAAATTTAGATTGATAAATATCACCTATCCTCTTCCACAACTTGTATATGGTGTCTTTTACAAAGAAATTCAAAAGGACATAATCTATGAGACGCAACTGTATGGTTCCTTGTGCCTTCTTTTCTAACTTTTTTGAATCTTCATCAGACATTGTAGTTGTTTTAATCTCTTGTGAAACTAACAACCATTGATTTCTCTCTTCAAGGAGATCATTCATCTCTAGTTTCCACATCTCATAGCTTGTGCCATTGAATTTCTCAATATCCTAGTGAGAGGTAGAAGCCATGGTAAACAAATTCTTTTTATAAATCTATAATATACCACAAGATAAAATCTCCCACTACAACTAAAATTCCTTCAACACTTAAGAGAAAGGTGTCCCCTTCTCAACAAACCTGTTAGTTTTGTTACCACATGTTGAAAACAAGGTGAAGGAAAGCTACAATATGAACTTATACAAGTGAATTCAAATTTGAAAACCAAATTACTAAATTAGATTTAAACATGTGATTGCAATATACATCGTAATATAAAAATCAACAAACAAAATGTGACACTAGATTTATGTGGAGAAACCCTTTTAGGAAAAAAATCCACATGAGAAAAGAGGGCAAGTATATTATTAATCTTTGAATGAGAGTACACAATAATATTATCAACTACTTACCTTGAAGAAATTGACATGAAACTACCATCTCATGGCTCTAATTTATAGAACTTGTGGGAGGTAAAACCACAAATGGTAAACCAAAATAAGAGGTAAAAAACCACCTGCAAAAACCCATTCCCCCTTGGAAAACCAAAATACATAATAAAATATTAAATTGAAATCATAAGGCTCCAACATGGGTGCCTTTCCCATAACCTATCCAACTTCTAACTTTCTGGATGCTCCAATGACCTTTCCACTCCCTGATGGAACACCAACGAACAACTTTTCTTCTCCAATCTTGGGCACCTCATATAAGACCATTAAAATACCAAAGTGGACACCTAGGAAATATTCCTTATCTAATTTTGATGTGTAAGCTCATCTGAAATTAAATCCTCTCTTTAAAATATAACTACAAAAAATGCCAAAATTGAATGAATTTCTCTCATTTCCCCTAGAACACATTCCAAGGAAAGTGGAGACATAAAAATGACATAGGATTAAAATTTTAATGACACCTTATCCTAATAGTGCCATATGTCCTTGGGAGGTTACTTTAAGTAAAATTTCTCGACCCCACCAATCAGAAATGAAGGATTCTCATTGGATTATGTCCGTACAAAGATGACCTAGCTCACTACATGTTAATTCCCTACTACATCACAAATTTTATTGACATTGCAACTTCACAAAATATCATTCAAACATTTTTACAATGGGGAAGAGGAATGTAATATATGTTGATATTTCGCACCAAATCATATCTATAGATCGAATTCAAAGATGAATAAATGAATAGTTGCAAACACTTTGTTCACTCGTATCGACCATAATTGTGAGAAATTTCATATTTCTACCATGACCATAAATTATGTTGATTGAAGAAGAATCAATTAATCATTTTTAGGATCCAAATAAGTATTGCGCGAAAAAAATGGAGAATTCAGAGTAGTTTGAGCTCTTACAATAGTGAACTATGGTTTCGAGCAACTGGTAATGGGTAAGTCAATTTTTTTTTAATAATGTATTGAATTTTGTTCTCAGATTATGGAGTAATACTTTAGGGTTATAAAATTAGTTTATAATGTTTTCCAAGTTGAAACACCTAGAATATTTCAAGTTTTGTGAAAATCATAAACATGAGCCAATCTACTTCACAAGACAAAAGGTCAAAGAGGGGTTTGGAGGAGGCTAATTTTAATCAATTTATTGGGTCATCAAAGAGAGAAAAGCATGATTAAGGGGATGGTATTCTCAAAAATAGGTTAACTGATCTAGAGAAATTGCAATAAGATATGCAACAATTTCTTCTCAAGGATGGAATTTGTTTGAGTATGAATATCAAAGGAGTTAGTTAGATAGGCCTCCTTCAAACATTTGGAGTATGGACCTATGAATTTTTGTTGTGCCCAATGTATTTTCTAATGTAGACGTAATCAGAGCCTTTTCCAACAAGTATGATCTTGATAATAGAGTGATTAGAAATGAGAATTATATTTGTAAATTTTTCAACCTCAAAGTAACTTCTAGTGTGCCCATTAACTTGACTGCATTGAATAGATAATTTACTAGGGATAAAAAAGTTACAAGGTAATGTAACTACCTCAACATAGAAGAAGAGAACATGATAGGAAAATAGTCAAATTTTCTAAGGATGAGGTTGAGCCATTTGACTATGACATATTTAATGACTATTTTATCAACACATATTTTTCCATGTGTCAAGTCTTGGTTGTGGATTGCAAGGTTCAAATTCTAATCCATTTAGTGATGTTAACAACTGATGTGAAACATAGAGATCTAAATAGTGGTTTTGATTATTCATCATATATTTATGAGGGAATTCATAAGAAATTAATGGTAATTTAATATAAATATTTTTTAGTTCACTTAAGGTGGTGTGCATTGATCTGTCATTTATTGTTACATAGTGGAAATAATGTATGGGATGGTTCCATGAAGTTGAGAATGAATAATGATGAAGGATCCATGTTGCTTGTTTAGACATGGACTCATATTTGGGACATACACTATGCTACTATAAATTATGTTATTTTTGAGTAATTCTTTGTACAACTAGTGATGAGAAATTTGAGGTCCCCATATACTCATAGGTTGGCTGACAAGGTGATGAAGTTTTTGAGGCCACAAGAAAGAGATCCAGGAGTTGGGGTTGACCACAATTGGGGTGATTGGTTTCTACACACCAACAATACTATCATCAAAATATATGGATCCCTAGTATAACCTCATATCCTACCCAATTTTGTATTAGATAGCATTGTATTTTTGGAGGTAATATGACAATTAAATAAATCTAACAAGTTTCATTTAAGGAATAAAAAGAAGGGTTCTCTTATATCATCTTCTATAGTTTTCTTAGATTTTGAAACCATGGATAAAGAGGGATTGGAGGTAAATTATCCTCTATATTGTAATCTTATAGGATGAGGTTTGATACCATAAAGGATTGTGAGCCCAAGAATTTCATAGATCAAACCATATTGGATGTGAAGAGATCCAATTTCTATCATTAGTGTGATAGGGTTGAAGATGTCATTCAAAATTGTGCTACTGATGATGAAGTTAAAGAAGAAAATGAAAAATGGGCTAAAACTCATAGAGTTGAAGAAAGGAGAAAAATGACTCATTCAAGATATAAAGTTTCTTATTTCAAAATCAATTATCCATTCATAAGGATCTAGACTATGTTGGATAACTATTTAATATAATTATTGCTAGCATGCATGCACAAATTGTCAGGCCTATTAGAATTGAATAAAGACCAAGAGAGGAAGAGTTTGAGAAAAAAAATTAGCAAATGGTATTACCAATAGCATAAATAGTCACTCTTGTGGCACCTTCAATAAATCCTATTAGTAAGCAACCCCTATTGGATTATTCTGTTGATTATGAATATATAGAGGAGGTAGGGGAAAGTGTGTCATATATTGAGGATGTTAATAAAATCCTACCCCCTCCAAGAGCCCAAGTTGAGGGTCCCCCTCAAAGTAGAATGACAATTGACCTTATATTAGGACATAATATAGTGAATGATTGCAAGGAGATAAGTCAAGGAGATAACTTGAATTGAATTCATGTCTAATGATGATTTTGTCAAATCTAATGAATTTAGGGACTTTTTGATGGAATAAATCAGAATAATTTTTAGCAAAAATGAACAATAAGAAAGGAGAAGCATTTGATGATGAAATGAAAATGATAACCATGCAAGTTATGGAGGAGGTAAATTTCAAGATTAAAAACATCTCTCTTGATGAAGGAAGAAAAAATATCAAGAAAAGTCAATGTTTATAGTTACCTATTTGGAACATTGCTTTTGCAATAGTACTTGATACAATAAGGAGGCATGACACTGATCTAGAAGTGCTTACATCATATGAACAATAGATGACCTATACTTTAGATCAAGCTTTAGCATAAAACATGAAACATTGGTTATTTGGGAAATTTCACAAGATTCAAATAAGTCTCAAGTGGATATAAGTGAGCTATCTAGTAATCTAAAATTGTTAGGAGACTTTCTAACACAAGTGTTCCCCAAGAAGCATCTTTGGTTTTTAGCACAACTTTATTTAGTGAGGCAACACCAAAGAAGCTACAAGTGGATTTTAATAAATTGTAGGAGGAGCACCTTAAATTGCTAAAAGAGTATAATAAGGCTAATTCACAATTGCCTCCACCTCTTAGAATTAGTTTAGGGCCATCTACTCCTCAATCAAGTTCAATGGAAGTATAATCTTGAGATAGATAAGCATTTTCTCTAAAAATAAAAGAATTAAAGGGGAATATTAAATAGAGAAAATAATCAAAAAAGGTTTCCAGGGATGAAGGGTAGAAAGGGGTTAGTGATTTGATTAATGATTTACTTTGTTAAAGGATATCCTGCATAATTAATAGGTTGAAAGATACTTGGGAAGGATACAAATATTTGAATAATTCTTAAATTAAGCATATGCAAAAAGAAGTAAGCTTGAAAGTAATATTTAGCACCTAGATCCCTAGACTCTTAGTAATGAATGAGCTTTGTAAATTGGATAAGTATGACTTCAATTCTCCAAGGGTTTAGTTGAAACAAATGAAGTTGGATTACTTGGAGAAATTTAAACTTATTAGACAAGATTAGAATTACAACTAAATAATAAGTTGAAATTATTTGAAACATTAGAGGAAGGGGTGATACTTGAGATACTTGACAACAATGCAATTATCAAGCCTTTTGAGGTATGGAAGGATGAATTTGACACTATTTATATGTTCTAGTGGGAAGTTAAACTTTTCTTTGTTGAATAATTATATTGATGAATTAATAAAGTTGGAATCAAGTTTAGACATGTTCAATAAAAAAACCAAGTTAGTCATGGATGAAAAAGATAATACCCATAACAACAAGGTGTTATAGGTATTGGAATATCACTGGCCATAAGATAAAATATATAGTTCCTATTTAGAAAATGAGTGAGGACCATCAATTTGTCCACAAATTTTGTCTTCATTAGATCCTATGAGCTCATAGGTTGTTACTAAGGTGTCAAACATTTTTTATTCATTAGTATGTTCAAATAATTTTATTTCTTCAATGGCTTTAGGATCTTCTATTTATTCTCTGAGGTGTGGAAAATGAATCTCTTCTATTATTGGGCTATTATAATTGTCTTGTTGAAACATAATTTTGAATGTTAGATGTAAAATTATGACAAGTCTCACTTATGCTTCTAGTACCTACACCTATCCTATTCTTTAAAGGAGGAGCTTATATCTTGTTCAAGGGTCTGAGAATTGATATTTTGTAAGGTTTTTTAGCTTGTAGGTTGTGGTTAGGGTTTCTAGTGTTAAGGTTTATAAATATTTTTTCTATAAAAGTGATGTATTCTTGATCAAATCAAATATGAATACATGATTATAACATGTAATCATATCTAACTTTGTAATACAATAGTTATTCATAAATAAAATATTTAAGTATTATTTGATTCATCAATACAAGTTCCTATCTTGTGTATTTTGTTAATTTCTTTTGTTCAAGTAATAGAATAATTGCATTCATTAAAATATAGAATATATTGTGTTTATGTATGGATTATTAAGTAGAACCATATTGTAATCTACTAGCTAATCAAATTATTACAAGATAATAATATTTAATTGATCATCGAGATATAATGAATTATTGTGAGGATAATTTTAAGTGATTCTAAGACTCTGTAGCCCTAGATAGGTACCAATCAAGTTAAATTTTCCTTTTCATTTCCTAAAAAACTATTAAAGTTGTTAAATTCCAAATTTATTCATAATTTATTTATATTTATTATAATTTTATCATACATAATCTCAAAAGCTTGAAGGATAATGTTCTATTTTTATATTTTGTAAAAATTTAAGCATAATTTGTATGAGATTTATTTGCTTATCTACTATTCATTAGAATTCATTGCACCATATTTTCATATTGTTTCATATCATCTCTACGAGTGACAATATTTTAAAATGATATCAAAAGGGAAAACTACCTAGTTTTTATAGGTCCTGGAGTGCAAAGTGAATTGATTTCCCTATTCATTGGCCAATTACTTAAATCCATTAATCACAAAACATGGAAAATTTTTAGATATTTTTTAGGAAATATGTAGGAAATACCAACACATTATATCCACATAAAGTGGGGTTTCCATTCAAATCAACATTGTGATCATCTTCAAAAATATATTTCAACAGTAAAAATAGAATTGGTGTTGTACTAAAATTTGCAAAGATATTTAGTGTCCTCTTTAACCTTACTTAATATTTGGCATTAGAATATATGGTGTTCAATATGGATGATTGGAACAAGAACTATTTACAAATATTTGTAAATCTTGAAGGTATCTATTATTTATCTTCATTTTATCAATACTCTTTTGATGTAGGTCGACACAAGAAGTTAGATCTATTGTAGAATATTCATAGTATTTTCTCACAAGGGTTTCCCATACAACTCATATAACCTAACCATTCTCCTCAACAAATTCATTATTAATGAAATGCTATTTTCTTCTCCTTTTATGCATTTGTATTTGCAATACCTCTTGTGTGAAGGAATCTATCTACAACAAAAATTCCCCCAAGAACATCAATGAATACTACAAAGGCCCAAAGTTTGAATACAACCTCCCTCACAATAGCTTACCATATGAGAATTATTTCCCAAGTAACATATCGCATCTTGTGGATATATCCAGAAAAACTCTCACATGCCACTGCACTCATATGAATATTAAGTATTATATGCCACAAATTTGACATGTTTGGATAGTTTGAATGCAATTATGTAACATAAAATACCCTCTAAGTAACCTTCATTGGTGGCTAACTTAATGGTTGCTAAGGTTGTCTACAAGTCTTATGACTACCTTTCCTTTATTCCTAAACCTATGGAAATATGACTATGGATAAACCTCCAATATTGTGATTGTGTTGTATTCATATCACTATCAGGGGAAAGTCAATGGTACATTACATTCCAGGCCTTATGTTACCACTTCAATAACTTCCTATTTTTATCTCCTTATCATAGGAAATCATAGATCACCACATCTTTTATTAAATATCAACATGTATAGAACTCAAGCTTCTACTTGGAGGGTCATTATCATAGATCTACCAAGATTATCCTATGCTATTTATGATTTTCTCTAAGACTCAATATTTCAATCAAAACCTTATAATCTAAGGAATATGTGCAAGATCCTTGACATGTTTGCAAATACTTAAATCTCCTCTGATACATGACATGTCTGGAAACATGTGAAATGAAACCACATATAATAATTAGCCTTGACACCTTGAGTACATGGATATGATATGCATGGATCCCTAATATTTCTTCACCTTCATTCATATGCACTAGGAACCTCCTTTTTGGCTCTACAACGTGCCTTATGTAGGGGCAGCTATATATAACCTCCATGCCTTTAAAATAGCTGACATATTTTATTACCAAAATAACCTAACCATAAAGTTTATAAAATATTTTGACTCCATGGATGTGGACATTTGAATAGGTGTTAATATTTTCTCTTTGAGCACCAAAAGCTCATATATTATTTGATAGAAAAAATAATATCATCTTTGTTCTTAAACATTTATTTAAACCTTCATGTCATTGATATCTCTAGAGAATTAAAAGAATGACATTTACCCTTTCCTATGATGAAAAATATTATTTTGAGTCAAATGACCAAAACATAATCAACATTATTTTATGTTGACCTCTCAAAGGTGTTTTCTTCCTAAATAGCAAGACCTAGAGGCCTTAAGTATCTATTGGGTGTAGGAGTCAAGCATAAACCTAGGAACACTTATTTGTGAAGAATATACACCTGATCAATAGCTATAATTCCTTCAAAAAATAAATAACAAAGAACCAAAGATCCTAATACAACTAAAGCAATAAAAACCTAACCAAAACATGTGCAATAAACACTTAAAGGAATGAAAAATCTACTACTACAATGTGCAATGATACTTATTCAAAAGGGAAACTAATATACTATGTGTAAAAATGAAACATAACCTTAATATTAATGCTTGATATATCCCATTGACTAGGATGTATAGTTGTTCACCATCAAATTTGATAGATAAAAGTAATTATGTTGTTTGCAACTAGAAATAATGTATGGTCCACTCCACATGGACTCAAACTTAGTGTACCTTTTAGGGTTAGTCTTCACCTCATTCCACTTGAGAACAAGGTATCCTTCCTTGAAAGTTATTGAAGCTTATTTATTATCAAATGATCTTTTTTTCGGCTTGATGAAGCTCCATTATATGCATTGCTTGGTCTCTAACTTCTTCCAACTCCATTAACTCTACAATCTTGATTGCCATTACATCTTCTTCCATCATTTCTAGCTGGTTAATGATATCTAGATCTTGTAATTAGAGGGATATAGGTGTGGAATGCTTCAGCCTAAACTTGTTCAACCATGGACAAACAAACAAACATTAGTCCTCAAAGAAGTTTAAACCAAACATTCCCTATGAAATTCATTCAAGCATAAGAACAAGAAAACAATATAAAATATCAAATAAAAGCTAATGAAATCTCATTCGAATGCTCAAACTAGCATCCCATAGGGGAATTGGTGCTTCTTTGATGTGGAAAGAAGCCCTTTACCAATTCCTTGATAATCTTGATGATGATTTATTGATCCTTGATGCAAAATTCCAATAACCTAACTATGGATGATGAGATTCTATGCTAACTTGGATGAAAATGTGGATGAACTTGCATAAACTTGTGGATAATAACCTTGCTTGAAGTTGTGTCCTCTTGTCCCTCCCAAATCAATAGAGAAGGCCTCTATTTCTAATGAAGAAGGTTTTGAAGAATGAAGAATAGGAAGAATGTGGGATTAAAGAAGGGACCAATGGAATTGTGCCACTTTTCAACATGCTAATGAAGGAGAGTGGAGCACATTTTGAACAATGTGCATGTTAAATGCATATAGGTGAATTTTGAATTTGAAGAAGGGACTTGTGCAAGAGGGGATGTAAGAGGAATTAATGCCAAGTTGGATCAAGGAGAGGACATGTAAGAGCCTTTAATGCCAAGTTGGAGGACAAAAGTCCTTTGGGATGGAGAATTCAAATAAGTGGAATATTCCAAGAATATGCCATATTTGAATGAAAATAGAGGAATTAATAAATCAAATAAATTGATTTACATGTGCAACTTGCAAAAGCTAGAGGAATGGAGGATTAGTGTTAGGAGTTAATTAGGATTAATTAACTTAGATGAAGTTAGTTTGATTTGACATTTGATTTAGATATTTAGATTTATTTAAATCAAATGAGATGATAGTTGGGAGATTAGTAATTTAATTAACTAAAATGATTTATTCAATTAAATGAAGAACATTAGGATTTAATTGAATAAAGTTGATTTATTTAATCAAATGAAGAACATTAGGATTTAATTAAATAAATTTCATTTATTTATTTAAAGAATATGATGAAATAACCTGATAATGTGTATTATCTAATTTTTAGGAGGAATTAATTAAATAAAGATTATTCAATTAATTTGTTAGTGTGGATGTTATAAAGGAAGAATTGGTGTTAGTTAATCAATATCGAATGCATGATAGCAATCAGGATATTTCGAGTGTCTATAATAGGAAGCCTTACCTTTCTACCATAAAAAAGTTTATAAGGTGAGTTATCAATAGACCTTTTAGGAGTAATCATACTAGCCTACAAGGCTATTTTTATATTTATATTCCATTACCTAGTTCTCCTCCATAGTTCTTTTGATTATTCATATGAGATTCTCATTGGTGGATTTTTCTAATTCATTCCCTTGGGGGTAGTAGTTGGAAGACATGATCAAATAAATTTCATTCTTGACTACTCATTCACTTATCCTAGTTCCTTTAAAATCCATTGCATTATTAGAGATGATATAAGGAGGAAATCTAAACCTAGTGACTATGTCTTCATAGAAGTCCAAAACTAAAGTCTCATTTTCTTCATTGAGTGATATTTTCTTATGTATACCTTGTAAAGTAATCAGTGGTTGTTAATACCCACTTATGACCTACCATTTAAGGTGTACTATCCCTATGAAATTCATGCCCCACTTCATCAAGGGTTTTTCTACTTGAATGAGATGGAGAGGGAGGGTTGCTTTCTTCTTACCTATGAAGAAAAAAAATTCTTGCATTACTTAACCCATGAATATGTATTTCTAAACACGCCGGGACAATATTAGCCTACCCTCATTATCTTTAAAGGTTTTGTTCTTAGAGAAAAAATTTCACTTGCTAATCCACTATGATATTCTTGTAAAAATCTTTCAATTTTTTTATCTCAATGCATCTAGAAAGAACACCATTTACATCCTTTCTAAACAAGATTCCATCCAATACAACATAAGGAATATACAAGATTCTAAAATAGGTCCTTTTATCTTTGTCCTAGCCCAAGAGGACACTCACCTATTCAAAAGAAATGGATCGTATCTTGAGTCCAACTCGTATATAATGAAGGTGAAACTGATTGATTATCATTTTAAAACACTTGGAAAACATCCTTATCATCATGCAAATCTAAAGCTATCTATTCACACAAGCCACTACCTCTAATAAACTTCATGAATTTGATGCCCATATCATACTCCATCACTTTTGTGATCCAACATGCTCTTTTTTCATTAAAATATTTTCTTAAGGGAAATTATTTAACACTTAGATATGATACCATTAAATCAATTTTATTGTTAGAAACCACATTCCTAAACTTCTTGAGACTCCTTATATTTATAATATAAATAATGTGTTTCTCTACAAAGGAATACCTTAAATCATACCACTCCAAACCTTTACTAAAGAAGGCTATTGTTTATTCCATACCTTCATCATTCTATTATACCAAACTTGTTGAGATAGTGTCTATAATCCCAAAGGCATGTAAAATTAAATCCTTAGAAAATAAGGATTTATGAGAGTAAGAGCTTGTGTTATGACTTCCTTAATAGTTTCAAAACTACTTTTCCTTCTTTATTCTAGCTGAAGGGCATGTTCTTAAACATAGATATTAGTGGTTTCATAAGATTAGCAATATCAAGAATAAACCTCCTAAAAAATCAATTTTTACTAAGAATATTTGCAATCCCTTTTTTATAACTAGGCAAGGGAAATGCTAGAATAACATTTTCTCTATAAGGATCAATTGAAAGTCCTCTTTTGGATACAATATGGCCTAAAATTTTTCCTTTATGAACTAAAATATGTATTTCTTGGGATTGATTAAAACTCCAAATTGCCCACACTTATCAACAACTTCTTTAAGATGAGACAAATGAACCTCAACATGATTAGAAAACACTATAATGTCATCAAGATAAACATGTACAATGTTATAATTAGTCTATGAAACTCCATATCCATGAATCTTTGAAAATTTTCTCTAGCATTAAAAGTATAAAAGGCATATTCCTATAAACCATTGTGCCTTATTTTGTAGTGAATGTTGTCTTACAATAGTCCTCTCTTTTAACCATTATTTGATTATAACCAAAATTTTCATCAATAAGTAAAAAAACATTTTGAACTTGATACTACCTGCAAAATTTATTCCATGGAAAGCAATGTGTAGTGATCCTTCAAAGAAGCTCTATTTAAATCTCTAAAATCAACACAAATCTTATCTCTCCATTCTTCTTCCTTACAAGTACCATTTTTGAAACCCAAGATATGTGTTTAATAGTAAATATTATGTTGTCTTCTATCACTTTATTCAATTCCTTCTTCACGAGAGGCTCTAATTTTGGGCTTAAAGGCCTTTATTTCTACCTAATAAGTTTGGCACTTGGTTCCAATTCAATAGTATGTTGTGCTAATTCATGATTAAAACATTTAATATCACCATATTCCCATGCAAAAACATCATTAAACTCTTGAAAAAGTTGAATAAATTCATATTTTTTTCTCTTGAGTACATACCTTTCCAAGCTTGAGAAGTTTATCATTGCTTATGGAAATATCTTCATTTTCTTCCTTCTTAATCAACACTCTTATTTTTTCTCTTCTATCCAAATTTCTAGCATTAAAAATGGATCTAAGAGTAACTAAACCTTTTGGAAATTTGAACTCAACTGGATGATTTTTTCTTCATACTTCTTTCATACTTTTTCTTGATTTTTAGCTAAGAACTCATCTTCCTCTTGTAGTAAATTAATTACTTGCTAATCACTTGCAAAAAAACATGTTGTTGCACTTTTTCCTTTTTGATGTCATTAAGAATATCAAATTGTGCACCATTGATAGCTAGTGTATCAACATGTTTATTATCTTCCCTATAAATAAATTTCACATTGAAAGCTTCAAAATCCTTAATGAGATCCCATAATTTATTCTTCTATTATTTTAACAAATCATTTTTAGTTATTTTCAAGCCTCTTACATGATTTAAAATGAATTCGTTGTCACCAAAAACTTGTAGTTATTTTATTTTCCTCTTAGTAGCCCACTGGAGACCATGTTTGAGACCTTCATACTCAACTTAGTTGAAACCTAAAGGATGAATATTATCTTTATTATGTTGGAGATATCCAACATCACACCTCCTCCTACCCCATTTCTACTTTTAGATCCATCAAAATATGTTTTCCAAACACCATGATCTTGATCATTAGTTTTCACAAGGTTAGTTATAAAAGAATCCTCTTCATGCAAGTAGTAAATACAAAGACCAACCTCTTATATGTGTTTATATATGGATGAAATTGATGAATTTTAGCCCCCACTCATCAAGTAACAAATAAATTGAACCCTCAATATGAATATTTGGAATTTGAACAATATGATGATCTTTTTGGTAAAAAAATGTACAATTTCCATTGATAGAACATGAAACATAAGGTTCAATATGGTCTTTATAAATAGGTTTAGATTTTTATGGTGACCTTAGTTCCATACTTAGTCCTAAAAATAATGTGAGACTAATTTGATGAAAAATAGCCCCTAATATTATCTATGAAATCTCTAGATAAACATAATGAAAAGTAGGGTCGGAGTTCAATGACACAAATGTCTCGGGAAATTGATAAATTGGGAAATGTATGCAAACTGGAACTTAATTAATTGATGATAACAATAATCTTTATAGTTTTTTCATCTAGCTATACAACTCCTTTTGGAAGAGGTTCATACTCTAGGCCAATCTTGTCAACTATTTGTTTAGGCATGATTGAACTATTCAGCCCTAAATCTATCACGCAATTGTGAACTAAGTGGTCACCAATTATTAATGGAACATAGAAATAAGGGGTTTTTACATATTTACTTTTTATTCATCCTTTGGTAGAGGTGTATTTGTGAGGACAACTTTGGTTTCTATTTTTCCAATTCTTTCGAAATACTAAGGCTAGAAAATACATGTAAAAGGTATTTTTGTCCAAGGATAGATAAATACTCCCACATGGATATATTCTCATGTTTTCTTTAATATTATGAATAATATTAAATAGAATAGAACTAACCTTTGGTTGCACCTTAAGTAACAACAACACCTTCTTACACTTGTATTGATTGAGTGTGTCCCTTGTGTTGTTCTTTACTTACTACTATATGATTTAATCTTATTTTTTGGTATATTTGGATATGAATATGGACTAGAAACACCTCACAATGTAGGAGAAGATTGAAAAAGACCCTTATCAGTTGATTGTTCCACTTCTACAACCATTTTCTTTGACCTTGTATAGGTTGCCCTAGAAGTAGAAAGTTGATTTTTTTCTTGAAGCTAATTCATCCATTTGCCAAATCAAATGTGTAGTGTCATTTTGTACATGGGTTCTTAAAAATATTCTTGCTATGATGGTGTTCCAAGTGATGTATTGTAAGGAATTAAGGCATTTTGTACCATCAATGATTGATCGATAATACCACTTAGAAAAGTGACATTGTTGTGGGGTTGGTTACAAGGAAAAAATCACTCATAATATTGTACTAAGTTGTTTTGTACAAGGATAATGCCTTAGAAGTCCTAGCATAATTTGGGTTGTATGATTAAAAAGGTTTAGCATTAATAACTTGGTTTTGGCCTTGAGAATTAGATTGGAATGATGGCCTATTAGGCTAATTAGTTTGGTAAGGAATTTAATAGGCCTATAATTATGTTGTTTTTCCTTTTAAGAGTCAGTAACTCATTTACAAAGGTTTGAAGAAGGCTATTTACCTATTTCAAGTCACTATATTGGATTGAGGTATCTTTGTCTTGACTTGGTGTTTGACTAGTTGGCATTGGTATAGGTGATATTACAGGTATTAGAGATAGTATGTGGGGTTATATTTCTTGAAATATAGGCATAAGGGGGTCTTGGTTTATTTTTTCCATCTTATATGCAACTATTCTTAGCCATGATAACTATATCATAAGAATTAGGAAGTGTTCTTCCACCCATAGATAGAATCATGATTGAAATATCAATATT
This sequence comes from Sequoia sempervirens, assembly GCA_007258455.2. Taxonomy (NCBI): domain Eukaryota; kingdom Viridiplantae; phylum Streptophyta; class Pinopsida; order Cupressales; family Cupressaceae; genus Sequoia; species Sequoia sempervirens. The sequence continues at coordinate 101,271,078 of VDFB02000363.1, read as the reverse complement.
TAAAAAAACTAAAGATAATACAAAAAATAATATTTAGGTAATGTCTTACCAATTGTGGTATCTATACAATTCTCTTTAAAATTTGAAATTAAAATCAATCAGGTGCTCATTTGGTTCTCTTTTGATAGTTATCAACTATTCCACTAGGGACAACTAGTTTGATTTTTCTTCATTTTCTTTACAAAAGGCTTCTCCCAACAAATCCCAAGTTTGGATAGAGTTCATCCCTAAAATATTGTACCAATGTAAATCCTTACCCTTAAATGAAGTATCCAACAATCTAATAGCAACATTTTCTTTGGTAACATGATACACTGCATAATTTTTTACAATATTTTTTATATGTTCAATGGGAGTAGTTGTGCCTTCTCTATTAAAGTAAGGAATTATTTTGAGGGAGTCCATAGGAATGTCACCATGTTGGGAAATATCTAATGGATTTACCCATAAAATGGGATAAAATATTGATTCCTAGGAGTAACCATAATAATCAAGGGTGATTGATTTTGAGGAGTATAAGAGGAAGTATTACCAAGTAGAGGTGTGGAATATGTTCTCACTAAAACACTTGAAGTTTTCTAAACTAATCTTTCTATCCTCCTAGGTGGTGATAGTTGCAAATATTCAAAAGGCTATAAGCTTACCTGTATTTTGTTGCAAGGTGTGTGCCCTTGGTCTCCTTATGTTGTGCAGGACAACACTCAGGTTCGTGACATGGCTTAACTACCTCCCATGGATTCATTAATTCTAGAGGTTGTATTAGGCATTAACAGGTCTATCTTTTGGTGCAACAACAATCATCTTTGCAATAATTGGTATTAGAGCTTGGGACACAGGTTTGAACCCCTCACTTGTGGTGGGGGGATTGTTGCAAGGTGTTTTCCCTTGGTCTCCTTGTGCTATGTGATGCAACACTCGAGTTCATGACATGGCTTAACCACTTCGCGTGGATTCATTAACTCTGGAAATTGTATCAGGCATTAACAAGTTGATCTTTTGGTGCAATGACAACCATCTTTGCAACATATTTGCACTCTTCTCATAATATTTTAAAACTAAATATTCTTTAAAAAAATATATTCAAGATTTTAGAGTCACTGTGTATGTTAAATACTACCTCTAAAGTAGAAATCACAAAAAATACATATTATAGATCAACATATGAAAAGTTAACATTGACTAAAATAGATCAAAGAGTCTCATCGAGTGTGCCAAAAAATATTGTCAATATGAAATGCACCATTTGGAGAGTGGTGTAATGACTCTCCTTCCAACTAAAAAATTGAAACACTCCTAGGTTGTGTGTGACCTAAAATATGGAGTGAATCTCTAGAGAGGGTTGGTTTTCCTAATGTAACACCTGAAACTAACTTATTCTACGATTACTACAAGGAAAATGGATAGAAATTGAGCATGAAACTAAACTAAAAATTGAAAATGAGGTGATACACCATAATATTTAGTGATTTATACTTGCTTAAAAATACACAATAAGATTAAAGAAGCCAACACACTATACACAACTCATGATTTGACTCGTTTTTGCATAAGTATTATATATATATATAATAAATAAAATTCAAAATAAATGTCAAATGAACTTTAAGAACTTAGATGATGATTTTTCATAACTGAAACATGAATAAGCTTGACACAATAAAAACTATGACCTATAAATAAATGTACTATTGCATAAAGATAAAGAAATCGGATTGAAAATCAAGGGTAATCAATTTAATCATAAGATAAGATCAATCACTTCATGATAATACACAAGAAAAACTATGAGAAGGTAAAAAAGATGACTTCTTTATTAATAAAAAAGGAGCATAAATTTGATTCAAGTTTATTTCTATAATTATGTTCCCTTGAAAACCATAGATCTATCTATTACATCACCTTACAAATCATAGATATCTTTATTACATCACCTATTTCTTATATATAGAGAGAATATAGGGAATGTTTACTTTTCTTATTAAAGATAGCAACTTGCTAGGACACTAGAAAATTTCTCCTAATTTGACTACCTCAAATTCTCCTCCAATTCCATCATGTTGGGCATAGGAATAAATCTTGCTGAATTTTATTTTTGAAAAGGCATCATAGAATAGTAGAAAATTGAATCCAAAAAGGCTTGAAAACTAGTCTTAATCTCCCTAGATACTTGTATGATGGTCAAACTACTATGCAGGTACCTTGGAAGTGACTATCTCCAACTAATCCTTGCATAAACATAGGAAATGTGTATAATTGTTTCAACTACCTTGGTGGGTGTAGGAAGAGCTTTTATCCATTATGAAATGGAACTACATCATCGAGTCTTCTTTAAGGCCTACACCAACCTTATCTTTTGTATTCCAGTTTCTTCCAAATTTAGAACTTGGTGGATAGTGTTGGCATGCCTCAAAACCTTGAAATATATATCTTGTATTAATGATACTCTCTTGAACCTTTTCCATACTTTATTTTCCCTCATAAAACATAACTCATAGTTCTCTTAAAGATACATAAATCACTATCATACATTCTTGATACCTTATCATTTATAGGTTGTCATTCATCTACTTTGTGTTTGTGTAGACTATTCTAATACACTATCATTTAGTATTACCATATAATACTAAATATTGATGCTATATGTTGTTAAGTATCAACATATGCTTGAAAATGGCCTAAAGAACCTTCAAATTCTTCCTAGCAAAAAAACAATCTATAGGTCTATCATATCACTATCCTTTGTTTATAAGGGATTGTCCTTGATTGCTTTACCTATTGTGATGATTGAACTATGCATGCAAATTCTTGGTTTATGTTGTCTCTCACTACTCTTGAGTAATAATTATGACCATCATACAATAGAAGGAATATTTTATGAGTTCTTTATGAGAAATTGCATATTTATGGTTCTATATCATGGAATTATTTATGCCTCAAACCTACATATAGTCTATCCTTGAAGTAAAAACATGAGATACATGTCATTTGACTTATGCATGCCCCATTAGTACTATCATAAATAAAAATTCATGACAGGGATGATGGAGTATTCTCACCATATGTTTCCATCTTGTTTCCTTGTCTTTATTTCTTAATTCATATCATAAGAGCTCACACATGGGTGTAGAAACCTCACAGTCACTTTAATAATGAGAACCAAAGTATAGAATTTACACATTATCTAAGGATCTCATTACTTTTGATCCCTTGATAATGTTTTACAATGCTTAATAGTGCTCCATACAAACTCTCACATTTTTTCTTAGAATTATAGGTTTACCAAAGACCTTAGGCCTTAAAATATTTTGGCTTATTTTCACATAACTTCATGGACTAGATATACTTGTAACTGCAATTTAACATTGAACACAAATAACCTTTCAATGTGCATAACCTTGTATTTCATAACCTTTCCTTTATTATTACTATCATGTTCTTATAAAATCTCCCTGCAACATTGTTATGGACTCTTGATACCACAAATACCATCATACAACCCTTTTACACCTTCATGCATTAGATCATACTATCATGCAGTCTTTTAACAATTAAATTTTTTTCTCAACACTATCATGTAATTGATACATGGGTCTTCACTGACATTTATTTTGATTTTGAAAGTTTAAAGTTCCCTTAATTTGCATGAGTAACTAGTGCATTAAGTTGCATACTTGTTCAACCAATACCAGCTCCCCATGGTCCAACCAACTTTGCCTTAAAAGAGGGCAAGTATATTATTAATCTTTGAATGAGAGTACACAATAATATTATCAACTACTTACCTTGAAGAAATTGACATGAAACTACCATCTCATGGCTCTAATTTATAGAACTTGTGGGAGGTAAAACCACAAATGGTAAACCAAAATAAGAGGTAAAAAACCACCTGCAAAAACCCATTCCCCCTTGGAAAACCAAAATACATAATAAAATATTAAATTGAAATCATAAGGCTCCAACATGGGTGCCTTTCCCATAACCTATCCAACTTCTAACTTTCTGGATGCTCCAATGACCTTTCCACTCCCTGATGGAACACCAACGAACAACTTTTCTTCTCCAATCTTGGGCACCTCATATAAGACCATTAAAATACCAAAGTGGACACCTAGGAAATATTCCTTATCTAATTTTGATGTGTAAGCTCATCTGAAATTAAATCCTCTCTTTAAAATATAACTACAAAAAATGCCAAAATTGAATGAATTTCTCTCATTTCCCCTAGAACACATTCCAAGGAAAGTGGAGACATAAAAATGACATAGGATTAAAATTTTAATGACACCTTATCCTAATAGTGCCATATGTCCTTGGGAGGTTACTTTAAGTAAAATTTCTCGACCCCACCAATCAGAAATGAAGGATTCTCATTGGATTATGTCCGTACAAAGATGACCTAGCTCACTACATGTTAATTCCCTACTACATCACAAATTTTATTGACATTGCAACTTCACAAAATATCATTCAAACATTTTTACAATGGGGAAGAGGAATGTAATATATGTTGATATTTCGCACCAAATCATATCTATAGATCGAATTCAAAGATGAATAAATGAATAGTTGCAAACACTTTGTTCACTCGTATCGACCATAATTGTGAGAAATTTCATATTTCTACCATGACCATAAATTATGTTGATTGAAGAAGAATCAATTAATCATTTTTAGGATCCAAATAAGTATTGCGCGAAAAAAATGGAGAATTCAGAGTAGTTTGAGCTCTTACAATAGTGAACTATGGTTTCGAGAACTGGTAATGGGTAAGTCAATTTTTTTTTAATAATGTATTGAATTTTGTTCTCAGATTATGGAGTAATACTTTAGGGTTATAAAATTAGTTTATAATGTTTTCCAAGTTGAAACACCTAGAATATTTCAAGTTTTGTGAAAATCATAAACATGAGCCAATCTACTTCACAAGACAAAAGGTCAAAGAGGGGTTTGGAGGAGGCTAATTTTAATCAATTTATTGGGTCATCAGAAGAGAAGAAAAGCTGAATCAAGGTGGAGGGTATTCTCAAAAGATTTTGATTAGAGAAATTGCAAAAGAGCAAAATTTCTTCTCAAGGATGAATTTGTTTGAGTATGGAATATCAGGGGGATGAATAACCTGCATAAGCAGGACCTCCTGAAGAATCTTGTATGTGATCATAAACTGGACATTTTGTTGATCCAAGAAATGAAGATGCAGATAGACAAGTTGGAGGCTTTGAAGATTTTATTTTTCAGGGATTGTGGCTTTCACGAGGTGAGTTCTAATGGAGCTTTGAGTGGTGTGGCCACCTTCTGGAATGATAAGATGTTGAGAGGTACCCTAGTTACTGATGGTTTCAATCATGTTGAGACTAAGTTTACTTGGTTCAGGGATTCTTATTCTTGGGCTATTTCTAATGTGTATGCTCCTAATTTGAAGAGAAATAGGAAGAAGCTCTAGGATGATCTAAGTAGCCTAAGGATGAAATTTTTGGATCTTCCCTGGTTGGTTATGGGAGATTTCAATACTCCTCTATATGAGGATGAGAAAGTGGGTGGCTCTTAGGCAAACCTTGAGAGTAGGTTTGATCTTAGAATGTTTATTGATGATAATGCCCTCCTCATAGATTAGATTAAGCTTTCGGGAGCTAATTTTACTTGGTCGAATAGACGTGTTGGAGTGGATAATATTCAAGTTAGACTAGACAAGGCTCTAGCTTCTACATCTTGGATTGTTGACTTTGCTTGTTCCCTTTCCTCTATTACGCGTTGTGGGTCAGATCATTTCCCTCTCTCCTTTATGTGTGCGGAGAGGGTCCTTTTGGAGATGAAGAAAGGGCTATTAAATCCCTTTTGAAGGAAGAAAATGGAACCATGAAGCCATGTGGCTCAATATAGAATTTAACCTTTTAATTGCTTGAAGATGGATTTGTAAGACCTAGGATAGATGGGTGCTTTGGGAAATTTCATTAATGTCTGTGGATGTGAATCTAGTGCGATGGTTCACAATTGAGGAGGCTAAAAAACCCTAAATTGAATTTAAGGCAATTGAAGAACCTTAGTTAAAATGGAACAAAGAATTCCAAAGTTTGGGATCAAAATTTAAGTGATTAATGAATTTGTTAAAGGATTTGCATATTAATAGGTTGTGATCTTAAATCAAATATTCCATATTTTCATTAAGATTGATTAGTGCTTGGTAATATGGAGCATAGTCCCCTCTAGAATGAATGGTGTATGGATAAGTATGCTCAACGTTTCTATTCTTTATTGCATGAAGTTGGATTCTTGTGAAATTTCTTAAGACAAGAGGAGAATTACAACGAGAATAAGAAGTTGAAATTTTTGAAACATTGAGGCTATCTTGGAGATTTGACTCAATGCATTATCAAGACTTTTGAGGTGTGGGGTGAAAATGACCTTTTATATGTTCTGTGGGAATTAAACTTTTCTTTGTTGAATAATTGTATTCATGGAATAATAAAGTTGGAATCAAGTAACATTTCAATAAAAAAACCAAGAGTTGGAGAAAATGATAATAATAAAAAAGGTGTTAAGATTGGTTTCATCCATGAAATATAAGTTCCATTTAGAAAATTAGTGAGGATCAATTTTCTAAAATTTTGTCAAGATCCTATGAGCTTTTGTTTGGTGCCATTTTTTATTCATATATGTTAAGCCTATCCTTAAAATGATTCTTCTATTATTGGGCTATGTGTATGAAACATAATTTTGAGTGATCAAGGCATGCTTAAATTCTAAGAGGGCTCTTGATGAGATGGTAGGTTTAGATGGTCTTCTTAGCCCTACTTCTAATGATACATCACTCATAGTGTGGGGACCCGCGGAGAACTCCTCCTAGTTATTCCCTTGTGTTTTAACAATTGTTTGGAGTCCAAGTGTGGTGGATTACTTTTGAAAGGATGGGGAATGGAAGGAATATTTGTTGTTTGGGATCCGTCTTTGAAACTTATTTCTTCTCCTTTTTGTTTGGAATTCTTATGTTGGTTCAGATTCTAGTGTTAATCCTAGGCACAGACCAGAGTTTGGTTTTGGGTAACCCATGTGGCAAGGTGCTAGTTGTCTAATTTTTGACTTTGGCCTCCTAATTTTTTGAAAGATTAAACTCCTCCTAGTTCTACTTAAAATTCATTTTTTCTCCTTTCTAAAATTTACCCTTTTTATTAAAATTCAGCAGTTGGTCAAGTTTGAAGCATTATCTAGATCTTCAAGATTCCTTGTATTTATGATTCCAAATCAAATTAAGAAATTATAATTAAGAAATGGGATCCTTGGCATTTTAAATCTTAAATTTTTAATAATTTCAGTTGAAAAATTAATAATTATGAATGGGGATGGAATGTGGACCCTAATAAGTTTATTCTAGGATAGGCCTCCTGGCCTAGGTCCTTTTTAGGTGAGATTTCCCCTCTTTCATGGAATTTTTTCCTAAAACAAGTCAAAGATATGCCCTAGTGGACGAAGTATATTGCTCTTTGAGGAAATTTTTTGGAAATTTTTTGTCTTCCATGATTTAAACCTTGTGTCATCGATTTGAATTCTGAATGTTTACTTTCCAACAAAATTTATTTTGGTCAAATGACCAATTCTAAGAAAATGTATTTGACCTTATAAATAAGTTGACAAAGGGGTAAAAGTCTTCATTTATTATTTAAGCGAAATTTGAGAGCTCAGAGCGGGGTAGTCGACGATGGTGATCTCCAGTGCGAATCGCGGGGAGATCGAGGAATCAGAGGCGACGAAATGCAGTGTGAAATCTTCATGTACCTTTAACGCGTCCTATCGTTTTACAATCAAAATTCAAGAAGTCTAGGGTAGAGCCAATGCGCCGAACACACTCAGCAACTTTTGCGTCAAAAGATTTTGCAATCTAGGCAAATTGATTTTGTGTGATACACAATTTAAATATTTTCATTTATTTAAAATGAGAGAAAGTAGAAATTAGTAATTTAATTAAAAAATAATTAATTTGAAGAAAATTTAATTAAATAAATTGAATTTATTTAATCCATTAGGACATAATTAAATAAATTAATCATCTGCGCAATTGCGATGCAATTATGATGGTCGCGACGCAAGTGGCTAATAGACACGAGGGTGGAGGACGGTGGTTTGCGCCACCATTTGACAATTTCTGTGACACATTTGACTATATCATGTCGCAATTGAATGTTTGAATGCTGCAATTGTCAAATTGCAACGCTATTCGCTGTTTTGATCGGACAGCAATTGTGTTTATGCGACGCAACTGCTTTGATTAGGTGACGCATCTCATCAATTTTCACGACACAAGAGTGAACATGTGATGCATCTGATATTTTGGACTGCATTTGATGTATGGTACGACACAATTGACTTTTTGAGACGCAATCAATGCCTGAATGCGACGCATTTGTAAATTTACCTTGACCACAGTTGATTTTGATATTTGTGATAACCTGTTAGATGAAACTTATTAATGATGCTGATAAGTTGTTTAGAAATGTATTGACATATGGCTCATCTTTTTGCAATGAGTGCAAAGCTTGCCCCTATCTATACGAGAGAGCAGACCGACCCACCTGATTTGGTTGAATGCCGATCAGTTGGGCCCGCGAGAGTGGCGACGATTGATGCGTCTGGGACTATTCTATGCTGCGTATATGCCTGCCATTTAGTGAATGGACCTTGATCCTCGGGGTGAGCGGTGGCCATTCAGAGACTTGTTCGATTCCACTTGTCATGACAGGTGAGGCCACGATTACCCTAAAAATGTCTGAGTTATTTGAGATCGATACCCCAAGTTATCTATGATGATCTTTTATGGTAGCAACCTAGGGTCGGAGTTCCGTGATCAAATGTCTCGGGAAATGATAAATTTATGATGTAGCAATTAGAACTTATTAATTGATGATAGTTTAATCTTTTAGTTTAGGATGAGCTATACAACTCCTTTTAAAGGTTACCTTTAGAATCTTGTCAAGATTTGTTTGGGTGATTGTATTGATTGAAACTATGCGTGTGTGCCAGTGGTCACAATTATTATGAAAGCACAATGTTGGGGGTTTTCATATTGACTTTCTATTCATCCTCAGTAGAGGTGTATTCTGACACAACTTTGGTTGCCATTTTTCCAATTCTTTGAAAACTAAGGCTAGAAAATACATGTAAAAGGTTTTTTGCCAAGGTAGCATACTGCACATGGATAACTAGTTCGGAAATTATGAATAATATTGATTGAATGACTGACTTTGACAAGTAACAACACACCTTCTTACACTTGTTTGATTGAGTGATCCCTTTTTGTTTTTACTTTTTATATGATTTTCTTATTTTTTGTCTTTTTTTGAATTATGGACTAGAACACCTCACAAATAGGACTTTTGAAAATGTTTTCTTATTGTTCCACTTGACAACATGTTCTTTGCCTTGGTAGGTTGCCAGTGAATTGTTTTTTTCTTTTTTTTTGCCAAGCAATTTGTCTTCATTTTGTCATGGGTTGCTGAAAAATTTCTTGCTCAGATCAATCCAAAGACTATTGTAAGGAATTGGCTTTTGTACGTATCAATGATTGTCGTAAGCCACAGACAAGTGAGTTGTTGTGGAGGTTGGGCAAGGTGCCAATCACTCTAATATTGTACTACAGAATTTTGTACAAGGATGAGATGCCTTAGAAGTCCTAGCCTTGTGGGTTGTATGGAGATGATGAAATGGTTTTGGCCGCTCAATAACTCACGTACATCTTAGTTTTTAAATAGACATCTGTTGTCAGTGATGATGGATTGCGGAAGGCGATATCGACAAATGATGTAATTAAGGATAAATTGGATATTTGTTTTCCGGTAATATATGTCAATGGGATGGCTTCATATCCACTTCGTGAAATACTCAGTGGCGGTAATGATAAATTATGGCCATTGGATGAGGTTGGATGAATCTTACCCACGAGGTCGATGTCCCCATTGAGTGAAGGGCCACAGAGAAGTGATCGGCCGAAGTTCCTTGCTAGAGCATGGACCAAATCACTATGGATCTGACATTTGCGACAAGTTCTGACATATTCAATTGCATCCTTTTCCATTGTCGGCCAATAATACCCAACTCTCGTTACTTTCTTAGCTAGAGTAGGACCACTCGAATGAGACCCGCATATACCGTCGTGCACTTCGCATAAGGTTGTACATGCTTCGTTAGTGTCAAGAAATCTAAGGAGGGTATTGTCAAAACTATGGTGGTACAGGGTGTCACTGACGATGGTATATTTTGCAGATTTTCAGATGGACTTCCTTTGGTTATTGGACAGGTTTAGTGGAAGGGTTTGAGATTTTAGGTAGTCATAAATATCCTGATACCAGGGAGAGTTGGGACCAACAAGTTCGCAAACCATTTCTGATTCTGGGATATCATATGCCGATATCAAAAGTTGTTCTACTAAGAACTCAAATTGTGACACATTTTTAGGGATGTCCAAGAGAGAACCAATAGTAGCCATTGCATCAGTTGCCTTATTCTGTTCCCTGGGGATTTGTTCAAAAGAAATTGATTGGAAGTATGTCAGAAAACTATCCACCATCCTCTTGTAGGGAAGCAACTTCTCATCCTTTGTTTCATAGTCATCATTCACTTGTTTGATAACAAGCTGGGAATCCCTGAATACAAGCAACATCTGAATTTTCCATTTAATTGCCATCTTGAGACCTGTGACTAGTGCTTCATATTCGGCAATGTTATTTGTACAAGGGAAGGCGATCCAGTATGACTTAGGGATTGAATCCCCCTATGGTGTGATAAACAAGATTCCAGCGCCTAAGCCATGACCAGTATGAGATCCATCAAAATATAGCTTCCATGATATCGCCGGTTCCACATGAAAAATGGACTCATCGGGAAAATTAGTTACTAGTGGATGAGTAACTGGAATCGATGCATCTTCCAGTTGATCTGCTATTACCTGTCCTTTTATTGCCTTATTCTCAACATATTGTATGTCATACTCGCTTAGTATCATGACCCATTTTGCCAACCGGCCTGTTAATGCCGTCCGACTTAAGAGATATTTCAGTGGATCAATCTTGGCGACCAGTTGTGTCTGGTGACTGAGCATATAGTGTCTTAGTTTTTGGGATGCAAAGACAATAGCGAGGCATGCACGTTCAATGTATGTGTAGTTCAACTCATACCCTATCAGTGTGCGGCTGATATAATAGATGGCTCTTTCTTTTCCTTCATGATCATTTTGTGCTAGTAATGCCCCCAGTGCTGAACTAGTAGTCGAGATGTATAGGATCAACGACTTTCCATGAATGGGCGGCATGAGGACTGGTGTTGAAAGTAGGTAATCTTTGATTTGCTGAAAGGCCTCTTGACATTTATCTGTCCATACAAAGGGGATACCCTTGTGCAACAAATACTGAATGGGTGACACTTATCTGCCATTTGGGCTATGAAACGCCGAATAGATTGTACTCTGCCTTGCAGAGTTCTGAGTTCACTAATTCCTTTGGGTGGAGGCATGTCCATGATTGCTTTGACCTTTGCCGGATCAAATTCTATGCCTCTTCGTGAAACTATGTATCCCAATAGTTTACCTGATGTGACCCCAGAAACACACTTCTTAGGGTTTAGCCAAACTTTGTAGTCTTCAAGTCTCTTGAAAATTATGTCGAGTACCTTCAAATGATCTTTCCTTGTTGCTGATTTGGCTAATAGGTCATCTACATAATCTTCCATTATTTTGTGCATCATGTCATGGAAGATCGTGGTCATAGCCCTTTGATATGTGGCACCTGCATTTTTGAGACCAAATGGCATGACGTTCCAACAATATGTACCCCATGGGCAAGTAAATTCCATTTTGTGCTGATCTTCAGGAGCAATGCGGATTTGATTATAGCAGGAGAAACCATCCATGAGGGATAGAATCTCATATCCTGCTGTAAGGTCCACTATGATGTCAATGTTTGGCAAAGGAAAGTCATCCTTTGGGCATGCCTTATTTAGGTCTCAGAAATCTGTACAGACACAGATCAACCCATTTGGCTTTGTGACTGGGACTAGATTAAAAATCCATTCAGCATAGTCAATAGATCGTATGAATCCGGCGTCTAGCAATTTCTTTAACTCGGCCTTGACTAATAGAGCAACTTGGGGATGCATTTTGCGCAACTTCTGCTTGATTGGTTTAGCATTACGTAATAGTGGCAGATGGTGCAGAATCAATTCTGGGTCCAATCCTGGCATGTTAGCATAGGACCATGCGAAATTGATTTTTCGCTCTGCAAAGAATTTATGAAATTCTAGTTTCTCTTCGTCAGTCAATGATGCAGCAAATAGGACCATCTTGGGGTCTTCTGCAGTTGAAATGTTATCCTCTATTGTGTCCTCGATAAGCATAGCCGATTTCTCCTGTTGCACGGGGAGAAAGTCCAGCCCTCCATCTTTGGGTGCCTTAGAGAGGTTTTCACCCGCAGATACGTCCTTTATTTTTACTATTTTATCGTCAAGAGGTGCCTTTCGGTTTTCACCTAGAGATGTTTCATTTTTTACTTTATTTTTCTTTTTGCTTTTGTGACTAGAGGATGGAGCAGTCTCTCCGAAGTATGTCGTGCAGTCTAAATCAATGGCGAATTCTGATTTGTGGTCCCCACTTGGTATGCCTTCTCGTAATCCCATAAATTCAGCAATTGCCTCATCATTCTGAAATGTGTCCAGAACTGGCGGTCCTTGTTGGTCCCAATTGACTAGCTCAGGGTAAACTAAGGAGATTTCATCGTCAATGATGGTGAATGGGGGTGAGGATGCAAACAACATGTAGACGGATGCAGTGATGTTGTAGATGAGATTATCATCATCCTACTCTACATCGGACTCTATCCAATATTCTCCTTCACTAGTGTCATATTCGTTGTCAAAATACGGAGTGAAGGTTTTAGAGCCCTGGTTGTCAACGTCATCTGATACTTCGGGTTGATTGGACTGTGGGCGTTTAGATGATGGGTGTTGTGTGTCATGGCAAGTGGTAATGGGAATTTGACTATTTGGTGCCTGTTGAATTTTGAATGTTTTCCAAAACCGTTGTTCAGAGGTCAGTTCCCCTGGTTCGACAAACAAATCATCAAGACAACAGTCACTTAGGGATCATTCTGAGCCAAATTCTCACTCTTGGGAGTCAGTTTCGGTGAGGGTTTCCCTAGTAGTCTCAACACTTTTCGAAGCATGTACTCGCTCATTTGAAAGTCCAGAGGTACATCGATCATCATTGTCGGGTGATCCAAACCCTAATCCAAGATACTTCAGAATTTGAAAAGTTTCTATGGGTTCCCTTCGGCCAGTTTTATTTTTTCCTAGGCCACTAGTACCATCGTAGCCTTTAGCCTTCATGATGTCATAACCCTTTCCATATCTTTGAACTGGTAACGGGGGTAGTGCGACAGTATCCTTATAGATCCATCCTATAATGTCAGCAAGGTCTTCATTAGTCATATCTCCCCACCTGATAAAAACTATTTTCGGTGGGACTTTGAAAGTTTCATGAGGTTCCATTCTGAAACATGGCCGACCATATATCTTTGGAGATTGGGGTATTGTTGTTATGCTGTATGCTGTATTTATTTTGAACTCTCTGCAGCCGAGGTCCTGGATTTTGACAGTGGATTCAGCCTTAGGGCTAGTGGAAGGTGGTGGTATGGCGGAAGACGTAGATGGAGCGGATGTGGAAGATGACGTGAGTGTAGATGGGTCAATGTATTTGGATGACGAGGAGCTAGGTGCTTCTCGGTTAATAGGTAGTCAGTTTTTAGAGATTCCCCTTAAGTTTGTACAATATTGGAAGGGGTCAGGGTCACCATATATGGTTATTTCTGTGCCGTCAAATGGAAACTTTAGGCATTGGTGATATGTGGATGGAACGACTTTTAAGGCGTGAATCCATGGATAACCAAGCAAGATGTTATATGGTAGTTCCAAATCCAGGACCTGGCAGGTTGTGTCCACAATGACCGGTTCCACTCTGATAGGGAGAGAGATAACACCACGTGAAGAGCATTCCTCATCATCGTACGCTTTGATCACTATACTTTTTGTTGGGTCTACACACGCATTAGAGAACCCTAGAGCCTTAACCAGTTTGAGGGAGCATATGTTCAATCCTGCTCCGCCATCTACTAAAACCCGTCTAACTTTGTGCTTGTGGACAAAAGTTTCTATGTGCAATGCATCATTGTGGTTGGTTTTAGGTGATGAGTAGTCTTGATCCGAAAAGGTGACGTGGTGAGGCGTAGTGAGATATCCCACCATGGTTTCAAATTGATTGACTTCGATGTCCTTGGGGACCGACGACTCTAGCAGGGTTTTATCTAGGATCTCTTTGTGCGCGGGAGAGATACGAAGCAGCTCGAGTATAGAGATTTGCACAGGAGTCTTTCCTAACTGGTCTATGAGGTTGAAATGACTTTTGGGTTTCCATTGCTATGTGGTCGGGATAGGTTTTGGCTGTTTAGCAGATGGAGCAGGTTTTGACTGTTTAGCAGATGGGCCCGGTATGATGATTTTGGCTTGTCTAGCGGGAGGTGGACCAGATATAGTGACCTTTCCATTGCGAGTAGTAGCATTACATTGGGGTGCTCTCTTGACCGTAATGGTATTGATGTATTCATCGTTAGTTTGGACATTATTTATAATTGGTCTACTAGAATAATCGTACTTGGCTTGGGCGAAGTTAGCTTGATTCTGTGGACCTGAAGTGGAGGCGTTATGAGAACCATGGTCCTGCAGTGGATTCTTATGGATGGTATGATCTGAATTGGAGGTGAATTGCGATCCACCTACTTCGATGACGCGACTTTCGATAAGATCCTGTATTAGGTTTTTCAATTGTCGAAAGTTGGAGGTTGTATGTCCTTTTGCTCGATGGTATTCACAAAATGCATTATCATTCCACCATGTTGGTTTAAATTATCCTGGGTCATATGGTTTTGGTTCTTGAAGTATGATGACCCCATTCTGGAGGCATTTCCTAAGGACTTCTTCAATGGGTTCACCCAAAGGAGTGTATGTGCAACCCCTAGGGAATTGTCTCATTTGACGGTATTGTCCCTGATTATTTTGACCGTTTTGATTGTTTGAAGAAATATTGGGAGGAGGTGTCAATGTCGTTGTTGGTTTGTTTTGTTGTTGAACCCCTTTTAGGGCCAGTATAGGACCCACGATGTTTGCAGTTTTGGCGTCAACCACACCGTCATTTGTAACGTGCTTATTTTTAACCCAATATTTGTTTTTGTCGGTGGGTGGATTGACGTTTGTGTTTTTGGGACCGTACCTCAGTTCTCCCTTTGCTATAAGGGCTTTCTCAATCTGGACCCCTTTTTCGACTAAGTCTGTGAAATTTGTGCAACAATGTATTTGCAATGCATATTTTAGGGGCCCCAGAAGTGTTTGGACAAACATATCGATTTTTTCTCTCTCGGGGATGTCAATGTGACATCGACTAGCGAGACTTCTCCATTTTTGATAGAATGGGATAAATGTCTCACCAGAATCCTCTTGCATGAGATTGCACAAGCTAGTGATAGAGGTATCCATGTCGATGTTGTACACGTAATTTCTTATGAATTTTTGTTTAAGCTCATCCCATGTCCAGATATCCTTTTGGGTGGAAAACCATTCAAGGGCAGGACCCGCCAAACTTTTAGAAAAAAGTCTCATCAAATATGTTTGTTCATAGGAAATGTCCATACAATTGGTTGCAAATTCGCGAACATGTTCAATGGGGTTTGTCTTGCCTTGATATTTTGTGAAATTGGGTGACACATATCCTGGTGGAAATGGAGGCATGTATAAGCTTGTGTCGAATGGGTATACATTTAGATCATATGATATTTCTGATTTCTTGCCTGAAATGTACATGTTTTGGATAGTTTTCTCTACATCCATCAATCTTGTTTGGAGGGTGTCCACAGCAGGGTCATTTATGTTTCCGTACGTTGGATTGCTTGGTACACCATAGGTTCCTATTTGTTGCACATGAATATTGGTGTATTGTGGCGATATGGATTGTTGTGACATGTATGACGTGTGTCGATTGGCATGTTGTTGATATTGAAGGTTATGATTGGGTGCATGTTGATGAGTATGAACATTAGATGAGTAGGTTGGGATGTGTCCTCCAACCATGTGTCATTATTTGGGGGATGTTATGACCATGAATGTTATGATGTGTTAATGATGTCGTGGGTTATGTTACTTGGCTACCTTGTGTGAATTGTTGAGTTTTCCTAAGAGGAATGTTTGTGTTTGTACCTTGGGAGGCAATGACATTTGACTGTGTTGTCGTGTTAACGTTTTGTTGTTGTCCTTGGATAAATACACATCTTGTGGCTCCTCCCGAAAGATTTTGTGAAATACCACTGAGCGGGTATGTCGAAGTTGTGCTCATGGTAGGAGATGGAGCTGTCAAGGGGGGATTGTTGTGACTTGATGATGCCCCCGTGGCATTTACTGTTGTGGTATTTACTGTCATGGTATTTGTGGTGTTGGGGATGTTGGAGGTGTTTGGGACGTTGGGAGTGGCATGCACTGTCGTTGTAGTGTCAATGAAAGTATTACTCGTAGTGTTTGGAAGTTGTCCACTATGTGACACGTTATGTACGTTGTTGGTATTAGGGTCAGGAGGTGTCAAATTTAGCGTGTTAATGTCAAATCCTTGTGGTAACTTAGCTCCTTCACTCAAGAGCATAGCTAAGAATCTGTCTCTGTCATGACGGACACTGTTTCAACGAACTGACAGGCCTCTGGGTTTTGTGCTAGTGCCTCTAAGTTTTCCTCAAGTAGTTGACCATTTTCATCCTTTTGCAAGAATGGTTCGAATGGACTGTTTGATGAGGATTGCGTTTTCATTGGAGGTTGATTGTCTGAATTGGAAAATGGATCGTAAAAGGTCCAGTTTGGGTCATGTGTAGGATTGTCGACAGTGGAAGTGGGGTCTTGTCGAAAGTTTGCCATTTGTCATTATTTTTGGAGTCTAGTTTCCACCATAAAATGATATTGCTCGAAATGGAGATGACAACTAAATGCAAGTATGACACTATGCGAAGTCTAAGTTCAAAATGACGACTAGAATGACTAATGTTTTTGGATTTTCGTGAATAGGATATGCAATGTGTAGACTTATAATGCAATTTAAGACAAAGGTATCTAAGCACTTCTAAGCTCAAATTTTGTTTTTGATTTTGACTGCCAAAGGACTTTGTTTGAAAATGAGAAGGTGACAAGGTCTAAATGACTAGTGAGTTTTCCTAACTAGACTTTTGAGTTGGAAAATCTCATGAAAGAGGACAATGACTAAAAAGGGATTTGATAACTTAGTCCAAGAGAGCCTAGTGTCGAAAGCAATGATGTTGCCGATTGTGCTGAGATTTGTCTAATCCTAAGTATGAAAATATGAACCTAGGGATAACCTAATGCCAAATGTATGCAACTAAAAGAATGGAGGATGAACCTATGGTGATGAATGCAAACTAATGGATGAAACTTTGAGCAATTTCAGACTTGGTTTCTGATAGAATCTCCTTGGAAATAGTGTTTGACAAATGGTTGACAAGTTGAAGACCTCAGGTTTTGAATATGAAGTTTTAAATTTTGATAGGTAAATGCATCGTTTGAAGTTTCAATTGCGTCTCAGATTTGCAAATGTGGTTTAGAATTAGACAAATGCATCTCAGTTTAGCAAATGCGACTCAATGACAGTCAGTTGCGTCTCATTTTTGCAACTGTGGCACAGATTGAACGAATGCGACCTGGAATTAGACAAATGCGACTCGGTTTTGCAGATGCGACTCAATAATGCTCAGTTGTGTCGCGACGCATGCATATGCGGTATTTGAAAGGTCGAATGTGATTGATCATAGAGATTGCGAATCAGAATGTTAAATGCGGTTTGACAGATGCAAAAAGTTTGTCTTGTCATTTTTGATGGAAAATTTGATCTGTTTGATATTGAGCATTTTGTTTGGAGCTATAAATGTGATAAGTCCAGAAAGCACTTGACAAGCACAGTGTTTTAAAAGTAACCAAACACACATCAGATAAGCACAATCCTAGGTTAGGCCATGACAGTATTCGCTAGATTCCACACGGGTTTCCCCAACTGCATATCTATAGCATGTGAATTCAGAAGCTTGGCTGCACGGGCTCCCCCTTATAGTGCACTCTCTTCTTAGGCCAACCAAGCTTCCAACCCCCATGAAACTCCCATGGCGAGCTGATCACCTCTACTACAAACTGCGAAAGTGTGGATGCCTTCACATCGACCGGTGCTGCACTAGCAAATAGAAGGTTTTTGGCTTACTACACAAAGGTTTTTAGTTCGGGACCCTCGTTCGAGTGGCCATACATGGGGCAAGAGATTAATCACCATTAAGGTGGAACTCCAGCCTTAAGAGGTTAAGCTCAACAGGGTTTAAGGGAGTACAACTCCGTCTATATGACACATCTACATTTGCAATCTTAGGTTTTCCCTTAAGATTTACATTTATATACCAGTCGGGGGTAGCTTGGCCTTACCTCCATTGCTGGTTTGAGTCATGTTGGGGTGATGAAATCCCCAGGCAGGCCCAATTTCTAGAGTTGGTAACCATTTCTCTTACACCCAAGATCGCCTGAAAGCACGAGGGGAGAGGATACTCCGATATACCAAGTCAGGGTAGTAACAGATAAAAATGGGTCTGGTTTTCTGATCACAAGGTTTTCACCAAGTTAGAGCATACTCACCTACCATTTTGCAAACACGGTTAAGCAAAGTAGACATGAAAGTTCTTTTTATGTGCACCCAAAATTAAATGTTTGCTAATCTAAAAAAAGAACAAGCACAATGTTTGTTTTATTCCGTCTTTGACATTCGAATCTGCAAACAAAAAGATCAGTAGTTTCTTTATGAAATGATCTTCGACACACGAATAATAACCGCCACACGCTGCAAACGAAGATTAGTAACACAAAACTCTAAGCTAGCTAACATGCAGGAATGAAAAACCAGGAAATCAGGAGACCATAAAAAAAAAAATAGAAACCAGAAAACCCTAAAACCCAAAAACTAGAATGTCAGAAATAAAAGAAAATCTTTACCAGTCTAATGCATCACGACAGAGCAAATGCGTCACTTGGTTCGTCAAATGCAGCTCAGTATTTCACCTGCGGCTTTTTGGACTACGATTGCGGCTTGTCAGAGCGATTGCGGCTCTTATGTTGGCAGATGCGTCACGACGCATCAAATGCGTCATGATTTTTTTTTAAAAACGGTTGCGTCACTCTGTACCTGTACCTGCAAAAACAACTGAAAACACCAAAAATCGTACGAAAATAATGACAAATAACAGAGTCGTGTTCACGTTGGGTTCATCAAATGTATCAATGGAAAATTAGATTGTTAGCTTATTAGATAATAAAATTGAAAATTCAATGAAATAACAAAGCACAAAGGAAATAAAATGAAGATAAAAGAAACAATGTTACCAGAAATCTTCATCTTCCATGGTTCACCTTTGTTACACCTTCTAGTTTGCAGCAAATCGAATGAGGCCCTCAAATTTCAAATGAGCAACCTAAAGTAATGTCAAAGCCCTATGCAAATGTTGAAGGATTTGATAGAATAATGCCTATGTCTATGACAATATGCTAAATGAAATAATAATTACCAATGCTAAAATGACTATAATGCCTAAATTCGAAAATGAAGTTGTCAGTATCGAAATTATGAGCAAAATTGTCTTTTATAGAAAACACAATTTTGAGTGGACGGACGAGATTGAAACTTAAGAAAGACTTAGAATGAGAGGTCCGGATTAAATCTGAGAATCCCTAATTAGGGTTAGGGAAAATTCATTAATCGAACGGTCAAGATAATGTCTCAGATAATCGGATCGACGGTGGAGAATAAATGAGGAAATTAATTAAAGAAATAAATATTTTCGAAAAATCAAGAAGATAAGATTGCTTGATTTTGTGAGATTCGAAAAATCAAGAAGATAAGATTTGGACGAAGATCAGATTTGAAAAATCAAGAATCTGCCGATTACTTGATTTTTGGAAGAATAATATCTTTTTGAATTTAATTAATTCAAAATGATGATTTTGTGTGACAAGTAAATAATCTTTTTCAGATTATTTACTAAAAAGAGTGAAAGTTAATAAAATGAAATCATTTTAAATATTTTCATTTATTTAAAATGAGAGAAAAGTGAAATTAGTAATTAAATAATTAAAAATAATTATTTAATTTGGAAGATAAGACTGAATAATTAAATAAATTAATAAATTTATTTAATTGTGACAATTAGTGACATATCAAATAAATAAATGAAATTCATTTATTTAATAATCAGGAAGAATTAAATGCAGAAAGGATAATTAAACAAATTAAGACATTTATTTAATTAAGGGAAGACTTTAGACAATTAATGACGTATTTAATAAATAAATAAATTTATTTATTTAATAATCATGAAGAATCAAAGGACATGAATTAATTAAATAATTATGAATTATTTAATCAATAGTCGAATGTGGACCAAGGACATAATTAAATGTCATAATTATGCTAGGACGAAAGTGGTAAAAATGAAGCTTGCAGGCCTAGGTCATTTTTAGGTGTCTACATTTTGCCCCTCCTTGTCATAATGTCGCTTGTCGCATTGTGACAAAGAAAACAAGTCAAAGATATGCCCCAGTAAAGGTACGGAGTATCATTGCCCCCTCGAGAAATTTTTCAAATTTTGGGTTGGTGACAGAAAAATTTGTAAAGGGTCCTGATAAATGAATTTAATGACCAGAAAAATAATGGCGCAATCGATCTTGAATTCTGACATGTTTAAGGTGTCCAACAAGGTGGTCAAACTTGGTCAAATGACCTTCCAATATTAACCCACCTGAGAAAATGTCATTTTGACCTTATAAATAAGTTGACAAAGGGGTAAAAGTCAATTCATTTTCACTATTTACCTTGCGAAATTCGAGAGCTCAGAGCGAAAGTCAGAGTAGCGACGATGGTGATTCCAGTGTCAGAGCATCGCAGGGAGATCGTGTGGACGTTCAGATGGCCAGAGGGTTCAGAGCCAGCGGTATGTACCTTTAACTCACTTTGTCATTTTATCATTTTGCGTGTCAAATTTAAGTTTCTAGGGTAGATAACAATTGCGCCGCGACGCAACTGCGTTCGCGTAAGCCGCAATCATCTGCGCGTTCGATGCATTTGATGCGTCGCGATGCAAGTGCAAAGACAACTTAGGGTAGGATGGTGGTTTGCGTCGCATTTGACAATTTCTACGACGCATTTGACTTATCATGTCGCAATTGAATGTCTGAATGCCGCAATTGTCAAATTGCATCGCATTTGCTATTTTGATCGACGCAATTGTATTTATGCGATGCAACTGCTTTAAGGTGACGCATTCGTCAATTTTCATGACGCAAGAGTGAACATGCGACGCATCTGATATTTTGGACTGCATTTGATGTACGGTATGACACAATTGACTTTTTGAGACGCAATTGCCTGAATGTGACGCATTTGTAATTTACCTTGACCATAGTTGATTTTTATATTTGCGTAGCCTTAGATGCTTTTAATGATGCTGAAATTTGTTTAGAAAGTACTGACATATGGCTCATCTTTTTGCAGAGGCAGCTTGCCCCTATCTATACGAGAGAGAGCAGACCGACCACCTTTCGGTTTGCCGATCAGTTGGGCCTGTGAGAGTTGCGACGATTGATGCGTCTGGGACTATTCTATGCTGTGTATATGCCCGCCATTCGGGCGAATAGGGGATTATTGACTGCGCTGTGCAAGCGGTGGCATTCAGAGACTTGTTCGTTCCACTTGCCGACAGGTGAGGCCACAATCACCTTGGAGGATGTCTATCGGATATTGCGAGTACTGATCTGAGGGGAGTGGATTGTCTACGATCCTCGGCATGGCGAGCAGACCTTTCGAGCTTACTACCGTGATTAGTGTGCAGGACTAGGCATCCAGGGTTATGAGATCAGGTGGGAGTTCATGGCGGAGCACTATGGTTGTTTTGATGCATTCCTTGCGACTCTGATTGGAGGGATCTTGATTCCTGACCGCCAGGGACATGGATTTCCTATTGGTTGGGGTGACGTCTTGGTTGGCATAAGGCATGATAGGACTATTTATGCTTGGGGTCCCTATTTGCTAGGGACACTTTACCATTAGTTGCATGATGTTATCTATAGGAGAGGAGAGAGTATCTCCTGCAGGACTACACTAATGATGATCTAGGCTTGGGAGCACATTGCCATCTTTCGTCCTCCCATTGAGAGACAATAGTTGGCTGAGGGGATGCCCTATGCCTATTACTACGTGGGTGCACTGCAGCAGAGACAGATGGGTGAGACCGGTTGGTGGCGGCACAGGATTGACACCATGGTGACCTTTATTTGGAGGCCGTATAGAGATTGTGAGGCGTGGGACGATGAGGATGAGAACTTCAGTTTCTGTAGACAGTACAGGTACTTGATTGGCAGGATAGTGTAGACATCATTGATCATTGAGATGTACCTACCACAGCATGTCCTGAGGTAGTTCAGAGAGCAGCAGGGTGTACCTGCAGGGACAACCGAGTATGCCCGGTCTTCTAGAGAGTACGCCTGGGGACCAACCATCCCAGTGGCATTCACTGAGTAGCAGATTGATGGGCTAGCAGCCCAGGCCTAGGGATGGAGGGGAGGAGCAGCTGATCTGGGGACCATAGCGGATTATGATCTATGGTGGCAGGCACACAGACTAGTGCCATTGATAGATCCTGACGGGCCAACACCAGTGGATAGGCGGTTAATGATTCGTCGTGTATCGAGGGCCAGATGGGGAGGCAGAGGCGGGGACAAATGTAGAGGCCAGGGTAGGGATGGAGGCAGGGGTGGAGGCTGGGGTAGAGATGGAGGCAGGGATGGAGACAGAGGCAGAGACAAAGGCAGGGGAGGAGATGATGGCAGAGGTAGGGGGAGATGATGGCGGAGACGACCAGAGGCGGAGACTA
The DNA here is from genome assembly GCA_007258455.2 of Sequoia sempervirens. NCBI lineage: Eukaryota > Viridiplantae > Streptophyta > Pinopsida > Cupressales > Cupressaceae > Sequoia > Sequoia sempervirens. Next base: position 101,248,051 of record VDFB02000363.1, on the reverse strand, counting down.
GACGGTCAGAGATAGGGCCGAGGGTGCGATAACGTGTGGGAAGGGTAGCATTAGATGCTATACCTGAGTTTGGTGAGTAGGGGGAGGGTGAGGAGCAGCCTAGATAGGAGGGAGAGGGTGAGGAGCAACCTAGACAGGAGGGAGAGGGTGAGGAGAGATGGGAGGAGGAGGTGGATGTGGGGGGATAGGAGGAGGAGGCAGCGGTGGGGGGACAGGAGGAGGAGGTGGATGTGGGTGTGGGAGGATAGGAGGTGGAGGTGGATGTGGGAGGACAGGAGGTGGAGGTGGATGTGGCAGGACAGGAGGGGGAGGCGGACATGGTAGAGGATGTGGCCGATGATGATGATGAGGAGGATGATGCCATGGATGATGCCGAGAGACTCCTCAGATGGTAGATGGTGGAGGGAGAGGAGGAGATACCGTCCACTTCAGGGTTGGCTCAGGATGCCACAACAGATCAGAGGGTAGCCAACCTACATCAGAGACTGGACAAGAGTATGGCCTAGGTCAGATCTTTGCAGTCAGTGTTGGAGGTAGCCCGGGTAGAGCGAGATCAGGTGGTGATCCGCTATCAGGACGCAGCTCAATGGTGTATAGAGTTCGCAGCGTTATGCACAGGGCCCGTAGGGGACATGGCTCACGAGCTAGCCAGGGTTAGCACGAGGCTGGGACATTATCAGACATTATACGAGTAGGCAGTTCCACCGGAGCGATGGGATCCTACCTTGTCTCGATCACAAACGAGGACAGGTAGCAGACACAGATCAGGCAGTGGCAGTGGTAGTAGAAGCCATACCAGCATCGGAGGGTTTGCCTCAATAGGGCACACATCCACGCACAGGTCTCATCACTCACGTCGGCACACCCCGAGTCACAGCCATGGGTCGATTGGTTCAGCGCCGAGGTTAGTACAGGGATAGCCACCAGTGATAGATCCATCCACCTCGTAGAGTCCAGCAGTAGTGACCTCATAGATGTTTGTTACCATTGAGATGACACCTTCATTCTTGGTTCCACCGGTAGCACCGACCTCAAGAAAATTTGGGCTAGGGTTGCAGAGGTGATGATAAGATAAGGGAGATTTAAGGCTCTTCTTGGTCACCATTTCACTCTCCTGAATCATTTCAGGCATGGTTTTTTTATTTCCTTTCCCTTCTTCCTTTTATCTTCATTGGAATCCTCAGTGTATGCTCATCTGAAGAATAGGAGGGCCCTTGTCCTCCATGAAGGGCTTATTTTTCTTATTATGGAGCATGTCCAATCTCTATCCCCGACTCTGGCCATCAAAGGAAAGGAAGAGGTTTTAAGTGCTTTATTAGGATCGTTGAATTCAGACTCCTCATCGAAGGAGGAGGCAGACTAGGATGACGATGAGGAAGATGTTTTCCTTGCAGCTATGGATTCGTCTTCCAAGAAAAGGAAGGTGGTGGGTTCTAAGAGTAATAGGGCTGCTAAGAGGTTGGCCTTTTCTGGGAGTGATGATACAGAGGTTGGGTCAGATGGGTCCTCTCCTAAGGTTGCAAAAGTGGCTATTGATAAATGTGTTGTTGGTGGGGCTCTTGAGGTTGGGGCCCAGGTTAATGTTGGGTTGGTTGAGAAACTGAGAAGAATATCGAAGAGGTTGGCCTATCTGAAGAAAAAGGCTTATGTAGTTACGGCCAGGGACCCTAAGGAGGCAAACAAAGGTAAGGTTCCTATAGATAAAATGGTGACTGTGGAGGATTCTCCAGTTCATGACATGCCTAAGGTGTCTCTAGTGAAGGAGGTTGGGGATTTGAATTTGGAGGAGGAGGAAAAGAAAAATGTTAATCCACCCTTGAAGATTGATCCTCTTTTAGAGAATTTTTTGTACCTGGACGAGGATGATACTTCTATGTTTAGTTTGTTGGACATGGCAAGGGCTGTGGAAATGGACACCTTCAAATTGTCCAAATGGACTTTGCAATAATTCAATAAAATTAATATCAATATAAGAGGTTTAAAGGCGAATATACAAAATGTTTAGAAGCCCTCTGTGTCTGACATCCTCATTGATAGAATGGTGGAATTGGAATGTTCGTTTAATGTTTTCAAGGTATTGTGCAAGGATAGAATGTAGGCCCTTGAGGCCAAGGTTGTTGGTATTAATGGGGATATCAAAAAATTGTTGTAGGTAAGCCATACCTTGGTTAAGAATAGTGTAGAAGCTTTGGAAATTCTCTTTAAGAAAACTGGGCAGCTCAAAGAAGATTAGGTTTTCTTCTCGGAGATCATGGAGAAAGAGAAAATGGCTAAGGGTAAGGGTAAAAAAGTTGTGAAGGATAATGATAAGGTACCTGTTGGTAGAGGGTCGGCTGAATGGAAGAAAGCTTTTGATGCTGAGAAAAAGGAATTGCTGGATATGGTTGAAAAAATAAAAACCAACAGATTGAGGTGGCCAAAAATCTAAGTGGCCTTAACTATTTTCTTGTTTATTTCTGTTTTTGTTTGGTGTTTGTCTTCTGTTGGTTGTTTTGTTGTTGTTTTGCTGGTGGGTGTTGTTGGTTGTTGATTGTCTTCTTTTAGTTTGAAACCCGTGGTGGTTGGTTTTTTGGCTGTTGGGTTTCTGTTGGTAGACTTTTTAATATTTTTTGGTGCAACATTTTGTTTCTGATGTAAAGGGTTTCAGGTCCCTTCAAAACCTATTTTTCCCTATTAATCAAAATATTATGATCATCTTTGTAAATATATCTTAGTGGTAAAACTATAATTGGTGTTAGATTGAACCTTACAAAGATCTCTAGTGTCCCCTTTAAGCTTACTCAATCTATGGAATTAGAATATATGGTGTTCAACATGGATGATTGGAGAAAATATTTTTAAATATTGAAGGTACGCACTATATATCTTAATTTATTCAATACTCTTTTGATGTAGGTTATTATGAGAAGCTACAAATACTATAGGATCTCCATAGGATTTTATCACAAGTTTTTTACCACAACTTGTATAACCCAACCTTTCTCCTTAATAAATTCATTATTAATGGAATTTTGTTGTTTTATTTTATTTTATTTTAGGTATTTGTATTTGTAATACCTCTTGTATGAAGGAATCTATCTGCAACACTAAAAATTCACACAAGAACCTTAATGAATACTTGGAAGGCCCAAACTTTGAGTACAACCTCCCTCACAATAGTATACCTTGTAAGCATTATTTCCCCAAGAATTAGTTTATATCATCTTGTGGATCTATCTTGAAAATCCTATCATACGTGCCACTACACTCACAAGAATAGTAAGCATTTCTTGCCACAAATTTGACATGTTTGGATAGTTTGAATATAATTTTATAACACAAAATACCCTCTAGGTAACCTTCATTGGTAGATAACTTGATTATTTTTATGGTTTTCTACAAGTCTTATAACTACCTTAGCTTTATTTTCAAACCTATGACAATATGAATATGGCTAAACCTCCAATATTGTGACTATGTTATCTTCATATCACTATCAAGGGTCTATTAATGGTACATTACCTTTTCATTCCTTATAACCACATAAATAACTTCCTCTTGTTGTCTCCTTATCATAATAGGAACTCATCAATCACTTCCTCCTTTATTAAATATCAATGAGTATAGAGCTTGGACTTCTACTTAGAGAGTCAATGTAGAAGATATACCAAGATTCTCCAATTGTATTCAATATTATCTCTAAAAATCAATGTTTCAATCAAAACCTTATAGCCTAATCAAAACATGCAAGATCCTTGAATTGTCTCTACAAAGATTTAAAGATCCCATAATAAATGACATACATAGAAACACGTAGAATGCAACCATTTAGAATTTGTAGTCTATACACCTTGAGTATATGGATAAGATATGTGTGGATCCTTGAGATTTCTTCACCTTCATTCATATGCAACATGCCCTAGATAGGAGAAAATATGTGTAACCTTCATACCTTGAAATTAGCTGACCTGTTTCACTAGCAAGATAACATAACCCTAAAGTTCCCAAAATAATGACTCTTTCAAACAAATAAACTTCCTAAGTCATGGACATGGGCTTTTGAATATGTATTAATATTTTCTCTTTGAGTGCCTAAAACTTGGATATTATTTATAAAATAGAAAACATCAACTTTGTTCTTAAACATTTCCTAAAACCTTCATGTCATTGATATCTCTAGGGAATTAATAGAATGACAACTATACTTTCATATAATAAAAAATTATTATTATGAGTAAAATGACCAAACCATAATTGACAGTTATAAATAATAACTATTTTAGGATATTGTCTAGATAAGCATGTGAACAATACATAAATTAAATATATTGAATGAGATGCAAAAGACATACATGCAACCTAACTATATGATGTATGCATTTTCATGCTTTCTACATGCAATCACATAGACATTTTAATAAAGCTTGTGAATACTTTGAATTCATGAGTTGAGGTTATGAAATCATTCTAAGATGGAACATTATGTAAATTCTTTCAAAATCTAAGCAAAGAAGGTATACATTATCCTAGAAATAATTTATATGTCTAGTCTTTATCATCACACAAAATCTATATGATTAAATTTTCATTAAAAATTTCTATAGTTCTATATTTTATATGATGCATGAGCATCTAGGGTGTAAGAGTAATCTTTCATTCCCCCCCCCAAAAAATATTTATTTTTAATTTTTAGGTTTGGAATAAATTTTCAATAAGGGCTAAAAATAGGAGGATTACTATTTTTAGTGAGTTGGAAGGGCTACAAATAGTAGGTTTCTATTTTTAGTACTTTAGCATTTGTGCACATATGGACATGAAATCTTATAGAGAGTTCTAAAATAGTGAAATGAGGCTAATGGTGAATAAATCACTTTAATACCATGTGCAACTTGTGAGATACTAATGTTTTATCTTCAAAATCCCTTTAAAAATATTCAAAGTCAATTTTAAGGCACTTAGAGGTTCTAGATTAGCCCAAAAAATGCCTAAAAATCAAAAGACCAATTTATGGGTCTTTTTTAGCCCTACCACTCATCAAGATCTTTCAAATGATGTAGATGGTTTGTCAATATTATACTCGAGTCAAAATTTATGGCTCTTGGAAGTTGGACTAAAATTTTGGAATTTTATTAGGCTTGAAAAAAGGAGCAATTGAATCTATTAGGTGCCAAAAATAGAAGTGATGGTTAGTTGGAAAGAAAATAAAACAATAAAGTGGTGAGAAATGAAAGTGATTGATTTTGGATGAGAAGATAAATTAAATTCTTGATTTTTAGCACAAAATAGAGGTTGGGGTTTCAGTGACCATTATTGCCATTCATAGACTTACATGTTTGATTTTTTGCATGGCAATCCAAATTTTTGTAATAGTGGTCTTGTGACTATATAGTTGTATTGCATTTGATTGCATGTTTATTATTCTTGAATGTTATTGTTTATGTAATGTGTGTTCAAGGGAGAGTCTTCCTTCATGAAGTGGTATAAGAGTGGGAGTTCTTGACTGTGTAAAAAGGTCACCCAATGTGAGGTAGTTTGCACCAAGACTTGTGGTTGTGGGTTTGCAAAATAAGTGATAAGAATGCCTCCACAAAGAAATTGTGGTGGTGGAAGAAATATTGGAGTACCAGAAAAGGTTTTTAGAGCCCTACAAAGACAAGTTCAAGCACTTCAAGAAGAGCTACATAGAGGAATTGATCATAAAAGAGGATATGAAAGTGAAGATGAAGCTAAAGAAGAAGAATAGTATGAAGAAGAGCATGATGAACTAGAAGAACATGAACGAGTCAGATTATTTAAGGCCCTCTTCAAGATTGGAGAAAGGGAAAGGATTGATGTTTTTGCATACTTTGTAAATCTCAATCCAAAATAATTGATTGATTGGATCAATGACATGGAAGAGTATTTTGAGTATGAAGAGATATAAGATCCTAAGAGGGTCAAATTTGCAAAGATTAAATTGAAAGGTCATGCCAATTTTTTGTGGAAATAAGTACAACTAGAAAGAAATCAAAGAGGCAAAGATAAAATCACAAGATGGTACTAAATGGTGGATAATTAAAGAGATAATTTATTCCTATTTATTATGAGTTAGATCTACTGAAAAAGATGCAAGGTTTGAAGCAAGCTGGTAAGTCTATCAAGGAGTGCACATAATAGTTCTAAAAGCTCTTTATCAGAGTAGGCCATTTAGATGTCAATAAGGAAAAGACATTCCATTATATAAGTGGGTTGAAATCAAGTATTCAAGAAGAGTTGAGTTTTGTTAGAATGACCACACTAGAAGATGCTTATAAATTTTCCCTGAAGGTAGAAGAGGAGCTGAATAGAAGATTTGAAATCCAACAAAGAGGAAGAGGTTGTGGTGGAAGATCCTATAGAGGACAAAATGAAGATAAAAAGAAGAATGAAGAAGTTGGTCCCAGTCAAAACCAAAGAGGAGATAATTATTATCACACTCATGACCAGAACAATGGTGAATAAAGAGGAAGAGGAAAACCTAGATGAGGCCTTGGGAGAGGATACTTCAAAGGAACCTATTTTCAATGTGGAGAAGAAGGACATCGAGCCTACAAGTGTCCACAACATCAAATAATGATAAATAAGAGACCTAAAGGTAATGCATGAATTGTACATGTATATGAGGAAGTTGAATATGAGTATTTTGAAGATGCAAAAATGGGAGAGAATGTGGTCATAAGGAGAGAATTGTTGAATGAAGAAAAAAATACAATTCAAAAGAAGAGTTTATTTTGTACAAGGTGCAAATCTAGAGGTAAATATTGTGATATTATCATTGATAGTGGTAGCATAGATAATATAGTTTCAAAAGAGATGATTAAAAATTTGTAGTTGGAAAGGAAGAGGCACCCATATATCCATATTAGATTTCATGGTTGCAAAAAATTCATAGATATTTGGTCAATGAACAATTGTTTAGTGAAGTTTAATATCAATAATTACCATGATGAGGTACTGTGTGACATCATGCATATGGATGCATGTTATTTATTGTTGAGGAGGCCATGGAAGTTTGATCATCACATTATCCATGATGTTCATGCTAACACATATTCCCTGACCAAGGATGAAGTTCATCATAATTTGAAGCCCCTAAAAGAGGTAGGAGAAAAGGTATGTAGTAATCCAAGTGTTTGTTTGATAGATGGTAGAAATTTTTTAGATGGTATGAAGCACATGCATGTGTTCTTTGTGTTGATTCCTAGAGTCAACAAAGAAGAAGAAGATGTACCAATAGAAGTTTTAAATCTACTGGGAGAATTTCAAAACATTGTGTTAGATAATGTACCTGAAGGTTTTCCACCAATGAGGAAGATTAGTCACCAGATGGATTTGATACTAGGAGCCAGTTTTCCAAATAAGAAAACCTATTGTAGTGTAGAAAATTGTACCCATTTCTAAGAGAAAGTATAATTCACACTTATTTGGACCTATTTTGGTGACCTTTTCATTAATGCATTATAAAAATCCCATCAATAGGCCCCTAATACCCCTTTATCATGTATCCCAAGGCCTATTTTACTTAAATTTATTTAATTCTCGACACCACAACCTGCATTGAATAAATGATATGGATCAAATTAATGCCCCAACATTTAAGGAGTCCTGAAGTTTTAAGTCAAGATCCATTCGCCCATGGGAAAATGGGTCCTCATTATGTCCCTTGAACTCAAATTTTGATATTTTTTTGGTGGCATTTCAATCCCTCAAATTCAACTTTCACATGTTAGCTTTCGAGATCTGATAATTGGAAAATTAGATAGGAAGCCTATAAAACTAAGTCTCACATTCATTTTACACTAGAGAAGAAGCAAGATAGGGGTGTGTGCAGGATCATGATGGGCCAAAAAGTGGCGAGATGATGGGAATGTGTAGGGTATGTGGCTGATGACTTTTTTTTTTCCCAAAATTTATGAAACGAAAAGGGTTTTTAAAGGAGATTCTTAACTTTCCACCAATATAAATTATGCTTTACTTTGAATTTAATAAATTATTATTATTCATTTTCTATTTGAATTACGATTAAAGTCCTAATTGATAGGCTGATTGAAAAGTCTATAGCTTTCAAACAGTATCACATTTTTGAATCAAACATACATCACATTTTATGCTTCACATACTATATGATTTAAAAAATTGAATTTCATGAAGTTTTGACCAAGTTAAGGTGGTCAAACATATGAGTTTTTATATTTTTTAAAAGTTGTAATAAAAAAATCATAATTAATTATTTACTTGGAAAAAAATTACAAAAAAATATGCATCACATCGAGACATAAGTTCTCTACTTATATCTAAAATATTATAAAAAAATATTATCATTTTATTGTCATTAGGGTGGTTAGACAAACACCTACTTATTTTTTCCCTGAAATTTAAGTACTATTGCATTGAAATTTCAAATTTTCACCAAATAGATTTTTATTTTTTTAAAATAAACCTAGTAGTTTAGAAACTACATTCAATTTGCTACAAATTATATTCTTACATATTTTTGAAATAATATAGATAACTTATTCAAATTTTTACGTCAAGTTGTCTAACTCTGATTTCTCTGATTTTTTCGCCACTTAAGGGCATGTTTTTTCCATGATGATTCTACACATACCCATAGACAAGAGAAAGTCATATGAGATCAAGCATTCATATTCAAGAGCAAGGAGAATCATTCAAAATTGAAGTCTTGGAACAACATTTGAGTTGTTTTTGTAGGTCTTCAAGCTCCTTTTGATATCAAGATCAAGCATTTTCAAAGAAGTGATGGTAGATGCCTATAGAGGATCATGATGGATTCTAGGTTTTGGAAGATGCACAAGAAATTCAACCAAGCCTAATGACTAGTTTCCTAAGTGATTCCATCTTCTATTGTCATTATACTTTCAACCTAAGAAAGGTATAATCAAATTTATGACTTATTAAGGTGATCTGATATCTCCTAAAGTAGGTCTTCATCATTGTGCATGTTCATTTAGGGATCCCATTCTAGCACACTTGAGTAGGGTTTGTTTGCATTATTAGTATTAATATTAGACACACTTAAGGTTATGATTGAACATACATTTCATGTTTTAGGTCTATGTCCTTCATCAAGGTTTAATTACCAAACTTGGGGTTTGATTGAGGCAAACCCCTATCCATCAACAAACAATAGTTTTTTTTTGCATATTTTGCTTAGATCTAGATCCAAGAGTGGAGATGTCAAGTTACAAGGAAGAATCGTATGTCTCAGTCTTCAATCTCAAATTCAATTTTTTCTAGAAAAGTCTGCAAGGACCCATTCGCCCTAGGGCGAATGAGTCCCTGTTCAGCTTGTAAAAATAAAAACTTTTGAAAGGTGCACAACATTTATTACTCTCAATTTTTTAGAAACTCTGTCATTTCCTTTAGTTTTATCCTAAATATATTAGATCCACTTTGTAGATTTCATTTTGGAGTTGATTTTCTATTTTTAATCTTTCTCCCCAAAGTGTTGTTTGGCCTAAAACTTTGTCCTTGCAAAAAAGGGAAATTTGTAGATTCACACTTTGAATTGATTCACCTTGAGGTTGATTGTCATTTCATTGTGTGGATCTCATTGTTGAAAAAAAAAATGAGAGGGGGGATGAATCAATTGTCACATATTTAAACCTTAATTCATTCACTAGAACTAATCCTTAACACTGCTTAAATGATTAAACATTATATACTAGTGCAAAAATTGAAAACCATCAGAAAACACAATAACACCAAATTTATGTGGAAAACCCAATAAGGGAAAAACCATGGTGAGGATTAACTCACACTATAGAGAATATCAAAACTGATTACAAGAGGCTCACTACTTGAGAAACAATGCTCACTGCCAAAACAAGGACTCACTATCTAGATTAGGACTCATTGTCCAACAGGGCTAACAACCTAGAGGGCTCACTACCATAGAGATACAAAGAAGATAGAGGAGATACATTACAAAGAGAATAAAGTCTCAATGCAATGGAGAAATTGACCACAATTCTCAACCACTTGCAGACATGTATGAATGATAAAGTACACCTTTTGCTCACTACATCTGAAAACTAAATATTAGGCTTCGCATTGATCTTCCACCCTCACATCACATACACTCACTGATTTGCATCAATCTCACATCTATCTACTCTATTTCTTTGCACTTATCTCTCTTTCCTCTTTCTATGCTCTATTTCACCACTAACTCATCCCGTATTTATATCATCTTCAACTTTGAAACATATCCAAAGTTTTCCATCCAAATTCAAATTCAAATTAGGTTAGCACCAAAACATCCTAGGGTGGAATTAGAATGAGGGTGACCCAAACACATGCTCCATAAGACCCAAATAGATCCAACATGCTTCATCAACTCTGAAGGTAGTGTTCAACACAAGGTCAACCAAACGAGTGTAAAATACATAGAACAATCAAGCACAAACCTTCTAGATACCAAAATTATCTTCAATACAATCAAAACAATTGAACTCTAGAACCGCAAGTCATAAGACTTTAACAAAGAGAAGTCTAGACCAACAAAATTTCTCTTGGACCTCAACCAAAAACATAGAAACCACAGTTCACAACTAGTGAACATAACTCAGACTCTATAATGAAACAACAACCAAAAATATGGATATAGCAGGTTCCAATAACCATTATCAACATATATGAACCACACAAATATAGGAGAAAATCTGGAAGCAACCATTGAACACCTGCAATCTTTCTTCAATACAATTTTCTCAATATCCTTGACATATACAACCAATAACTTGCATCCATGACACTAATGACAACAACAATCAATTGATAACCAATTGACCAGTTGACATCAATGACAACACCTTCATTCTTTCCATTCTTGCAAAAATCTCCCCCTTTGTCATTGATGGCAACACATTATGTGAAAAACCATCAAAGACACCATACTAGCTCTGAATACACTTCTCAAAATTTTTCTTTCTGTTTCTCCCCCATAGTAGATTATCCTTTATATTCTTCCTCTTTTTGTTATTTTTCTTCCTCTCTTTTTCACATGTTTTCTCTCCTTTTTCACATGCTTTCTCTCCCCCTTTGACATCAATGGCAAAGGAAAAATATATTTTATGTTGATTTTCCCTTTGACATAAAAAAAGAATACTCTTAATGACAAAACCTAACACTACCTACTCCCCCCTAAGAGGTAGCCACCAAAACATCAGTCCAGAAGAAATATAGATCCATAGATCCACCAAACTGATGCATCTCCATATGCATCTAGTTCAAGAAAGGAGGGGAAATGACCCCTAACTTCTCTCAAAGATACTCAAAAGTATCTTTAGGAAGAGACTTCATAAATATATCAACAATGTGATCCTTCATTGGAACATATTCAAGTTTTACTTTATTCTCCATGACCTTATCTCTCAAGAAATGATACTTGATAGATATATGTTTCACCTCGAGTGCATCACAAGATTCTTTGAAATGTTAATTACACTTGTATTATCACAAAATATAGAAATAGGATTATCATACACCACTATGATATCTTTCAATGTCTGTTTCATCCATAGAACTTGTGTATAGTAAGATGTAACATCAATATACTCAGCTTCAACAATAGACAAGGAGACTAAATCTTCCTTTTTACTCGACCATGCCACCAATTTGAAACCAAGAAAGAATGCACCACCACTTGTACTCTTTCTGTCATCTACACATCTAGTCCAATTTGCATCTTTTTAGGCACTTAGAGTAAAGTCATTATCTCTAGGATACCATAATCCATAATCTAGAGTTCCATTGAAATATCTGAATATTCTTTTAACAACAACAATATGTGTTTCCTTAGGATCTTCTTGAAATCTAGCCATAAGATAAACATCATGTATAATATTCGGTCAAGTAGTAGTCAAATACAATAGTCCACCAATCATAGATCTATGCTTGCTCTAATCAACCTTAGGTGAATCATCATCTTTACCCAAATTGTAACCAGTCACCAATGGAGTACATACTAGTTTCGAACCATCCATACCAAACTTCTTCAACATCTCTTTCACATACTTAGACTATGAAATAAAAATTCCTTTCTTTGTTTGATTAATTTGTAGCCCAAGAAAGAAATTCATCTCTCCAAACATAGACATTTCAAAATATTTCTGCATCTCATGTACAAATATATTACACATATTTTCATTTCCTCCAAAAATAATGTCATCAACATATACAACTACAATCAAGATTTTTTCATTTTCAATCTTAAAATACAAATTACTATTTATCGTACCTTTGTTGTAACCTTGCTGAATCAAATACATGTCTAACCTCACATATTAGGCTCTAGGAGTTTGCTTCAATCCATTTAAAGCTTTCTTCAATCTGCACAACATATCTGATTGATCTGACAACTAAAATCCTCCTGGTTGTTCAATGTAGATGTCTTCTTCTAGCTCGCCATTCAAAAATGCTGACTTGACATCCATCTGATATACCTTGAAGTCTTTATGAGTAGCAAATGATAAGAACATTCTTATAGCTTCCATTCTTTGCTACCAATGAAATTTTTTCCTGAAAATCTATTCCTTCTACTTGTGAGTAACCTTTACACATAAGCCTTTCTTCATTTCTAACCACTTCTCCATTCTCATTCAACTTATTTCTGAATACCCACTTCGATCCAATAATTTTTTATCTACTGGTCTTGGGATCAATTCCCAAGTTTGATTCTTCTCAATCTGCATAATTTCTTCTTTCATGGCTTCCATTCAATGTTCATCTTTACATGCTTCACTTACAGTCTTTGGCTCAATCTCAGAAAATAAACACATATTTACTTTAGTAGTGGCTCTGCTTCTAGTCAATACTCCTTTAGTCTTATCTCCAATAATCTAACTTTTTGAATGATTATTCTACACATATCTAGGTGTCTTAGGTGACACCACCATAGCTTCTTCTTCTCTTGCTCACCCTTTTCCACAATTTCTTCTAAAGTTTCTTCATATTTTCTAATATAGCATTTGCTTCCAAATACCTTTAAATACTTAACAGTAGGAATTCTTCCATACCATAGCTCCTAGGAAGTCTTTGTAATGTTTTCTTTTGCTTGAACTTGATCGAATACATAAATAATACTTCTTCTCTAGTAAAATTCTGGTAAACAAGCCTTAGTAATCATTGATCTAGTAGCCTCTTGAACTGTTCTATTTTTCCTTTCAACAACTCCATTCTACTAAGGAGTTCTCAAAGAATATAATTGTCTCTTTATTCCATGCACTTCACAAAACATATTCAAGTCATGGGAGGTGAATTCTCCACCTCTGTCAAACATTAAGATTTGAATTTCAATCCATCTAATGCATCTTTTCTAATGCATCTATAATAATCATCAATCAAAAGCATAAAGTACCTTTCACCTTGTAGACTTATCAGTAGACCATCATAGTACCATAGTAGATCCTTTGATATAATGACTAAAATGACCTGCAGGCTTTGTAATCCTTGGTTATCTTGGCATAAATTGCACTTGTTATCATGTGACATTCTTTGATAATCCTTTCCAAGTCATAAAGTGACAAGATAGATAAGATATTTCCTGTCAATGTTCATCCTTTAGCACATTCTTGATCCTTCATATCCTTCAATCTTTCCAACAGGTAGCATTTCTTTCCATCATTACTAAACATATCTTACTAATATCATTTAGCCTCCATCATATTTTTCAAGCAAACTTACTTTTATCACTAGTCTTGTGAAACAACCATTGTCAACTACCCAGTAGTTATTTTCAGCATACCTTTATTTCCTTCAGCAGAAGTAGGTTCATCCTTTATAGCCAAGAAAAAGCATTCATTGTCATTAGGATCTTCAAAATAAGAATCTTCATCAGATATACTAGCATTCTCATTCGATAATATGTTTTGTTGATCTTCTTTGCTTTCTTTTCTCTCTCATAACTTTGTTTATTCCTCTTAGCTCTTTCTGGACACTTTGCATCATAATGACCTATTTCTCCACAACTAAAGCATTTAAAGGGTAACTTACCTTCATACTTATCAGATCCTTTCCTCATCCTTCTCACAAAGTTAGCTTCTATTTCATCAAAAATTTCTTCATTTGAATCTTCAAATCTTATAGCCTTAAAATTAGTTTCTGATTTGCATCCATTCCTCAGATTCAACTTCCTCATCTCATAAGATGTCAGAAATACCAACAACAGATCTTTAGTGCAGGTATTATAATCTATACTCTATTCAATAGCACACACCTTCTCATTGTAAGTATTGGGGAGAGTTCTAAGAATCTTCTTTACAATCCTAGTTTCATCTACAATAGAACCAAGTCCTCACATTCTAGCTACTATCTCATCCAATCTCTATACATAAGCTTTAACATTCTCATCTTCAGACATGTGTAGAATCTCAAACTGTGTCTCCAAATTCTGCAATTTTTCCTCTTTAACTCTTTCATCACCTTCATGTGCCCTTTCCAAAACATCCCAGACTTCCTTAGCAATCTTCAGATTCTGAACCTTAATCAACTTGGAATGTACCAAACTGTTCTTCTAAATGTACTTCACCTTATTGTTCGCTTAATGTGCTTTGATATCATCAGTTGTACTCAGACCATTAGTAGGAGTGTAAGGATTCTTGTAAGCTTACTCCACATCATATCTAAAAAACTCCAGATATTCTTCCATCAATATTTTCCAGATAGCGTAATTAGTTCCATCAAACCTCAGATAATCATAAGTCATTTTTCCAACCATCCTGGACATTTCTCAAGCGATTAATCTCTTCACCAAGGATCCAATCTCTGATACAAATTGATGAACAAGACAAATGAGAGGGGGAATGAATCAATTGTCACAGATTTAAACCTTAATTCATTCACCAGAAATAATCCTTACCACTACTTAAATGATTAAACATTAAATACTAGTGCAGAAACTAAAAACCATCACAAAACACAATAACACCAGATTTACATGGAAAAACTAATAAGGGAAAAACCATAGTGAGGATTAACTCACACTATAGAGAATATCAAAATAGATTACAAGAGGCTCAATGCTTCAGAAACAAGGCTCACTACCATTTGAAACAAGGACTCACTGTCCAATAGGGCTAACAACCTAGAGGGCTCACTACCACATAGATACAAAGAAGATAGAAGAGATACATTGTAAAGAGAAGACAATCTCAATGTAATGAATAAATCCACCATAATTTTCTCAACCACTTATAGACATGCATGAATGATAGAGTACACCTTTTGCTCACTACATCCAGAAACTCAGCATGAGGCATCACACTAATCTTCCACACTCGCATCACACACACTCACTGATTCACATCAATCTCAAATCTATCTGTTCTATTTCTTTGCACTTATCTCTCTTTCCTCTTTCTATGCTCTATTTCACCACTAACCCATCCTATATTTATACCATCTTCAAATTTGAAACATATCCAAAGTTGACCATCCAAATTCAAATTCAAATTAGGTCTGCGCCAAAACATCCTAGGGTGGAATTAGAATGAGGGTGAACCAAACACACACTTCATAAGGATCCAAATTGATCCAACACTGTTCATCAACTCTGAAGGTAGTGTTCAACAAAAGGTTGGAAAAACTAGTGTAAAACACAGAATGATTAAGCACAAACCTTCTAGATACCAAAATTATCTTCAATACAATCAAAACAACTCAACTCTAGAACTGCAAGTCATAAGACTTTAGCAAAGAGAAATTTGGACCAACAACATTTCTCCTGAACCTCAACTAGAAATAGCGAAAACCACAGTTCACAACTGATGAACATAACTCACACTGTACAATGAAACAACAGCTAAAAATCTGGATATAACAACTTCCAACAACCATGATCAACATATCTGAACCACAAAAACATATGAGCAAGGAAAACCTAAAGCAACCATTGAACACCTGCAATCTTTCTTCAATACAATTTTCTCAATATCCTCGACATATACAACCAATAACCTGCATCCATGACACTAATGACAAAAACAATCGGTTGATAACCAATTGACAGTTGAAATCAATGACAACACCTTAATTCTTTCCATTCTTGCAACACTCATTTCCTAATGAATTGAGGAAAGATAGGACCCCTTTTCCCTCTTTAGATCCACCTTTCCATTTTGGGAAACACTAGGAACCCTCCTTTTTTTTTATTATTTCATTTTGGTGAACCCGACCTTATACAAATTATTTTTGAAAATTGGAGTCCTTCCAACCCTAGATCTAAGTTTTGCAATAGATTGCATTAGGTTTGCATTAGTTGCATTACATTTAGGGTTCTTTAAATGTTGCATTAGTGAACATTGCATTTATATTTAAAGTTGCATGTTTTCATTACTTAAAATCATTAAAAATAAAAAAATTGCATTAGATCTAAGTTTACTTTTTATAGTACTTGAATTAGGATCATCATTCAATCATTTAAGTTCAAATTTAGATTCATATTGCATCTTAAAAATTGCCACATAATCCATCATTTGACCATGATCTAACTTGTATTTAGAGATAAAAATTTGGAAAAATCTATTACAAAACTTTCTGTTATAGATCAAAAATAGAGAACATATAGGATAAGCTTAGCATATGAACAATCAAATTTAAAAAAACCTAATCTAGGAACCATTTTCCCTAGGGTGAATGAGTCCCTGTACAAAAAAATTTCAACAAATTTTGAGTGCTTTTTTATTTTTGTTTTGCATTTCTATTTCTATTTCTAGATTTGAAAGTTAATTTTTTGAGATAGTTTATTTCAACATCCAATACATTGCTTACTTAGTTAAATTGTGTAACATTTTGGAGATCAGTATCTTACACATTTTAGTCAAAGTTAGTGTTAGATTTTCTGCAATTTTCTTTCATTTTCAACATGATTGCATTGTTAGCTAGATTAGTTCACATTTTGCAAACATTAGAAAACAAAAAACATAAAACAAAAACATAAAAAGAAACAAGAAAAACTTGATTAAACTCTTGGAGAAAGCATAGTTATTTGATAATTTCAAACCTCTTTTTCCAAGTTAGCCTATCCCTCAAACCCTCTAGTAGTGATGACTTTGATATGTTAGATGAAGCCCTTGAGGACTTCATCTGACAAGGCTCATCCACTAAGGATTGTCATGATAAACCAAAACATAGAGACGTCAACACAATCACACCTCAACTCATCCTTTATCCAACCTCAAAACAACCTCAAGTTCAAAACAAACGCATGCTTATCTTAGAATCACCTAAAAAGAAACCATGGAAACTAGGAGATATCTTGAGGAACATTTACTCATCCACTAAGGATTGTCATGATAAACCAAAACATAGAGACGTGTTCAAAACAAACGCATGCTTATCTTAGAATCACCTAAAAAGAAACCATGGAAACTAGGAGATATCTTAAACTTTACAATGTAACTTGATAATGACAATGTTTCACAACAATCGAGTTACAATGCCATTGCTCAAACATATAACACGAGGATCAATAGGCAACAACAAACCCCTCTCATTTCATTACCATTACCTCAACCTATCTTCCCTAGTGCTCCTCGATTTCCTTCGCATAGTGGAAAGGAGTATGACCTTGTTGAACAACTTAAGAATACTCTTGCTAATATATCATTATGGGATCTTATTCAAGTCTCATTGAATTACCATAGTATGCTTCAAACAGCCTTGTAACAAGTTGTGATTCCTCCTAATACAAACCTAAATGATGTGGTAGCCCTAGTTCAAGGAATGAATGTGGTTAATCTAGATATTGTTTTTCACCAAAGTGAGTTACCATCCTTGGAAGTTTAAAAAAAAATGAGGCTTTCATGATCATATCCATTATTAATAGGACAACAATAAAGAGAACTCTTGTTGACAATGGCTCGACCCTTAATGTGTGTAGTGTGAATCTTTTGGATAATCTTGGAATTGACAATAGTAGGATTAAACCTGACTTCTTGTCCATTCATGGATTTGATAACATAGGAAAACAACCGCTTAGTGTTATTACATTACTTGTTATAGTTGGAAAAGCTACATTGTAAACTACCATCCATGTTATGCCTCATGATCTTTCATATAATATTCTTTTAGGAAGAACATGGATTCATGAAATATAGGTGGTGCCTTCGACTATTCGTTGTTTAATGAAGTATTTTTACAATAATAAATTTTACACACTCAAGGCCGACCCTAAACCTGAAATTTGTTTGCACACTGGAAAAGATAAAAAAATTCCTGTAAAAACATTGATACCAAATTCAAAAGTTGAAATCATGCAAGAACAAGAAAAAGAGAAGAATATTGAAGAAGTCACCAAGTTATTAGAAGATGATTGGGGTTCCTTAGATTTCACACCAACATTCATGGGAGAATATAAGATGACAACAAAACAAACAAAAAAGGAAAAAGAATCAATGGTAATGTAAACACAAAACTTGAAAGAACAATCACAAACATCTACCTCATCCACTTTAGAAGAATAAGATACAAGTTATACAAAAACCTTTGATGAAGTGTACTATCAACAACCACATAATCTAAAAGAGATGGAAACAATTTATGGTAGAGGTTACGAGCTCTTGAAACAATTAGGTTATAGTGGAAAAGGATATGGAAGAAAAGAACAAGGCTTCTATGTTCCTATAAAGCCTAACACACAAGAAACAAAAAATGGTCTTGGATATTTCCCTTCTAAGATAACAAAAGCAATGAAAATACCTTCACTCAGCATTAACACCATCATGTGTAGTTCTCCTAAGACAACTCTCACTTTAAAGCATCCCAAGTTGATTGATACAACATGTGAAGAATCATTGGAATACTTTGAAGATGATGAAGTTTTAAAGGAAATTTTAGGATTTTATGACAAGTCATTTACTCCCCCTAAGAAACAAAGAGTCACTTGTCTATGGTTAGTGCTAAAAAAGTGAATGAACAAAAGGAACTCAATGATGTTGACAATGATAAAGAAGAACATAATTATAAAATTCTGAGACAAAATGCACTTTCTATGGGAGATACAATCAACATACCAATGGATACATCTAATGAAGAAAGAGTGATTCAAATAGGAAAGTGTCTTGATGAGGATGAACAAGAAGATCATGCAACATTACTACATGAATTTCATGAACTCTTTTCTTGGACTTATTTAGATATATTGGGTATTGATGCTAAGATAGTAACACACAACATAGTTCTTGAACAAGATGCTAAACCAGTAAGAAAGAAGATACGTAAGATGAATCCTAACATAGCTTTATTGGTAAAGGCTAAGATTGAAAAAATCCTTGAAGTTAGCTTTATACGACCTATTGACTATTCTCCATGGATCTTAAACATTGTTGCAGTCACAAAACCTGATAATCATATTAGGACGTGTACAAATTTTTGTGACCTTAATAAAGCATCTCTAAAAGATGACTTTCCCCTTCCTAATATCAACATGATAGTAGATTTGATTATAGGACATGATTTTTTGTCATTCATGAATGGATTCTCTAGATATAATCAAATCTTTATAAACCGTCAAGATTAGTAAAAAACAACATTTACCATAGCTTGGGGGAAATTTTGTTGGGAGGTTATGCCTTTTAGATTAAAGAACACAGGTACAACATATCAAAGAGCTATGACATTGATATTTCATGATTACATACACAATATTTTGGAAGATTATGTTGATGATATTCTAGCCAAATCTTTAACTAGACAATGTTAACATCCTTCGGAAAATATTTGAACAAATGCAAAAATATAACATGAGATTGAATTTGAAGAAGTGTTTCTTTGGTGTAGATAGTGGAAAACTTTTAGGTTTTATAGTATCTCATAGAGGCATTGATGTGGATACGAAGAAAATCGATGCTATCATTAACATGCCACCTCCTAAAAACATTTCTTAGTAGCGTACCCTACAAGGGAGAATTCAAGCTATCTGTCATTTTGTAGCATCCTTAGCAGACCAAACATTACCCTTTACACAAGTTCTTAAGAAGGAGGTTGAGTTTAAGTGGAATGAGGATTTTAGACAGGCCTTTGAGATTTTGAAAGATTATCTCGCTACTCCACCTATTTTATAACCCACTATGCAACTATTCATCCTTTATACAGAAGTGTTAGCCCATGCTCTGGTAGCATTTTTGGCTCAACAAGACAATAGTGGTAGAGAACATCCTATTTATTACATTAGCCAAACTTAGATTGATTATGAGACGCAATATACAAAGATAGAAAAAAAAAATTGGCCCTTGTATTTGCTACTAGTAAATTGAGACATTACTTATTAAACACGAAAATGCATGTGATGACAAATTTTGATCCTTTAAAACATCCTTTTGCTAAAACTAATTTATCAGGATGTTTAGCTAAATGGGTTATGTTGTTAATTGATTTTTATCTTAAATTTGTCTCTCAAAAGGAAATCAAAGGACAAGCCTTAACCGACCATTTAGCCAGTGCCCCTTCTCCCTTAATGTACCTAATATGGACTCATTCCCTGATGAAAGTGTGTTGACTATCAAAAAATAAAAAGAAACATGGGAATTATACTTTGATGGCTCTAAGTTTCAAACTAGCTTCAGAGCTGGGGTTATATTAATTCCTCCTTCAAGAAAACCTATTCCCTTATCCTTCTGTCTAAACTTCCTATGCACAAATAACACTATAGAGTATGAAGCTTGAATTGCTCGTATACGTGCGATATTAGCCTTAGGTATTCAACACATTTCCATATTTAGTGATTTTCTATTAGTCATTAAACAAATAAATGGTTCATATCAAGTAAATAATCAACATGCAAATTTGATGACATTATTAGATAAATTTGAATCATTCACCATTGATTACATACCACAAAAGGATAATCGACATGCAAATGCAATGACGATTGTCACCTCCCTTGTATCTCTTGAGGACCTTTTTGTTGATTTCACATTCACAATATAAACAATCTTAAAACCATCGATTGATGATAAAGATAAAGAAGTGTTAGTAACTGATGTCAAAAAATCTAGTGAGTGGTACACAATGATATTTAATTACTTAAAAGATGGTACCTTTCCTAAGCCTACAACTAAGAACACTCGAGCTCATCTTCAAAAACTTGCATCGAAGTACATAATCCTAATAGACATTTTATATAGATGATTGTTAAATGGTATTTTGCTTAAATGCCTTAAATAATCTGAAATCCCTATAACACTTGAAGAAGCTCATGCAGGTGCTTTTGGAGGAAATTTTGGAGGTATATCGTTAGTGCAAAATTTAATCTGCATAGGATATTATTGGAAACGTATGGAACAAGATTATTTTACCCATGTTAAGAAATGTCATAAATGTCAAGAAAACAAAAATTTGATTCATGCTCCTAATTCTGAGCTTCGTGCCCCAATTCCTATTTGGCCATTCTTAGTTTGGGGATTGGATATTATTGGAAAAATATCAGCACCCTCTTCTACTAGACATACCTTTCTAATTACCATGACATATTTCTTCACAAAGTGGGTAGAAGCTATCCCTCTTCATTCCACAACACCTGATGCAATATGTCATTTAATATTGGAACACATTATTTCTCACATTGGTCTTCCTTCTGCATTAGTTTCATAAAATGGAACTCCATTGAAGAACAATGATGTGAAGAAATTCTTGGAAACATTTTATATTCAACATCATTTTCAACAGCGTATTACCCACAATCAAATGGTCAAGTAGAATCAACTAACAAGACTCTTGAAAAAATCTTAAGAAAAATAGTAAGCATAATAAATATTGGCACACCCAGTTAACTTATGCATTATGGGCTTATCGTACAAGTATTAGAACATCTACATGAAACACTCCCTACAACCTTGTCTACGGTGGTGCCAATGCAATAATTCCCTTGGAATTATAAATTCCTTCATTGCGAATCACTCTTAAAGGGCTTATTGATGGCAGTACCTATCAAGAATAGTGATTGCATCAGCTTGAAATGCTTGTTGAACAACATATCAATGCTCTTGAGAATATCCAAGATTACTCCAAACGAATGCAACGTAGTTATAACAATAATTTCATCCCTCACACATTTAACAAAGGTGACTTGGTGTTTTAGGAGAATCAACATGTGGATGCCAAATCTGCAAATGGTTAACAATCTTAACATAATATCATCATGTTAGTCCTTTGAAAAACATTAGATTAAACATCCCTATGAAATACTTGACTATGATAAAATATGCAAACTAAATAAAACAAAGATAATGAAATGCAAGCATATAAAATCATAATCAAAACTTTATTTCATAGTGGATTGGTGCTATTGTTGAAAATAGCCCTTTCCCAATCCTTGATAGATAAGCTAGATGATTAAATGCCTTGATGATGATGGAGTGATGGTGGGAAAAATTAGTTCTCTTGAAGAGAGTGACTTTACATGAATGATTGTGGATTTGTGGAGTTGTGGAGTTGTGGAGGATTTTCTTGAAGAATGATGCCTCTATTTATAGATTCTCAAATGCTAAGAGTACCAAACATGGAGGATGTGGGACTAAAGATTTGGCCAATAGGAAGAGGCCACTTGTCAAGTTGTGATAGGCTTGAGGATGTGCAAGATTTGGGAAATGTGCCCAAGAGGGGGAAATTCAAATTTGAATTTGAGAGTTAATGCTTAGTTTGACCTTTGCAAGGGACATGTAAGAGCCATGTAAGAGCTCATAAATGACTTGTTGGATGTACATGTCCACTTGTTTTTGAATTCAAACTTGAGGGAATATTCCCCAAAGATGCCATGTTGAGTGAAAATGTTGATTTTATAAATGAATAAATTGATTTATTTGTGCAAGTGGGATTATCTAGAGGATGTGACATGCATTAGATTAGATTTAATCGGGATTAATTAGCTAGGATGATGATTAGATGATTTTGACTTTTATGACTTAAATATTTGATTTATTTAATTCAGAAAAGGATGGAATATGCATTTGGATTTAATTAAATGTATGTTTGATTTATTTGATTAGAGGGATGATGTGAGACAAGTTGATTTATTTAATAATCCTGATTTACTTGGTGAATGGATTTGATGAGTTTGATTAAATTAATGAGTGGATGAATGTGAACCTGGTTTACTTGATGAATGAACCTGATTGAATGCATAATGCTAATTTTGCATGTCTACATTTTTCCCCTCTTTGAAGCAATGTACTTGTTGCGTTGGTTCAAGGAATAAACTTGCTGTGATCAAAATTCAAAAAAATTCTAATTTTTTTTGGATGCCCTAGCGGAAAGAAGTACACTGGTACATTGCCCCCTCGAGAGATAGAGCGAAAAGATTCAATTTGAGGGTTGATCTCACGATAAAGAGGTTCAAGATGGATGGTTATGGATGATGATGCAAATGAGATGGTTTTAAGATGCATGATAACAAATCTATATTATCCTAAACAACTTAAATGATGCGATGATGGATGAGATGGTTGAGGTGATATGCTATGATTATGCAAATGTATGATTTATGCAGATGCTTAGACTAACAGATCTATATTATGATGATGATGCAAATGCAATGCATGTGAAATGATCGATGTTTCCTACTATGTATGATATGAATGATATGTGGTATGCTGACAGTTTGTGGATGCAAGATGTATGCATGATGGATGTATTGGTGATGATGATGTTAGTGCGGAAATGAGATGATGACAAGAGGATCCCACAAGTTTATGATCTGACGAGACTTTATTAGAGATGATGATGATGATGATGAATGATGATGATAAATGATGATGATTTGCTTATCAAGGATTGGGATTTTAAAAGGGCTACTTACCTTATGTTTGATTAAACATGTAGATACGATGCATCAAGGTATAAAGAACCAAGATGGCATTGTACCTAGTGCGATGGAATTTGACTTGACAAACAGATAGGAGTATTCTTGTTCACACTTGACATACAGAAACCTTGCTAGGACGTACCTAACAAAGAAAGTATTTGCCAAGTTATTTTACAAGAATGTCCCACAAGCACAACAGACAAAATGATAATGATCGTTGCTCCATTCCTATCTCTCTAAATCCTTTGTTTGGATATCATCGAGAGGTCCTTGGGATGAGCGCAATAAGATAAATCAAAAGATCAAGTATGCAAACAAGTCAAATGTTCTTCATATCTCTAGCCAAAGGGATTTGTTTTGATAGGATAAGAATCCAAAGTGATATCCAAAATGATGCCCATTGTTAGAATGATATATCCTAGGACATGCATTGTATAGGATGATGATGGTTTGATAAGTTGATTGATAGGCTATTGATATAAGGTTGATTGACATGTTTGTGAATGATCAAGAGTTTGATTTTGCATTTAAAGGTTTGTTGTTTGCTTTTGATTTTAATTGAAGATTGATTTTTTGATTGTTGTGATTGTTTTGTTTGTTTTGCCAAAGGATGAAGGTGATGATCAGTTTATTATGGATGATTGATTATTGAGATGGGACGGAGATTTTCAAATATTTGGATGTTTTGATGTTTTTGGAATGTTTGAGGCTGTTTTTGGTGTTTTGAGATTTTTACAAATGTTTTGATTTTTGATTTTTCAAATGTTTTTGGATTTTGATGTTTTCAAATGTTTTGTGATTTTGATGTTTTGAATGTTTTTGGATTTTGATGTTTTTAATGTTTTGGATTTTGATGTCTCGGGGGCTGATTAAAGATTAGCCTTGCCTATGTTTAAGCTCAGAGACGATGTAGTTTGGATTCCAATGTTTTTGATATTTTTTTATTTTTTTGAGTGTTTTTGGATTTTGATATGTTTTGGATGTTTTTGGATTTTCGCATGATTTTGATGATTTGGATATGGACATGTGTGATGATATCAGTGCTCTGTTTGGGATTTTGTTGAAGATCAAGCTAAGGTTGATTGATCAGATCAATGGATTGATGATGATGTTAACATTGTTGAGGATACACAACAATGCAAGGATTTGATTGATCAGGATTGATGGTGATAACATTGCTGAGGATGCACAACAATGCAAGGATAGGTTTAAGCAACACAAGGATTCAGGAAAGATATCCCTAATATGATGATGGATTGATGATGGTAACATTGTTGAGGATACACAACAATGCATGGATAGTGTTAAGCAACACAATGATCGGGAAGGATATCCCAAGATTATGGATTGATTGGATTCAATTGATTAGGATTGTTGAAGCTTGGTTTGGAACATAAGTTGTTCGAATGATTTGACGTGATGTTTGAAGTGTAAATTAGATGTGACTGATAGTGATTGTTTGGATCGATGTTCGATGAAAGATGAAGACTGATAAGGAATTTCTTCTCATCAAAATATGCCATGGGCTAGTGATTTGGATTTTGGATCACAAATGCTTTGACCAATTTGGTTTCACGTTTTCCAATGTTTGGATCACCACATAAGTTGGAGGATATAGATCAAGATTTATTCCTGAAGCAAGATGCAAATATCTGCCCCCAATGTCTAGCAATGTACAAAATGTGATGGGTAGATGCTCGGATAGGTGTGTACGCAAAGGATGCCAAGGATTATCTTGCAATAAGATAAGGTGTTCAGATAAAGAACGCTCATTTGGATAATGTTTCATGGCTCTAATAACACTAGGTAGCATAGGATCAATGAAAGTGACCCATGTCAAGATGTTTTACCGTAAGCAAGCGTAAAGTGTGCCCCAAACTTTTATCAAGATCAGGATAAATTGGATGATGGATGCAGATGGATTGGATAACTGGTTCATTGATAGATGGATTTATTATGGATAAGATGGATGGATTTTTGGCTTTATTACGGATGGGATAAGATGCTTTCACCTGAAGTGGTGCACGTAGATGCTCGATTCTACACATGATGCTTGTTTTCTAGGTTTTCATCATGGTCTTGCCCAAAGCGCCGCCCATGTGGTTTTCACTAGAGGATGATTTTTTTTATCTTTACTGTTTTCAATCCTTTTTCTGATTTTTTTGGATTTTCATTGTTTTGATTTTTTTGATTTTTCTGAAAGATTTTAAGCTCATGCTAAATCACAAGTTGTTGTTGATGTAGATGCCCCTGTCATAATGTGCCATCGATATCCTACTTGAAGAAGTTTCTTTGCTAAGATACGTGCACTTGAATATAACTTTTGAGATCCCTGATCTTCTTCGTCGATATCAGAGTTAACTCTGTCTCTATGCGTACATCGTGATAGAGTGCCTTCAAAAT
This sequence comes from Sequoia sempervirens, assembly GCA_007258455.2. Lineage (NCBI taxonomy): Eukaryota > Viridiplantae > Streptophyta > Pinopsida > Cupressales > Cupressaceae > Sequoia > Sequoia sempervirens. The sequence goes on along the minus strand of VDFB02000363.1, from coordinate 101,221,830 downwards.
CCTTATGATGAAGAGTTGTTGCCAATACATGGTCAATGTGAGAATTGGATATTATGCGTGGAGGCATGGATGGAATGTGTTTAGGGATAAAAGATGGATTGGTTGACAGTTTGGAACCTTTGACTCTCCAAACTTGGGAAGATGAGCAATGATGGGTGGATACAAAAGTGTGTGTGGAATTAGGACCAATTGCTTGATACACTTTGTACATCACTTCAAAATCCTTCTTTTGCTTTTGCGAACATCTTTGATGGATACTTTTCCCTTTTTTCTTTTTCCCCATAGTTTCTTCGACTAATGGAGTTTGATAGGAATGATCTTTCTTTGTATTTTTTAGTATCCATATGTATTTGGTTTGTCCATTATGCTTCTTAGCTTCTGTTGCTTTGATAACGTTCTTTGTAATTTGATTCAAATATTTCCTTTGATGTTGGTCCCAATTCATGGATGGGGTGATGGGTGGATGAAGATTCATGGCGTGACTAGTTGTAGTATTGGCAATGGTTTCATCACAAGGACTCTTTGTGCTCTCTATGTTGATGTTTTCTTGAGACGAAGTTGCCCCTAGTATTGTGGAAGTAGCACCTTCATGCTTTGATTCTGCCTGTTTCGAGAGCTCTTGTTTAGTAAATATGCTCTGACAAATGACCACCATAGATAACATTGTTTCAATTTGCTACTCTGCTAACTCTAGATTATACTGTTCTGTCTGACTTGTTTCCTTGAGTGGATAATGTTGGATATCTTTATTCATGATGTCCTCAGTTTGAGTTTGGGACATATGTGATCTTGATGTTGAAAACTCTATTTGACTGTACGAATCAATAACCTGATCTTTTTGTGTAATAATATCAGGAGTAAAGGAATCATGTTCTGAATGAAGATCATCTACATGCCCATCCACATAAAGCATCTCATGGGTAGATGGAGGATTGTGTGCTACATGGATATGATCATCTTGCATAGATAGGAGAGTGCCCATTAGATTATTGTAGTATCTTGAAGATAAAAATTATTGATCTTGAATGATTTCGGAGTTGCTTTCGACATGCTTTGGATCAAGTTCTTGACATGGATCAGTTTCAAAGGATGGATTGCTTACAAAGGGTTCTTGGATGTCGTCATTAGACATGGTAAGTGGTTCAATATCCTCAAGTGTCAAGTTTAGGGTTCGTTTAGTATATGTAACCATGAGGTCAAAGGGTGTCAACATGTCTTGGAACGGACCATTGCTAGACCTTGGTGAAAGATGTTGATCATGCTTTGGAATAAATTCTTGAGATATGTCCTTTAACTCATAAGGTGATGTAGAGACATTTTCAACATGGTCATAGGTCAACAGATCGTGCATTATGTCAATAGGATCAAATAATCCTAACACTCCTTGAAATAGATCACTAAAAAGTGGCTCTTGATGTATGGTGAGTTGATCATTGGATGGGGTGAAAACATCTTCAAGGTGCTCATTGATGGAGAAATCTTGATCATTGTTTTCAAAAATTGTGGTGGAGGGATTTCCAATGTCCTCAACCATAGGGTCAAATGATGTTGACATTTCTTGAATTGGATCATTGTTGACTATTGTTGGTAGATTTTGATCATGATTGAAAAGTGACTCTTGATGTGTGTTGATTTGATCTTCAGATGAAGTAGACATAGCTTCAAGGTGCTCAGTGATGGATTGATCTTGATCCTTGTTCTCAATAGTTGTCCCTTTTTGTGCTTGTGTTTGTTGGGTAGCTTGAGATGCTTGTTGCACTTGTTGAGCTTGTCTTGCTTGTTGTGTGGCTAGATATTGTTGGATGGCCTTTTGGTAGGCCTGGTGAGCTTTTAGCGCAATGTCATATCGTCTTGCTGCATTTGGTTTTGGTGGTAGTGGTGGTGGATTTAGAATTGTGTTGGATGTAGTGATGAGTGGTTGAGATACGCTTGGAGCGATCTAGTAGTGAGGGGTTGAGATATTATGGGTGTGATAGGGGTGGTTGGAGTGATCGAAGTGATAGGGATGGTTGGAATGACCGAGGTGATAAGCCCTTGGGAGACCATATTTTGATTTGTTAGGATTGATGTTGTCATTTGATTAGATACCATCTGTTGGTGCGATGTCAATGGTATATCCAAAGGATTTGATGTGATGACTTGATTGGTGTTAGTTGGATTGATTTGGATGGAGTGATTGGTGCTAGGTAAAGGGGGAAGCCCTAAACCTAGGAATGATGTTGATATGGGTAATGGTGGTGAAGATGTCTCTTGGCGCAATGACTCAACTATTTTGGTAAGTGTAGCAATTTGATCTCACCAAATTTGATCTTGATTTCGATCTTGACTCCCTTGATATAGTTGATTTGGCTTTTGTTTAAGCAGATTTGGGATGCATAATTGTGGTTTTTGAATGGGATCATGGTCAAATCAATTTTTGACATTGTTTTGACTTGGGATGATGTTCATATTTGGCATGATAGGTTGAAATTGACAATTGTTCATGTTTGGAATATTCGTATGATTTGCAAATGTATCCATCCCAAATTTTGTTGGATTCATGTTTCAAAAAATTGTGTTTGGTACTTTCTCATTTGGCTTGTAAGGATTTGGTGGGATGATGTTGTTCTTTTGAAGGCTCATGCTTTGATTGTTTGGTTGACAAGCTTGTAGGTTTGGATTTAGATCTACCATCGGGAAATGTGTTCCAATCTTTGATTTGGGAATACTCACACTTGTTGTGCCATTGACATTTGTAGAAGGTAATGATCCCATGTATGGATTGTATGAGTGCGAGCGTTGATAATCAATCGGCATCGTAAGGATTTGAAAGTTAAATTGATTTGGATTACTCATGATGTATGGATCAAGTTTGTATTCCATGTTCCTCTTGTGTTTTGACCTTGTTGCAAAAGTGACCTCTAAGGTTCTTATGACGAGATGAAGGATGAAAAGTGTAAATGATATGGGTGTTGAACGTTTAGGGACTTTGGATCAATGCTAGACTTAGGTTTTGATTTTGATTGGTTTGATTGGATAATGAAATGGTAAACCCTAAGATGTTGGATGTGATCCTAGGATGAACTTGTTTAAAGGATTGCTAATTTAATTAAATGTATGAGAAAGGATGCATTCCCATACACCTAACTAAACAAGGTGATTTTGATTTTGATGATCTACCCAAGTCTTAAAATGTTGTTTCCAAAGATCTAAAGTTGTTTGGTGAGATGGATTTGATAAGTGTTTGGAATTTGGATGAAGTGTTTGATTTGATCCTAAATGAACCTAGGAAGGACTTGTTTACTAGACCAAGATAGTGAAGAACATGCCTTTCTCTAAGAGTAATTCAAAATCAAAAGACCAATGTTTGCATGAAAACCATATGACCAAAATATATCAAGCACATGTGTGGGGTCCAATTTGTTATCTTTGCTTAGTGACCTTGTTTTAGTACAAACACACTCTTAATTTAGATTTTGAATCTAGATGTCTAATGTCTCAACTTTCCCCTTATCCTACAAAGTGTATTATGCGGAAACCAAGGAAATTTGAGGAAAAGTTACCTATTGTTGACCTTAGTAGGAGCAAATTGAGATGAAATCCAAATGCTTAGAAGCCTCTAAGGATACGAATCCCAAGGGCAAGCAATAACATGTGAATTTGTTTCAAGGATATTTGCCTCTCCTAAAGGGTTTGCAATTTTGATGATTCGTTGAATGTTGGTTTTCCAATGTTTTCGATCAAAGCACTGTGTTTTCAAACCACAAGCAATATGACGTCCTAGCTCAATTGGTATGTTTTCTTAGTGGGCTTGCCTCATGCCCTTCATAGAAGAGATGATTTTACATGCAACCAAGGAAGAAATATAAAGGTATGTTAAGAATGAAGTCTTAACCTCTATATTTCAACCAAGATTGGACATGGCAAGTAACTTCTTGGAATCTAAGTTCCAATGCACCACTTTGATAAACTCGTTGGATGGACTGGTTGGCAACTACAAACAAGGTTCTTAGTGACATCACATCGGGGACATGGCACCTTGCGAGCATCTAGCAAGCCACTAAAGGATTTAATCAATCCTACTAGGGGCTCTTATACATTTTACAATAGTACCCCATTCTGAAAGACACTGTACGGCTAAGGCCTACATACCATGAGGACTTGATAGTTTAGTCTTATCCATTTGTATACCGTCCCGAATGAAAAATCGGTTGGAGTCACCTTCAAGTTCTCCTTTCAGATGTGTCTCTTAGGCAGGCCCCTCTAAAGGTAAACAATAGCGAGCAAGCACATCCGTAGTTCGATCGACCTTTGTTTAGAAACAAAGGGAGAACACACGCGATATAGCTAACTCACACTCACAAAGTGTTTTGTTCAATTTTATTTCCCAAAATGAAGTGTGGAGGTAATATTTTATGCAACTTAATGTCATCAAAAAGACTTTTGATTCTCAAGATCGCCATGAAGCACGAGAGAAGTGCATACGTCTTTTTAGATGAAATTACTTTGTATAAGAGATTACGAAGCATAAAAGACATGTTCATTTTATCCTTCAAAGCAATGATGAATTCGTTTTAAAGCACCAAAACAAGATGTGAGATTTATTTGTCAAATTTTAGACCAACATCAAAGTCTAATGAGTTTCTAAGGTTCAATTTTAGCCCAACTTTGAAAAAAAATAAAAAATCAATGATCTAGTTGGCCTAAAACAGAAAACAAAAGCAGGAAATGGACGCTCTAGATTATTTTGATAAGCATTAAAAAATGATTTTTCCAATTTCAAGTTTAATGCTCAAGGCCTAGTTTCTTCAACTCAAATCGCTTGCGTTCTTCTGGATTTTTCCACCTTGATGCAAAGTAACTAGCCATAGCAAATTTGAATTTTGTAGAATGGCCCTTAAAAAAAAAAGATGATGTTAGTTCAAGATATTTCCACAAGATCCATTTAGAATGTTAATCCTTTGAATGCAGCTAAAAATCTACCAAAACCTACGGCATAAAATTTGATCTCACAAAGAAAAGTCTCCCCATAGACAAATTTTGCAAAATCAAATTCGAATTGATCACTTTAACAAGCAGCTCTATCAAGATGAATGAATATAATATTCTAAACCAACAAATAGATCGATTTCAAGGAACAACAAGATGATTCAAGGAATCAAGTATAGAACAACAGACATAATGATTTAAGAAATTCCGCGAGTAACCAATAGATCAAAGAAACAAAGACATGGATTATTAATTGGTTTAAGATTGTCTTGCATTGAATGCCTGAGAATAATCGCTATCATATCGAAATCAATAATGGCACTTTGACATCACAATCTCCAAAACTTTTAATCAGTATGATTTGCATATTTCAAATAAACATTGAAATCACTTAAAGTCACACTATACCAGATTAAATGTGCACATCAAATCTCTTTCATAGAAGCTGAGTCACTTAAAGTAGGTCGATTGTTGATTCTTGAAAACACTACCTCCTGCATGCCCTTCCACCGGGATTGTGCCTTTTTAACATCTGCAAAACTCACAGTTAATGACAGCTACCACTAACATAAGGGTTAAATAAAAAGTGTTGGAAGATGATACATGCCACACAATATGAAGAGGTAAGTATACGGTCACACAGAAAGTCAAAAGTATTTTCTACAGATTGTCATAATATGAAGAGATGAATCCCTAAAATCTAGCTGCTTTTTTCTCAATCTACCACACACCATTAAGAGATAAATCAGAAAAATCTATAGACTGACAGATTTGACATCTACAAAATGATTATGAAGAGATAAAGGCGAAAGTTGTGGGTGATCACCATTGCCTCAAGAATCATAATAGCCCATCCATGTTATAACAATAAATGATCTGGCGTGGCAAAGATATGTGAGCAAAAAGAATGTAAAGAGAAGTCACATAAAGTATTCCCCAATTGCGGCAACTTTAAAAGCTTAATAGAGTGACCGGTACCACTTTGACAGTTGCAAAGTTTTCTTTTGGAAAATTCTAATATTTAAAGAATGCAGCTTTTGCAGCCACAAAATATGTAGGCAGATAAAATGTATTGCTACAATCACTCCCTCTCTGACAAATGATGGCTTTTAAAAACTTTCAAGCTCTTTAAATATAAGACAAATATGGAATAGTGCCCCAATATATTAGGATCAAACATAATTCTTCATCATGTCAAATGCCTGAATCGATATCTCAAGGTCACATCATGTCAGAAATTTCTCCGCAAACTAGTCCTATCATGTGAAATGTCTAAATCGATATCCCAAGGTCACATCTCCACTTAAAATGAAAAAAGAATCATGCTGATCAGAGAGAATAATCACCCTAACAACATAGTAGAGAGAAATTATAGTCATGCAAAGTAAGACAAGGATTGAAGGATGCGTGTATTTCGAGCAAAGTGCAGAAAGATCTTTTCAAATATACAACCAGCCTAACACCGCTCATAGCTACAGTGGAGGAAACCATGTACAATGGACCTTTTAATTGCATGTTATGGTTGTACGAAAGTTTCTATGTTGGGTATACCAATAATTAAAGCAGAAATATAGAGTTCAGATTTATCCCTGCACGAATATTCTAGCAATACAATGCTTCTTAATGAATGTGCACCAATAGATTGCTAGACTACAACTTGCTTTCATGGTTAGGCGCTGAGTAAGATTTCAAAATATCAATGAGACATATCAAAGCAAGCATAAACTTTGCAGTTCATAATGAAATTTGTAGGGCAACGAATGAAGGGTTGAGCCATTCCATTCCCTTGTTCCATCGTTGAAGGATTTGAACATGAAGTTTGTGTTGTGAAAGGCATGATCAAACAAGGTCAGTGGTCACAAATCTTTATAGTAATAACAAAGCCAAACAGAAATCAAAGAATCTCAAGCAAAGATATCGTTACCTACAGAAAATGATATGTCAATCAAATCTTACATGCTTTCACAAAATGGAAGAAGATTATGGACGAGTAGAAATTCCAAGCCGTGTTGCAAATGAACCTATGGAACGAGATAGAAGTTTTGCAGGGCGAGAACAAAGATATGGCCAAAGCGCTGCAACAGTGATTGGAGACGCTTGTTCAGGCTATTTTCTCTACTTCTCTGAGAACACGACTGTGATGGCCAACCTGCTTCTTCATTATGTTGTGCAAGAAGAAACAGGAGATCAAGATGAATTGGCCGATGCTCTTTTCATGCAATGTGAATCTGAAGAAGATAAATCGCTCATCCTACGGGCCTCTGCAACAAGTTTAGGCACTACCGACCAAAATATGAGAAACGACTATCCACTTTACAAAGTTCTGCTTATTGAGAATGGTTGCTTCTATTAGAAATATTGAAATGATGAACGACTGCTTCTGGCATAAGTGGCATATTGATATAGACAAAACTATAAAGAAAAATCAGATGCCATCCTTTAGAACCGATTTTCATATAAATAAATAAGCAAATCGAATCTCAGGCAGAGATAAAGTAATTTTCAAATAAATTGAAAAAATCATCACTACGAAACCCCTCCCAACCAAATTCTATCACTTATGCCAAAGTTTTATGTGTTCTTATAATCAAGTCAATGGAGTCTCCACCTACGCTGACCCAATTTTACTGCTCAACGTTGTTAGAGACCAGTGGAAATTGAAGAGGAATGAAGTATTGTAAATTCTTTGGCTTTTCATTATTTTTTTGATTTAATGAATGAATGGATTTTTGATTGGAAGGCACATTGTCTCTGACTATGATTCCATTAAAGTATTATACAATGCATAATACTATGCCTCGACTCCTAAGGATGAGGTAGCTGAAGTCCCAAAAGCTGGTTAGCAATTGCTTACAAAAATGCTAGTGTCCAAAAGTTTAATTTGTGATTGTTGTTTTGTTGTGGAAATGAATGCAGGATTGGACCTAGACTGTGGAAATTTCCTGGGGCTACACACAGAATCTGCTATGAAAGTGGATAAAGTGATCGAATCTTAGATTGATTGAGCTCTAACCAACACATTCACAATATTGATGAGGCTTGGCTGCTTTCATGGGGATCCTATCAATGAAGAGTGAAAGGAAGCGCATAATGTTTTAGAAGCATTATATGCATACTTCCTTGTGAACATGACCATGCACATGCTTCAGAATGTTTTTGAACTGCAAACGATTACAAAATATGCATAGAGTAAAATAAATGTAGATAGGAAACTTCTTTAAATAAACGTGATGGTCAGATGTAAAAAAAACCAGCGTGTAAGATATTGCAACAAACATGAATGTGATAGATATTGCAAAAATTTAACTCAATATCTGTGACAAGAAACAACAAGAATAGTTGGAAAATACTCCAAGTAAACATGGGCAGACTAAAACAGGGAGTGCATATAGAAGTTGAGAATGATAGTGATATTTAGAAACAATGAAACACTAATCAAATTTTAGAAATACCAGTAACACATATATCTAAATGGTAAGCCCTTTTTCTAGCGCCATTTTGTGGATGCCAAATCTACAAATGGTTAACAATCTTAACATAATATCATCCTGTTAGTCCTTTGAAAAACATTAGATTAAACATCCCTATGAAATACTTGACTATGATAAAATATGCAAACTAAATAAAACAAAGATAATGAAATGCAAGCATATAAAAACATAATCAAAACTTTATTTCATAGTGGATTGGTGCAATTGTTGAAAATAGCCCTTTCCCAATCCTTGATAGATAAGCTAGATGATTAAATGCCTTGATGATGATGGAGTGATGGTGGGAAAAATCAGTTCTCTTGAAGAGAGTGACTTTACATGAATGATTGTGGATCCATTTTGTGGATGCCAAATCTGCAAATGGTTAACAATCTTAACATAATATCATCATGTTAGTCCTTTGAAAAACATTATATTAAACATCCCTATGAAATACTTGACTATGATAAAATATGCAAACTAAATAAAACAAAGATAATGAAATGCAAGCATATAAAAACATAATCAAAACTTTATTTCATAGTGGATTGGTGCTATTGTTGAAAATAGCCCTTTCCCAATCCTTGATAGATAAGCTAGATGATTAAATTCCTTGATGATGATGGAGTGATGGTGGGCAAAATTAGTTCTCTTGAAGAGAGTGACTTTACATGAATGATTGTGGATTTGTGGAGTTGTGGAGTTGTGGAGGATTTTCTTGAAGAATGATGCCTCTATTTGTAGATTCTCAAATTCTAAGAGTGCCAAACATGGAGGATGTGGGACTAAAGATTTTTCCAATAGGAAGAGGCCACTTGTCAAGTTGTGATAGGCTTGAGGATGTGCAAGATTTGGGAAATGTTCCCAAGAGGGGGAAATTCAAATTTGAATTTGAGAGTTAATGCTTAGTTTGACCTTTGCAAGGGACATGTAAGAGCCATGTAAGAGCTCATAAATGACTTGTTGGATGTACATGTCCACTTGTTTTTGAATTCAAACTTGAGGGAATATTCCCCAAAGATGCCATGTTGAGTGAAAATATTGATTTTATAAATGAATAAATTGATTTATTTGTGCAAGTGGGATTATCTAGAGGATGTGACATGCATTAGATTAGATTTAATCGGGATTAATTAGCTAGGATGATGATTAGATGATTTTGACTTTTAGGACTTAAATATTTGATTTATTTAATTCAGAAAAGGATGGAATATGCATTTGGATTTAATTAAATGCATGTTTGATTTATTTGATTAGAGGGATGATGTGAGACAAGTTGATTTATTTAATAATTCTGCTTTACTTGGTGAATGGATTTGATGAGTTTGATTAAATTAATGAGTGGATGAATGTGAAACCTGGTTTACTTGATGAATGAACCTGATTGAATGCATAATGCTAATTTTGCATGTCTACACAACATAACGTAAATGTTGCCCCGAATGAAAATGGAAAATTCAGCCCTAATTGGCTAGGACCTTATATAGTTGAAGAAAATTACGGGTTTGGTTCTGATACATCAACATAAATGGATGGTACGCCTCTAAAATAACCTACCAATGCCACACATTTGTGTCAGTACTACACCTAGTATCTTCATTGAGCAATATGTTATTAAAGAATTGTTGTTAGATTAAGTAGATAGTATTCTATTTTTATCTCGCATTGCTTAATTCTTTGACAAATGATCTTGGTGTATCTTAGAATCTAAGGTGATTATTCAAAATTATTTTGAATTATTAATTTAGTTTTCTTATTATTCAAACCTATCTTATGTGTTGTGTTACATTAGATCCTTATATGCATTTAGTGTTCTAGAAGTTAGGTCATAAGTGCATTTAATTTAACATAACATTCTCAATCAGAATGTAGCATCTAATGTAAACTTGAGTGTTTTAATTAGATCACATAAACATTAGATCATGGAGACATTTATTAAATATTCTAAGGATTATTTAATAAATCACATTGACATCTAATTCAACATAAGCTCATAAGAATAAAATAGAAATTCTCATATATATATATATCATGAATAAAGAGTTCAAGTACATATATATACAATGCTAGTTAGGTCTATGGCTGCTAGACCCATTGGTGTCTGGTGCCCACGTCCGTCGAGATATAGTAGAATGCAATCATGAATTGTTCAAGGACACTCGTAGGCCCTCCACCAATCCAACTGCTCTCTCCCATAGTAGTGCCTCGACACATTGTCACTCTATTTGATCCCTGTTTACCTACACCCTAGTGAGCTCTCCCTATATCCTTGAGAACTCTATTCATAGGGAATCCTTTGTCCTGTTGTCAGTCAGACCTCGAGATGCTCAAAGTGCTGAAAGCACTACTAGAACTTGGTCGGAATGTCTGGTGGCACTCTCATATGTCTTGCCTAATCTCACTATTGGATCAAAGAGGTTTGCATGTTGCCCCATAGAAGGTGGGGGCATGTACTCTAAGGGTATATCATCCTTTGCATGTAATGGAGGCACTATCTCGATTGTCACTTATTGGTAGAGCTCACACCACTATCATGTGGACTCTGCAAGATAGAAATCATAAAAAGTATCAGCACACATCATGATATATATATATATGCTATATATAACATATACATAAGGGTAAAAACATAATAAAAGAACAAATACCACATCATCACCTAGATCTCCAGTTCGTCAATCAGAGTATAAACATGTAGCAACGATCCCCTACTATGCTGGAAGTGTGGATGGCCCACTACTACTGGCCTCCCCATGCTCATGAATGTGGATCTTTGTTGTGACTATTATACTTGATCTGGTGACCCATGTAGGAGGTGGATCTCTCATCTCAAGGGAAATTTCATCCTCATCTGTCTCATCAGTATCCTCACTAATAGACTAGGTATCCTTGTCCTCCTCATCTAAAAATATATTAGGATTTGTGTCATCATCATCCATGTCACCATTGACCTACTCATCATCCCTTTCATCTCTACACTTAGGAATGTTATGAGACTTTTTTCCCGTGGAAGAAAAGTAAAAAAAAGAAAATAGAATAAAAGTAACTAAGTAAATAAGTAAATAAATATAAGAACTAATGTAATAGTTCCTGAAAGAAAATGTAATAAAATAATAATTAGAGTTTTCACGGGATGTAATTATTATTTGTAAAAGGGTGTGTCGGTTGGAACTACCCTTTGTGTTGTATAAAACCTGTGAAAACTAAATTATTGAGGGACATGGAAAAAAAAAAAGGAAAATAAAGTGGAGCACATTGCGGGAATAGGGTTTCAAGGTTAGTAGGTTGTGAGTAGGATGGAGAAGGGGCACTCCTACAGTGGGTGTCCAACTTGGGGTACAAGTGCGTGCACTCAAGACGGTCCTGGCCAGGGCATGGTTTTGTGGCACGAGTGTTGAGCATTGTTCCGGTGGAACCAACACTCGTGTAGAGCAGCCAAGTCTGCTTTCCTCCCAGACTGCTCACAGATGGAAGAGGCTGAACCAAGGACCATTCCAGCAATAGTTGGGGATTTCTTTTGCACATTTCAAAGATAAGTGTCAATGTTAATAAATTTTCTGAGCAATAATTTTTTTTTAAGCCCTTTGAGTTTTTTTGAATTATTAATTTATTTACAGCATAATTTAATGTGTTTGAGTGAAATTTTTGATCAATTCATTAAATGCAATTTAATTTCAAAGTCTTTAACTGAGCTTTAAATATTATATTAGATTTTTGTATGAAATTTTATTTATTTTTAATCTTTAGAAATCAATTTAAAACATTGCATTTAAATTTGGGAATTAGTCTCATTTCATTTGGTATCAGAGCCTTTCCGATCATCAATTAATTTCGTTGCATTTATTTTTGAAAATATATATACATATATATAAAAAAAAAAAATTAAAAATAATAATAATATCAAATAGATAGATTAGATTTTATAATAGTTCAAATTGATTCTTATATTTTTTTTATTTTTTATTTTTTATCAATTATTTATTATGTTCAAAAGTTAAATAAATAGATAAACTAGATTTTATAATAGTTTAAATTGATTCTTGATTTCTTTATCAATTATGCATTACGTTTAAAAGGTTAAAATATCTAGGTTAAAAAATATAAGGATATTTACTCTTTTTAAATTAAAATTTTAATAATAAAATTACTCATTTATTTTTAACCTTTCCATTTCTTTATTGACAATTTGTTTCATCATCTAAAATTACTCATTTACTTTTTACTTTTCAATTTCTTTATTCATAATTTGTTTCATGGGATGATTCTTTTAAATTCAAGTTAGTTATAAATTTTCACGGGAAATTAATTTTAAAATAAAATAAAATAAAATTTCACTCAAACCTATTTTATTTTACATTTATTTGTAGTAACTTATGGTTTTTGAATTTACATCAAACTTCAAATTGGATATTTAATAATTTTTGTTTTCTTTTTCACCCAGTAAATAGTAAATTCATAACTAAATCTTATCATTGCATTTTTGCTACTAGATTTGATAAACTGTTTATTTTGGAATTGAGAAAAATAGAAACCTTCCATACTAATTTTCCTGTCACGTATGGTAGATCTCCAAATAATTAGAAACTATGTATTTGTTTATTTATTTCCTTAATGATTAAAGCTTTCACCTTCTAATTACCATTCATAAATTTTGGGAGAGTTAGTTTGTAATTAAATATTCACTTCCTAGAAAGACAAGACTAATTTTTTGTTTTTTTTACAACCGAGTTACAGCCAACACAAATTTCCTCCATCTTCACGATAGGGATTAAATACAAATAATTACTTCATATAAAGAAAATTATAGTAGACTAATAGACTAAAATTGGAATTACATTGTATGGGACTTCCGTGCTAAATTTTTTACATATTATATTGGCAACAAATTTAACCCTCTAAATTGATTCACATTTTGAAACCTTAGTTTCACCCTTTTATCTTTTGAGTTTTCTTTTGCAAGTTTAAAAAAAAAAAAACAACTTTTAAAACAATCAATATTGATTTAACTCCTTTACATAAACAGATTGACCTGCCACAATGACATCTGAGAGCAACCAAAAAGCTTATGATAATTTGGAGAGGACAAACCAAGAATTAATGCAAGAAGTTGCCACATTAGCTGCCCAAGTACAACAACTTAGGCAAGAAGCACTAGAACAAAAAGGACTAAAAAATGTAGAACTATCAGAAAGCAAGAAGAGTTCAAAGACAAGTAGGAAAAGAAGCAAAAGTAAATCAAAAAAATCCAAGAAACGACCAATATCATTAGAGGAAGACTCAACTTCCAGTGATAGCACTTCTCACACTTCCGAATCTGAATCCTCTGAAGATGATAACAGTAAACAAACACAAAAAGAATTAGACAACTTTGCTCGAAAGATTAAATTACCAGAGTATAGTGGCAATACTAGCACTGGAGAGGAAGTAGAACAATGGCTAACCAACTTAGAAAGATACTTTGAATTGCAAAGTACTAGTAGTTATAGTAGGACTCGGATTGCCACGTATTAACTAAAAAAATAGTGCATTGAATTCGTGGCAAGATATAATTCGATCTCAAAAACAAAAAGCCAACAAAGTGAAATGGTCACAATTTAAACAATTGTTTTCACAAAAATACCTTTCTGATTTCTTCATACAAGAAAAGAGAACTGAGTTCTTTGAATTAAAACAACGAGGCCAATCAGTAAATGAATACAAACAAGATTTTGAAAGGCTCAATAGATTTGTACCATTCATTGAAGGACATGATCGAGTGGTTTGATTCATAAATGGTTTAAGACATGCATACCAAGCTAATGTGTGGTGTGGTAAACCCACCTCAGTAGATGAAGCAGCCCAAATTGCGGAAAAGTTTGAAACACTTGATCAAATTTCAAGGCAAGCCAGGGAAAAGCGTAAAAGAAAGCATAATAAATTTGGTCAAAAGAAAGTCCATTGTCGATTCGCCAGGATGGATAGACCCAACCGAAATAAACCAACACCTCCTGAAATAAAATGTTGGACTTGTGGTGAGAACCATTACCAACATTATTGTCCTCGCAAACAAGAAGACTATAAACCCAAAAACAAGGGTACCACTACCTCTACTCCGCAACCCAACATGAAGATTTATGCAGCCATTAATGCAGGTATGGTGCATTTTCAACCTTCCTTAATTGAAATTAAAGGATTCATACATGGTCATCCCATTATATTTCTTGTTGATTCTGGTAGTAGTCATAATTTTATCTCCCCTAAAGTTGTCTCTAAACTAAAAATTGCATCTAAGTTAATTGAGCCCTTAGCGGTGGAAATGGCAGATGGTAGAATAGTAAAACAAACTGGTATGCTTATTGAAAACTTAGAATTTGAGTTAGATAACTTTGTAACATGTGATCATTTTCATGTATTGAATCTTGGTAAATATGATGCCATTCTAGGTATGAGTTGGTTGGAAAGAAATAATGCCCTCCTTGGTTGTGAAAACAAACAAGTCATCATAAACTCTAACATGGGGACATGTCAAATTTTACAGGGGGAGAATAGACCTCTTCACATTAAAACCATTTCAGCTATGCAAATCAAGCGTAGTGCTAGGAAAAATTGTAAGATATTTTGTGCTATGATTTTTCAAACAGGTGATAAATTCAAGTTAGACATCAATATCAAACCCGTAGTGCAAGAATTCAAAGATGTTTTTCCTGAAGATTTAGATAGTCTACCCCCAAAAAGGTCTATAGAACATGCAATTGATTTAGTTCCCGGAGCAGAACTAGTCTCTAGAGCTCCCTATCGTCAATCTATCCCTAAATTAATAGAACTAAAAATTCAATTGACACAATTACTTAAGGAAGGAAAAATAAGACCAAGTGTCTCTCCTTGGGGTACACCAGTATTATTCGTCAAAAAGAAAGATGGCACCATGAGGTTATGTATAGATTATCGACAACTTAATAAATTAACCATAAAAAATAAGTATCCCTTACCTCGAATTGATGATCTCCTAGATCAATTACATGGTGCTAAATGTTTTTCCAAAATTGATTTACGATCAGGATACCATCAAATTCGTATTAAAGAATCTGACATTTCCAAAACTGCCTTTCGAACATGATATGGTCATTATGAATTTGTAGTTATGCCTTTTGGTTTAACTAACGCACCTGCAACTTTTATGACCTTAATGCATGATATCTTTCGCCCATTTTTGGATGTGTTTGTAATCATTTTCCTAGATGATATCTTAATATACTCAAAAAATGAAAAAGAACATGAAAAACATCTCAAAATGGTACTAGAAACCTTGTGAAAGAATAAGTTATATGCCAAACTTAGCAAGTGTGAATTCTTCAAATCAGAAGTATCTTACTTAGGACATGTTATTTCTGAAAAAGGTATTTCACCCGACCCTACTAAAATTAAGGCAATTCAAGATTGGCCTATCCCAAAGGATGCGCATGAAGTTAAAAGTTTCCTAGGATTATCTAGGTTTTATTGTCGTTTTGTTAAGAATTATTCCAAGATAGCTTCACCTTTGACCGATCTAATGAAGAAAGAAAAAAGCTATAATTGGACTCCAGAATGTGATAAAGCTTTCCACACACTAAAGACTTTATTAACATCTGCACCTATCCTTTGTATTCCTAATTTTAGTAAGCCTTTTTTTGTGATCACTGATGCATGCGGCACAGGTATCGGCGGTGTTCTAATGCAAGATAACCAAGTGGCGTGTTATGAATCTAGAAAGTTGTTACCTATTGAAAGAAATTATCCAATCCATGATCTTGAATTACTAGGCATTGTCCATGCTTTAAAGGTTTGGCGCCATTATTTATTAGGGAATAAGTTTATATTAAAAACTGACCATCGTGGTCTCCAACACATCTTTACTCAACCTCACCTTAATATGAGACAAAGAAGATGGATGGAACTCTTAACTAAATATGATTTCACCATCCAATATGTTCCTAGAAAAGAAAATGTAGTGGTAGATGCCTTAAGTCGAAGACGATTATGTGTTAATGCCTTGACCCTTGAGAGAAGCCAATTTGAACAAGATATAAAATCCAAGTTACCTATTGATGACTACTTTCAATCCATTTATTAAGGCCTCCAAAACCCCTCCTCTAATGTCCATTTGAAAGATCGATTAGAATCTTATTTGTTGAGTAGCAATGGTCTCCTTTATTACAAAGGAAGGTTGTGGATTCCTAATATACCTAACCTTAAATCTCAAATATTGAAAGACTCTCATGATATCCCAATAGCCGGACACCCTGGATTCCAGAAGACCTATCTCTCAATCAAAAGAAACTACTTTTGGCCTCAAATGAAGACTGAAATTCGTACTTATGTTCAACAATGTTTAACTTGTCAAAAGGTAAAAGCGGAACAATGTAAAACCCTATGCCTCTTGCAACCCTTGTCTATTCCAACTTGGAAATGGGAGTCAATTAGTATGGACTTCATTACTGGATTACCTCAAACACATAAAGGACATGACTCTATTTTTGTAGTGGTGGATAGATTAACCAAGATGGCACATTTCATACCTATCAAAATAAAATCCTCTGCTTCTAATTTTGCCCACATTTTTATCAAAGAAATTGTTAGGTTACATGGTATTCCAAAGAACATTATTTCAGATCGAGATCCTAGGTTTACCTCCTCGTTTTGGAAATCTCTATTTGTAGAACTTGGGACTCATTTAAATTTTAGTACTGCCTATCATCCCGAGTTTGATGGCCAAACAGAAAGGGTTAATAGAATCTTAGAAGACATGTTGTGAATGTATACCATGGATAAACCTGGGTCATGGGAAGACTATTTACACTTGGTAGAGTTTGCATACAATCAAGGATATCATTCCATCATTAAGATGTATCCTTTTGAAGCTGTCTATGGCCGAAATTGTAATACACCCATTTCATGGTCTGATCTTGTCCATAAAGTTTGGTATGAGAATGAAAACTTGTTAGAGATGGAAGCCATTATTAATAAAGCCAAACAAAATATGAAGGCTGCCCAAGATAGATATAAAAGTTGGGCAGATTCTAAGAGGTCTACTCGAGATTTTGAGGTTGGTGAACATGTTTTTCTTAGAGTCAAACCAAAAAGGAGTTCGTTAAAACTAGGTAAATATTCTAAGATAGCTCCTCATTTTTGTGGACCTTTTGAAATATTAGAAAGATTAGGGGATGTTGCTTATAAACTTGCTTTGCCCCCTCAATTGCAAATCCATAATGTATTTCACATAAGTTTACTTAAGAAATATATATACAATGCAAATCATGTTATTGATTGGAAAACTATTTCTATTGAACCTTCTTGTGAATTTAAGGTTGAACCAGAACAAATAATTGAAAAAAGATCTAGAATATTGAGAAATAAAGTTATAAATGAAGTAAAAATTAAATGGAGTCATTGTGATAATGATAGTGCTACTTGGGAAAATGTTGATTTTATTAAAGACCAATATCCTCATTTGTTTAGCTAAAGGCTATTTTATTCATATGTATGTGTGATGCAGAAAATCATCAAGCTACTGAGGGCAGCAACTAAACAACAGGGGGATAATTGTTATGAGACTTTTTTCCCGTGGAAGAAAAGTAAAAAAAATAAAATAGAATAAAAGTAACTAAGTAAATAAGTAAATAAATATAAGAACTAATGTAATAGTTCGTGAAAGAAAATGTAATAAAATAATAATTAGAGTTTTCACGGGATGTAATTATTATTTGTAAAAGGGTGTGTCGGTTGGAACTACCCTTTGTGTTGTATAAAACCTGTGAAAACTAAATTATTGAGGGACATGGAAAAAAAAAAAGGAAAATAAAGTGGAGCACATTGCGGGAATAGGGTTTCAAGGTTAGCAGGCTGTGAGTAGGACGAAGAAGGGGCACTCCTATAGTGGGTGTCCAACTTGGGGTACAAGTGCGTGCACTCAAGATGGTCCTGGCCAGGGCATGGTTTTGTGGCACGAGTGTTGAGCATTGTTCCGGTGGAACCAACACTCGTGTAGAGTAGCCAAGTCTGCTTTCCTCCCAAACTACTCATAGACAGAAGAGGCTGAACCAAGGACCATTCCAACAATAGTTGGGGATTTCTTTTGCACATTTCAAAGATAAGTGTCAATGTTAATAAATTTTCTGAGCAATAAATTTGTTTTAAGCCCTTTGAGTTTTTTTTGAATTATTAATTTATTTACTACATAATTTAATGTGTTTGAGTGAAATTGTTGATCAATTCATTAAATGCAATTTAATTTCAAAGTCTTTAATTGAGCTTTAAATATTATATTAGATTTTTGTATGAAATTTTATTTATTTTTAATCTTTAGAAATCAATTTAAAACATTGCATTTAAATTTGGGAATTAGTCTCATTTCAAGGAAGAGGTCCTGCATGGCCCACAAGGTGATGTATAGGAAAGACGTGGGATGATCATGCTCCTACCCACCACTGGTCATAGGCTAGTGTGATTCCTATGTCATCAATATTGGAGACTGGGGGCATATCCTGGTCCTCATCCTCTAAATCACTATTGTACACATCCTCAATAGTAAGACAATGGGTGTCTCCAGTTCTAGGGGAACTCCATGTTGATCATATATACCTAGGTCAAGCCTGTGGTGGAACCAATATCTGTCCAAATTGGTGCATGATGAGATCATAATAGAAAGGTATCACTATATAGTCATGTCACCCTAGAACAAACCGATCCTGCTGAAGTCTGACTAGCTCATTTCTATCATCTGCCCATTGTGGTATCCTGAGATATGGTCTCCATGATATATCACATTCCTCCAATCGATCAAATCTAATACACTAGTGAAGCAAATATCCCTCCTTCCATGCCTTCCTTAGTGAATAATTGTAGGCCTATGGGTAGCCCATGACTACTATGGTAGGATAACCTATGGGTCTAGTGCATGTGATATGCTCAAGACACCACACCTATAAGAGTGTTTAGTGCACTATACTATCAAGCTCCTAGTAAAAAAATCACTTGAGATCATAGTACAAATTTGCTAGCATACTGTGACTCCAGGAATAAACAATCCAATACTACTCCATGTTTCAAATAATGTGAACCAACCCTCCATCTAGGTGGGCCCATTGTTTGGCTAGAACTAGTGTGAGCGTTGTGGTGACAATCATAATTTATTGAATCAGTGGCATTTGTGCATGTATAATCCATCTCATCTCAACACAAGGCTCGACGATCAACTCTTGGATCAGGTGCCCTAGAAAATATAATATATTATTTCACATCTCCTCATGTGTGCACTCATTCATCGAGTGTACAACCTTGCCCTAGATGGGTAACTGTAGAATGTACTTAATGCCCTCTAAAGTCATTGTCATCTCATTAGTAGGTAGATGAAAGGTGCAAGTATCAACATCCCACCTCTCTACTAAGGCTAGCGGCATGGCATCATGGTATCTCATTGGTGACTTAGCATAAACCCAAAATAATCATGTATCCTATAAGATATTGATCTCCTCCTCTGACATCTGTGTGAAGAGGTCTCGAAGGAAACATAACTATTTTCCTCTAAGATGGTAATGGGCTCAGGGAGGGATCTAAGCAATAAAATAAACTAAATAAATCCTAAATATATTCATTAAAATAATTAAAAAGTACACTAAAGTTTCTCTAGGATACTTTACAACTAGTTTAGACACGTGCAATTTTTGGATGGGGGCTTGGACACTTTAGACAATTCCACTTTGCGCCAAAGTGGGACACTTTGCGCAGGCGATGGATGCTTTGTGACTATCTTTTCCAAGGTCCTAAACATTCTAAAAAAACATTAAAAAAAAGATACTATAAATGCATGAAAATGAAGACAAAGCAGCGAATAATCTACTCACCATAGGTCAGATAGCACACCGTTCCACCTCATCATTGAGAACATCAAATCTGGGAGGCATGTAGGTTCATTGGCTTGGCATCCTAGATCACTCTACACAAAGGTAAAATGTAAGAAGGTAAATGTCAAAATGAGATTAATAAAAGTCATTTTCATTGATATATACCTAGTTTAATTAAAAATATGTATATTTTACTTTATCTATATTTCATTCAAATCAACATATTGGGGGCTAGAGAAATCCATTTTCAATGTCGTTTGTTGCATTGGATTTGTAATTCTAGTCTCGATCTCATCAATTTTCTATCACTATGTGGTATGGTACTTGGAAATACCCTATGACAAGACTTAAGTAATTCAATGTGGTTTCATGGCTACCCTAGTTCCACCTCCATAAAGCAAGTAGAATCAAGGGGGCATACATCTACCCTCAAATTCAATTCTCTGTAGAAATTTGATAAGAGGATTTTTGAGTGACTAACAAATCTATGTTTTAGGATGCAGTTCCTAACATTGTGGTTTTGCAGATAACTACGGTGGGGGATTCATTCTCCCTAATGAATCCATATGAGCATCCTTTTTATATGGCTGCTAAAGTGGGGGCTACATGTAGTGTAGAAAATTGTACCCCTTTCTAGGAAAGTACAATTCACACTTATTTGGACCTATTTTGGTGACCTTTTCATTAATGCATTATAAAAATATCATCAATAGGCCCCTAATACCCCTTTATCATGTATCCCAAGGCCTATTTTACTTAATTTTATTTAATTCCCAACACCACAACCCACATTGAATAAATGTTATGGATCAAATTAATGCCCCAACATTTTAAGGCGTCTTGAAGTTTTAAGTTAGGATATGTTTTCCCATAGGCGAATGGGTTCTTATTAAATTCCTCAAACTAAAATTTTGATATATTTTTGGTAGCATTTCAATCTCTCAAATGCAAATTTTACATGTCAGCTTTCGGGATATGAAGCCTATAAAACTAAGTCACATTCATTTTACACTAGAGAAGAATCAAGCTAGACAAGAGAAAGTCATATGAGATCAAGCATTCATATTCAAGAGAAAAGAGAAGCATTCAAAAGTGAAGTTTTGGAGTAGCATTGGAGTTATTTTTGCAGGTCTTCAAGCTCCTTTTGATATCAAGATCAAGCATTATCAAAGAAGTGATGATAGATGCCTATAGAGGATCATGATGGATTCTAGGTTTTGGAAGATGCACAATAGATTCAACCAAGCTTAATGACTTGTTTCCTAAGTTATTCCATCTTTATTGTCATTCTACTTTCAGCCTAAGGATGGTAAAATCAGATTTATGACTTATTAAGGTGATTTGAGATCTCCTAAAGTAGGTCTTCATCTTTGTGCATGTTCATTTAGGGATCATATTCTAGCACACTTGAGTAGGGTTTCTTTACATTATTAGTCTTAGTCTTAGACACACTTAAGGTTAGGATTGCACATACATTTCATGTTTTAGATCTATGTTCTTCATCAAGGTTTAATTACCAAACTTGGGGTTTGACCTAGGCAAACCCCTATCCACCAACAAACAACAAATTTTGTTTTGCAGATTTTGCTTAGATCCATATCCGTGATCAGAGATATCATGTTACATGAAAGAATTGTATGTCTCAAGCTTCAATCTGAAATTCATATTTTTTCATAAAAGTCTGCTAGGACCCATTCGCCCTAGGGAAAATGAGTTCTTGCTCAACTTGTAGAAGGAACAACTTTTGAAAGGTGAACAACATTTATTACTCTCATTTTTTCTAGAAACTCTGTTGGTTCCTTCAATTTTATGCTAAATCTATTAGATCCACTTTGTATATTTCATTTTGGAGTTTATTTTCTATTTTAAAACTTTCTCCCCAAAGTCTTGTTTGGCCTAAACCCTTGTCCTTGCAAAGAAGGGAAATTTTTAGATTCACGCTTTGACTTGATTCACCTTGAGGTTGATTGTCATTTCATTGTCTAGATCTCATTTCCTAATGAATTGATGAAAGATATGAACCCTTTTCCTTGTTTGGATCCACCTTTTCATTTTGGGAAACCATAGGAACTCTCCTATTTTCATCATTTCACCTATAAAATGACTCCTATAAAGAATGAGGAACTGAACATATAGGTCTATGAGTTGTTGAAGAAAGGACTGATCTGAGAGAGCTTGAGCCCATGTGTGGTACTTGCAATACTAGCACAAAATAAGGATGGAGAATGGAGAATTTGTACAGATTCTCAAGCCATTAACAAGATTACAATCAAGTATAGATTCCCCTTACTAAGGATGGATGGAATTATGGATTTCTTGAGTGCAACTAAGTACTTCAGAAAGATCAAATTGAAGATCAAATATCATCATATTCAGATCAACGAGGGAGATGATTGGAAGAAAACCTTCAAAACCAAGGAGGGACTGCATGAATGGTTAGTCATGCCATTTGGGCTAACTAATACACCAAACACATTCGTACTACTCATGGATGAGGTATTAAAATATTTTTTGGGTAAATTTGTCATTTTTTCTTTGGATGAAATTTTAAATTTTAGTAAGATGCTAGAAGAACACTTTTTTCATATCCATAGAATTTTGTAGAAGTCGAGGGAAGAGAAATGTTTAATTAACCTCAAAAAATGCAATTTTTTAAGGAGTTGATATATCTAGGATTTTTAGTCTCTATTAAGGGAATTAAGATGGACCTAGATAAAGTAAAGGTTACTATTGAGTAGTCTACACTAAGGAATGTTACAGAGGTAATATCATTTCATGGTTTGGCAAGCTTTTATAGAAAATGTATTAAGATTTTTAGTAGTATTTGTCCACCCCTAACATAGATAATGAGAGGGGACAAAAAGGAGTTTAAGTGGACTACCAGAGAAACTAAGAGTTTTGATTTGTTTAATACTAAATTCATAGAGAATTTTTTTTTTGGTGCTTATGGATTTCAATAAGGTGTTCCAAGTAGATTCTGATGCTAGTGGTAGTGCCATAGGACCTATTTTGAGTCAAGAAGGTAAGCCTTTTTCCTATTTTAGTGAGAAATTGAATGATGCCAATAGAAAATATTCTATATATGATCAATAATTTTATGCAATAGTTCAAGCTTTGAAGAAATGGAGGCACTATTTGTTGCCAAAAGAATTTATTTTATATACCGATCATCAAGCCTTACAGTACCTTAGGAGTAAAGGGAAATTGACCCAAAGTCGTTTAAAATGGGTTGATTTTTTATAGAGTTATACATTTCTTTTAGAACAATGAAGTGGGAAGTCAAATAGAGTTGTAGATACCTTAAGCAAAAGAAAAAAATTGTTGATGTTAGAAACCAAGATCTGAAATGCAAACCAAAAAACCTTCCATAGAAGAGAAAATCAGAAAAAGAAAAGTTTTGCAAGAAGATGTGAAAAGTATTATTATTCAGGAATTCATAATTACATGAGAATGATTTTCTTTATAAAAGAAAAGTATGCATAACCCTAATCTTATCTTGAGCAACAAGATAGCTCAACAAGATAAGGATGAGAATAATTAACCTAGGAATTAAAATATTACCTAAGTAAAGTTATGCAAGTGTAATTAAATATTAATTACACTAACACCCCCCCATAAGTGCAACTTAGGGAGACTAAAAAAGCATGCACCTAAAACTAAGATGAATGCAAGAAAGCATGAATGGGTCCTAACAAGCCTGATCAGGTACCTAAGTACAAATGCAATAATGAGGTAGAGAGAGGAAAACCCAGTGGGAAAAAACCCCTACAATGAGATGACTACTACAAAGAAGCACTGGAAGAAGACTATGGAGTAACAATGGAACCGGAATCTGACAAGCAAGGAAAGATACTTCTTTCTAGAAGAAACCAAATAAGAGTCACTGAAGGACTTAGGCAAAATCATAATAATGCGAAAGTAGACCTGATGCCATGGAACACTAGAAAACTCACAAACTAGAACAACCCTGGAATCTGTGAAGCAACATTAGATGAAATGATGACAAAATTTGGAAATTGTGTATCTCGATGCTGATGCCAAACTGAGACTAAAACTCTTCCATGGGAACAAGTACCATAAAGACTCTAGAATATTAACCATAAAAACATGGCCCTCAAACTGAGAAGGATCTGAACCAATGCGGATCAATAACCATAAACTCCCAATCTAAAGTGTGAACTGAGGTAAATATGATATGTGTCAAGCAAGAGCAAGATGTGGCCAAAAGAAACTAAGAAACAAGATATAACCCATGCGAGTTGTCAACAAATCAAGATGAATATGGAGATCAAAGTGCATGCACACTCTAATCAGATTATTATGCAAGAAACCCCCTTGATGGAACTTTATCTCAGTTCATTTATTATAATAACCCAATGATTGTAAAAGGAGATAATTCTAACATGCATAAAAAAAAATTAAAATTGATGTCAGATCTGTGTAGAGGATAGAATCAACTTTCTGATGCCACGAGAATGGCAAAAAAAGGATCACCGAGTCAAAAGATATGCCCTTTGGAGTGAAATCTAAACATTTGACTTCAACAGGAAAAAAATCCCATCAACCAGAAAAATCTCTGAGAAAAAATTGTACCATTAGAAAATTGGGCTTGCCAGCTTTCTGACGATATCTTGTTTCAAAAAATTCGCCTCCGGGATCAAAAGTTATGACAAAATGAAAAAAATGTCTATTTGGGGGCAAATCAGGGTACTCAAAGGCTAAATGGGGGCAAATTTTCAGCACCTTTTGCTCTGGCCGACGGTTCCCCATGTGACCTCATCCTTCAACGGGGCAAAAAAAGGTCCGCCGCCTGTGGTGGCGGTGGGGCGGCACCACCCCCTTGGGCGGAGCCCCCGATTGGTAATAGAACCGACGCTTAGGCAATGGGGGCAAGAGGGGTCAGAGATGGGAGCTGGCCGGTGAGAGAAGAAGGGGAAGCTGATGGTAGGAGAAAAGAAAGCCAACAGTTGTAGCGGGCACCGAAGAAAATAAAGAAGCCGACTGGAGGGTACGAAACTGTTGGTGGGGGCTGACAATGCTGCAGACAAAGGTACGATAGTACCAGAAAATGCAGCATGCAAAAAATAAACCCCCCCATAACATTTAAATATGCCACCAAAATATATATTGATTGCCCAAATACAAATAGCCCGATTTAAAAATATTTAATGTAGAACATATAAAAATGAATATATATATTTTTATTCTACGAACAAATAATCGCACCCTGTACCTGGTGGCCTATACGGCCTGCTGGGTAAAAAAAATTGCCTCATGAACAATTGACGCCGAATATAGGTGAGTTATATGTCATTTTTCATCTCTTAAATGTTGTGGATCTGATGGCGAGGTCTGATCTGCCTGAAAATGCACCAGAAGCTTCACAACTCCTAGATCTGACAAATCTTCAAACCCTCATAACTCTGGCATAAAATGTCAAATTTAGGCAAAACAAAAGCCGATCTTGACTTTTTCGATAGCCTTGGACTCAAAAATGAGCTTAGATTTCCTCCAACATGCACTGAAAGTAACCATGCAAGAGCACCCAAATAGAGAGACAATCTCAAGGTATGAAACCCTCAAGGAATCCCGAACTACTCTGCAATGATTTTCTCAAAAAATTGAGAAGGGGCTGCAAATCAATGCTCTGATACCATGTTAGAAACCAAGATTTAAAATACAAACCAATAAACCTTCCACAAAAGAGAAAATCAGAAAAAACAAAGCTTTGCAAGAAGCTGTGCAAAATCTTATTATTTAGGAATTCATAATTACATGAGAATGATTTTCTTTATAAAAGCAAAGTATGCATAACCCTAATCTTATCTTGAGCAACAAGATAGCTCAAAAAGATAAGGATAAGAATAATTAACCTAGGAATTAAAATATTACCTAAGTAAAGTTATGCAAGTGTAATTAAATATTAATTACACTAACAGTTGATAGAGGTGAAGATAGAAGATATTAGGTTCAATGAACTCAAGATTTTGTATCTTGAAGATCTAGAATTTACAAAGGCCTAGAAGGATTATTTATAAATTATTTATTTGGATAGGAAAAGGTGGTTGGATTTCATAATCTAGGATGCTATGTTTCTTAGAGGAATCCAATTCTATATTATGTAGAGTTTTATGAGAGAGAAATTGATTATGGAGAAGCATAGTGGAGGATTGGCTGGACATTTTGGTCAAGATAAGATCATTGATCTTATAAATAAGAACTATTATTGGTCATAGTTACACCAAGATGTAAAGAATTTTATGCATATTTGTAGAGTATTTCAGATGGATAAAGGGGTAAGTCAAAATATTGTGTTTTATATGCCATTACCTATACCAAAGAGGCCATGGGAAGATATCAATATGGAATTTGTTCTTGGTTTATCGAACATGGAAAGGACATGACTCAATATGTCTGGTGGTGGATATATTTTCAAAGATGGAAGATTTCATTCCATGTCATAAGGCCAATGATGTTGTTCACATCCCAAAGATATTCTTTAGAGAACACTTGGTTAGACTACATGGTCTACCAAAGATTATAGTCTAAAACCGAGATACCGATTTTTTTAGATATTTTTGGAGAACATTGTGGAAGAAGTTGAAGAATGATTTGAAGTTTAGTTTGCACAACATACAAAAACTAATGGGTAGATAGAGGTGGTAAATAGGAGTTTGGGAAACTTGCTGAGATGCTTAGTAGGAGATAAGACCAAGGGATGGGATTTGGTTTTGCCACAAGAAAATTTTGCATATAACAATTTTATCAACAAAAATACTGGTAAATCCCTATTCCAAAGTGTATATGGGAATAATCCAAGAAATGCTTCTGAGTTAAGAAATATTGAGAAAGGAGATAAATTTAGTGTTGAGGTTGAAGATTTTACAGAACACCTGAAGAGCTTGCATGAAGAGGTAAGAAATCATATCCTTAAGATGAATTATCAGTACAAGGCTAAGGGAAATTAGAAGTGGAGATATAAGGAATTCTAGGTTGGAGATGAAGTCATGTTCCAACTAAGGAAAGAAGGTTCCCAATGGGAACCTATAAAAAGTTGAAATGAAGAAATTTGGACCATGCAAGAGCTTGAAGAAGCATGATTCAGGAAATGCTTATGAGGTAGAGTTGTTGAGTGGGATAAACATCTCTTATGTTTAACATTGCTGATTTTAATAGAATATCATGAAGGAGATATGGAGGATGGACCAATAAGAGAACAATGGAATATGTTGGCACCTACTTTAAAGGAGTAGGAGATAGAAGAAATCTTGGATATCCATGTGGGTAGAATTACAAGAAATAGGCAATATGAAGAATACTTGGCTAATTGGAAATGAAGTATTGTTGAAGATCTATCATGGCTATCTAAGGTAGAGGCTAACCATCTTGGTTTTCCTTAGAATGCTTGAGATGTGACAAGGTCACTTCTCAAATTACCTTGGATGTTTGATGCGGGAGCATCTAGGGTGTAAGATAAATCTTGCATAAAAAATAATGTTTATTTTGAGTTTTTAGACCTTGTGAATAAATTTTCAATACGGACTAAAAATGACAGTGCTACTATTTTTAGTAAGTTGGAATAGCTAAAAATAGTAGGTTTTTGTTTTTACTAAGTTAGCATTTATGCATGTATGGACATGAACTATTATAGAGAACTCTAGAATGGTGAAATGAAGCTAATGGTGAAGAAATCACTTCAATACCATTTCTCACTTGTGATATTTTAATGTTTTATCTTCAAAATCCCTTTAAAAATAATTAAAGTCAAATTTGAGGAACTTAGAGGTTCCAGATTGGCTCAAAAATTGGCCAAATATGAAAAGGACCATTTATGGACCTTTTGTGGGCCTAATTCTCATCAAGATCCTTCCAACGATGCAGATAGTTTGTCAATCCAATGCTCGAGTCAAAGGGTATGGCTATTGAAAGTTAGACTAATAATTAAGAAATTTCTTAGGCCAAAAAAAGGGGCAATTGTATTTGTTAGGTTCCAAAAATAGAAGTGATAGTTAGCTAGAAAGAAAAAAATGGTAAAGTAGTGAAGAATGAAAGGGGTTGATTCTGGATGAGAAAGAAAAAATTCTTTCTTTTTAGCACAAAACAAAGGTTTGGGTTTCAATGGCCATTATTTCCATTCACACACTTCCATGTCTAATTTTCTACATGCATTTGCAGCCCAATTTTTTGTAATAGTGGTCTTGTGACCAAATAGTTGTATTGAATTTAATTGCATGTATGTAGATTATTTCTAGGAGTATAATAAAGTAGCATGTTTTTTGTTCTTGAATGTTATTATCTGTGTCAGGTGTGTTCGAGGGAGAGTCTCCCTCAATTATTATATTTGATAAATGTAACGAGGAAATTCATTACTTGTGAATGATAACCTATTAAATTTTTAACATCTTAGCTAGACATAGTAAGATCCAAGAGTTCTTTTGTTGCAAGCTCTATTTTATTGATGTAGTTATTTTTTCCTAGAAATACTAAATAAATCGAGCAATAGATTCTCATATCCCATCTATATGGTGTATCTCTATTACTCCATTATCTTTAGAAAATCATTATATTTAAATTGAAGTGATAAAAAATAAAAGTGAAACCTAAAAAATTAGCAACAATATGTATATTACAATACCAGATATATTGATTATGCATATCATGATGACTAAAATATTAGAGATCTTATATTTTGTATCTAATCTGTAAGAAGATTTTTTATTATACATGATTTACCATCCTAAGTGATAACAAATGTTACAATCATCAATTTCAAAATAATACTTTTTGTAGATCATATCTATGGCAACCTCCGATGGGTTCAATTTGTTATTTTTCATAAGGCTTCACTCTTTTGGACCCACAAGCTTACTTGTTCAATTTTCATTACATTCATGGAGGTGACATGTGTTGACATCATGCACTTTCTTGAAAACCCAACAACATCTACTATCAATGCTTTTCATAGGAGTGCCACAAGGTGGCTCCAGTTGCCATGTTTTAGTGATGTTATGTGTAACACCTTGCCACGAAACCCTAGAGGACAACTTAAAAACAACACTAAAATGGAACAATTTTTTTTTTTGAAAGTACAATGTATACAAAAATTGCAATAGAACAATAGTCTATTTTCTAATCTCAACCCTCTAAGGTATCAAATCCACGATACCGGATCCCTATGAACATAAACAATAAGAACTGAATATTATTGAATTAATCACATTAAACAAAATCCATTTGATAATATGATATAACCATTTCATGTCAACAATACAACTACATCAAAGATAATTACAACAAAATCAATTACATTTATCCTTACAAGAGAGAGAGAGCATTCAACAATTAATTACATCATTACATCTTAACATCTAGAACAACAATGTCTACTCGTATACATGTGGGGAGAGTACATCAAAGGTATGATGCATGATACAATTGAATTATAGTACAATACAAATACATGAAGATACTCCACATGAACTAGAACAAGTGTATAAGTCTTCATAACTAGGAGAAGGCACCGTGAACATGAACAAGGTGAGGGAAGCCAATGGAGTGCATAGAACGTTGCACCCAACCATGTGGTACCCTAAGGTCCACCCCCCATGCTAGGAGATAGCACTAAGGTCCCACCACAAATAGCCAAGAGACAAAAGACAACACAAGGGCTAACATGAATCTAATATACAAGTACGGTACAACAACACATGACAGTAACACCATTTCTAGAGGCAGTCAACATCGAGGGAAGCAAAAAGAAAGGGAATACTAGGTTGTCGTAAGAGAAGTGTCATCACATATTTTTCCATGGGTTACCCTGGCGTAACCTTCCTAGGCTACCAAACCTCTTGGCCACCTCTACTAGCCGCTGGACCCCCATACAAACTCATGTGGGATCAACATACCTTCTAGTCTGACCAGGGAGTTGATCTTGCCATTCTAGGCCTTCCCACTCATCTCAAGCCTAAACAAGCACTTGAGCCATGAGTGAGGCATTATCTTGATTAATCTGAACTACCCAATCCCCTAGTTTATTTTAGGTTATCACTTGATTAAACTCACAATGAGTTACCTTGGACATGCCACTTTGTGCATCGGACCCCCATTGAGAGCCACTCCCCTACTGACAACTAGGAGACCCAAAGAAATCTAAAGAGCAAGACAACTTGTACAATTATAAAACTCATTAACATAATCACAAGGCAAGGAAAAACCCTTCTCGCTCACAAGTTCCAACCACATTGGTGAATACATTGTGCAAGGCTAGCAACCATCATATACACATTTAATACAACAATCATCTCAAGATTATCAAAGAATACTACCAAGAAGAAAAATCCCCTAGCCTCTGAAAGACTCTTAATTTTCACTTCACAAGATGATTTAAACATTTACACTCTAACCCACAATCACTCCCAAATCTTAACTAATCACTTGCTTCATACAGAAAATTCCACACAATAATAAAACATGGGTTGAAGAATGGGTTTACAAGTAATCACTTCATGTAGCAATCAATCTAGTAATGGAACCAAGAAACAAAAAAAATGGTTTTCACAACTAGATAACATACAATAAACAAAACAAGTAATATAATTGCCAAAGGATAAGGCACTTTCACATTTAACAATCTTCTTTTAAGAGGTTCCATGCATACATTTTTGCATTTTACTTGCAATACATTAAAACAACCAAATGATATATTGTAAGTTTCAAATGTCACACAATATGTACCAACTCAAGTCTAAATAAATTTAATGTTATAATATTACTAATAAATTAAAGAAAACTCTTAAAAAACATTACTTCTATAACATTACTCCACTTCTATATTGTTCTAGTTTAGCAACGGTAACACATGACATCAAGGTTTAACTCATAGTTGATTTCTTAAAGATATAATAGATACAAAGATAAGAGAATAATGTTTAATCTACAACTTAACCATACCCCAAAATAATAAATATATAATCTCTTAATATATAAACTTGATACTAACAAATCTATATAATAGTATATCTATTATTTATAATTCTAGGATTATAAAAATACCTAATATCTATAAATACTTATATAAATACACACAACTATATATATATATATATATACAACATGCAATTGCCAAAGGATTGTACATAGATCGGTCGACATACTCTTTCGAATAACTATAGTCTATTTTTAGCATTAGACAACCACGACAACTTGAATGGTATGGCTTTTAAATACGTATTTCAATTACTAATTTTTTTTTTTCATATCAATACACATTCATTCGTTCATCAAGAATACCGAACACATGCAAATGATTTGTAACTGATCAAATAAAAACTTCATTAACTATAAACACCGATAGTTTGTAATTGACCATTAACTATAATTTGCCTATGATTTGCAATTGATCAACATTGAATATGCCAGATGTAAGAGGTAAGATTAGAAATAATTCTAATGCAAGATAGGGATCTCAATATCGATTCATTCTACTAGGTAAGAGCTTATTCGACTACTAGTGAACAAGAAAAAAGACCACAAAGAACACATGCCAAGCATCCAATTGGAGTTTATTCCTAATTTTAGGCTGACACATTCAATCTAGAGAAGACAAAGATTAAAGAAAGAAGCGAATGGGCATATCAGCTAAGTCTAATTCTAGTTGTTGTTTCCTTGGAGCGACAATAATAAAGGTTGAACATGACATCAATAATTAAAGAAAATTAAACCATAGGTACACAGGTTACCAACTATTCTATCAGGATTCTATCACTTCTAAACTAGACTTAACTTAATGTCACATGCCCACCATATGTGCCAACGTATTCTAAAGAAAGATCAACAATCAAAGAGGTAAATATATGGGCATATTAGCATAAGAATTCTTAGCCAATCAAATAAATGGATAAACATTTTGAATAACTTGCGCAGTGAAGGATTAAACATGAAGGTCACTATTACCAATTGAATATGGGTGATAACATATATCATATAATATATTAAAGAAAAACCTCAAATTTTGATGTAAATAGAAATAGTTCCTAGCTTTAACAAATCTACAAAATTATTATATTCAATATACATTAAAGATTAGACATGAGAAGAACCACGAAGCCGTGGTTGGGGTAGCATGCTAAGAAAAATAAACTTAATTAGAAACCTATGGTCTACGTAGACAAGAGTTATCAGCCGAAGGCCATTATTTCTAGTAATCGATTTCTTGAATCCGACCTTTGATACATTCGACTAGAGGCATACCAAAGACAACCCTTATAGCATAATATTCTACTAGAGGGTTAACAGTACATGATTCAACTTATCATGAGGTAGATATACAGTTAGCTCGAACACATTATGAAGCAAAACAGTGGCAAGATTGTAAAAGAACATTATTAAGAGCATCTCATGTAGGTTATCAAATAAAAAGAAAATTGAAGAGTCTAGGAATAGGGCATGCACACTGTTTGATAGAATTCTAGAAAGAGATGGACTTTCATAGACTAGGTTGACTGCAAGATATGCACATAATAGATTTATAAAAAGAAAAAAAACTATTGAAACTATCAAACAAGTGGAAAGTCGGGTGTAAAAACCAAATTCTACTACCATTTCCAAAAAAAAGAACCTTCAAACATGGTATGGGAAATCACCAAAACATAACAAGAGGGGAAATTTGGTAGATCTAATAGCTTCCAATACATTGATAGACATGTATGTAATTGATGAAGCATAGACAAGGACTACAAACCGATTGATAGTGCGCCTCAAAGAATAGTAGTCTCATGGAGTGCATCATTGCAGGATATGTACAAAATGGATTTACCGAAGAAAGCCTTAGAAACATTGAAGAAATTAACTGATAGGATAAATACAGACTCCGCAATGCAATCTAGTAATATTAACTCGCACTAAGAAACAAGGAAAATAAGGAAATATCTATCAACGTTTGACAAACAAGAAATGCCACAAGAAGGGATTCCCATGGGAGGAAAGATCACAAGATATATATATACAAGAGAGATAGAAGGTTTAAGAGTTTTAAGTAATTGAGTGCATACCTCAAACCACTAGTGATGAAATTGAATCACCTCATTCAAGAGCGGCTGAAAATTGACAACACCCCAAAGCTTCATCCTTTCATCATGCCTCTCCCAGACCCTAGCATCTCATACTCATAAATTGGTATTACGCCCTCTACCAACTATTCTGATGCAATTTTAAAAGAGCACACTTCTTGCAAATAGATGAATGGAGCTAAAGTGAATGCTCTCCATCCATAACATAATACCCCCTTCCACCAGAAGTTCGTTAAAGATATTTTTAATGAAAAACCCCCAAAAGAAGAAAGAATGTCCAAGAAAATCTACCCCTCATAACCGCTCCATTAAAAGCACTCCCCCCTTATCTAAAAAAAAAACTCATGTCCATTAAGATCCCTGTTTTTCCATTCTTTTTCTCCCAATAATTTGCGGCCTTAGAGGTCATTTAACCAAGTAACAATTACCCACTTTATTACTTCTTTTAAAAGAGTTTAGTGCATTTGAATTAAAATTTCTTTTCATTAATTATTTTTAATAATTTTATTTTATTTTAGTATTATAAATTTATGTTTATATTTATTTATCAAGTATATTTTAATTCAATGATTTATTTTAATACCTTAAATAACCAAAATCATTTATCAAATAATTCAAATCAAGTAAACCAAATGCCAAAACAGTTACCTGGTTGCTAAGCGAAGTCAACAAGTAAGATCACAACAATGCTAATAGACAAAACCAAACACTTGGACAACATAGACATGATGAATCATGGAGGGGCACTACATCCTCCCCCCTACAATCTGACTTACTCCTGGAAGTCATGAGGTTAGAATAAAACATACGAAAATACAAGAACATCCAATTATCAAGCAAACAATATCAAACAAATACCTGACCAGATACAAGCAGAACTTCAAATGACACAGACTGACTTTAGAACTGACAGGGTATTGACTGGGAAACTCATCCTCATCAAGGATGATGGCTCAATGTGGGGGACCTGAAGCTATCTCCAATTCAACAACCTCCATTGGGATTAAGGCACACTCAAACCTGGCAATTCAGGTGGAGTCGATGCCTGGTACCTGCAACCTGCAACAAACCACACAGTCGAGTATGTACATAGACAAACAGGAAAACACACAGTGAAGGGAAAATTGTAGCATCGCAAGGCACTTGCAAGCGAGTGATGCAACCATGTTACCCTTCACCAAATAAATCAATGCACTCAAAACACACATTTTCATTAAGTTTCCATCCTTTACATGTAAATAAATCCACTTTATTCTTTTCTCAACACTAAATCTCATCATAATTTTGACACAAAATTATAATTTCACATCCCTTTTTAGAACCAGAAAATACAATTTATCATTTCACAAGAACAAAATTCCAGATTTAACACACATTCTTCACAAACACACACAAATTCACATCACCAAAAATTACATCACAAGGCCACGCGAGGTCCATAATGCATCTCTGATAGAAAGAATATCAGTGGATTGTGCACTACATTGAGGGTCCTATCCTTTCCATCAGTTTCTGCACCATTGGGCCAACACTACTTAAGGTCAAATCTTAGGTTACTAAGCAAAGATGACAGGAGGAAGAAAACATACGCTCAAGAGCACATGCAACAAGGACAACATAATGGGCTCATGATGTATCCAGAGTGCCCAGTGTATGAACCTAGCTCTGATACCATGTGTAACGCCCCACCACGAAACCCTAGAGGACAACTCAAAAATGACACTAAAACGAAACCATTTTTTTTAAAAGTACAATGTATACAAAAATTGCAATAGAAAAATAGTCTATTTTCTAATCTAAGTCTTCTAAGGTACCGAAGCCATGTTACTAGATCCCCATGAATAGAAATAAAAAGAATTGAATATTATTACAATAATCACATTAAAAAAAAACCATTTAATAATATGATATAACCATTTCATGTCAACAATACAACTACATCAAAGATCATTACAACAACATCAATTACATTTATCCTTACAAGAGAGAGAGAGTTCAACAATTAGTTACATCATTACATCTTAACATCTAGAACACCAATGTCTCCTCATATACATGTGAGGAGAGTACATCAAAGGTATGATACATGATACAATTGAATTATAGTACAATACAAATACATGAAGATACTCCACATGAATTGGAACAAGTGCAGAAGTCTTCATAACCAGGAGAAGGCATCACGAACACGAACAAGATGAGGGAACCCAATGGAATGCATAGCACATTCCACCCAACCATGTGGTACCCTAAGGTCCACCTCCCTGTGCTAGGAGATAGCACTAAGGTCCCACCACAAACATCCAAGAGACAAAAGATGACACAAGGGCTAACATAACTCTAATGTATAAGTATGGTACAACAACACATGACAGTAACACCATTTCCAAAGGTACTCAACATCGAGGGAAGAAAACAGCAAGGGAATACTAGGTTTTAGTAAGAGGAGTGTCATCACATAGTTTTCCATGGGTTACCTTGGTGTAACCTTCCTAGGCTACCAGACCTCCTGGCCACCTCTACTAGCCGTCGAACCCCCATACAAACTCATGTGGGATCAACATACCTTCCAGTTGGACCATGAATTTGATCTTGCCATTCTAGACCTTCCCACTCATCTCAAGCCTTAACAAGAACTTGATCCATAAGTGAGGCATTATCTTGATTAATGTGAACTACCCAACCCCCTATTTTATTTTAGGTTATCACTTGATTAAACTCATAATGAGTTACCCTGGGCCTGCCACTTTGTGCACCGAACCCCCATTGAGAGCCACTCCCCTACTGACAACTAGGAGACCCAAAGAAATCCAAAGAGCAAGCCAACTTGTACAATCTGAAATCTCATTAACATAATCACAAGGCGAGGAAAAACCCTTCCCGCTCACAAGTTCCAACCACATTGATGAATACATTGTGCAAGGCTAGCAACCATCATATAGACATTTAATACAACAATTCTCTCAAGATTATCAAAGAATACTATCAAGAAGACAAATCCCCTAGCCTCTAGAAGACTCCTAATGTTCACTTCACAAGATGATTTAAACATTTACACTCTAACCTATAATCACTCCCAAATCTTAACTAATCACTTGCTTCATACGAACAATTCCACACAATAATAAATTATGGGATGAAGAATGGGTTTACAAGTAATCACTTCACGTAGCAATCAATCTAGTAATGGAACCAAGAAACACAAAAAATGGTTTCCACAACTAGATAACATACAATATACAAAACAAGTAATATAATTGCCAAGGATAAGGCACTTTCACTTTTAACAATCTTATTTTAAGAGGTTCCATGTATACATTTTTGCATTTTACTTGCAATACATTAAAACAACCAAATGATATATTGTAAGTTTCAAATGTCACACAATATGTACCAATTCAATTTTAATAAATTTAATGTTATAATATTACTAATAAATTAAAGAAAACTCTTAAAAAACATTACTTCTATAACATTACTGCACTTCTATATTGTTCTAGTTTAGCAATGGTAACATATGACATCAAGGTTTAACTCATAGTCGATTTCTCAAAGATATAATAGATACAAAGATAAGAGAATAATGTTTAATCTACAACTTAAACATACCTCAAAATAATAAATATATAATCTCTTAATATGGGTGATCCCACAAAGCTAGTTTACAATTTTTGGGAGATTCTATTTTTTGCTAAAATCACAGATATTTAGGAAATATAATGATTTAAGCCTTAAAAATTTCAATTTAAAGCATTCCAATTGAAGAGGGTTTGATCAAACTACCTTAGATCAAACCCCCTTGGATAGAACCCCGCTAGTTTTAAACCATACCTATAACGGAGTCTCCTTCACACCTATCAAAATGCTGATAAAATATCATTTTTTATTTACCTTTTAGGGGATCAAATGAATTCATTTAAAATTTAGTTTTTGTAAGTATGTAGTCCTTATTATAAGCTTCCCAAAAATTATAATTTTAAATAAGTTTAATTTTATTATTATATTTAATTTTTATTTCTTGTGAATGCATGTTTTTCACTGAAAATCAAGCTCTTTGTTCTGCACATGTGGAAAAATAGAAGATTATTAAATTTTGTTTTTAAAAAAATATGAGTGTACTAGATATTGAAGTCCTTGATCTAAACAAAAAAAATTGATTTTCGATACATACAAAAAATGTTATGTGTTACACAGTCTACCTATTTCTGAATTGTAATTGGTTTGACTTCAAAATTTGACTATGGAAAAAATATTCAATAAAACACTATGAAACCAATTGGAAGCACTAGATATTGTAGTTACAAATCTAAATTAAAAAAAATAGAATTTTATCCTTCATGGAAAAAATTTTATGTGTTATATGGTGAGTGTCACTCCTTAAAACTGGTGTTTACTAAAAAAAACTAGTTTTTGAAGGAGATGGAAAAATAAGTGAAATATGATTCCAAATTTTTTGAAAAAAAACTATTTAGAATCTACAGACAAAACGTCACAAATCACTAGTTTGCAGCTTCTTCAAATTCCTCATGGTTTAGCCGCTATAGGTGCCCGAAAGTGAAGATTTAGTTAGAAAAAATCAGTTCAGTGTCCAATTTGGCCAAAAATTGTAAACCAATATTATGGAATCACCCATATATAAATTATTAATAATTTTAGGATTATAAAAAATACCTAATATCTATAAATACATATATATATTACTAGTCAACATGCAATTGCCAAAGGATTGTACATAGATCGGTCGACATACTCTTTCAAATAACTAGATGTTGTTTTCATCGTTAGACAACAGTGACAACTTGAATGTAATGGAATTTAAATACGTATTTCAATTTCTAATATTTTTTTCATATCGATACACATTCATTCACTCATCAAGAATACTGAACGCATGGAAATGATTTGTAACTGATCAAATAAAAACTTCATTAACTATAAACACTGATAGTTTGTAATTGACCATTAACTATAATTTGCCTATTATTTGCAATTGATCACCATTGAATATGCCAGATATAAGAGGTAAGATTAGAAATAATTCTAACGCAGGATAGGGGTCTCAATATCAAGTCATTCTACTAGGTAAGAGCTTATTTGACTATTAGTGAACAAGAACAAAAAGCACAAAGAACACATGCCAAGCATCCAAATGGAGTTTATTCCTAATTTTAGGCCGACGCATTCAATCTAGAGAAGAAAAAGATTAAAGAAAAAAGTGAATGGGAATATCAGCTAAGTCTAATTATAGTTGTTGTTTCCTTGGAGCGACGGTAATAAAGGTTGAACAAGACACCAATAATTAAATAAAACTAAACCAAAGGTACGTAGGTTATCAACTATTCTATCAAAAGTCTATCACTTCTAAACTGGACTTAACTTAATGTCACACACCCACCATATGTTCTGGCGTATTCTACAGAAAGATCAATAATCTAAGAGGTAAATATATGGGCATATTGACACAAAAATTCTTAGCCAATTGAATGAATGGATAAGCATTTGAATAACTTGCGCAGTGAAGGATTAAACATGAAGGCCACTATTACCAATTGCAAATGGGCAATAACAGATATCATATAATCTATAAAAGAAAAACCATAGATTTTGATGTAAATAGAAATAGTTCCTAACTTTAACAAATATACAAAATGATTATATTCGATATGCATTAAAGGTTAGACATGAGAAGAACCACGAAGCCATGGCTGGGGTAGCATGCTAAGAAAAATAAACTTAATCAGAAACCTATGGTCTGCATAGACAAGAGCTACCAACCGAAGGCCATTATTTCTAGTAATCGATTTCTTGAATCCGACCTTTGAAACATTTGACTGGAGGCATACCAAAGACAACCCTTATAGCATAATATCTGACTGGAGGGTTAATAGTATACGATTCAACTTATCATGAGGCTGAGATACAGTTAGATCGAACACATTATGAAGCAGAAAAGAGGCAAGATTGTAAAAGAACATTATTAAGAGCAACTCATGTAGGTTATCAGATAAAAATAAAATCTAAGAGTCTAGGAACAGGGCATGCACATTGTTTGATAGAATGCCAGCAAGAGATGGCCTTTCATAGAATAGGTTGACTGCAAGATATGCACATAATAGATTTATAAAAAGAAAAGAAACTATTGAAACTATCAAACAAGTGCAAAGTCAGGTGTAAAACCAAATTCTACAACTGTTTCCAAAAAAAAGAACCTTTGAATAGGGTATGGGTAATCACCAAAACATAACGAGAGGGGAAATTCGACAGATCTAATAGTTGCCAATACTTTGGTAGACATGTATGTAATTGAGGAAGCATAGACAAGGACTACAAACTGATTGACAGCGTGCCTCAAAGAATAGTGGTCTCATGGAGTGCATCGTTGCAAGATATGCATAAAATGGATTTATCAAAGAAAGCCTTAGAAATGTTGAAGAAATTAATTAATAGGATAAATCCAGACTCCACAACGCAATCTAGTAATATTAACTCACACCAAGAAATAGGGAAAACAGGGCAATATCTATCAATGTTTGGAAAACAAGAAATGCCACAAGAACGGCTTCCCATGGGAGGAAAGATCACAAGATATATATATATATATATATATATATATATAAAACTATACGAGAGAGAGAAGGTTTAAGAGTTTTAAGTAATTGAGTGCATTCCTCAAACCACTAGTGATGAAATTGAATCACCTCATTCAAGAGCGACTGAAACTCGACAACACCCCAAAGCTTCATCCTTTCATCATGCCTCTCCCAAACCCTAGCATCTCATACTCATAAACTAGTATTACGCCCTCTACTAACTATTCTTATGCAATTTTAAAAGAGAACACTTCTTGAAAACAGATGAATGGAGCTAAAATGAATGCTCACCATCCATAACATAATACCCCCGTCCATCAGAAGTTCGTTAAAGATATTTTTCATTAAAAACCCCCGAAAGAAGAAAGAACATCCAAGAAAATCTGCGCCTCATAACCGTTCCATTAAAAGCACTCTCCCTTATCCAAAAAAAATACTCATGTCCATTAAGATCCCTGTTTTTCCATTATTTTTTTCCCAAGAATCCACGGCCTTAGAGGTCATTTAATCAAGTAACGGTTACCCACTTTAGTACTTCTTTTAAAAGAGTTTAGCGCATGCGAATTAAAATTTATTTTCATTAATTTTTTTTAATAATTTTATTTTATTTTAGTATTACAAATTTATGTTTATATTTATTTATCAAGTATCTTTTAATTCAATGATTTATTTTAATACCTTAAATAACGAAAATCATTTATCAAATAATTCAAATCAAGTAAACCAAATGTTACCAAGCGAAGTTGACAAGTAAGATCACAACAATGCTGATAGAAAAAACCAAACAAATGGACAACACATACATGATGAATCATGGAGGGGCACTACATTATGCGACTATTATTATTCAAGACTTGTATTTTTGAAGGTGCCTACATCAAGTGAGTGCAAGATCAAGTTTGTTTTGAGCCTGGGAATTGATTAAAAGTGTTCCATTGGCCCATGATCAGCTACAAGAGTTTAAAGTGATGCTACGTGTTGAGTCTGGGAGTACAAACGACATTAGTGGAATTCTATCTAGTTCATCATGCAGTTAGATTGGAGAGAGTGAGATTTCTATGCAATAATGTCACCACGAAGTGAGAAAGATATGATTTCCCACATTATGACTTCCCATTTGTGTAGTTATAATGGCTATGTGATGTCAAATCTTGTGGGAGGTGTGAGGCCAAAATATTTTTAGTTACAACCATCTCCTTCAGTGGGAATTTTCTCTCTATTTATGGAGGCTCTTCTCTTTGTTAGGGGGGTTCTTACTTTTATAATTATTGAAGGACTTAAGATAGGACTTGGTAAAATATTATAATACAATAGACCTTCATCTGACATGTTCTTGAAGAATGTAGACTAAATATATAGAATTATGCCTTTGCTATGTGTTTATCTCTATCTATTCTCTTTTAGATTTCATATTCTTTATCTATTTGAGGTGTTGACAATTGTAAATTTTTCTCTTCTAGATTTTAGAATTTTAATTACCTTAATACACGTAGAGTTTTAGATCATGTTAATACTCTTTCAAAATTTTGCACAATTTGGTTTAATTGATATTTTATTATTCTATATCAAGCTTGAAATTTTGTAAAATCTTGGTGCATCACCTTAGAATAGCTTTTTTTATGCATTTTCTTTGTTTTATTCTCCCCTTTTCTCCCCCCTATTAACATAATGAAGATATAGCTTCTAAAATCTAGGAGGTTATTCTATAGAGCACATCTTAGTCCCCCATTTGTAGAACTTCCCATAGGATAGTGTTTCTCTTATTTGTCATATTTTGAGATTAATAGTTCTTTTTTTGGAAATATCCAATGGGACATTAATACTTCAAGCCAGTGAAGAAGTATGTTTATGAGATGGAGACCCATCACTAGATCATTGAAAGCATGTAATCCTAGATGACTATTACTTCCATTGGTGACTATTAGATGAAAAAGAACTTCAGGAAGTAGAGCAACACAAACACCAATGCAAGCTCCAATGACCTCTAGAAACTTTATAGCATGGAATAGCGGTAGCCTACTTATTCCTCCAGTTCCTCCTATAGTATTGGATCCCATTCCTACTAATGCTTTAAAAGCACTCCCTAAGTTCATGAGAGAAGAATTTAAAATGTCGGTATAACATTTGCAAGATGTCACTGACGTGTGCATAGTGCATCATGTGATAGAGAAAATTGCAACACTAAGGATCCTTGTTGCTTCATTCAAAGGGGAAGCCTTAGACTAGTATAGATCACTAGCCCATAATTAATTGTTACAAAGGATCAACTTGGAGATAGCTTTTATGAAATATTCTCAGGGAAAGGCGATCAATCTTCCTTACTCCAGTAGTTGATAACCATTAAAAGGACTCCTCAAGAAGTTGCTATAGACTTCAACACCAGGTTCACAAATCTTGGTAAAGAATCCCCTTAAGGGCCAGACCTTTGATGGGTATGGCTATTGTCTTATATCTAAAGGATTTTAAATATGACATAGGTGTAATGATTAAGTTATTGGGAGGAAAGACCCTTTTGGATGCATATGAATTGGTCGTTAGATCCAAGAACAATCTTATAGATGATGGAAAGCTTCCTCCTTGACCGCCTGTGTCAGTTTTCCCTAAAATACCACCTCCACCACCTGAAGACTCTCCTAGTACATCTGCCACACCTCCTGTATGTGTATCCCAATGCACATACTAATATAACCGCTCTTGCATCCTTGTCTGTAGAAGTGAGTGACATGAATAAATGTTGCAAACCTTTTCAAATGAGATACTTAACCTCAAAAGGAAGCAAGTTATGCTGCCCAATCCCCCTTACCAGAATTTTCAAGGAAATAAACCTCCATTCTAGCATAATCAATACTAGAGAGTGGAATGAGAAAATAATCAGTCCCAACCTTTGAATCAGATAGTTCCAATCCCCACTATGATTCAAAGTGTAAACACTAAATCATAAAATAGAAATTGTAGTTGATCATAACAATCTGGAAGATGAAGTAAATGCATGGTATTTCCCATGCAATGATGCACATATACCCTAGGATTTCCCTATGGGTAATCTACAATGGAGGATCTCAGAACAACAAAATCAAGGAATCACTACTAATACAAGCGTAGGTCTGTATCAATCCCCGAGAGTGGAAAATGATATCCTAGTGGTGTAGATACAGGGAATGTCCCTTGAACAAGAAGGATAAATTTCTTCGAACCATTCTCTATTTTCCTGTATGGAGGGAGAGGATGCAATGTTCACCAATGATGCATCAACATCCAAAACCCCACAAGTTTAATCATATATTATACCTAATCCAAAAGGAGGTCAATTGAAGAGCATGTACCTATTATTCCATAGCCTAATCTAGTCCCTAAAAAGAGCTTGGAACCACTGGTAGTAGTCCTAGTGTTCCAAAATTAGAGTGAGGTAATAGTGAATAAGGAAAAAGAGTCA
The DNA here is from genome assembly GCA_007258455.2 of Sequoia sempervirens. Lineage (NCBI taxonomy): Eukaryota > Viridiplantae > Streptophyta > Pinopsida > Cupressales > Cupressaceae > Sequoia > Sequoia sempervirens. The sequence continues at coordinate 101,178,444 of VDFB02000363.1, read as the reverse complement.
AAATCCCAAATAACTTGACTGCTCAATGCAGTGGAGCAATTGAAGAAGGCCCCAACCCATGTCTCTTTATGGGATATTTTTGATATCCCCAAGCAAAAAACCTTGTTGCGAGAAGATTTGGAAGAGGATAAAGGATCGTCATAAGCTAATGCAGCCCCAAAACCCAATCAAGAGAAAGGTAAAGATCCATTTCAAGAGTTGTGGGTTGTGGGAGCTATGAAATTCTTAAACACAAAGGAAAAGGAAATGAAGGAGGTATGTAAGCCACAATCTACCCCATTTTTCTTGACCCTCATTTTAGGGGATAAGCTACTACATAATTCTATGATTGACTCTAGTGCTAGCACCATAGCTATGCCTAAATTGATTGTAGATTCATTAAAATTATAATATGATCCCCTTGATAGAGGAATCATGAAATTATATGGAAAAAGGGTTCAGTTCATAGGTATAATCAAAATACTCCCCCTAACCCTATATTCATGTCTGTAAAATTGTAAAATTGCACCCCTCACAATTTCACATACATTCTTACATTTTCTTTAGTGTCCACTCCCTTAGCATCTTGTGTAGGCTCATTTTAGCCCCTGCATTATCCTTTTTCCCCTCTCAGGATGCCCAACACCCCTTTTCAATAGCTACCTTCGTACGTCAGCTTTTCTTCAAACCGTGTGCTTTTCCCGTTCTCATCATTTTGTAGCATGATGTGTTTAGACACTAGCACGCTGCACGAACATATGCGTGGCACGCTAGCGTCTTGTGATGTTTCAATGCTCAAATAATTTTTTCTAAGCATGTTTTCCACTTGTCACCTCCTTTGGTCGATGGTAATGGCTCGAGATTCCTTGTAAATGCTCGAGAAGCTTCTTTTCAATCCTATTGCTCCTTCTAAGTTCTTCTAAGTTCTGCTTATTGGCTTCTAACTTGTACTTTTTCTCTACTCTCTTACTCTCTCAAGCTTGCATAACTCCATTGCTTGCTACAACAACATTCTCTAAAGCTCTCATATTCTCACAACCCTCACTTTTGTTCTTGCTCTCCCTCTTTGGCTTCCTTAAGCCTTACAGTTGCATCTCCCTTGTCTTGTGCCCTTAAGCATATTTGGATTTCACACATCCTGTACCTATTCAATTTACATCTCATGATATAGGTTTTCCTCCTCGAGCGGGGACTACTTTTATCAATCACACTTTGTGATACGGGTTCTCCTCCTTGAGCAGGGATTGATTTTATCACTCATAATTGGTGGTGTAGGTTCTACTCTTGAAGTGGGTTTTTCTTTCACCACACACTTTCTCCATTTTAGTTCATTTCTCTCTATCTATCTGGTTGTTCGTGGAGGTGGGAACACCAAAATGGGGGTTTGAGTGAGGCAAACCCCTACATATCCCTAACACTTTCTCTCAATCTTACAAATGTAGGTATTGAAGATATCTACTAGCTAGAGGATTAATTACTTGGGTTTTCATGAGCATTTTTATATCTCTTATTCTCTTCATCATTTTTTCTTTACTTTTCTTTAGTTCTATCACATTTCATTATTTTCCTATGCTTTATAAGTTCTTAGAAATCAAAGTAGAAGTAGTCATTTAGCTATTTTATATGACAAGTTTGCTTTCTAGTCTATACAAGACACTAGTGTGCCTCTAGGATGCCAACACACCACAATGTCATATGTATCTCGCATTGTCATCCTTTGGCCGAGAGCTTGTCAGTTTGTCCAGAAAATCTTCGTGACTTGCTCTTTCTGATTCTAGAACTCTCATGTTTTTTCTAACATATTTAGGGTAGTTTTCCCTGTGAGGCTCTCTGAATGAAGATATCTCATGATAGTGAATCCCCCTTCTCTATAGTGTCCTAGCATTACAGTCACCTAGGAGGTGGTAGTAATAGATATCCCTCCTATTTTTGGGCTATGTCTATCTAGAGATTTTACTACTAAAATAGTAGGATACTTTTTCTTGGATTGGTCCCATCTAATCCTAAGAATCAAGCATGGTGCCAAGATTAAAGTGTTATTGAAACCCTTACACCCAAAGTACATATTAGATGATGTTGTGATTAACTTTGAGGCTATACAAATCCTTTTCAAGGAATAAAATGTATTGTGTAGAGATTCTAGAAGATGAAGAGGCTACTAGAGATAGAAGTTTCAAAGAAAAAGTCTTGATAAATGAACTCATTAGGAGTGATCCATTCAAAAATTATGATGCTATCGACCTTGGCACATATGTGATTTATGACAAAGACCAAGTTATCCCTCAGGTGACTAAGAAGCAAGAAGCCCAACATGAAAGATCAAGTGATGAATAAAACCTATGGACTCATCATTTTGATGGTGCAAGATGCAAGGTAGGTTTGAGAGATAGTGCTTTCCTAGTATCCTCTAACGGAGCAGAGAATATTTAAGCCTTCTGATTTTAATTCACATGCACAAATAATGAAGTTGAATACGAAGGCCTGATTCATGGTCTAATTCTTGCAAAGGGGATGGGAATCAAAAGGATGAAGGTTTTTAGAGACTTAGATTTAGTGATTAATAGGTCAGTGGAACATTAGTTATGAAAAATGTGTGGATTCAATCCTACCACCATAGCATGTGGGACATAATCAAAGGATTCAAAGCCTTCACTATCCGAGTTATTTCAAGATCTCAAAATGTTGTCACAAATAGGATGACCATGGTTGATTCTTAGTTCAACCCTATAATAAACTAGTTGTCAAACCAACATGTAGCATGAGTGATTATAACACCCACTACTTCTAATAATGATCAAAACTGGCAATTGTTTGAGAGTGATGCTTAGATAGCCATGTTTATTCAGCATTTTGATGAGTTTATAGAATAATTATAGCCTAAAATTGACGAGGCCTTTGGAGACTAGATCATCCACCTTGAAACCAACAAGCTTCTGAAGTGTGCAATCACTCTAGAGAATATTTTTAATTTTGATGATTCTAGAAAATACAAAAGAAAGTTCTTTGTGAACAAAGGAGATTACTCTGATCTTTATGTCAATAGTGGTCAGAAGATAAAGGTATTAAAATATGTACCTTAAAGAGATAAAGAAAGGTTAATATATTTGTACAATGATTATAACAGGGTCATGGCATGCACCTATGATGACCTAAAGGGTTACAAATCCAATGTGATCTAGCACACTATAGATCTAGTTGAAGGAGCTAAGCCCATCTACCGGAAGCAGAGGATGATAAATAAAAAAATAGAGTCCCTCATGGCCCAAGAATTGAGAAATCTTATCGATTCTAGGATCATATATCCTATTAAACATTCTACTTGGTACCTAATTTGGTCCCTATCTGAAAGAAGAATGGAAAAATTTGACTTTGTGTGAATTTCAGGGATTTAAATAGAGCATCTCTAAAGGATCACTATCCCCTTCCTTCCATGGAGTAGATTCTTCAAATTGTAGTAGGATCAAAGATTTTTTCCTTACTCGATGGTTTCTCTAGATACAATCAAGTAAGGGTCAAAGAAGAAGATCAACATAAAACTACATTTACCACTAAGTGGGGAATGTTTGCATACACTAAGATGGCTTTTGGTCTGTCAAATGCAAGGGCCACTTTTCAATGGGAAATGGATGTTTCCTTCAAGGATTTGATCAATTTGATCATCCTTATATATATAGATGACCTGACATTATTCTCCAAGTCTAAGGAGGATCATTTCGATCATTTGGAGAAGGTTTTCCAAAAGTCCCAAGAGTTTGGGGTGTCTTTTAACCTAAAAAAATGTGTTATCTGAGTTTCATAGGGAAATTTGCTTGGGTATATAGTCTCTAAAGAAGGAATTTCCATAGACCCTGATGAAACCCCTAAAAATGCTTTGTGTTCCATCTAAAAATTCTACAAAATTTGATTAATCTCATATCTGAAGGCTTAGGGTTTCATCCACTATCATGTCCTAGGGTTTGTGTTGCTAAAACCCTTTCTAATAACCCCTAAGTGTGAAGCCCTTTGTAAGAATTATAATTCATCGTTGACCCTTTCTTATCAATTACTAGTGATTTAAGATGCATTTTATATCATCAATTCTATTCTTTTATCAGCCCTTGAGTCGTAATGAACTTGGTCATTGTGCATTGCCTTATAAAAAAATAATACCACCTTATGGTAGCATGGCTTGATTTTCCTTGAAATATTTGTCTGGTCCTAGGTTGGTGTTTTAATTTTCTATTGGTCACCTAAGGTTTTAGCCTTAATCCTTATGTCCTCACCTATCTCATGCCTAGCAACATACCTATTTTAAGAACTAATATTTGGCATGTGCATATTTCCAGTGATTATGAGGACTGTTTGATCACCGAAGGAAGATCTTGGCAGTTCCCTGTTCCCCCACTCTGTTCTATTTTCCATTTAATTAATCTGACGAGCTAGCGGGTCCAGAGGTTTTGAATAGTTAGTGGGTATTGTTTTGATCAAGATCAATGATGGTTGTTGGGTAATGTGTCTTCACCTAGACTCTTCCCCATGACCCTATTGGTTTTTATTCTGCATTAGAATAATATCATGGGGTAGCAGGCTATTGACACATGTCCCATTGTCAGAGGGACCCACCGAGTTTTTAAAATAATTTAAACACTACATTGGATCAAGATCAATGGTCGATGGTGGATGACGATGGTCAATCCTAGCCACTCCCTGCCATCCAGTGCGAGACCCATTTTTGTCTCTTGTTTCTCAGTGGAGAAGTGAGCAAGAACCACACAGAAGAAATATAAAGGGAAAGAAATAAATTGGTAAAGGAAAAATATTAAGAAAATGTTTCCATGAGAATTTGAAGGATAAAATATGTATTATCATAATTAATTTATTTTGCATGTGTTCGAGATATGAGAAAGATTTTTGATCTTGACTTTCCATTCTGTCAGAGGATGGTACACGCGAGTGAGTGGTTTTGCATTAAGGAAAGCACAAGTTGATGGCATGGGATCTAATCTTAGTTGTTCCCTACCACACCATTGCTATCAGTTGCAAGTGAGTTAATTCTCATAGGAAGGTGAGAAATTTGACACGACAGGATTTCTTTAAAGCTAAATAGATGGTGGAGTGTGTGGACAGGGTGGATGTTTATCCACATGGTTTTTCTAATTGGACAAAGGAAATGGATGCATGAATTTGACTTTTTCAACATGAATTGACCTGATTTGAATTATTTGTCGATCTACCTCATCAAGTGATCAACGAATGAGATTTAAAATTTCAGTAGTCAATTGTTAGCTCACTCGCACGAGCTTTCCTTGAGAATTAATGATTGACATGCTCCAATTTTTTGATATAATGAGAATTGTCAGCCTGTTTTCTTCATAAGTATAAGCATCAGGAGCTGAGAAATTAATCTTAAGTCTGAGTAGAAGGTGTCAGGATCTTTGGCAAGTAGTTGCAGAGGCATTGAAGATAGTTCTCCAAGGTAAGTTTCTATTCATAGTTTTATGTGTCGATTGTGCAGCAATTGGCTAGTTTGGGAATTGTTGAGAGCTTTGTGGGTTTAGTTACCTAGGGTTTGTAGGAGTTTGATTATTTGCAAAATTCTAGTAATTTGATAGGATTTGTGTGTGGCCTTGAAGTGTCTTTGTCTTGCAAATTTGTAAAGTCTCTCTTTATTTGAAAATTCATAAGCCTTAGCCTTGTTATTCTATAAAAATGAGAGAATTTAAGCCCCTTGAGTCTACCCAACTTCTAAGGAGATCTATTAGGATAAGTATGCTTGAACCTCAAGTTGATACACCTAAAATTAAGCATAATACATTGGGAGCTCCTATAAGGTCAAAGAACAAGAGAAGAGCTCACGATGGGTCCGTTGAGGGTGGTTTCAAGAATACTTACAACTTGAGAAGTAGGGTTGTTGTTTATAACCAAAATTATCCTGGTGTTGTGTCCTTAAGGGGACAAATTATTAAGTTAGGGAAATTGGCTAAGCCTGGGAAGAAGAAGAAGAATAAGTACCACAAGGATTATGATTCTTATATGGGGAAGCTTGATGTAACCATAGAAGGTGGGGATGGTTGTTTGGAAGATGAGGCAGATATTGACCCGAACTATGCCTGACACCTTCTCACACTCACAGGTCGAGAGGATTCTAATGGTGGAGAGATAGCTTCTCCAATTTCAACAAAATCACGAAGGGGACATGCATACTCTGATTCTAAAGAATTGTAGAGGTAGTGTCCTGGTTAGGTGTTTTTATTTTTGATGACCGTGAAAGAGAGGTGTTGGAATCTGCTACCACAATAGCAGGTTTGTTTTCTTCAATGAGCGTATGAATTTTTGTCTTGAGTGCCAACGTCAAAAAATTATTTGGTTGATGTGGATGAGAGGTTTTGGTGCTACTGCAATGATGAATGATGCCTTTTGGAAGGCCGGTGAATCTTCTTCAATGGATGATATGTGTTTTTGTATTTTGTGCTTTCCCTCCATATAAAAGTGCAAATATAACCATCTAGAGATCTTTGAAATTAAGATGAAATTGAATGTCAAATGTAAATGTGACTGAAATTGTAATTTGGCCTGAAGCTTGTTGCTCCCGTGTTTCTAAAAATGGGAATTCAGAGCTAGTTACAAGGGTTGGTTGTTTTGTAATTGATCACAGAGAGAACACCATAAATAATATACTAAGCACTTTAGAGTTAATTCTTAGGTTCAAGTCTGCTAATATACATGTAATTTTGATAGAAATACTAGCAATATATTAGAAAATGATGCAAATTCAAAACCATTTTGTCTCCTATGTAATCGTTTCATGAGCTATAAATAATATAATCAAAGGTTATTTTATTTGTCTCCATTGTTTTTCATTGGATGTGTGGTTCTATTCTTGCTTGTTAATTAAAAAAATTAATGTAAATGCTTGAATAAAGCTACTAGTTTATGTTAAATTGAGTGCTAAGATATTGGTAAGAAGTGGTGGTTGAGATGTAATGTTGAAATACTGTAATGCAGTATCTTCAAAGTTTAATTGATGTCATGTATGAAATTGTTGTCAAGTTGTGTAAATGTTAGGATTGACTCCGTTCCAAGGATAAAGCACTGATCTAAGAAAAGTATTCATGTTGCATTTAGTTGGTCAATTCAACAACAAATCATTTATTAAATCAAATTTTATAAAATGGGTTACAATTGTGTTGAGTTTTACCATTTCATGCTTCAAACATGAAATGTTTCTAATAAGTAGCCAACTTATTTGATACATTTTGTTTGTTGAGTGATTTTATGGGGGTTATCTTTTTGTTTCAATATTCGTCCATAAACATGAATTCCTGGTAGAGCAGCTTTTCGTACTAGCTTTCGAAGTACCAAATTTTGAGTTTGTGTGTGAAATCGTTGGTCCTAGTGATCCTTGGTACCATGACATATACACTTACCTAAAAATAGGAGTCCTCCCGGATGACATCACCCCAAACCTCAAAAGAACCTTTATTAAGAAGTCATCTCGTTTCGTTATCTTAGGTGACACCTTGTACTGTAGAAGTATCGAAGGAACCCTCTTGTGATGCCTTAACCCTTAGGAAGCTTTGACTACTTTAACTGAGTTACACAATGGAATTTTTGGTTTGCATTCTAGTGGTGTGACCTTGGCTAAGAAACTACTGAGGACTGGGTACTACTGGCCTACGATGGAGAAGGAAACTCCTGATTATTTCCAAAAATGTTTACAAAGTCAACAACATGGGGACCTCATCCATGCACCATCTCAGGAGCTCCAACTAATTATAACACCTTGGCCCTTTTTACAATGGGGGCTTGGTCTCATTAGCAAAATCACTCCCACCTCATCTAATGGGCACAAGTTCAATATCACTGCAACAGATTACTTCACAATGTGGGTAGAGGCCATCCCCATGACCTATATCACAAGGAAGCAAATATCCAAATTCATCCTAAACTACCTCATTTTCCATTACGGTGTTCCATAAGCCCTTATCTCAGATAATGGGACACCTTTCAAGAACCAGGTTGTTCGAGAGCTATGCCAAAAATTTAATATACAACATCGTTTCTCCACCCCATACTACCCCCAAGGTAATGACCAAGTTTAGGCTTCTAATAAAACCATCCTAAAGATCGTCAAGAAAATAGTCAATGAAGCTGGTCACGACTGGCACCTTATATAGTTGAATCCCACCTTATGGGCTTACCAAAAGAGTATCTGCACACCTACAGGTGCAACCCCTTTCTCCCTGGTCTACGGATCAGAAGCCATCCTTCCCATTGAGATCAAGCTCCCATCCTTAAGAATATCATTGCAGAATTTCATTACTGATGAATATCGGGTGTCATGGTTGAATGAGATAGAACTACTAGATGAGTGGCCCAAGGATGCTTTGAACCACCTGAAGGTCTATCAAAACCATCTCAAAAGGAGCTATAATAAGAAGATCAAGAATCGATCATTTGAAGTTGGAAAATTTGTGTTAAAAGAAAATCAATAGAATGTACCAAATCTAGACATCAAGGGAAAATTTCAACCCAACTAGTTGGGACCCTTAATTATCATGGCAAGTTATAAATCAGGAGCATACCAACTATCTACACTCGAAAGTGAGCCTCTGTTGGAACCTATCAACAAATCCCATCTCAAAAAAATTTATGCCTGAGCTTGCAAGGTATAAATCCAAAAAATCAAAGAAAATAAAAAAATATAAAAAATCCAAAAAAAATAGAAAAAGGATTGAAAATAGTAAAGAAAAAATCGTCCTCTAGTGAAACCCACATCGGTGGCACTTTTGGAAAGTGCCTTGGTGAAAACCTGGAAAATAGGTGCCTTGTGTAAATAAAGTACTTTCCATCCACCATGATCTCTACGGCTTGTTCTGCATCATTCATCCATCGCATTCCATTGATTCTTTAGAAACCCATCCATGTTTCCATTATGGCTTGATCCGGTGTTCGTATCATGTTCCATCCTAGAACTACTTGGCACATTCCTATGGTTAGTTTGTCCTATCTATATCGAAGTAGTCTATCGCATCACACTGGGCGTATGTTCTTATACTTGTATTGGATCGGGTTCGTGTATATTCTTAAAATCTTCCTTAAAATCAGAAATTCTAAAAACATTCAGCAAATTAGAAAACTAAAAAACATCTAAAACATGTCAAAAATCCAAAAAAAGAAAAAAAAAAGTCATTGTGTCAAACTACGATTCTTTGAGCTTAAACGTAGTTAAGGCCATCATTGATGTTCCCCCCGACACATTAGGTTAGTCCTTCAGGGTCCGTCATAATAAACTAACAATCCATTTGTTCATTTCTCAAACGAGTATGTGTGAATCGAACTACGTGATCTTTGCGTGTATAACGTAGGCAAGGCTAATCTTTGATCAGCCCCTGAGGCCCCTAGGATAGGTCTTTAGGTTAGGTTCTTGGTCAAAATCTTAGAAAACACCAAAAACATTAGAAAATTTGAAAATCAAAACATTTGTAAAACATCTCGAAAATACCAAAAATAGCCTCAAAACATCTCAACAATACCAAAAATATTAAAAAAACCCAAAACCATCCATCCCATTTCACATTCATCCCCAATAAACATCCAATCACAATAAATCAATTGTCACCTTTAACCTTTGGAAAAACAACCGAAAACAAGTTTAGAAAATTGAAAGTGAAAACTCAAACGTCAAAAGTCTCACGTCTAGGTTAGTAGGTAAACAAGTTGGTTAACTCTTGGTATCAATATCCCATCATCCTGTTAGTCTCAAAATCATCTGATAACATCATGTCGTAGGGTGTATCCTTCCTACAATGGACATCAACATTAGACCTCACCATAGTTTATTCTTGGCTAGAGGTATTAAGAACATTAGCTTGTTTGTTTACTTGATCTTTTCTTTGATTTATCTTATTGTGCTCATTCCAATGACCTCTCGATGATATCTATCAAAATGATTTATAGAGAAAGGAATGGGGCATTGATCATTATCTTTCCTTTGTTGTGCTTGTTGGATGTTCTTGTAATATAACCTTGGCGAATACTTGCTTTGTTAGGTATGTAGGGAGGATATTTTGAATAGCTTGTTGACTATTACATGGGATTTTTTTTCCTTTCTATGTTTTGGTCTGAGATGTTTGAAATTTTTGAAGTACATCCTAATAAGGTTTCGTATGTCGGGTGTGAACAAGGATACTCATATTTTTTTATCGAGTCAAAGTCCATCTCACTAGATAAAACACCATCTTGGTTGTTTGTACCTTGATGCATCATATCTATGTGTGTTATCAAACATAAGGAAAGTTATGCTCTTTACATCGCCAATCCCTGGATAAGCAATACATCATCATCACTCATCACCATATCTAATAAAGTCTCGATGACTCATAGACTTGATGGACTTCCGCATCATCTCAGACTCAAGGGTTGATCCCTCTTATTCTTCTATCTTTACTAACATTTCTATCCAAGTATCGAATTTGTGTGATATCTCAAAATATACATGAGGCTACCCATGGTTGATGATTGTCTATACATCATCAAAATTTTCTACATCAAATATCTAATCTTTAGAATTATCTTTTCAGCCTCTGATCAATATAACCACTCTTGCATTTTTTTATCACGATCTCGATCATATCTCGAGGGGGCAGTGTAGCAATGTAACTTCTTCTGCTGGGGCAGTAGTGGGGCATCCGAAAAATCAAGAAATTTTTGAATTTTGATCATGGCAGTGTTATTCTTTGAACTGATGCAGCAAGTATCTCGCTTCAAAGAGGGGCAAAATGTAGACACGTAAAAAGTCTTGATTGATACTATGCATCTAATTATGATAAATTAACACCATTTCTTCTAAAATCACCCCAAACTAACCAATTAATTAAATAAACACATTATTTAGTTAAATTCAACAAATTCAACTATTAATCAAATAATTAAATTTATTGATTAATTCACCCTTGTAACTAATATTCATCATATTTAATTAAATCAATTCATTTAATTAAATTCCCTTAAATCCTCTCATTTGATTAAATCAATCAAATAAAATGTCGCAATCTCCTAATCCATTCCAATTAATTATTTCTGAATTAATTAATCCTAAATCACCTTCTAATCATCATTAATAATTCCTTCAACTTTTAACTCCTCAAGAGTTAAATCAACCCATAGTCAACTATCTAGGTTGCATATGAAATTCATTTCTTTTAATTAACTAGTTCCTCTATTTATCCTCACAAAGGCATAGTCCAAGGAATATTCCTCTCAACAACCTCTCATTCAATTTCCCTCCAAAGGTTTTCAAAAACCTTTCACATCCTCAATAACTCCTCTTACAAATACAATAAATTCTCTTACATCCTCTCAAATCTCAACAACATTCATTCAATTCCTCTTACAACCTTTCAAATCCTCAACCATTCTCCTTTATTTCTCTTCCATCCTCCTCCACTCACACATTTCCCAAAAAGTGCTCCACCTTCCTCCAATAGAATTGTGACACTTGGCATATTCTCATTGGCTCCCATTTTATCCCACATTCATAAAATCCTCTCATTATTCAACCCTTCTCTTCTATAAATAGAAGCATTCTCTTCACAATATGGATCCACAACTTCAATCATTATCACTATAGGCATTTCAATTCATAGCAATCCATCACTTTCATCACTTTTAGTCAAAGTTATCACCATTTGGTGTCATTTTCATACTTGGATCATGAACAACCACCAAAGCATATCAAAGGGATTGGGAAAGGGCTTCTTTCCACATCAAAGGAGCACCACTCTCCCTATGGGATGGAGGTTTAGCTAGTTCAATTTAGATTGCATGCTATCTTTTGTTATTTTGTTATTATTTTCATGTTTTCTTTTGAATTTGGTTAAATAATTTCATAGGTAGTGTTTATTTGGTTTTCTAACATGTTTAACACTTGTTTGATGTTTCTTCTTAGTTGATTGTAGATTGGACACTCACAAAACATATATATATGTATGAATCTTCCCCAAAAGAAAAAAAATATATCATAAAGGAAAGACATGTCAACCTGAAGATGTAGATCCTTTGAGTTTCTTCAAAGTATCCTACCAAGTAGATTTTCCTTCTTCCCAAGAACCTTTTTCATCTACAAGAGTCTTGTATTGTAGTTCAAGCTTCGTTGGAGACTCTTTTCTTTCTTCCACAGTGTTGGAGCTAAGGTTTATTTTTGATAGTCTATTAGCACTGGCAAGGGCACTAGATATAAGAGTGTGCTTTACCTAAATACTAAGTCCCTTAGTGCCACATATTATTTGATTCTCTCTGTCCTTTGATTCTCTAAAGCAAAGAAATTGTTATGTAGTTGCATAATGTAAGACCACTTCTGATTGTTCCAGTCACTTCCTAAATCATAAACATATTCTTGAGTTCCTATTTGAATTTGAATTCGATTCATTTCATCCTTTCTACTTTGTGTGCAGTTAGACCACTTTAGGGAATATGATATTAAGTTGTGTGCTTTTCTTCACAATTTTGAACATCCTTTAATCCTTTCAAGGTTCTATGATGTGCATCTGCACATTTATTTTTGATATCTTCTAGATTTTCCTCTATAGTCCTTGCTTTTGACTCATTTTTAGTTTGTTCTTTTAGTCTAGATATGTATGTTTTCAACAAATCAACCATATTTTTGAGATTTTCTATATTAGACACTAATGTATTAATTCTTGCACCAAGGATTACCTCTTGTAAATTTTTTATAACTTCATTCATTTCAAGTGTACTTATGTTTTCATGCTCATGTTGGGCCATATCGGTTTGCCATCTTTATTCTTGTTTTGTAACATCTTGCTTAATCTCAATCAAAGGAATAACAATGATTTTCCTTTTCTTACATGTCCTAGAACTATTAAAGGCTTTAATTTTAGACCTATCCTCTAAGCCTGATCTCCTAGGGTCCTTAGGGATTCCTAGAAACACTTCTACATAATGAACAACTTCCTCCTCAATCATTTTGTAATTCAACTTAGAAATCCAAACAAGTCTAGGATCAATTGCTTCCATGAAGAAAAATTTGGTAGAGACAAGGAAAATGATGTCTTTGAATTACCTTTCCACCACACTCTTGGGTATTCTTGTTCTTTCATTCATTACCATCTAAAACTTTCCAAAGAATGCTGCAAGAGCATCCTCTTGAGCATCCGATCCACCAAGATTTCTCATAAGATTTGTTATCTAATTTGCAACTAGTTTTGTATTTTACCACTCTACTTTTCCAATTACCGGTATTTACTTCATGAAGTAGAAAAGTAAAAAAATTATCAAAGTACCATACTTGAATGTATGATTTTTGTTCATTTTTATTTCCTTTAGATTCTTCATCAAGTGTTATCATAGTAACTCACAAAGAACATAATCAACACCATTTCAATCATACTAAGTGCAATGTGAGCAACAATAGTAGAGACTGTATAGCCATCATTAGGTAGGTATATTTTATGTCCAACAAGCATTACAACATATCGAATAGCTAGATTTCCAAATGCACTCAAGGTGAGTTCCTTTCCTTCAAGAGTTGTACCAGTATTTTCAATTAATTCATTGACATTGAAAAACTTCCACCCTGGAACTAGTCCATATAAAATACTTTCATTTAAGGCTTTTTATGTTTAAAAAGACTTGTTTTTATTGTTAATTGACATGATTGGCGGTAGACAATAGATTAACATATTTTCTTATTTTACTTTATGTTTAACTAAATTAGCGAATATTTTGGAAGTAATAGCTTATGTTAAATGCGTTGCTTTATGATGACTTTGGATGACATGATTATGCTACATTAATCTTTATTACCATGATTGTTGTCCTTTTCATAAGGGTTTTTAACAGGGTATCTTAAAGATTGATGAAATGGTTAAACTCTCTATTTAATCATGAGGAATGACTATGCCATAGATAGGCCCTACTGGATGATGAGTCACTCAAAGTCTAAATCGACTTCTTCATAGTTGTTTGAGGAACTCTTACTTCCAGTGCCAATCTAGCGTAGTTCTGGCATAGTCTTCCTTAGTCAACTTCAGTTCTATTTTTAGTTTCATTTTATAATCTGTAGTTGGTCGCCTTAAGTTTTGGCAGTTAACGCCATGTTAGAAGCTAATAAGGATATTTTATAAATATCCATATTTCGGTCTTACTTAGGAGTTAGATAATTTGCAATCATAATTTCTGTAATCACAAGCAATACTTTGTTCTGCATTCTACTTTTGATCAATGAGAAGGGAAGCAAGAAGTTAATCAATTCATTGTGTTGAAGGATCTTACCTAAGGAAGAGCAAGGCCCGCTCAACCTTTGGAACGATCTTATGGTATTTTTGTTAAGTGATGTTATTTTTTGATTCATTAATATTAAATCTATAGTAGAAACTGATTTTGAATTGTTCAATCATTGAAACCATCTTCTATCTTGGTAAATGTTAAAATCAGATAATTACTTTTGTTTACAATTATGTCTCAAAGTTTCAGTTTATTATGGTTAAGATCGAATTGTTAGAATGGTTAGATTTGTTTATTAGAAATGTTGAATTGGACCATTAGAATCATTAACAAGTTTCTTATATAAATTAGGTTTAGATGTTGTTTGAATTGGTTAAAATTGATGTTTGTTTGTTAAGCTTCATTAAAGCAGTGTTAGAAATTTATGGGAAGATGGAGTTGAAGTCTATTCAGAATTTGTTCATGGAGATTAGTCTTTATGATTTTTAGAATAATCATTTTCCTGCAATTCATTCCTGCTCTTAAATTATGGATTTCTTTTGAAGCAAAATAGAATTAATTTGGAATTATGTGTTTTAGATTAGGAATTAAAGTAATCATTAATTGTCTCCATGAATTGGTCTAAATAAAAGTTAATAAAGTCATAATTAAGTCAACAGGATGTTAAATTAGAAGTTAAAGTAGATTGAAATCTTAGGAATCAGTCGCTATAGTTTAGCTCCTGAAAGCTCCTGAAGTAGGAAAAACGATACTTGAAGTCTCTATTTGCAGTGAAACCCCCCCCAAAAAGAATCTGTGACAACTATCCTTATTGCATATTACTCTGAGACACACCTGATTCAATAAAAGAATTAATTAAATGATGCAAGTTGTGACATCAACGACCTTTCCCATCATTTTAGGCACCATTGCCGGGGACACTTAAATGATATGGCTATTTAGTGAGAATCCTTAGTGTTGATAGGGAAGAGAGATCTAAAATTGTGGATGAGATGAAACAAAGACCAACTAGGAAGGTTTCTTCCATGAAACGTTGACATTAGAAGAAATCTTGATTTTAATCAAGAGGATATCCAAGAATACCAGATTGAAAATCAAGAAATTAATCAGGTGAACCCCATTGAAAACCAAGAGTAGAACAAAATCCATTTCCAGGAGAAGAAATGGGTGACCAACCGATACGTCCACCAGCAAATAGGACCTTTTCAAATCCTATCAATCCTAAAAGACAACTTGATGAAGCCCCTCTGAAAAGCATTTTTCCCTCAGTTCTTCCAAAATTTAGGGGAAAGACTATAGAAGACCCTGATCAATTCCTATTTGAATTCAAAATCTTATGCCAAACCTATGATTATTCAACTGATAATCGGAAGTTGAAGCTATTTCCTTCTACTTTGAAAGAATCAACTTTAAGATGGTTTATGGGTTTAGGATCAAGAATGATTAGGACTTGGCAGTAGATGGAGACTGAATTCTTGGACAAATACCAGGATTATTGTCGAGTGACCGATAGAAAGGAGGAGTTGTTTCACATAAAACAACTAGAAGATGAAAGTCTAGAAGACTATGCTAATATATTTCAATTTGTACATCAAAGGTGCACTAATGGGTTGGATGATGAAATCAACAAAACAATTTTCTTGAGAGGGATTGAAGATGAGTCTAGAGAATCCTTGAACCTAATGGGAAAGGGAGACATTAACAAGCTTTCCTTGGACGAAATTGTGGAGTTCTATAGAAACTACTCTAGAACTAGAGTAGGGACTCAAAACTCCAGAAGGAACAAGACTCACACCACTGATGTATATGAAGTAATGGAAGAATTAGAGAACATGAAGATTGATCTACTACTACATCTTAACATGCAAGGAGAAAAGAGAACCATTGAAACCTTGTCAATTTATTGTTCCAAATGTAGGGGAAAACACCTTTTGAGGGAATGCCCATTAAATCAGGTTGAAATTTGTGAGATTTGTGAAAAACCACACTTGACTAGTTCTTGCAATCTTTTAGAAAGAATAAAGAACAATATCAAGAAACCACCAGTGGTTGAAGAAGAGCTCAATTATGTCGGCCAAAGACCTCAGAACCAAGGGTATAACACAAATCAAAGACAATATGGTTCACAGTCAAACTAGAATCAACAACCCATGGAAGAACCAAAATCAATGGACCCCCCAATATCAGCCACAACCCCCACCTACATATTGGGGACAACCAGAAAGGATGAATCCCCAATGGAACCAATCCCAGTGGAAGGCTAACCAACAAACACAATGGAAAGCAAATCAATCCTCATGGTAGCATAATCAAAACCAATTCCAGCCATGGCAAAATCAGAGACAAAAACGACCCTGGGCACAAACACCTCCAGCCCTTAATGCCCCTAATGCTTCCAATGATCAAGTGAATCAACCCCAAATTCTAGCTCAACCGGTTCCCAATCCAAAAAACACATGAACTGATACAAATAACCCAAATGTAAATGTAGTAGATGTTAATGACATACAGTTGCAAAGTCGAAATATGCAAACTGCACCAACTAAGACAATTCCAGAAAGAGTGGAAGAAAACAAAGAACAAATGTTGGAAGAGGAACAAACTATCGAACAAGCTCCCTATCCTAAGAGATTGCACAAAGAGAAAACTAATCCTCAAACCTCTTCCCCTAACTACATGAATGTAATCGATTCACAACTTCTTAGAGAGTTGAAAAATATTAACATAGAGATACCTTTGTTATAGGCAAAGGGATATACCAGAGATCAATTAGTTAGTAAAATACCTTTGCATGAAGACCCCAAGAAGGAAAAAGAAAATTCCTTCAACAATTCAAGTAGGGACTAAACTTACTGATGTGTTATTAGGAAGACTGCTTCCACAAAAATATAATGATCCTGGTAGCCCTATCATAACACTGAGTATAAATGGAATTGAAATACCAAATGTCTTGATTGACTTAGGAACTGCCATAAATTTCATTACATCTGATACAGTTGAAAAGCTAGGAATGACAACAATTCAGCCAACAACAACTGTTTTGCAGTTGGCTGATCAATCAAATACAAAACCAGAAGGTATTATAGAAGAAATCATGGTCACAATTGATACATGTGATTACCCAGTCAAATTTTTGGTTCTCAAAGCTAGAAGGAAAGATTTTGGATACCCAATCATATTAGGTAGACCATGGTTGGCTACCGCTGTAGCCTTAATTAACTGTAGATCAGGAAGCATGATAATCACTAATGGAAAAAAACAAAAAGAATTCACTTTATCCACCTGCACAACCATCAATTCAAACAAAAACTCAACTTTGGGTGGATGAGGATTTAGATTCAGAAGGTGATGGTATTGTGGAATTATCAATGGTAACCATAAGCAAACATATCCAAGAATGTGAAGAACAAGAGATAATTTCAAAAAATGAGCAAGATAATTGTCAAACAACATTACATGAACAACATTGTTGTCCTCTAAATAATCTTGTTGAGAAATCAGTAAATTCTAAAACGGACACAAAGGAAATTACAATAGCAGGAGATAAACCCCTTAATATCAATTCATCCTTATCCCCAATGCAAGAGGAAAAATTGAAAGAAATTTTATAAAAACACATCGGAGCCTTTGCTTGGGAATATACTGATATGAGAGGTATCCATCCTTTAATCTATAGTCATCACATCTACACAGAAGATGTCAAACCAATAAGACAAGGAAAAAGGTGAATTAATCTCGTTCTTCATGACATTGTTAAAAAATAAATTGAGAAGCTGCTTAACGTAGGATTCATATACCCAATATCTGATAGTTAGTGGGTCTCTCCACTGGTTATAGTTCCAAACAAAAATGGTAAATGGTGAGTCTGCATAGACTATAGAGAATTGAATAAGGCCACAAAAAAAGACCATTTCCCATTACCATTTATCGACCAAGTATCAGACAACCTAGCAGGAAACAACTACTCATTTCTTGATGGCTTTAGTGGATATAACCAAATCCAAGTAGCCCCTGAAGATCAAGACAAAACTACCTTTACCTGTCCTTGGGGTATGCATATACAGTCTTACCATTTGGACTATGTAATGCACCTGCGACATTTCAAAGAGCGGTACTTGCAATATTTGCAGATTTCACCACTTCATGTGTAGAAATATATATGGATGAATTTACAGTCCATGCTAAAAAATTTGATGAAGCATTACAAAACCTAGAAAAGGTTTTACAATGCTGCAAATATCATAGGTTATCACTCAATCATGAGAAAAGTTCCATTATGATGATAGAGGGAATTGTTCTGGGACATCAAATCTCAAAAGAGGGGATAAAGGTTGATCCCAAGAAA
Source organism: Sequoia sempervirens (assembly GCA_007258455.2). Classification (NCBI taxonomy): domain Eukaryota; kingdom Viridiplantae; phylum Streptophyta; class Pinopsida; order Cupressales; family Cupressaceae; genus Sequoia; species Sequoia sempervirens. The sequence goes on along the minus strand of VDFB02000363.1, from coordinate 101,159,894 downwards.
GTTGAGATCATACAGAACATTGAAATCCCTAAGAACCAAACTGGAGTAAGAAGTTTTCTTGGGCATGCAGGGTATTACAGAAGATTTATAGAAGGATTTAGTAAAATTGCATCACTACTATTTACCCTACTCAAGAAAGAAGAAGAATTTTTATGGATAGAGGATTGTTAGAAATCCTTTGAAACAATCAAGATAGCCCTAACAACTTACCCCATTATCAAAGGACCAGTTTGGGGAGAGCCTTTTCACATACATGCAGATGCATCTAATTTGGCCATTGGTGCAGTATTAGGACAACAAGATGAAAACGAAGCCATGCATGTGATTTACTATGTTAGAAAAAACTTAAATCCTGTTGAAAGAAACTACACAACAATAGAAAAGGGATTTTTAGTTGTAGTATATGCAATAAATAAATTTAGACATTATATTATAGGCTATAAAGTCTACGTACACATAGACCATGCTGCAATTAGATATCTAATGAATAAATAAGTGGTAGGTGAACACATTATCAGATGGTTACTTTTATTGCAAGAATTTGATATAACTATCGTTGATAAGCTTGGAAAGGACAATGTTGTTGCTGACTTTCTTTCCAGAATTGTTTTACAGGATAACCAAGAAGCGATGGATGATGCATTTCCAGATGAACACTTATTTTCTATATCAGTTCATCCACCATGGTTTGCTGATTTGGAAAATTACCTCAAGTTACAGGAAAATGTCCAAGTCAATTCAATCATAAGCAAAAAAAGAGGTTAATCCATGAGAGTTCCAGATTTCAATGGATTAATGGTCTTCTATTTAAATAATGTCCTAACCATGTTTTACGTATATGTGTAATAGAATTGGAATTTTATGATGTAGTGCATGCCTGCCATCACAAACCTGGAGGAGGGCACTTTTTAGTTGTAAGAATAGTTCACAAAATCTTGGGGTCTGGCTACTTTTGGCCAACAATGACAAAGCATGCAACATTCTTTGTCAAACACTGTGATGAGTGCCAAAGAATGGGGAGGCCTACAACAACCATGGAGATTCTGCTACAACCACAAATAGCTCTTGAACCATTTGAAAAGTGGGGCATCAATTTTGTGGGACCGATAGATCCACCTTCAAGAGGGCATCGATATATCCTTGTTTGTACTGATTATGCAACAAAATGGGCTGAGGTGAAGGAACTACCAACAACAAAAGAAGATAAAGCTGTAGGATTTCTCTACAAGAAAATTCTCCAAAGGTTTGGTGCACCCAGAGAGATTGTTTCAAATCAGGGACCACAATTTGTGTCAGCAATGAAGGAAGCATTTTTACAGAGGTACCAAATAACTCACAAAAAATATTCACCTTATCACCCATAGGCGAATGGACAAGTAGAGGTCACAAATAGAGAATTAGAGAATATTCTAAAAAAATGATTTCTTTGAAGAAAACAGATTGGGTAGATAGGCTAGATGAAGCAGTTTGAGCCTATAACACCACGTGGAAAAGAACGACTGGGTTCTCCCCATATGAACTTGTGTATGGAAAGAAACTAGTCATGCCAATTGAATTTGAGTTGAAAACATTGAAGACAATAGTAGAAGTTGGGATTGACCTGCCAGAAGCAGAGAAAAGTAGAATTTTGCAGCTTAATAGACTTGATGAAATGAGAATGGAGGCACTTTAGCATATAGAAGTGATTCAAAAGAAAATGAAGGAATGGCACGATAAACATATTGTGTCTAGACAGTTCAAAGATTGAGATTGGGCGCTATTATTTGACTCCAAATTTGAAGAGTGTAAAGGAAAGTTCCATACCAGATGGTTGGGACCCTATGAGATACAACAAGTGTTCGAGAATGGAGTTGTCCAGTTAGTTCCAATTGATGGAGAGAAAAGAGTTATGTTGGTCAATGGTCATCGATTGAAAACTTACCATAAGCCAGCAACAAAGGAGGAATTTTTGGATGAAGTGCAACAATAAATTGAACATTTTCTCATGGAAGATATCTCTTCCATGAGAGAAGATCTTTGAATCTTTGAAGAAGGAACAAATAAACAAGGTAAATTGAAAACCAACAAATGGCAGTTTACCTTGATAAAAATGGAAGTAAATTGAAAACCAACAAATGGTGGTTTACTTTTAGTAAAAAATAAAAAAAAATGATGACTGAAAACCAAAAATGGCGGTCTATCTAAGTTAACTTCTGAAAGCTCCTGAAGGCTCCTGAAGAACCCCTCAAAAGCTCCTGAAGATCTTGAAGACTGAAGACTCTAAAGACTCCATTTTTGCTCGAAAGCTCCTGAAGACTCCTGATGAACTCCTAAAGGCTCCTGAAGAACTCAAGGGCTCAAAATAAATTAAGGTGCACATTTAATGTGTATTTTTTTTTAAGTTATTTTCTAAAGTAGTTAGACTAATTTAAAATAGGTAAATATTTATGAATCTAGACATCTCCACCACAATGTTAATTAATGATAATACTAAATCCACTTTTAATCATTTCAAAAAGCGATAGATTGTCAGAATAAGGAATGATGTGACATGGATGATGTTAGTCGAGGACAACAGATCTCTTCAAGATTTGGTTGTCTTTTCAAAAATCCTCCCAAGTATATGATGACATGTGTAATGAATTCCACCAACCTTGTGAATTGAATTGCAAGTTTCAAGTTATGGTGTGTGAATTGTTCGGAGCAGTAAAGGAATTAAATGCAGGAGATTAATGGCATGCTATGTCATTTTCAAAATTGGTTTCTCCCAAATCAAGTAACAAATTATCCCACATTTTTTTTTGTAAGTAATTCAGACTACCAGTTGAAGTCTGCCAATGAATTCCACCATTTTTGATAGAGAAAGATGGGGAATAAGAGAAATTCTAAACCAGAGAACTTCAATCTTGATTCAGAGACCAGAAGATTGTTAGAAGAAGCTGGGTTGCTAAATTTTGTGATGCAGTATAAAGGCTTCCAACAAGAAATGGTTAGGGAATTTGTGACAAACTTCAACGTGAATGTCACCAGGGTAAGGGGAGAAGTAATTGAAGTCACACTAGAAATTATAAGTGAAATTTATGGGATTTCGAATGGAGGAAAACTGGTTAACAAAGGCCGAGTTAAGTTTGAGAAATTGGTGGTTGCATTTCACCAGGAGCTAGAAAGAAGGCCAGAGATACAAATGCACAAAGGAGACCAGCGTGGCATAGCTCGTAACAGTTTGGACGAGCCATGGAGGACTACTGCGACTTAGCTTATGAAGTTCTTCACCTATGATGGGAAGTATGGTACGATAATAGGTCTAGGAATGCAAATTTTAATACATTTAAGGTATGTTCAGACAAAACCTTCAGCTAGGATAAATTTGCTAGTGTTCTTATTTCAGAAAATTTCTTCCATGATTTTGAGAGTGAAATCTAGGGGGGAATCTTCTATGAAATACTAGGGGTTGATACATTTGATAATTAAATACTATTTCTTAAAAAAAGAAATTGGAAGCAGGGATGGTTAGAATTTATTTCTGCGCTTGTAGGAAAGCAAAAGGGAGACCCACAAGGGGACCCTTAGCCAAAAAGACAAAAATGGAGGAAGGAGAATCTTCCAAGAAAAGGGGAAAAAGAAAATTTCTAGAGATATCTAGGGTAACCCGTACTAGGTCAAAAAGGAAGAGACAAGAAGTACATGAGGAAAACCCTAGTCATGTTGAAGTTGTAGTGTCCACTCTTGAAGAGGCACCTATAATTCAAACCCCTATTTCTAGAAGCCCTATTAAATCCCCTGAACATGAAGATACCCATACCCCTATACAATCTCCTAAGAGACCTCAAAGTTCCCCTGAGAACCCAATGCGGACTCCTGAAGACAACCCTGTTTTTGAAGTCTATAACTCTGCTGAAGAGTTTGGCACACAATCCGAAGAGCAAGAGGCCTCTAAAGAATTTGAACAAGAAGAGACTATGAAATCCCCTATACCTTCCCCACAACATGAGAAGAGGAAAGGGAAAGAGGAGGGACCCCACAAAGCATTGAATATAGAAGAATTAGAGATTGAGGAATTACTAAGAACAATGAAAATGTCTCGTTTAGAGGCTGAATTAGAACAAGAAAGAAGAAATGTGCAATTCTTTGAAGAAAAATTAAGAAGAAAAGAAGAAGATTTACAAAAATTAGTTTGCAAAAATCAAGCAATGGAAAGGAAAGTTGAGAAAAATGACGCAAGGATTAGAGAACAATTAAGTAAAACAGAGGATGCCCTGCAACAAGCCAGTGTGTAAGCATTAGTAAGTGCTGAGGAAATTTAAAATTAAAGGAAGAGTTGCAACGAAAAGAAGAAGAATTAAAGCAACAATCCATGTAGTTCTATGCACAAGAAGCCTCTACTTCCACTGCTCCTCCATGCAGGCTTGCATTACCTTCTGTTATCCCTCATATTCCTCCCACTCCTCCTATGCAACCAACTCCAGTTCAGCCTCGATACCGTTCTTTAGCAGTTTTGAAATATAAGGAAGAAAACAAAGTGTTGAAAGAGTAGATACAAAATTTAGAAAAAGAAAAGAATGAGACTGAGAGAAGACTTGAACAGGTGGAAAAAGTTAGTTCAACCATGCTTTCCATGAGAAGACCAGCTGCAACATATTCTTTGTTTTTTAGAGAAATTTTTTTAGAATGGAAAATAAATCAGTTAATTTTGGGAAGGAGTCTTGATTATAATGAAGATCATGATTTCCTTAAAGATTACTTTAATAGCCACCCTGACATTCAAAATTTAATGTGCGAGTTTTACCAACATGTGTTTTTAATGGGGGACAATGATGACACAATGTTGAATATGTATATGTTGGTGAGCTTTAGATAAGATCATTTGTTTCTTTAATGAAAAACTAGGTGGATTGGTCAAATAGAATGAATAAATACAAAGAAGCTCGAAGAAAATATGGGTTACCAATGAGACCTGAAAAGCCCCATGTTGAATTATATATCAAAGCTGTAAGATCAGTGGTCAGGTTAAATGATGTTAATCCGCGCTATGTCTCAAATTTGTTTGATAGCATTGCATCGTTCTAGAATGTGGAAGCAACACTCTTGCCATTAGCACTATGATCCTGTGAAGAAAGGTACCAACTTATTCTAGAATCAGTCAAGAGAATGGATCCAATTAGTCTGAATAATATCAGTTGGAGTCTAGTTAGAGTCAGACATGTCATCACTCTAATCCAACAACAGAAAGAATTCTTGGTAGGCATGAGATTCAAAATGCCAATTATTATTATGCTAGCACCAAAGCTAAAGGAAATGACAAATATACTAGCTCTAGTAATGAGGGTGTGGTTTGAGAACTTAAGACAAAACTATGGCTATACACTTAATACTAGATTGTTGGAACAGTACAGAGAGGGTGTTTTTGACTGCTGCATTTGGATGGAGGCACAAAACAGAGAGAAAGAGAAAACCATAGTTCTAGATGATGAACCATGAGGACATGGTCCAAAGCAAGTTGGGGAGAAAATGATGGGAGATATAAAATACTTTCATTTAAGGCTTTTTATGTTTAAAAAGACTTGTTTTTATTGTTAATTGACATGACTGGCGGTAGAAAATAGATTAACATATTTGCTTATTTTACTTTATGTTTAACTAAATTAGTGAATATTTTGGAAGTAATAGCTTATGTTAAATGTGTTGCTTTATGATGACTTTGGATGTCATGATTATGTTGCATTAATCTTTATTACCATGATTATTGTCCTTTTCATAAGGGTTTTTAACAGGGTATCTTAAAGATTGATGAGATGATTAAACTCTCTATTTAATCATGACGAATGACTATGCCATAGATAGGACCTACTGAATGATGCGTCACTCAAAGTCTAAATCAACTTCTTCATAGTCAGTTGAGGAACTTTTACTTCCAGCGCCAATCTGGCGTAGTTTTGGTATATTCCTCCTTAGTCAACTTCAATTTTATTTTTAGTTTCATTTTGTAATCTGTAGTTGGTCACCTTAAGTTTTGGAAGTTAACGCCATGCTAGAAGATAATAAGGATATTTTATAAATATCCATATTTTGGTCTTAGTTAGGAGTTAGATAATTTGTAATCAAAATTTTTGTAATCACAAGCAATACTTTGTTTTGCGTTCTACTTTTGATCAATGAGAAGGGAAGCAAGGAGTTAATCAATTCACTGTGTTGAAGGATCTTACCTGAGGAAAAGCAAGGCCTGCTCAACCTTTGGAACGATCTGATGGTATTTTTGTTAAGTGATGTTATTTTTTGATTCATTAATATTAAATATGTAGAAGAAACTGATTTTGAATTGTTCAATCGTTGATATCATCTTCTACCTTGGTAAATGTTAAAATCGGATAATTACTTTTGTTTACAATTACGTTTCAAAGTTTCAGTTTACTGTGGTTAAGATCGAATTGTTAGAATGGTTAGATTTTTTTATTAGAAATGTTGAATTGGACCATTAGAATCGTTAACAGGTTTCTTATATAAACTAGGTTTAGATGTTGTTTGAATCAGTTAAAATTGATGTTTGTTTGTTAAGCTTCATTAAAGTAATGTTAGGAATTTATGGGAAGATGGAGTTGAAGTCTGTTCAGAATCTGTTCATGGAGATTAGTCTTTATTCTTTTTAGAATAATTGTCATTTTCTTGCAATTCATTCTTGCTCTTAGATTAGCATTTACTTTCCAACAATTAAATTATGGATTTCTTTTGAAGAAAAATAGAATTAATTTGGAATTTTGTGTTTTAGATTAGGAATTAAAGTAATCATTAATTGTCTCCATGAATTGGTCTAAATCAAAGTCAATAAAGTCAGAATTAAGTCAATAGGATGTTAAATTAGAAGTTAAATTAGATTGAAATCTTAGGAATCAGTCGCTATAGTTTAGCTCTTGAAATCTCCTGAAGAGCTCCCAAGAGCTCCTAAAAGCTCCTAAAGTAGGAAAAACGTTACCTGAAGTCACTATTTACAGTGTAAACCCCCCCAAAAAGAATCTGTGACAACTATCCTTATCTCATATTGCTCTGAGACACACCCAGTTCGATAAAAAAATTAATTAAATGATGCAAGTTATGACATCAACGACCTTTCCCATTAGTCTGGAGGACCACAAACTAGTTACATTCCTTATTGCTTCCCTTGTTATTGAATATGCACCGTTAATCCAAATAGATTCATCATGAATCCTGCTCGATACAATTCTATTGTACCTCTTATTAAATTCAAATAGTGGAAACTTCTGCCACACATCCAATTTCTTTTCAATTAGGGTTTTGTATTCTGGTTTTATGGTATTATAATTTTCTTCCAATTCACTTGTCCATAAAAAACTTAATTCAATAGAATAAATTTATTCTATTTTCCCATGAATGTATGCACAGATATCCTCAATAGGTGAAACTCCAAAGGGAGATGCACTTGTCGGGCCTTCCAATAGAACTTTCCAAGAATGCCACTTCAGTTTAGCTTGTGGTCTCTCTAAGACATTTACTACCTTTGACCCTTCCATTACATTTGAAATAAAATTCTAGAGAAGAATTGAGTATGTGGAATACCTCTTGAATTTTCTTCAACAAAAATTAGGGTTTTGATGTTTTACTTCTAGGAGATGCCTCGAATCCACTTCTTATTCTTCTTCAATTTACTTCTCCTTCACATCAAATGAATTTTTCTTCTCAAATACATTTCTAACTCCATGATTTGACCTCTATCAATAAATGCTTCTGCAATAAATGCTTTATAAAAAATTGATAAACTTTAAAACCTTGTATCCATGGTTAATTTATAGAAGCTCCACAAACTTCCACATCACAATATTTGGTTCCACAACTTTCTTCTATAGCTTCAAAAATTACTTTTCCATTATATATCTTCCTGCCAAGTCTTGACACCTTATATTTCCAAGGGGCTATTAGAATTTTCTATTATTGCTCCCCCTATGCCCATGCCTTGGTTTAATTTTCAAGTGAATTATCTACACTAGAGGGAGGCGCAAATGCATTTTAAGTTCCTGATTCATCTTTGTTCTTAGAATCCTCTTTTTTCCTCCATATCTTTTCCATTTCCTTCTTAACCCCAATAGGGTCAATTTTCTTCACAGGTTCATTCCTCTTTACCAGATTATACTATCTTCTATTTTTGCTTCTCAAAATCTTTAAATATGTCTAGGCTTGTTGCAAGAGTAGCACACAACACTTCTCTTACTTCTATTCATCCTTGATCTACACTAGTTAGCCTTATGTCTAAATACATTGCATGTATAAAAGTAGCCATTGAAATATTGAAACATTCTCCCAATATTATATCTATTCATCACCTGACTTCTACACTCAGTACTTCTATGTCTGAATTTCTTGAATGCAAAACATTGTCTTAAGAAGAATCCAACACTTTGATTCATTCCACTCCTACATTCTATTACTTTATGTCCAAATTTATTGGATAAAAAACAAATACCATTGAAATATGGGTACCTTTGAGCATCTTGTTGTCTAATAGGAGGTCTTCTAGCATTGATTCTTTGATTTCTAAATTGTCTCCTATTGCCTTGAATCTTCTTTTGATTGTCAACCTTGGTAGGTGTCTGATTTGTTTGTGAACTTTGTCCTTCTTGTCCAAAACCACCCTTTTCCTTAGAGGGTTTCTATATTGCAATCAATTCATCAAGCATTATAGTACTTATTTTGAATTTCTCCTCGTGTATTCTTTCCTTTTCTAGATCAAATCTAAGATTCTCCACTTCTTGTTCAAGTTTAGAGAATTCTTTAGTCTTGCTTTGTACCAATACATTCAAACAATCCTCAATCCTTCCTTTTTCTTCCACTTACACTTTCAGTCTAGTGATCTCATCATTTGCTTGCTTCAACTATACATTGACTTCCCTATGTCTTTCTTTGAACTTCTTGATTTGTTCTCTCAACTTTTTGATACATTCATTGGCTTCTCCTAAGCTTTCCTTCAGGATTTTGTTCTTAGTTTCAACTCTGTCAAGATCTTCAAGAGCATCTTTAAGTTCTTTGTCAAACATGCAGTCATCTTCTACATATTTAATTCCAAAAAATTATTCCAGAGGAATAGGACATTTCTTGTTTTGCATATGTTCAAACTTCCAAGATCTTCCTTTATTATGCTTTTTTGAAGGAACCAAGCTTTGATACCAATTTTTGAACATTCAAAATACTGAGAGGGGGGTGAATAAGTATTCTATTAAAATTTTAAACACAACTTATCCAATCACCAAAATATATTAATAGAAATAAATAATGAAAGCATGAATCATCCACAAAGTCACAAAACACATGAACACTGAGAATTTTACATGGAAAACCCAAAATGGGAAAAACCACAGTGGGGATTAGCTCACAATATATTATATCCGGATATAGTATATTACAAGGGCTCACTGCCAAGACACACTATCCTTATAAGGCTCTCAACCAAAGTTAAATATAATACAAAAATGGATCACTACCAAAGTATGAACTGATACAATGTGCACCTTCCTTGTATTGTATTTCAGTTCCTTTGAAGCTCTGGATATAAAGCATTGCACTACTTAGAATTCACTCAACAAATCTACTCTAATTCTGATCTCTCACCACTAAATTCACATGTTTACTTCATATGAGACCACTCACACCTGATATCTCATTTATGCTCACTCTTCTATCTACTCTCAACTTCAACATATCTCAAATATATACCAAGTTACATTCACACACATCAATTACATCGGCCTACTTAAATGTAAAATAAAAAATCCAAAATAGCTTTTATCAGCACCACACATGATTCAAAATTATCTTTACACCCAAGAAAAATGTGCAATACTTAATTTAGGTTGACATGGAGCTAAAATAGATCCAACTAACATCCGCAATGTATATTTAATCTTCTCAAAACATATCATGTATTAGGTCGGCCAAGAATTGGACCTAATCACAAAAACTTCACATCATACATACGCTTCCCAATACACATAACTTCCACATTCAATCTTCAAATTCATGTTTCATCAATATTAGTAAGACTATCTTTAGAACTGCAAAATAAAAACATTCTTCTAAAGGAAATGTGGAATCTCAGACACTGATACACTAAACAGAGAGATGACAGTGATATACAGAGTTGAACTCTGACATTGATATCTTCCACTTTGCTTCACAAAACTTCATGAGATCTTGAATATAACTGTATAAGTGAGTCATAATGATATGGTTAAAACATTGTAGTTATACCTCTTCTTGTGGTAAATTGCAGACCCAAAAATTGATGCATTAAACCACAACATCATCAAAATAGAACACTTAGCCAAATTCATGATAGATCAATTTTTTGGTATAGTTAGTACTATACAAATGACACCAAAAATTCTTTCCCACAATTTTGACATCAATGACAACACTAGGTCAGCCGAATCAAATGATGTGTGTACACTTCATTCTCATGTTGCCAAGCTACATCAACAATGATAGACTTCCAAACTTCCACAACAAGTGAAGAGATTAGATACATGGAAGATTTTTCTAGATTTTAGTCTTGAAGATGAATGGATAAGAATTATGTTGAACAAAATTCATGAAGAATTCATCTACCTAGATAAGCCCTATATGATCACAAAGGATTCTATCATAATTTTAATTGGTTTGTACTCCTCTAGACTTGTGCCTATATTGAAATCTATCAAGAATGAAGAAGTTATGAAGCTCACCAGAGATAAATTTAATTAAAGTGTTGCAAGAATGGAAAAAGGAATGAAGGTGTTATCATTGATTTCAACTGGTCAACTGGCTATCTACTCATTGTTGTTGGCTGTATATGTTGAGGATATTGAGAAAATTGTATTAAAGGAAGATTACAGGTATTCATTTGTTGCTGAAGATAATGATCTGGTATTTGCCCCTATGTTTGTGTGGTTCAAATATGTTGGTCTTTGTTGTTGAAGGTTGCTATATCTGGATGTTTGGCTATTGGTTCATTGTGAAGTTCAAGTTGTGTTCACTAGTTGTGAACTATGTTTTTCTGTGTTCTGGTTGAGGTCTAAGAAAAAATTTATTGGTCCGGATTTCTATTTGATGAAGTCTTTTGACTTACAGTTCTAGAGTTAAGATGTTCTAATTGCATTGAATATATTTTTGGTTTCTAGAAGTTTCGAGCTTAATCGTTTTATGTGTTTTACACTAGTTTGTCCAACCGTGTGTTAAGCACTATCTTCAAAGTTAATGAAGCATGTGTTGGAAGAAAGAATAAAAACATATCATTTTGTTGTTTTTTGTTGTCATTGATGTCACCATGATATATGAGTTACAACTGTGAAACTAAGTCTGAATTTGATCCGATATTCTGGACTAGTATCTGAACTGGTATGATGCTTACATCCTCTAGTATTTTGATTTGCAATTGTTTGTTGTTGATTATTGTTGTGTGCGGTTTTGGGAAATGGTTTATGGATGTTGTAAGTACGTACATTCAAGATCTAATGTATTCAAATGCATATATGGTGTATCGACATTATTCTATTAATTGCAATTTTTCTATTAGGTCTATCTTTGGCTGACCTAATGAATAGATGATGTAATGGTGAATTAAATTTTTTTTGCCGATATATGTATGACCTATCTTAGGTCCATGTCGACATGATGTAGCTTGTTGAGTGTTTGAATTGTTTTGGAAATATTTTGTGAAAGCCTAAAGCCGACAGTTGGTATTTTTGATGAATAAGAAGTTCATCTAATTAGGTCGACCTAATTGGTTCTTGTAGATAGATTGGGTATATATATTGGAAAGTTTTTGAAGACTGGGAGATAGAGGATAGAGTTGTGGATGCGAATATAAAGAAGATCGAATATGATGAAGTGCATTAAGTCTATTTATTCAGCATCATTGGAATTAAATCAACACTTGTTTAGTTTACTTTATCAGTTCATTTTGTAGTTGTAAGCCATTTTGTCATTGTAACTCTGTAGGCAGTGAGCCTCTAATTTTGGATAGTGAGTCCTAGTAGTGAGCCACCCCATTTTTTAATATCTTATAACTGGTTATACTATATTGTGAGCTAACACTCACCGTGATTTTTGAATTTTGGGTTTTCCACGTAAAAATCCTAGTGTTCATGTGTTTTGTGATTTCATGTTATGTTAATGCTCTTATTTATCTTTACTATTGTATGCATCAAAATAACTGGATGGTATTTTTTCAGAAAATTTAAGAAGATAATGATTCACCCCCCTCTTAGTACATTGGATATTCAACAATTGGTATCAGAGCTTGGTTCCTCTGGAAAAGCCCAACAGCTTGAGGGAGATCCTGAAGATGGAAGAAATGAATGATAAAGAAGAGCTTCGGGCTTCACTTGAGGATCTTGACAAAGTTAAAAGTGAAAACAAAAATTTGAAAGAAAATCTTGAAGATGCAAATGAATGTGTCTGGAAATTGAAAGAGCAATTGAATAGGTTCAAAGAAAGGCATAGGGAAGTAACTGATCAATTGAAGTAGGCTATTAAAGAAATTACCAGTTTGAAGGTGCAAGTAGAAGAGAAGAAAATAATTGAAAAATTTCTCAAAAAAATGGTACAAAGAAAGTTTGATGAGCGCACTAAGCTTGAACAAGAAGTGGTGAATCTGAAAGTAGACCTAGAGAAAGCAAAACTCTATGAAAATAATTTCAAATCTAGCTCAGACAAGCTTGATGAATTGATTTTAGGATAGAAACCGAGTAAAGAAAAAGGTGGCTTGCGAATGGAAGGAGGTGAAAACTCTAAGGATAACTAGAAGACTCAGAATAAAGGAAAGAAAAAAGGAAATTCAAGGAACTTTGCTAGAAGACCACCTATGAGACAACCTAATGCACAAAGTTATCCATCCTTCAATGGTATTTGTTTTTCATGTAACAAATTTGGTCATAGGGAAACATAATGTAGGAGTAGGATGAATCAATTTCTTGGTTTCTTCTATGGTCAATGTTTTGCATGCAAAAGAATTGGACATAGGGCTGGTGAATACAGAACTTGGATGATGAATCAATTTAATGGAGGAGTGAATCAATACTTTAATGGCTATTGTTATACTTGCAACAAGTATGGACATAAAGCTAATCAGTACAGAACAAGAGTCAGTGGAAGTCAAACTAATTAGTGAAATGTTGTCTTCTACAATTGCAACAAACCAGGACATATCTCAAGAGTTTGCAGAAGAAAAAAGGGTAAGTAGACCAATCTGGTAGAAAAGAATGAACCTATGAAGAAGGTTGACAAAGATGATATTAAGAAAGAAATGAATAATATTTGGAGGAAGAAAGAAGAGACTGAGATAACAGATGCATCTATTCCCTCATCCGGTATAGACAATTCCTCTAAGAATTAGACCTAGCAGGGTCTTAGGGGGATCCTCAACAAAAAATTACTTGAACCCCCTTGATGTTTGGTGTGTCAGTCTTTGGCACAAAGATATGCTGTAAGAAATGACTAGTTAGAGGTTATGCAAGTGGAACTGGAAGAAAATATGAAGGAATGATCATTTGTAGAGAAAATTAGGGTTTTTCTAAGCAAAGAAGAAGAGTTTTTAGTAGCTTTTTTAAATCTACTGCATTTAATGCAAATTAGGGTAGATCATTGTTTTATAAAGTAAATGTGTAATGAATTTTAATCACTCATGCATTTGAAGAAATCAAAGAGATTTTTGGAGCATTCTTGAGGTGATTTGGAGCTTGAGCTATGCAAACCCTAGTTCTGGTTCATTGTGAAGAAAAAGGTATTTTACTTTTCTGTACAGTTGTGGGTTTGTGTGAATCTTCTTGAATTGTTTGAGTTTGAAATTGTGAAGAATGGCAACCCCTGTAGTTGTTAAAGTGTTGAAAAGACCTAGACCATCATATAGGAAATATTCCTCGAAGGTTTTCAAAGATGACCCTATGAACGCCTTCTCATCAATCCCTCATGGGGTTATCTCCACCAAGGACACAAGAATACACATTCGAGTAAAAACTGAGGGGTTCAATCACAACAAATTGATCGACATTTGGAAAAATGAGCTCACTGGAGATAATTTCTTGGTGAAACCTGAATACTCAAACCTTGTTGCGAAGAGATTAGACAAATGGAACTACTTTCCTAACTTCAATTATGTGGTTGATGATAGATATGTGAAACCTATTCTCAACATAATTCATGATAAATTCTTGTGGACTAAACAGCCTCATATGATAACTAAGGAGGCAATTAAGGCTGTTACTAGTCTTTGGGATACAAGATCAATACCTATATTGAAATTCGTGAAGAATGAAGTGGTGACGGAACTCAGGTTCCTCATATGACAAGAGAGCTCTAACAACAAATTCCATCACTAATATGACTGTGAAGTATGCCGCTATCATGATTGGTCATAAAATTTACTTCACCAACAAAGAGAAATTTTCTTATTCCATAGCTATTTATACTAGTTTTGATATGGTAGTAAATGGTGTAGGCTATGACTTGTGTGAGCTTCTTCGACAATAGTTGCTTGAGAATTTAAAGTCAACAAAAGAAAGGAAGTATGCTTTTAAATTCGACTCATTGATTGTATGTCTATTGTTCTATTTCATGAAGAGACTTCCTAGAAAGAATGATATAGTGTTTTGGGACTCATCTAGACTGGTTGCACATGAAATATTTGATTATATAGGTGATTTGAAGACTCAAGAAAATGCTCTAACAACATTCTTTGTTGTATTTAAGAGCAACAAGAATGAGAGAGGATTTTGAGGAAAATTGTTGAGAAATATAAAAATGATATGATATTTCATGTTTCCTCTGATGAATGCATGATTGAAGTAGTCAAACCCCAGACCATTTGGATTCAGCCATTAGGATATGAAATTATAGAAGATGAAGTTGAGGGTTGTGTACAAATGTTGCTAAAAAATCCAAAGGATCCCAACAAATCCAAAATTGGCAATTATGCAGAAAAATCTATGGAGGTCCACATGGAGCACAAGAAGCCAATAATAAGAAAGAAAGTGGAAAAGAAGCTTAGAGAAGTTGGATTCATTGTTGAGCAGATTGTACTTGGAAGGGATAAGAGAGAAGATTTTGAGGGAGAATCATCAGGTCTGAGGAGATCCGGTAGGACTACTCCTTCTAAACCCTCCAAAGCTCTTGCAATAAAAGTTGAACCCAATATTGTTGATAAAGGTAAAGACCCAGTTTCCTATGGTCCTACTACTAGATCTTGGAAAAGGAAAGAAACTCCTCCTGTGGTACTTGGGAAAAGAGGAAAGAAATAAAAGGCTACAAGAGAGAAAAATGTTAGTGTTACAGATGATCAAGATGAAGAGGAAGAGGGTCTTGCTACAAAATTGGTAAGGAAAAGAAGAGGAAGTTTATCCTCTGGTGAAGGTGTTTCTAAGGAAGCTATTGGTTCTAAGATAGTGCATGTTGTGTCATCTTTTGATGAAGAGGAAGAACAAAAGTTTGGTATTCATGTACACACCAAACCAGGGAGAAAAATAGGACATTTCGGTAAGTTCTGGTCCCTCTTTCAAATTAGAGGAAACTCTCAATTTCTTGTTACATTTTGAGAACATGTTGAAGCCTACAAAAAAGTATTATGATAATGTTGGAAAAAAGGATAAGAAAACATTGATTTTAGCGATCATTCAATTTTTTATCATCTTGGAAGTTAAATGGGATGATGTGAAGAAAGATGTGCCTGAGAATATTTGGGAAACTCTGATGAAAAGGAGATCAAAGGCTACTGAACTTGAAGAAAAAATCAAGAATAATGCATTTGATAAAATTGGGTCTTCTTTGACCCCGAATGATCTGGAAACTTTGAAAAAGATTTGTCCATATATGTTTTGGATGAAGAAAAGGGTTATTATTTTGATGAAAAAGGATACAAAGCAGATAAAGAAGATAAGGAAGGAAACTACAAAAGTGATCCAGGATACAACAGAGAAATATGGCATGCTTAAGATCGATGAAGATGTTTTTGTTGAAAATGTTGAGGAAGGTATTCCTCCTGGTACATGTGATGCAAATATTTCTGAAGATATTGATGTTGAGAATGATGCAGATGTGGAAAATGATCCTCTAAAAATGGAAAAATAGAATGAAGGTGATGTTGAGCCTGAAAAGCATGATGATGCTCCTCTAGAGCACACTGAAGGTGAAAAGGATAATGATGGAAATGATAATGCTGAGGAAGAGAAAGATGAAGTTAAAAAAGAAGGAAATGATAATGAAGGAAGAAGGGATGAAGACAAGGATGAAGATAAAAAAGGCAAAGAAGAAAAAGAAGAAGAAAAGGAGAAGGAAGAAGAGCAAGACAAGGAAGAAGAGAAAAATGAGGAATTTGGGAAGAATGAATAAAGTATAAAGAAAGTTGTAGAGTCACATAGATCTCCCAGAGAATCCTCCTCCGGTGATGATATACTGAAGGGATTTCTATCCAAGCAAATCAGATTCCAGCTGGCAATTCCTCTAGAGATTTTGCAACTTCCTATGATTCAAGGCTACGTAGACTTAGATAAAATTTCTCCTATGCATAAGATGGTATTAGGAGATGAAATTTATGCATCTGGTAGAAGTGAGATTCTGGAGACACACTAGAAAGGAACAAAAATGACTGAAGATGCTCTTAAGGTATTGCAAGAGACAACACCTGGTATGTCAATCAATACATCTCTTACTCCAGTAGAAAACTTGAGATTGTTATTGGACTCCTTTAAGGAGTAAGCCTCTGGTCTTGGAGAAAAGAATAAACAAGAGGTTGAGGAGAAAATGGTAGAGAAAAGGATATTAGCACTACATGACAAGTGTGCCTTGGCACACACTAACATTGAGGAAAATCTGAAATCTATGCAAATTTGTGAGATTGAAGCTAATGCAGTTTTTGCTTTTTTTCGAAGTGGTTGGATACCACTTAGAGCATTAAAATTGTTATGGACTCCATTGAGTCCCAGTTGAATACTATCTTCAGTACCTACAATGCATCCAAGGATAGAGACAAATCAACTTGGAATGCCATCTTGGCTCATAGAGATAAATTCTTTGTTTTACAGAAGCAAAAGGAAGAAATCATCAAGAAATTTGGTTAGTTAGGAGATCTAGTGAGATTGGAATACACCCTAGTTGCCAATTCCTTGTCAAGTACAAATAAGCTTGGAAAGATAAATCTTACCCTTGAACCTCTGGATGAAGCAAAAGATAGTCTGATCGATTTGGAATCCCTGAACAAAATGTTGATCGTTGCAAAGAAAAGTCAGGAGAATGGTAAATCTGCATGGCAAGGTATTCTTAAGGAGCTTCAAGGCTCACCATCCTCTGGTTAATGTTTATTTTCTCTTTTTTTCATGTCTTCTGTTGTGCTACCCTTTTTTCTTGATGTGAAAGGGGGAGTGAAGAATGATGAAATACTGGTGATAGGGGGAGAAGTGTTGTAAATAAGAAGCTTTGTAAATATTCCTTTTGGGCACATGTTGCCATCAATGACAAAGGGGAAGATTGTTGGAAGAATTAAGAAGAACATCTCATTTTGATGTTTTGTGTTGTCATTGTTGTCACCATGATATATGAGTTGAAACTGTGAGATTAAGTTTGAATTTGATCTGGTATTCTAGACCGATATCTGAACCAGTATGATGCTTACATCCTCCAATATTTTGATCTGCAATTTTTTGTTGTTGATTATTGTTGCGTGCGGTTTTTGGAAATGGTTTATGGATGTTGTAAGTACGTACATTTAAGATCTCATGTATCTAGATGCTCGTATGGTGTATCAAAATTATTTTGTTAATTGTAATTTTTCTATTAGGTCTATCTTCGACCGACCTAATGGAACAATGATGTAATGGTGAATTGATTTTGTTTTGTGGATATATGTGTGACCTATCTTAGGTCCATGCCGACATGATGTAGCTATTTGGGTATTTGAATTGTTTTTGGAAAGATTTTGTTAAAGCTTGAAGCCAACAGTTGGTATTTTTCATGAATAAGAAGTGCATCTAATTCGGCTGACCTAATTGATGCTTGCAGATAGATCAGGTATATATTGGATAGTTTTTTAAGACTGTGAGATAGATGATAGAGTGTTGGATGTGAATGTGAAGAAGAGTGAATATGATGAAGTGCATTAAATCTATTTATTGAGCATTATTGGAACTAAATCAACACTTTTTAGGTGTACTTTATCATTTCATTTTCTGGTTGTAAGCCATTTTTTCATTATAACTCTGTAGGAAGTGAGCCACCCCATTTTGCAATATCTTATAACCGGTTATACTATATTGTGAGCTAACACTCACCGTGTTTTTTCCCATATTTGGTTTTCCACGTAAAAATCCTAGTGTTCATGTGTTTTGTGCTTTCATGTTTTGTTAATGCTCTTATTTATCTTCACTATTGTATGCATTGGAATAATTGGATGGTATTTGTTCATAAAATTTAAGAAGATACTGATTAACCCCGACTCTCAGTATCTTGGATATTCAACAGCCTGTTGGATCTATTTTTGGTATTGGTAAAGCATGTGTTTGGTCCTCCCTCATTCTAATTCCACCCTAGGATCTTTTGGCATTGACCTAATTTGAATTTGAAGTTGGATGACCGAATTTGTATCTTTTTCAAGGTTGGAGATAGTATAAATACAAGATGAGCTAGTAATGAAAAATATGCAAGAAAAAAGTAGGAAGATAAGTGAAAGAGTAGACACGCTATTTATGCTATTTAGAATGTGTGTCTAAGTTGTGTGTGGCAGATCAGTGTGAAGCTTAACGTTTAGTTTCTGGATGCAGTGAGTAGAAGGTGAACTCTTTCATTCATGAAAGTTGATCAAGTGACTGTGGTGGAATCCTTCATTGCATTGGGATTTTTGTCTCTCTATAACAAGTATTCTTTGTCTTCTTTTTATATATGTGGTAGCGAGCCCTCCAGATTGTAGCTTTGTGGGACAATGAGTCCTTGTTCCAGAAAATGAGTCCTTATCTCAAGTAGTGAGCCTTATTTTAGGTAGTGAGCCTTATCTTAGGTAGTGAGCCTTATCTTAGGTAGTGAGCCTTGTTTCAGGTAGTGAGCCTTTTTGTAATTGATTTTAATATTCTCTATAGTGTGAGTTAATAGTCACCGTGCTTTTTCCTCATTGGGTTTTCCATGTAAATTTGGTATTATTATGTTTATGTTTTAGATTTGAGTTTTTGCATTAGCATTTGAAGATTAATCATTTAAGAATTTTTAAGTATTAGTTTTGGTAATTGATTTGAAGGTTAAAATCTATGACAACTGATTCACCCCCTCTCTTAGTTTTCCTATTCAATAATTGGTATCAGAGCTTGGTTCCTTGGTGAAGATCTTAACTACTTGAGGAAGGTTTGAGATGGCTAGAAAAATGGTCTTTGATTATTTGAGGTTTGATGGAACTAACTATAGTAGCTGGAAAGTATTGATGGAAGAATATCTGGAGTATTGTGGATATGATGTGGAGAAAGCTTACAGGAATCCTTACACTCCTCCTGCTAATATTTTGAGTACACCTAAAGAGATCATAGCACATGAAGTGAATAATAAGGAGAATTTCATCTTGAAGAATAGTTTGGTACATTTCGAGTTGATTAAGGTTCAAAATTTGAAAACAATTTAGGAAGTCTGGGATGCTTTAGAAAGAGCACATGATGGTGATGAAATAGTTAAAGAGGCAAAATTGTAGAATTTGGAAACATAGTTTGATCTTATACATATGTCTAAAGATGAAAATGTTAAAGATTATGTACAAATATTGGATGAGGTAGTGGCTAAAATGTGATCACTTGGTGCTACTATAGATGAAACCAAGATTGTAAAGAAGATTCTCAGAACTCTTCCTGATGCTTATAGTGAGAAGGTGAGTGCTATTGAGTAGACAATAGATTATAATACTTGTACCAAGGATCTGTTGTTAGGATTTTTGACATCTTATGAGATGAGGAAGCCAAGTCTAAGAAATGGAGGTGAATCAGAGTCTGCCTTTAAAGCTACAAAATTTGAAGATCCAAATGAAGAAAACTTTGATGAAATAGAAGCTAAATTTTTAAGAAGAATGAGAAAAGGTTCCGATAAGTATGAAGGTAAGTTGACCTTTAAATGCTTTAGTTGTGGATAAATAGGTCATTATGCTGCAAAGTGTCCGGAAAGAGCTAAAAGGAATAAACAAAGATATGAGAAAGAAAATAAAGGAAAGAAGATTAATAGAGCCTACTATGTGAATGAGAATGCTAGTATTTCAAATGAAGATTCATAATATGAAGATCTAGATGAAAATGAATGCTTGTTCTTGATGATTAAGGATGAACCTACTTCTACTAATTCAAAAAAAATAGGTAAAGGAAAGCCCTTCGAAGAAGGAGAAGGAGAAAAATGAAGGTATGGTTGTCTCTACCCTACATGCTAAACAAGAAAATATTTTTTGGGTAGTTGATAGTGGTTGTTCACATCACATGAATGGTGATAAGAGTAAGATTTTGAAGCTTGAGAAATATGATGGAGGCTTGGTTATGTTTGGAGATGATACTGATGCTAAAATATGTGGGATAGGTTCAGTAAGTTTTGATGGAAAGCATCATACTAACGATGTTTACTATGTTAAGGGTTTAAGGCATAATTTGTTGAACGTTGGTCAGATATGTAGAAAAGGATATGATCTTGTGTTTAAGGATGAGAAATGTTAGATCTGGAAAGGATACAAAACATTGATTGCTATAGGAAAGAAATCTGAATGGAATATTTATCAACTTAAAGGTGTTGATGGATGATGTTTTATGACTCAGATAAATGATAGTTGGTTATGGAATAGGAGAATATGTCACATGAATTTTGATAACTTGGAAAGGATTAGTGTTGTTCAAGCCATGAGAGATTTATCAAGAATTACAAATCTTGTTAATGCTATTTGCAGGAATTGTCAGTTTGGGAAGCAAGCAAGAAATCATTACAGAACAAAAGAACAATCTATTACTGGACTACTAGATTTAGTTCATACATATATTTGTGGTCCTATGAGAGTGTGAAGTCTACTTGGTGAAAGGTACTTTATGCCTTTAATTGATGATTATTCTAGATATACATGGGTTACATTTCTTAGAGAGAAATAAGATGCATTAGATAGATTCGCGGAACTATGGTTGAAAATGAAGTAAATTTGAACATAAAATACTTAAGATCTTACAGAGGTGGATAATTCACCTCCCATGAGTTTAATATGTTCTGTGAAATGCATGGAATAAAGAGATAGTTATTTGCTCCGAGAACTCCTCAGTAGAATGGAGTTGTTGAAAGGAAAAATAGAATAGTTCAAGAGGCTACTAGGTCAATAATTTCTATAGTCGGATTATTGGAAGTTTACTGGAAAGAATCTATTCATACTGCTATTTATGTGTTCAATCGAGTTCAAGAAAGAGAAAATAGTACAAAGACTCCCTATGAGCTATGGCATGGAAGAATTCCTACAGTTAAATATTTAAAGGTATTTGGAAGCAAATGCTATATTAGAAGAGATGAGGAAACTTTGGGGAAGTTTGATGCAAGAGGTGATGAAGGAATATTTCTTAGATACTATACCAAAAGAAAGGCATACAAATGTTTCAATAAAAGACTGAGAAATATTGTAGAGAGCTCGAATGTGAAGGTTGATGAGACAATAAAGAATTCTATTGATATTGATGGATATGTGTCTGATAAACATGATTGTGCAAGAATAGAAGAAATTGTGGAAGAATAGGATAAAGATGAGTAGAAAATTCATGATGAAAAAAATGAAAGAGAAGAAGATGCTCTGGTGATGTCCCCTAGGACACCAAAAAATGTATAGAGGAATCATCCAAAAAAATAGATTATTGGAGACAAAACAAAAGGTGTGTTAACTAGAAGCAAAGTTTTTGCTCAAGTAAATTTGTGTTTATTCTCTGAGATTGAGCCAAAGACAGTAAGTGAAGCCTATAAAGATGAAAATTGGAAGGAAGCAATGAAATAAGAACTTTTGCAGATTGAGAAGAATCAGACTTGGGAATTGGTCCCAAGACCGACAGATAAAAATATCATTGGATCAAAATGGGTATTCAAAAATAAGTTGAATGAGAATGGAGAAGTTGTTAGAAACAAAGTGAGGCTTGTGTGTAAATGCTACTCAAAAGTAGAAGGAATATATTTTTAGGAGACTTTTGCTCTGGTAGCAAGAATGGAAGCTATAGGGATGTTCTTAGCATTGGATTCTGGATTCTTATAAATATTTCAAAGTCTATTAGATGGATGTCAAGTCAACATTTCTGAATGGTGAGCTGAAAGAACAAGTTTACATGGAACAACCAGAAGGATTTTAGTTAACAGATCAACCGAATATGGTGTGCAGATTGAAGAAATATTTATATGGATTGAAGCAAGCTCCTAGAGCTTGGTATGGAGGTTAGATAGGTATTTGATTCAACAAGGATTTAACGAAGGTGTGATAGATAGAAATTTGTACATTAGGATCGAAAATGAAAAATCTTGATTGTAGTTGTATATGTTGATGACATTATCTTTGGAGGAAATAAAAAGATGTACAAGATGTTTGCAGAAGAGATGCAAAAATAATTTGAAATATTTATGTTTGGGGAGATGAATTTCTTTCTTGGGCTATAGATTAATCAAATAGAGAAAGTAATTTTCATTTCACATTCTAAGTATGTGAGAGAGATGTTGAAGAAGTTCAGGATGGATGGTTCCAAACTGGTAAGTACCCCTATGGTGACTGGTTGCAAATTGGGTAAAGATGATGTTTCACCTAAGGTTGATTAGAGCAAGTATAGATCTTTGATTGGTGGATTATTGTATTTGACTGCCACTAGACCAGATATTATGCATGTGATCTGTCTTGTGGCTAGATTTCAAGAAGATCCAAAGGAAACACATGTTGCTACTATTAAAAGAATATTCAAATATTTGAATAGCACTCCAAATTATGGAATGTGGTATCCTAAACATACTAACTTTACACTTAGCTCCTATACAGATGCAGATTTGGTTGGATGTGTAGATGAAAAAAAGAGTACAAGTGGTGGTACATTCTTTCTTGGATGCAAATTGGTGGGATTGTTGAGTAAGAAGCAAGATTTAGTCTCTTTGTCTACTACTGAAGTTGAGTATATTGTTGTTTTAGCTTGTTGTACACAAATTCTATGGATGAAACAGACATTGAAAGATACCATAGTACTATATGATGATCCCATTTCTATTTTCTATGATAATACAAGTGTAATTAACATTTTGAAGAATTATTTGATGCACTTGAGGACAAATAACATATCTATTAAATATCATTTCTTGAGAGAGAAGTTCATGGAGAATGAAGTCAAGATTGAGTATGTTCCGAAAAAGGATTAGATTGTTGATATATTTACAAAGGCTCTTCCTAAAGATACTTTTTAGTATCTTTGGGAGAAGTTAGGGGTTATTTCCCCTCATTTCATAAAATAAGATACATTTGGAGATACATCAATTTGGTGGATTCATGGTTCTATCTTTTTCGATTGATGTTTTGGTGACTACCTATCAGGGGGAGTATGTAGTTTCAAGTGTTTTCATTGTGAGTATTATGTTTTCATGTCAAAGGAATATTCAATGAACATATCTTTTTGCTTTTCCATTGATGTCAAAGGGGGAGAGAAAGCATGTGAAAAGGAGAGAAATCTAATAAGAGAAATTAGGTAATGAGGAAGATGATCTTCTGAGGGGGAGAAGCAAAAAGAAAAATTTTGAGAAGTATATTCAAAACTGGTATGGTGTCTTTGATGTTTTTTCACATCATGTGTTGCCATCAATGAAAAAGGGGGAGATTGTTGTGAGAATGGAAAAATGAATGAAGGTGTTTTCATTGATGTCAATTGGTCAACTAGTTATCCACTAGTTGTTGTTGGTTGTATATGCTAAGGATATTGAGAAAATTGTATTAAAGGAAGATTACAAGTATTCAATTGTTGCTAAGGATAATGACCTGGTATTCACCACTATGTTTGTGCAGTTCAGATATGTTGGTCATGGTTGTTGAAGGTTGCTATATCAATATGTTTGGCTATTGTCTCATTGTGAAGTTTGAGTTATGTTCACCAGTTGTGAACTATGTTTTTATGTGTTCTAGTTTAGGTCTAAGAGAAAAGTTGTTGGTCTACATTTCTCTTTGATGAAGTCTTTTCATTTGCGGTTCTAGAGTTAAGATGTTCTGATTCCATTGAAGATATTTTTGGTTTCTAGAAGTTTTGAGCTTAGTTTTCATATGTGTTTTACACTAGTTTGGTCGACCATGTGTTAAGCATTATCTTCAAAGTTAATGAAGCATGTTGGATCTATTTTGGGTCCTGGTGAAGCATGTGTTTGGGTCACCCTCATTCTAATTCCACCCTAGGATGTTTTAGTGTAGACATAATTTGAATTTGAAGTTGTATGGACAACTTTGTATCTTTTTCAAGGTTGGAGATAGTATAAATACATGATGAGCTCATAGTGAAAAATATATAAGAGAAAAGAAGGAAGATAAGTGAAAGAGTAGACGTGATATTGATGCTATTCAAAAAGTGTGTGTAAATTGTGTTTGGTAGATCAATGCGAAGCTTACTACTGAGTTTTTAGATGCAATGAGTAGAAGGAACATTATATCATTCATGCAAGTTGATCAAGTGACTATGGTGGAATCTTTTGTTACATTGGTATTGTTGTCTCTCTGTAACAAGTCTTTTTTGTCTTCTTGGCATCTCTATGGTAGTGAGCCCTCCAGGTTGTAGCCCTATTGGATAGTAAGTCCTTGTTCCAGACAGTGAGTTCTTGTCTCAGGAAATGAGCCTTATTTCAAGCAGTGAGCCTTATCTCAAGCAACGATCCTTGTTTCAGGCAATGAGCCTTTTTGTAATCAGTTTTGATATTCTCTATAGTGTGAGTTAATCCTCACCATGGTTTTTCCCTCATTGGGTTTTCCACGTAAATTTGGTGTTGTTATGTTCATGTGTTGGATTTGATTTTCTACATTGACATTTGAAGATTAATCATTTAAGCAGTTTTAAGTATTAGTTCTAGTAATTGATTTGAAGGTTAAAATATGTGACAACTGATTCACCCCCCCTCTTAGTTGTCCTATTCAAAAAAAATGACACTCATTATGGATGGCATATCAAACCTAGGCATCCTCTATGCAACAATGGGAATTGGATACAAGATATACTACTAAAATAGAGAAGGCTCTACTACCGCCACCATAATTGATACAACATATATGATGATAAAGGAAGGAAAATACTTTGATCTCTATGAGCTTATCTAGTAGTAGCTATTGGAGAATTTGCACAAAACAAAGGAAATAAGATACAACTTCTAGTATGGTTCCTTAATAATTTTTCTTATGTTTTATTTCTTGAAGGAATTTATTGGTTTGAGGAATGTGGTATAGAAAAGACATATTCCTATTGTACATCAAATTAGGGATCATATGCTTAGGTTTCTTGATGTGAATCAATGAGACATTATGTACAATGGATGCTTTAAGAATTTCCAAAATGAAATGCAAATGAGGTATAAGATACCCTCAAAAGTAGTGGAAAAATATAAGAATGTTATTACTTTCGTGGTGGATAAAGAAAATTTCTACATGGAAGTAGTTGAACCAAGAACTTCATGGATACCTAAACAACCTTATTAATTCCTTGAATTTGTTTAGATTGCCTATGCTGACATCGAGCTCAGCAATCCCAATGATCCAACTATAGAGAGATTTAGAACTTATGGTGAAATAAAAAATAACATGATCAAGAAGAAAGAAAAAGAAAATGTGGATAAAATGAAATATAAACTAAAGAGGGAATTTGGAATTCGATCAAGGAGTGAATCTAAAGGTAGTATCACAAGCTTCTTCTACCACTCCACAAGCCTCAAAAGGACCTAAACGAGAAAGTATGTCTACAAATGTTACTGCCACACCTCCAAAGCCTTCTAAACCTGCTCAAACACCTCCTAGTAGAAGGAGAGTTTCTACCAATGCACCTACAAAATTTGGGACTGAAGAGAAGAAAATGCCAAGGCCTAAACAACTAGAAAGAAGAGAGAAGTTCACTCTGGTAAATGTGGAGGATGATGAAGAGGATAAAAAATAAAAAATGGAGTCGTTTTTATTTAAAAGAAGGGGAAAGAGAGAAAAAATGGGTGATGAAGAAGAAACATCTAAAGGTAAAGGAAAGGAAAAAGTAAAGAAGACAAAGAAGACTTCTTTGAAAACACCTAAGCATGAGCCTCTATAGCTCGAGGCATTTGTTAATGCTATTATATAGCATGGAGCATTAGAAGAGACAACTAATTTGTATGATGAAATGTGTTTTGGTGACAAAGCTACAATTGAAAAGGCCATAGTCATTTATATGATGAGATTTAATGTAGCTCTTAATGATATTATTGATCAACTCCCAACAAGTCTTGCAAACATTCTTAGTAACAAGAGAAATGAAGCCATTGTAGAAGAAGCTAAAATGAGACAACACGCTTTAGAGAAGGTTGGTTCATCCATCTCACATGAAGAAAGATTGAAACTATCTTAGAGGAAAGCACAAGAGTTCCACACCAAAAAAAGATTAAATACTCTAATAGGAAGTGACAAAGATGAGACAAAAAGGATAGAGAAAGAGACTAAAGAAAAGACAACCAATATCCTTGAGGAGATGAAGAAGGCCAAGATGAAAAGTGAGGAATGTTTTCCAAATGACATCATTCTGCAAGATATACTTGATGTTTCTACATAAGACATAGATTTATCTGCTTTTGAGAGTAATATAATTGGTGATGAAGGGATAGAAACAAGTGATATGTTGAATGAGACTGCTCCTCCGGTGAAAAAAAGTACACAAGATAAAGAAGATCAAGGTAAAATAGGTGGCTCCCCTCTAGGGGACACTAATCCTAAAGAAGAACCTAATTTTCCTTCTCCATAAGATAGAAATGAATAGAACATATCAGGTTAGCAAAATGTACAAGGACCTTCCAGACAACAAGAAGGAGATTTTTCTTGTATGCATAAATTGGAAGAAGTCTCAAGCATGTAGATAGAAAAGTAAAAGAAGGAAGTGGATATTTTTTGAGAAATATCAGGATACACAAGAAAAGAAGGATGTGAAGTAAGATTCTTCCATTGATATAGGTCAAGGTTCCACATCTTCTTATTCATTCAAGGACCTATTAGGACTATAGATGCAATTTCAACCTATGGTGACACCCCAAATCCTAAGGATTCCTACTCATTAGGCACAAGTAGACTCATAAAAAATTTATCCCCTCCATAAGTTGCAACTTGGAGACATCCTACATGCTTCTACAAGAAAACAAATACTATAGGCATATGTGAAGAAAACAAGTTTAATTGATGATACAATAAAAGTAATATAGTAGGGCTTATCGAAAGTAGTCATTGATTCCTCTTTAGCTCCGAAAATAAAATTTAAGCTGCTAATGGATTCCTTTAAGGATCATTCATCTCATGTTGAGCTGAAAGTAGACCAAGAATCCCTAAGAAAATTAAATGACAAAAGGATGACTAAAGTATTTGACTAGTGTGTCAATACACACAACAAACTAGAGGAAAAAATCAAAGATTTCAAGGATTGTGTTCATGAGGCAAATACTCTCTATCATTTTTGTTTAAGGTGGCCCAAGTCTACAAAGAGTATTAGAATTTAGATAGACTCTATTGAGTCACAAAAATTTTAGTTGGCTGAAGCCTATGATTTAACAAAGGACAAGGATGGTTCCACTAGGGCTAAAGTTGAAAAACTTCATTGGCAACTATCTCTACTGCAAGACCAAAAGGAGTAGATAAAGAAATAATATAGTTTTTTGAGAGAAGCAATGAATTTGAGGTTGGCTTATTTGTCTAGTGAAGTGTTGGGTGAAGTAGGGAAAATAGAGAAAAAGATGAAAGTGTTGGATAATATAGATGTGGTTGATGATTTTTATATACAATTTGTGCACAACTAGATCCCTTCCCCAACTAAGGAAAATTGGGATGCAACTCTGGGCTATTCTACCCTCTAAGGGAGTTGCAAAAGTATAAGATGAGATATTTTTGTGGTTGTACAATTTTGTGGTGGTTTGCAGTATCATTTTTGGTGGTTTTTGTTGATTTCATATATATAGTATCAATTTTTGAGGGATCTCTATCTAAGGGGGAGATTTTTGTAAAGGAATCATATAGTTAGGTGGAGTACATGTAGAATTATTTATTGGTTTGTCATAAGAATAATACTTTATGCCCTTTTTCTTTGATGTCAAAGGGGGGGTGAGTATAGATAAAGAGGGAGAGAATACTTGTAAATAAATATGTGTTGCCATCAATAAAAAAGGGGGAGATTGTTGAAAATGCATGTGTTTTCATTGATATCAACTCAACATGTGTTGTCATTATTGTCAACTAAAGGTCATTGGTGAAGTTGGAGAGACATTGAAGATAGTCCAGAAGATCATCAAATGTGTCCATGACAGAATATCATTCTGGATGATTGGTAACTATATTGTGTCACATTGTTACATATGCTTTATGTTTTTCTCATGGGATACAATTGCATTATTTGGTGGCTACATGCTCAAGGAGTCAGTGGATTAATATTTGAGTAAGATTCATACTTGTTCGATTATGGAAGCTTGTCTAAGGCATGAACAATGCACTTCTCTATGTTTGGGTGTTGGTAATTTGGTCTGTCTCTTGTCACATTACAAGATCTAGTTATGTAATTTTGGAGTTAAGATTGGTAATGCGTAAGGAGTCTATTTCTTGGATTTCAATTCATATCCTCTTCTACATAATTTTTTTAAAGTTTTTGTGCTATGGATTACTGTTCAACAGTGTAATGTTTCTTAAGACTCACTAGAATACTCCACATTCTTCTGTGGTGATTGGTATTCTTGTGCTGATTTGGAAATATGTTCAATTTGATCTAAGGATTCAATGATATTATTTTTAGGTGAATTAGTGTTCCATAGTGCTATGTCTTATGTGTTGAAGTGTCACAAATTGTTTGAATTGCTTTGTTTCTACCAATTTAGTGAGATTATTCACATGTGCTAGTATTTGGTGATTGATTTCTTCACTGTAGAGAGGTTTCATTGCCTTCATATTGGTCTATATGATGTATTTGGTCTCTCCCTAGTGATGTAAAGGAAAACAATTAACAATTTTGACAATGGTGTGGATAATTAGGTCAACAGTATGAGTTCCTTCATTTGCGGTTGATCATGACCTACCTTAATTTCTTTGAAGGATATATTGGGGTGTTTCATCATGTTTTTGGGGCTAACTATGCTTTGGATTGACCTGTAACCTAATGTTTTTGATGCTACATGTGTTTGAAGCTAACTCACATTTGATCACACATTTCAATTGATAGGCCTTATTGGTGCCAAACTAATTAATGCTTTGAGATGTTGCAAAAGACATAAGGATGAATAGATCACTTGTGAAGGACATATAATATGTGTGTAATAATCTGGTAAGTGCTAGTTGAGTATGAAGTGTGTGAAATCAATGTGACATTGTAATTGTGCTACAAAACAGGACTACAACATCAAAATATGTTGTATTCTTCACTATAGTAGTTCATATTCATATTTCTCATTATAATTTTCATGTATCCTTCCCTAAGATAGTCAGTCTCATTAGGTTCTTTGTATCTTTCCCTAAGGTTGTACACCTTATTCTACAAGTCCATAGGTAGTGAGCCTTAAACAACATTGTAATCTTTGTAAGCAGTGAGCTTCATATATTGTGAGTTAATCCTCGCCATGGTTTTTCCCTGATTGGGTTTTCCATGTAAAAATTTTGGTGTCTTTGTGTGGTGCATTTTTCCTCTTCTTCTCTCCTTTCAATTCATGTGATGTGATGTTTTATTTGGAAATGGTATTGGTTAAGTTTTAGTATATGATGATTCACCCCCCTCTCATCACTTCTTTATGTTCAACATACTCTACCCACTCCATGTTGCAAGATTTTTGTAGGTGTTGTCATTGATATCAACATAATGAATATTGTTGAAGGTGTTATCAATGATGTCAGTAGATTAGTAGTGTGTGGAAATTTGCATGTGATACAATCAGTATGTTGATTAGAAATGTTGGACATGAGGATGAATGCCATGAGGATGTTGTACATAGTTGTACCTCTCTCATGTTGCTCATTTTTTGGTGAATGTTATTATGAATAAGTTGTTTCTTCATGTTGATATGGTATTGTGAATGTTGTATTTATTGTCCCTTGATGTAAAACATTGCATAAGATGTGAAAAAAGTATGAAAGGGACTCATGCAATTAATGGCTGAACATTTTGTATTGAAGAAGCTCAAGATAATTCGTTGTATTCCTTCGCATTTTAAGATATAGCCTTGCAATTTGGAAGATAGACAAAATAGGTGTGAAGTATGAGTGTTCTTGATTCCAGGGCATAAAAGTTCACAAAAGTTTCCAAAGCTATCAGAGTGAAGAATCTATTGTTGCAGTCAAGAAGGTTCAGAGGAATGCTCCACATTTCTCTGTAGTTGATGTTGTGGTCTTGTGATTTGGAGGATGAGTTCAAATTTTCTATAAGTTTTCTCATTTTAATTTTAGGGTGTTGAAGTGTAGCACAAGTTTGTTTTTCAATGTTTCATATCAATATTATGCTTTTTGGTTTGTAAGTGATGTTGAGTTCAATGTCTATTTACTTGTGCTAGCATAAAGTAGTAGGAAGTAGTAAAAAAAGTGTATACGAATATATTTGAATATCATATAATGCTTGTAAAATGATCTACATGATGTTATCAGGTCTCTATGATGTCATACTCTGGTCTAGAGTTAATGTATGGGAGGTTAAGTTTTTTCTAGGCTAGCATGGAATATTGAGTTGTTTGTGCCAAATCTTTGAAGTTTGCACCAACATGAAAGTATATGTGAAGGTAAAATAGGTCTAAATTATCTCTAGGTTTGGATCACATTTGATTCTCACTTATCGTGGATGTTTTGAAGCTAACTTATTGTGGTCATTGCATGTTTCATCTTGGTCAACAAGGAGAAACTTTTTGAAGCTCGCGGAGGATATAAATAGAAGATCAAAGTTGTTGCAAAGTGTGTGATGTGTGTAAGGATGTGTATGTGTTGAGGAGTGTCAAAAGTAGTGAGCTAAAGGTATCAAAGTTTATTGAGTAGATGTATTTTTTATTGTGCTAGAAATAGTGAGTTAAAGGTAGCAAAGTTTATTAAGTAGATGTATGTGTGAGTGTGCCAAAAGTAGTGAGCTAGAGGAAACAAAGGTTGTTAAGTTTTGTAGTGGTGGTTAATCACCAAATTTTTTCAAGTGTTTTGTACAAAGATTGTAGCCTCATTCTATAAGTTGTATTCGTTGTTGGGAGTTGTAAACTCCCTTAATTTGATGCCATAAAATTGTGTTGCAAGGAGTTGTATCCCATAAAACCTGTTGTAAATCTTATTTTATTTTATGAGGTTGGATTTGGATAGTAACTCCAAGAAAATTTCTCACCATGGTTTTTCCCTTGTAGAGTTTTCCATGTAAATTTTGTGTTATGGTTGTGTTCTTATGACTTTATATTTATTTTAATGTTTTATCTATTTAATGTATTAAGAGGTTTTATTTGATAAAGTTGAATTGGATAAATTTGTAGGATATACTAATTCACCCCCCTCTTAGTATATTATTATGTGCTAACAATTAGTATCAAAGATTAATTCCTTGATGCATCCTAATAGCTTAAAGTAGATCTTAGAGTAGAACACATGGCTCAAAAATATTCCTCCTTTAAAGAACCATGGTTTGATGGAAGCAACTATGGATTCTAAAGTGTAAGGATGTAAGCCTATCTCATCTCACTAGTGTATGATGTTTGGAGAGAAGAAAAGGATGATTATATTGAACCTACTCATCCTACCACAAATGCTAATGCAAATAAGGCCCATGAAAATAATTCCATCCTAAGTGGGTTAACAAATTCAGAATTCGTTAAGGTGGTGCAATACAAGACAACCAAGGAAATATGGGATAAACTTAAAAATATCTATGAATGAAATGATAGTGTGAAGAAAGAAAAATTACAATCCTATAGAACAATGTTTGAGAGTCTAAAGATGAAAGTGGAAGAAACCAATTCTAGATATTTTCTTCAAGTAGATGAAGTAGTCAATGGAATCAAAGGACTAGGTGAATAAATAAATAACTCAGTGATTGTAAATAAATTTCTAAGAACTCTCCCCCATCAGATTGATTCAAAAGTCTCAGCTATTGAAGAAGCCAAAGATCTGAAAAAAATTACTAGGGAAGAGTTGTTTGGATCTCTCACCAACTATGAGATGAGAAATGAAGTTCAAGGTACACACAAAAGTGAAGCTTCTTTCAAAGCTATGAAGAAAGAAGGAACACTAGGTTCACATAGTAAATTTGAGGAGGAAAAAGAAAGCTTTGTGAGAAAGATGAAGAAAGGATTAGGAAAGTATAAAGGTAAGTTTCCATTTAAATGTTTTAAATATGGAAGAATTGGTCATATGCTTCTAAATTTCCCTAAATGGACAAAATGAAAATAGTAGCAAGGGTTTCAAGAGGAACAATTTTAGGAGGAAGCTCCACTCCAAAGAAGAATATAGCCTGTCTAAAGAAGGAGACCACTACTCATCAAATGATGATGGAGGAGAATCCCCATTCATGGACATGGTTATCTATGATGGTTCAAACAATATTGTTGATGAATAAGAATGTGAATTTTATTTTGAAGGTGAGCCTACTCCTAAAGACTTGGAATGTGCAAATAAAGAGAACAAAGAAAAAAAATCTCTATTTGAAGCTAAGATAGTTGAATGCAAAAATCTTGAAAAATAAATTTTTTTTCTCAAAAAGGAATTGGGGAAAGCAAAGTCTAGAAATCTGAAAGAACCGCATCATAGAAGACCTCAAGGAAGATCTCCCTTAGCAAAGAATTTTCTCCAAAAATAGGTTCAATCATGCATTATTTGGTTATTATTTCATCTATAATAAGTATGGTCATAAGGCCTTGGATTGCAAATATGAAATGAATAGAATAAATATTGTAAGTACAAATTCTATTGCTTTTTTGGTAGATGTAAATATGATATGTCAAATCTATGACAATTTTGGACATATAGAAAAATATTGCAGAAGTGAATTAGAAAAATTAGTAACTCAAAAGGTAGATGTTATTGAGAAAGTCAAGGAAACAAACAATGAGGTTGAAATTCAATGGTTGTTCAAAAAAAAAAATTCATGCTTAAGGACAAAAAAATATTTGGGTAATAGAAATTGGATGTTCAAGTCACATGGAAAGTGACAAAATCAAATTCATTAATCTTGATAAATGGAATTTTGGATTAGTCAAGTTTGGAGATAATTCATCTTCAAATATTTGTTAAAAGGACATCATAAGTGTTGATGGAAAGTCTAGGACAAAAGATGTTCTCTATGCATAAGGTATCAATCCAAGTCAGATGTGCAACAAAGGATACAACCTTATATTTCATGATCAAGGATGTGAAATCAAAAGAGAAAATTCTAAAAAATTGGTGGCAAAAGGAACTAGGATAGAAACAACTTATACAACCTAAGGTTGTTAATAGAAGAAGTTATCTTTTAGGATAGAAAAATGAATACTAGCTATGGAACAAGAGTATGAGACACATTAACTTTGATAACCTTGTGAAAATTAGCTCCATGCAACTAGAATGAGATATGCCAAAGATTACCAAGCTTGCAAGCACTATGTGTAAAGAATGTCAAATTGGGAAGCAGACAAGGATAAGATTCAAGACCAAGGAGTATTCCTCTACAAGGCCATTAGAACTAATTCATATTGATTTGTGCAGACCTTCTTACAAAAGAGTCTCCAAGGTGAAAGGTATTTCATATTACTCATTGATGATTTATTTAGGATGACATTGGTTACATTCTTAAAAGAAAAATCAGAAGCTTTCAGGCTTAAGATTTTTAAGTCAATGGTTGAAAATTAAATGAATGCTAGAATAAAGTGTTTAAGATCTGATAGAGGTGGTGAATCCACATTAAATAAATTTGAGAAATTTTATGAAGAACATGTGATAAAGAGGCATATATCTACTACTAGAACTCCTCAACAAAATGGAGTTGTGGAAAGAAAGAATAGAACTATTTAGGAGATGGAAATAACTATATTGAATGAAGCCAAGTTACCTAATGTATATTGGAAAGAAGTAGTCCATATTGTTTTCTATATTCTCAGTAGAGGTCAACTAAGAGTAGACAACACCAAGAATCCCTATCAGATATGGTATGGAAGACCAAAAACTATCAAGTAATTCATAATTTTTGGAAGCAAAAGTTATATCAAAATAGATGAAGAATGTTTTGGAAAGTTATACTCAAGATTTGATGAAGGAATCTTTCTTGGTTACTCAACTAGGATCAAAACCTACAAGTGCTACAATAAAAGGCTAAGGAAGATAGTTGAAAGTGAAAATGTTAGGGTTGATGAAGAGACACAACAAATCACACATGAAAAAGAAGATTGTTGGTCAGATGAACCTAACTACTCAAAAGAAGAAAAAGAAGAAATTGAAGAAAAGGAAGAAGCACAAGAGAAAATCACCAAGACTCCTACCAAGTATGTTCTAAAGAATCACACAAAAGATCGGATAATTGGAGATAAGAATGAAGGAGTGACAACCAAAAGAATATTTTCAAGGAAAAATAAATAGGTAAAATTATATTTACTATCAATAATATAACCTAATACCTTTGTTGAAGCGAGAAAGGATTAACGATGGATACAATAAATGGAATATCTAAATTAGATAGAGAAAAACTAGACATGGGAATTGGTTCCAAGGCTTGCAAATAAAAATGTAATAGGAATAAAATGGGTTCTAAAAAAAACTAAATGAAGAAGGAGAGGTGGTAAGAAACAAGGAAATTATGGTGTGCAAAGGATATTCACATGTGGAAGGTAATGAATTCAAGCAGACATTTGCTTTGGTGGAAAGAAAGGAGGTAATCAAAATGTTTCTTTCATTTTCAATTCACAAAGACTTCAAGGTATATTAGATGGATGTTAAATTCACTTTCTTGAATGGTGACTTAGAAGAAGTTTACATAGAGCATCCTGATGGGTTTTAGTTATCAAAAGACCCAAAAATGGTATGTAAACTTAAGAATTCTTTATATGGTCTCAAACAAGCCTCTAGGGCTTGGTATACAAAGTTGGACAAGTACTTACTTCAGTAGGGCTTCAAGAAAGGTACCACATATAGCAAAATTTATATTAAAATTAAGGATGCATGAATATTTATAGTTGTGTATGTTGATGATATAATCTTTGGTGAGAATGATAAAATGTGTAAGAGATTTGTTAAAGAGATGCATAAGGAATTTGAAATTTCTATGATAAGAGAGTTATCATTATTTCTTGGAATCTCAATTTCACAATTAGATGATGGTATTTTTATTTCTCAAGCAAAGGATTTCAAGGAGATGTTGAAGAAGTTTGACATGGAAGATTGCAACCTAGTGAGTACTCCTATGGTAATAGGTTGTCACTGGAGAAAAGATAATGAATCACCTAAGGTTGATCAAAATTTATATAGATCTATGATTGGGTTCCTGCTATACTTAACAACATCAAGTCCTGATATTATGTGATTTTTCTTCTTGGTTGCAAGGCTTCAATCAGATCCAAGAGAAAATCATGTGAAAATTATCAAGAGGATTTTCAGATATCTAAAGAAAACAATAGATTATGGATTGTGGTATCAAAAGAGTGATGAATTTTCCATGAATTCATATACCGATGTTGATTGGTTTTGCAGTATTGATGATAGAAGAAGTACCAATGGTGGAGCTTTCCTTTTTGGAGACTGATTGGTCTCATGGTTTAGAAAGAAGTAGGACTCAATGTCCTTATCAACAATATAAACAAAGTATATATTTGTAGCATCGTGTTTCACCCAAGTGTTGTGGATGAAGCTAACATTGAAGGATATCAAGGTAATGTATGATGATCACATTCCTATTATGTGTGACAATAAAATTTCCATCAATATTTTAAAGATTCTAATGATGAATTGTAGAACCAAGCATATATCTATCAAATATTACTTTTTAAGAGAGAAGGTTATAAATAAAGAGGTAAAATTAGAATATGTACCTACAAAAGAACATGTTACAAACATCTTTACAAAGGAAATTTAAAAGGAAACATTTGAATATATTAGATAGAAGTTAGGGGGCTTGTTTCCCCTCCTAACTAGATGCATAGTTGGTGCATCTATCCAAGGGGAGAAATTCAAGACATTTTTTTATCCCTGCACATTGGTGAGGGCTACCTCTCAAGGAGAGCAGGTAGAAAAGAATCTAAGAAGGATGATAATGTTTACATAGAATGTGGGAGCCTATATTTTTTTGTAGGAATAGAAGAAGAAAAATATCCCTTTTCCGTTGATATCAAAGGGGGAGAAATCACATCTCAATTTAGTGTTGCCATCAATGCCAAAGGGGGAGATGTTGCAAGATTGTTGCAAGTTTTCTCATTTATTTCAACAAAATGAATATTGTTGAAAGAATTGACATTAATGTCAATAGAGTGGTAGTGTGTGGATGATTGCATGTGATGAAATTAGTGTGTTGGTCAAAAATGTTGGACATGATGATGAATTCTATGAGCATGTTGTACACAGTTGTACCTTTCTCCTATTGCTCATGTTTTGGTGAATGTTGCTATGAAGAAGTTGTTATTTCTTCATGTTGATATGGTCTTATGAATGCTGTATTCACTATCCCTTGATGTAAAAAATTGAATAAGATATGAAAGAAAGTTTGAAAGGTATTCATGTAGTTAATGGCTCAAGAAGTTGCACTGAAGAAGATTGGGAGAATGATATGCATTCCTCCACATTTGAAGATATAGCCTTACGGTTTGGAAGGTAGATAGAAAAAAGTGCGAAGCCCCACAAAAACTATGGATTTGGCTCCTATGGAAACTTTGTCTTCCCAGGATGACTTTTCTTCCACTCCCTCTATCCCGTATTCCAAAGATTAATCCTCTTCATTTGCTTCATCATATCATAGTTGCTTCCCATATTTTTTTTATACATACATATATATTTTTTATATACTGTCATACATAGATATTTATGTGTTTGTACACACTTACATATATACACACATACAAATATTTATACATTTTTGTATACATTCATATATAGCTATTGAATCTGAATGTATACAAAAATGTATGTGTGTGTGTGTGTTCCTAATTTTAGGGCATAAAAGTTATCGCAAAATTTTCTAGAGCTAGTAGAGTGAAGATTGTGTTGTTGAATCTAGTTGTTGTTGTGGTATTAAAATTTGGAGGATAAGTTCAAATTACCTTTTTTTTTTTCTCATTTTAAGTTTCAAGTGTTGAAGTATAATGCAAGTTTTTTTTCAATGTTTTATCTCAAGACTGTGTTTTCTGGGTTTACAAGTGATGTTGGGTTCAATGTCTATTTTCTTACACCAACATAAAATAGCAGGAAGTGGTAAAATGAGTGTATAAGAATGTATTTGAATATCATATAATTCTTTTGAAGTGATCCTCATGATGTTATTAGGTCTCTTTGATACTACATTATCATTTGAATATAATTTGATACTTGGAATGTTGAGTTATTTGCACAAAATATTTAAAGTTTGTGCCAACATCCATGGAAGTATGTGCAAATGATAAGTATGTCTATATTCTCTCCTGGTTTGGACCATATTTTATTTATGCTTATCATGGATCTTTTGAAGCTTACTTATTATGGTTGTTGCACATTTCATGTTTACACATTTCATGTTTACACATTTCATCTTGGATGACAAGGAGAAAATTTTTGAAGCTTTTGTAGGATATAAATGGAAGATAAAGATTGTTGCAAAGTGTGTGATGTGTGTAAGGATGTGTATGTATCGAGGAAGAGTGTCAGAAGTAGTGAGCTAAATGTAGAAAAGTTTTTTGAGAATATGTATGTGCAAGTGTGCCAAAAGTAGTGAGCTGAAGGTAGTAGAGTTTGTTGGGAAGATGCATGTGCAAGTGTGCCAAAAGCAATGAGTTAGAGGTAGCAGAAGTTGTTAAGTGTTGTGGTGGTGGTTGATCACCAAATTTCATCAAGTGTTTTGTACAAAGGTTGTAGCTTCATTCTATGAGTTTTGTTGTTTGTTGGGAGTTGTAAAATTCCTTTGATTCATGCCATAAAACTGTGTTGAAGGGAGTTTTAGCTTTCTTTTGGTTGTAGCCCATAAACCTATTGAAATCTTATTTTACTTTGTGAGGCTATATTTCGACAATAGCTCCAAGTATCTTTCTCACTGTGATTTTTCTCTTGTATTTTTTTCCATGTAAATTTGGTGTTCTAGTTGTGTGCTTATGCCTAAATAAAGTGATTTTAACAATTTATCTATTTGAGGTAGTAAGAGGTTTTATTTGATAAATTTGAATTAGATAAATTTGTAGGATATACTAATTCACCCCCCCTCTTAGTATATCATTGTGTTCTAACACCCTAGTGCATGTAATTCCAAGTCCTTTATCCTATAATATTCTTGATAGACCATGGATTCATGCTATTGGTGCAATCTTGTCTACCTTACATAAATCTATCAAAATCATTCATAAAAATCAATTAGTCACATTAAAGGTTGATCCTAAATCCCTTTACTATTATCAAAAGGTTGAAGCATATCAGACTTCAAGTTATACTTATTTAAAGAATTTAATTCTTTTTTTATCTTCAAGTCTTGTTACACCATCATTAGTTCCTAATCTCAATGATGGTTCTAACTAACTTTCTTCTCAAGAAAATACATGTCTTGGTGACGATTGGGGTTCATTGGACTTTACAAAATCCTTCAATGGATAGTATAAAGACAACCCTATCCACC
Organism: Sequoia sempervirens; assembly: GCA_007258455.2. Classification (NCBI taxonomy): domain Eukaryota; kingdom Viridiplantae; phylum Streptophyta; class Pinopsida; order Cupressales; family Cupressaceae; genus Sequoia; species Sequoia sempervirens. The sequence goes on along the minus strand of VDFB02000363.1, from coordinate 101,120,976 downwards.
TTGACATCCCAAAAATATTATTTAAATCTACTATCGAAGATGATTATTATTCTATATCATGGTATAATGTGAACAAAAATTGTAATGTCCTTGAAGTTGATCCAACCCCTTTTGAGGAGTTGCAATCACATTATGGTTTATGATTCAATATTATTTCTAAGCATGGATACAAATAAAATGGTCTTGGGTGCATGGATCAAGGAGTTAAGGACCTATTGGAACTAACACCACACTCTTTTATAATGAGTTTAGGTCACAAGCCTTCTCCTTTGTATCCATCCCCTCCATCGTTTAATGTCCTTGTCTTCTTGTAAGTAGTCAAAATACAAGAGAAAGGGTTGCTTCATGCTCCTCATCCTTTATCTGAGAAAGAGCATATTTTGTTGAGGCTTCTCAAAGCCTAGTTGATTAATCTTCCTCCTACACATAAAAAGTTACATACACAAGATAAAATGAAACTTTCTTTGTGTGAATATCATCAGGTGTTTGGCCATTCCACCAATGAATGTCAAACATTGAAGGATAAAATACAACTTCTTGGCTCTGATGTCATCAATCCTTCATTCATTGATACACCTATCTCTTCTTCACATGACAATTGATATCAAGGTTTACCTCTATCCTAATCATTCTAAATTATAAACCTTCTGGTGGAACCCCTAAATTTTTTTGTGTTTCACTAATGTTAAATTCATACTTGGTTGGTTCTTTGGTTTTGAGACGTGTCTTTTGAGTTAGGGTTTTGTTTCACCTATGTCCTAGGGTTCTTCCTATGCCATAAACCATTGAAAAATCCTAAGTATTGATAGTCCTTTTTTCATAAGTTATTTTCCTTCGGTGACTTGTGATGGCTCATTCCTAGTTTTCTAAGTTATGACCTGAGTCATTGAAATCATTCATTTACCAACCCCTATAGCCTAGCTTTACCAGTCACTAACCATTTGAATTATATTAACTGCATCTATAGTTGTGCAGGTTTGCAAACTATTGAAATATTGCACATATTTTCCTAAGTCTAGGTTCATGAAATGCCTAAATATTTTACCTTTTAAACCTAGTCGATGACCCATTTTAAGTCATCACTAAATGCACATGCCTTTTAAAATACTTAAGTTGTGGTCGTGATGGCCCACCACTTGCATGTCATTGGTTTCCTGCTAGCCCATGCCAATAAAATATTCATGGAAAAAACCTAGCAATGTAGCAGACAAGTAACACCTTTCCATCCTTGTGGTGGGGTCTACAAATCTCCAAAGTCAGTGATGATGAAAGCATTAAAGATCAATAGTTTTGATGCACTAAAGGGATTAAATCCTGGTCATTCCCCACTAGCCCACGAGGGACCCACTGGTCGATCTCTTTCCTTAAAGGCTTGGCAGGCATGTGCCACATGGCATCATCGACACCATCAAAAGGACTATGAAAAACATGAAATATTTGATTAAATGCTTTGGGAGAATATGGAAATATTAAAGAGTGCTACTAAAGAAGTTTTAATTATGTGCATAAAAGCTCTGTGAGATGTTTTAATCTCAACTGTCCACCATGAAAGAGAGATAATCACCTAGTCATAAGCCTAAGGGTTAAAGGGTGCACATGTTGAAAGGTATTGGTTTGATCTAGGTCATTGCTTGTTGGCCTACTACCTTTGATCTATTCCCAAGTTACCCCAATGGGCTAGTGGTTGGTTGACATGTAGATTCTCTTGTGACTTTTAAAGTGTTGTAGGGTCATCAAGCCAACACATAAAGTGTATACATGGCATAAATATGAGTGGTTGGATGTTGAGTTAGTGAAGGATAAATTTTCAAACCTCTTTGACTCTATTTCAGTCACACATCAATCCAAATCACAAGAATATCAATGAATGAGATCCAAAGTTACTAAATTGTCATTGAGTCATTTTGGTTCGTACGAGTGAGTAGTAATGGTGGAGTTCATTTTTTTCTACCGAATTGAGGGCTTTCTTTGCCATATAATTTGGTTTTAAAGAATAATTGTGATTACAAAAGCATTCTAAAGCATCTAGAAGTTGCAATGCAATTTGAGCTCTTAGCATATGCAATTTGAGGATTTTCATGTTGTTGAACTAGGAAGTGCAAACTATACCTCTTGAACTCAAATTCCTCGTTATTTTTATACAATTGTTGTTTCTATCTTCTGAATAGGGTTCTATGGATTCTTTTAAGGTTTGACATTCTTTTAAATTGCTATAAATTAGTGAGTATGGTTATTCTTTTGCATCAATTTTTTATCCCTAAGCCTAAATCCCTAGTCTCAACCTATAAAACCCTAGGTCAAGTCGTTTGATTAGTACAATGGAACCAAGAGTCCAACCCCCTATATTTGAACCTAAAAAGAGACCCCTAGTACAAGACCTATTGGACCAATTGTAACCCTTGACAAATCACAAGTGCATAGGGAAGCACATGTTCCAAGGTCCTGGGATTAAAGATGGTATTATTGGCAAGCAACATGGTATCAAAGATGGAGGCTAGATATGGGAAAATTCATTGTTCCCAATATGTATCTTGATATAAACCTCCTCAAGTTCATTGTAGCTAACTATGACCCTACTGTTAGGTAGTTAGAATAGATTCTAGTCAAAATATGGTTTGGGTTACAAAGGAAGAATTTAAAGAGGTCTTCAAGTTAAACCCATGGAGTGAGGAGATGGAAGAGGTTGATCAAAAGAAGTTAAGAGAAGAATCTGAGAAGGTGAGCCCAAGCTTTAAATCCTCAAACTTGGCACATTTATTGGTAGTAGTGAAGGGAGGAAGTAGGATTGTATTAGGTCCATCTGGTACAAAGCCTTTCCCAATCAAATATTTTGCACTCTACTTCCAAAAGACATTCTATTCCATTTATCAAATCTTGGGATTTGATCAATCCTCAAGCATTCCAATTGCACCCATGTATATGGTTGAAAATATACAACAGCCCACCCTCAACACTTTCTATGGTTTTTCTACCTATTTGACAAAAGAGATACACAAGGGTCTAGTAGCATTGAAGAATGGGGAGACAAAAGTGACATTTTGGTGGTGCTCCTTGTTTATGCACATGTTTTGTATAAGGGTTCAATTTTTTTTGAAATGATATGGAAATGAAGAGAAGGGTGGATGCTGAAGATATACCAATTTAGACATGGACCCCTCTCTTGGATAGACATGAGAAGAAATCCAATTTTGTGGTTTTCTCAAACATTTTTTCTTCTAAAATTATGAGAGTTTTGGTATTGGATATGTCAAGAATTCCAACTACATTACATGATTTCCATAGGCCAAAGGAGAGGAGGCCTAATTTTAAAATTAATCACAATTGGGGGGATGTGATCCATTATCAAGATTGCACAATCCTCCAAGTGTATGGTACTGAGAAAACACCCCATGTGCTCCCTAAAGATGTACCATTCAGATTTGGCTTCGTAGAAGTCATTTGGCAACTAGGAGATGTTAAGGAGAATCATTTGGTCAACATGAGGAAAGGAAATTTCCTTCTTGCTTACACTATATTTGTATATTTTGTTATGGTAACTAGTGGATAGAATGACCTCATTGAGATGCTCAAGCCTTATGAAATGAAATGGCGAAGGTTTTATGGTATGGTTAAAGGGTAGCGTGAAAGGGGGAAGGTTTGTTCATAACTTCTCTTTCCCTAAAGATGTTATTAGAAATGTTTTTGATTTCTAGACTCAAGAAGATAAAAAGATGAAGTGGATTGTTTTTAATAAATTAGAGAGAGAAAATCAAATAAAGGATCCTTAATTCAAAGCTCTATCTAATATAAAGAATGAGATATTGAGAGTGGAAGTAGTTTTCTAGAATTTTGATATTGTTGTTGCAAAATTGAAGGAGGAAAGAGTGGTCCAAGATAAGGGAAAATCCATGGTCTCTCGAGAACATGATAAGGGGAAATCCCCTATGGTATAGTAAAGGCTAATCTATCAGCCTCCCAAGAAGGTGCATGTATTTGCAAGGAGGAAGAGTACTGTAAAGAAGTAGTTAACAATTGCCACCCCTACCCAATCAGAGGGGTCAAGGGAATCTTCTCCTCAACCACAAATTTCACCACTCTAAACCCCACATTCATCTATCCCATAAATAATTGAGTTGGATTCACTACCTAGGGGACCATCAACACCAAAAGAGCCACCATCAAAGAAGAAAAGGGTTGAATCAAGTGGCCTTGTTGATTATCCTACCAATGAATCTGATGAAGATATTTTTGTCACTGAAGATGAGATGAGGCAGGGTATGCCTTCTCCCCAAAGAGACATAGTACCACAAATATTTAGCCTTAGATTGAGAAAATTAGATTTGTGTGGAGTGAAAAATTCAAATGATGTTAGAGTAGAGGCATGCGAAAAATTTATGGACAATGATTTATTTGTGAAGATAGAAGCATTTCAAGAGTATGTTTGGAGAGCCATGAAGGATGAGTATGTTTATAGAGTAGAGAGGAAAAGGATTGAAAGTATTGAACTAAGGGAGGTGATATAAGCTAAGGTTTGAGAAGAAATGAGAGTTAAGTATGAAGACATCACTGCACTTTAGGGTAGAGAACTGGTTAGAAAGAGTGGTGTGTTAATATTATCAGAATGGGACCTTGCATTAGCAATTTCCTTTGAAATAGTGAGAATACATGATGCCCCTATTTTTACCACTAAAGAAGAAGTGACCTTAGCACTCCAAGGATCAAAATTCAATTCCCAATGGGACACATTGCCTATTTGGGCCTTAGCTCCAAATAATAAGAAGCCAGAGGTTGTAGAGCCAGTTGTAGGTGTTAGAAGAGGGTTAATAATTAAAATAGTATTTCATACATCAATAGTGAAGGTAGCTAAATTGAATGTGAATGTAGCTCATTTCACAAATGCCATAGTGGAATCCTTATCAGAGGGGAGGGATAAATTTAGAACAAAATACAATGATATGGTAGCTAAGTACAATAAGGGACAACAAAATATTGTTGAGTTGCAACTATAAATCACATTGTTAAAACAAAAATATCAATCAATGCATGCATTATACCCTTCACAAGAAGTGATTCTTCCTCCCCCATCTCCACAAGAGAAAGCACCACCTTCTCCTATTCATTCACCTTCTCTAGTCCCAACTGAGGTTGTACCTCCTAGTTCTGAAGATGTGCCCATTGCACAATCAACTCCAAGTACATTAGATGCACCTCCTACAAAGGAAATTACAAAAACATATTTGATGAAATAGCTTAAGAATTATGTGGAGAGGTTTCAAAAATTTGATGAAATAATTTATTTGAGAAACATGAAGATTGTGACAGTGGTACTAGAACATTTGAATAAAGGGATTGAGAGGAAATTAAATAGTATTCATTCAAACTATTCCTCCATGTTTGATGTAATAAGAAGCTTTGACAGGGATAAGGAAGTTGTCATCCCATTGATGGACAAATGGATCCCCAGAGTCCAAGATCTGAGATACAGGGCTATTGGGTCAAAGTATGATGCAAATAAGCCATCCAACATTTTCCCAACCCTTAAGCTTGTAAATGCAATTAAGGAATTTCAAGGGTTCATTGAACCATTGGAAAATAAGATCAAGGAGATGGTAAAAAGGTTTGATGAATGGAGTTTTAGTTTACTCCCAAAATTTTTGGATGAAAATGGTGAAGTCAAGCCATTGTAGCAATGAAAGGATCACACAAGCAAGGTGATAGCAACTCAAGAAGCACTAATCTATGATGGAGTTGATGTGAAGATGCTAAAGAATAGTAAGAATAGGCTTAATCACACAGGAATCTTCCTTGAAGAATTTGATAAAGATACCAACTAGGTGGTCATAAAGTATAGTCCATATAGGATCAAAGTGAATGATTTCATGACTTTTGACTGGCCTTGTGATGAGAATTTTGAGCTCTAGAAGACAAGATATGTTGATATTCTAAACATATAGGTTTCTCCAGTTACATGGTCATGAAATTTGATCCTATGTCTTCAACATTTAATGATTTTCACTAAGGATGGGTGCAGTAGGATAAAATACAATGCATGTCCTAGAACCAATACAGATTAGGCCTTTGATATATCAACATTCATATATTGTATTTTCTTCAATTCAAAATTGATGGTGTGGATTGTTGATGTGGAAATGTTCTTGTATATTCTTCTCTCCTTATTTTCATGCTTTTCATCTTCAAATTTGGGAAGCACATGGAAAAGGTGTGTTGATCATGGAATGAACCTCTTCATAGACTAAAGATCCTTTTGGGAGGTGGGAGATATCTTCATCAGTGAATAAGAAATAGCTTTTGTCTTATGTAGACATCTCCCTTGAGTTTTGGTAAATATAATTGTCTTTTGAATGTAATTGTAAATGTCAAATGAAAATGTGACATGTGTACATTACCCTGAGGATTTTTTTCTCCCTTGTTTTTATAAAAGGGAATTCAGGGCCAATTCTATGGGTTTTTTATTGATCTTAGAGAGAAAATTTTCTAAAGAGTGAATACAGATAATATAATAGATTTTGTATTTTAGGTTATAAGTCTTTTATTTTTCTAAGAAATTTTTATAATAGTACTAGCATTAAATATAAAGAATGGAATATATTCAAAGCCAATTCTCTCCTGATGTATTCACCATTTGAATTATCAATGAAATAATCAAGGGTTGTTTCAATAGTCTTGATTACTTTCGATGAATATATGTTTTTTCTCTATCCAAATTCAAAGAATTTGTTAAATTGCTTGGATGAAATCCTAGATTTAGGTGGTTTAAATGCCAGGATATTATAATGAGTTCTAGTTTTGAGTAATTGAGAATGATGTTGTAATGCAGCATTATATAAGCTCTATGATGCTAAGTGTTAACTTGTTGTCAAGTTTGTTTGTATTTTATTAGACCCCATAGCCTGGATTTAGGAACTATTATGAGATTTGTGTTTGTGTTGTAATAATTCTTAATCATTCACAAACAATACATTCAAATCATTAAACTTTGTAAATTCTTGTTGAAATGTATGTCAAGTTAGGATCTATTCTGCTCTATTTCTTTGAAACAAGTTAGTATGTAAGGATTTTCTAGGTCTTTGTAGTTATTAATTGTCAAGCAATTACAAGTAGAGTTTATCTATTATTTATAGTGTACAAGGTTAATTGGCACAGAGGATCTTAAGGTACATTGTGTGGGATCACCCTCCTGAGTTTTGTAAAGCCCAAAGTGCAAGAGGAAATCCTTTGCAATATTTCACTCATTCATTGGCCAATCCCTCCAATTAGCTAACCATTGGAAGATAGCAATTCCATAGGCTATATTGTGAGATTAGCTTGGTTCATTAAAAATAACCAACAGATTGGCGACTCTACTAGAGAACAAGTTTAGGAAAAGTCTCTAGTCTGAGATATAAGTGTAAAGTCATATTTTTTGCAAATATGTGTTTGTCCATGAGAAACTCTATTGAATTGTCCCACCATTTGTCAAAGTGAGGTCAATTTGTCAAAGCTCCAAGAAAATTGTGCTTTCCTTTGTCAAAGTTCCCTTTTATTGTCAAATTTCTCTCTCAAGAGTCTTTGTATATATTAATTCTTGCCAATTTGTTCAAAATCCTTAGATATTTTCCCAAAATCCCATTTTAATTTTGTGTGGTGACCTTGAGCATCTATGCTAGTGCACTAGAATTCATTATAAGAATGTGAGAAAAACATAAGGAGAAGTTGCAAAGAAGAAAATGAGAGGAACCAAAAGCAACCTGAAGAAACATCTTGGAAGGAAACTAGAAGAGGAGTTTCCTCGCAAATCCAAGGCATCATGGAAGGAGAAATATGCTCAAACAAGTAAGTCCAGTAATCCTCCAATACCTAAAGGTTCACATTCTAATGAAGTTGTTCAAGATAAGGAAGTACATAAATTTGGTATGCCCGGTGATAATGAAGAAATCCTTGCTACCAATCTACGTACTAACAACCAGAATGCCCCCACCCCTAAAATTTCAAAAGAACTTGCACATTGGTGGAACTTTTGGGATAAACAATTAGATCCTAATTGGGCAGCCAAAAGGGCTAATCCTAAAATTTCACCTAGAGGGAGAGCTAGAAGTACCCTGACTACTAACCCTTCTTCACAAAAGGATCCAGTGAATCTCATAAACTATACACCTAAGAATTCTAAATATGAAGTCACTCTTGAAGATCCTAAAGAGGTGGTAAATAATATCATACAACTTCAAGAGGAGGCATTAAGACTTGTTGAATTGAAAAAGAAACAAGGCAAGGATAGAGAGCAAAAAATAAGGGCTGCTGTGATCCAAAGAAATCACTTAAGGAGAAGAGTAGAATCTCTAAGACAAATGGTGGATGAAGAACCACCCATTGAAGATCTCTCTGAACCAGTTGTTAGAGAAGTCTTTGGAAATTTGAAAGTAAATGCTCTTGTTGGAACAACTACTACTTGCCCTTATACTAGTTCCATTGTAACAACCAAAGTCTCAAACCCTTCTACTACTACACAAAGATCAAACCCTATAGATATAGGGAAAAAACCCATAGGTCAGTCTAAGAAATTCATTCCAAATGCTAACCTATGTATTTCTATCGCAAATACTTATACCACAAGTTCTCAAACTAGTTCTATCTCCTATAATGCACCCCCTAACCCTAAAATTTTGAGGTTACAGTTGCTAAATGAGAATCTGCAAAAGGAATTGGACAAGATGAAAATTCAAGACGAAAATGCTGAGATGGAAAGAAATATTTCCTTCCTTAAATCTTCAATTCTTGATTCCCATGCATCCACATCTCATAACATTTCCCATTCATCAGCCCAAATAATAGGTATGAATACTACTTCTACATCAATTCATCCTATCCCTACATCCCAGCCTCACAATTCTCAATCTGTTGGGAACATCCCTCGTAGGGGTGATGGAGGAGGACAAGGTGGGGGAGGTGGTGGAAATAGAAATAATCAATCTAGAAATCAGGATGCTGGTGGAAGTAGGAGTGGAGGAAATAATCGAAATGGAGGTGGAGATGGAGTAGATAACACACAATCTGGTACCCAAGGTGGTGGTGAGTATCATAATGATCAAAATGATTAATTTTCCAGATGACCTATGCAATTGAACAAATATAAGAAATTATTCTTTGATTGGATTTATGGTTATCCAAACCATATCCTCAATGATATTAGAATTTTGTTGGTTAGATTCTCTAGTAACAACACCATCAGTGGAGAGGATCAATTGAAATCTTTTGATAACATGACTAATGATTTTGAGGTTAATGTTGAGGATGTGATGATGAAATTGTTCATACAATCACTCACTAAGGATGCTAGGGAATGGTATAGAGGTTTTCCTATAGGAAGCATTGGCTCATGAGAGGAGTTTAAAAGGATGTTTAGAGAGCAGTATGGTGATAAGACTGACCCTAGGTTCATGTTAAATGAATTCTATAACATATTTAAGGGCTCTAATGAGATGGTTTTTTATTTTAACACCAGATTTCAAAAGGAAATGAATAGATTGCTTCATAATTTGAGACCAGATGATGATACCTGCTTGGTTACTTATTGTAATGCCTTTGATGCCAAAATTAGCTATCATTTGAGAGATAAGAACCCTCAAAATTTGAGGGATGCCTTCAAGACTACATTAAATATTGAAATCAATAGGAGGGCATCAAGAAGGGTAGGGAGAAGGGATGATGTAAAGATTCTAAACAATCCTAAACATGATAAGGGATCTATGGACAAAGGATCTTCTATTGAAGATAAATTGGACAAAGTGTTGATTTCTATGACTTGTTAACAACAAATTGGATAAACATGAAAAGGGGCTTGGAAATGAGAAGCCTCACTTTCAGAAGAATGAAAATCCCCTAAGACTCCAAGATTATCCTTACAAAACCAATTGGAAAAATGGAAATCCAATCCACAATAATAATAAAAATACACAATATCAGGTTACACCTAATTTGTTGCAAAATCATTGTACTAAATTTGTAGATGAAACTCCTTGGTGCATGGTTTTCCAACCGCCTCACTCTTCTCACTAATGTGCAGTTGTAAAATTGGTGGAAGTTGAAGATGTATCAGATGGTTATGATCCTTCTCATGATAATTATGCAGAAGTGAATGTGATTATGAGCAAGTCTAACTTTTTTGATGGTGAATGCTCATTTGAGGAGGAGTCTCATGAACTTGATGTGGACAACCAAATACAAAGAGCTAGTACATATCATCAACAATTTCTCTCTGATGAAGGTAATGGAAGTGCTCATGATGTGTGTACATTAGAGATATTTGAGAATGATGTATCTTTGAGAAGACCTTCAAATGAGGAGATTGAAAAGTTGACAGTAGCTCTAGCCACACATACAAGAAGCTCTTACTACTTGAGAAACATAGTTATAGGTGGAGATCAAGGTAAGGCTGGTAGTGTCTTCATCAAGGAGTAGAATGCGAATGGAAAAGAATGAAAAGTTGAAAATAAAGTGGATGAGTCCAAAGACAAGGATGGTAAAGTGGATAAAATTTGGGCAAACAAGACTAAAAAAACAAAATTTGATGGAGAAGTTACATATCTTGTTGTGAAGACAAAGACACAAAAGCAAAATGTTGAACTTGAGAAGAAGGAATCAAAGAATAAGGTCGAAGGGAAAGGTGAGCAACAAAAGGACAACAATATTGACCAAGGTATGGTCCCATATGATCTACCTAAATATAATTTTGTTGACATGTTTTAGTTGCTTTCACAAGTTAAAGTCACTGTCCCTTTGCTTCAGATGATGAGGATTGAGGAGCACAAACAGAGGGTAGTAGCCCTTATCAAAGGTGCTATGTAAGCCTATAATGAGACAATGGAACCTATTCCACCCAAAGTGAGTGGAAAAGAATTGAAAGAGAAGGAAGTTGAGTGAGTAACTACTAAAATCCCTCAAATCTTTCTCGGAACCATGATTACCTCCTATCCTAGTAACATAGATCCATTTTTTGTAACATTGATTATTGATGGAAAGCTCCTAAATAACTATAAGATAGATTCAAGAGCCTCTTCCAACATAATGTTGGTTGAAATAATGAAGGATATGGGATTGAATATAGATAGAGCATATGGAAAGTTCTATGCTATGGATTATAGGGAAGTCCCTATAATTGGAGTAATCAAAGAACTCCCATATAAGTTAGCTACATTTCTAGAGAAGGAATTCAAAATGAATGTGAAAATGTTGAATATTCCACCCAACTATGGAATGTTTCTATCAAGGAGATGGAGTGCTTCTATTGGGGGTAGCATTTAGTGTAATTTGTCTTATGCCACATTCCCTATTGATTGTAAGGATTTCAAACTGGTTAGGGAATCAAAAGTATCACATATGATTGAGTTTTCCCCTGGAGATGATAGAATCCATTTTGTAGACAATGGCATCAATGATTTCAAGATAGAGGAGTTACCAAAAGAGGGTCAAAGGCAACCTGCACATATTGAAAGGGAGGTAATGAAATTATCAGACAATGATGACCTATGGACCATGTATTTTGATGGTGCATGTTCCAAAGAAGGATCTAGTGCAAGGATAATATTGGTTTCCCCTAGTGGCAGAACATTTAAGTTCTCTTTTAATTTTTCATTTGTTTGTACAAACAATGTGGAAAAATATGAAGCTCTACTACTAGGGTTGAGATTGGTAGAAGAAAATGGGATAAAAAAGCTAAAAGAAATTGATGATTCTAAGTTGGTCATATCCCAGGTGAGATCCAAGTTTCCATCAAAAAATAAGATATTGAAGAAGCATAGGAATGCCATTTGGGATTCCATAGAACAATTTGATGCTTTTGGAATTGATTGGATGGAGAGAAGCAAAAACTGGGTGGTATATTTGCTTGCAAATATTACACTCAGGCTTGATGATATAACTTTTTTTGGTATCTCCAAAGTGGAGGTATAGACAAGGCCTTCAATCTATGACAACATACAAAACTAGCAATTCTTTGATGATGATGAATACATTGTAACATTTTTATGAAGGTTAGGAGATTGATTTTGGAGTTTTTTTTGAGACGACGTATGGGAAGGATATAGTTTTTGGCAATGAAGTTATTCAATTGAAGACCAACAAGATCCCTAAATGTCTTGTGGCTTTAGAAAGAGTCTTTATGGGCCTGAAAAGAGCAACACCAAGATATCTTCAACACATCTAGAGGACCTAGAATAGGTGAACTTAGGTACTGAGAGTGCCCCTATGATATATTATGTGGGAAAGAAAATGAAGCCAAAGATTTGGTGCAGGGCACCATAGGTCATAATGTTAAAAAGTTGCTAAATGTTGGTTTTTAAGTTGTTCAATCAATTTCGGTTTGTAATAAGGTCTTAAAGAACACTTGTGATGTTTTGAAGTCAATTTAGATGGTTAGGAATCAGTTTGGAGTCCATTTGGTCAAATTTGTAAAAGTTGCTCAAAAGTTGCAAAGCAACTTTGTATTTTTGCACTTTGAGGGAAGTTGAACGGTTTAGGAGTTTAAAGGGTAGTTGTAGTTGGTTTTTTGGTTTTTTTAATGTGTAATTCTTTAAAATACTCTTGTGTACATTAAGGGAGAGTTGGATGGTGTAAAATCTGAAAATTTGAATAAAGTTTTTTTTTTGCATTTTGAAGGGAAATTTGCTGCTACAACCATTAGTATGACCTTGTACGGCATGTAAGTGCACATTTAAGTATTTTAATTTGTGAAGGGATGAATTATATTGCATTTGAATCTTTTGGAATCTGATTTCATAAAGGTTTGTGAGAGTTAGAGTGTTTTTTTCTAAAAATTGTCTTGAAACCCTAATTTTGAGGGTTTGAGAGGAGAAAAATGAGTTCTTGAATCATTCCACCGGTGTAATGGTTTTATAATTAGTGGAATGAGATTATATGGGTATGGTTTTGTTTCCATGAAGTGGAAAGAGTAGGGGATGGTGTTAAGTATAAGTTTGAGTGATTCCCTAGTTGATTTTCTTCATGTTTTAAGCAAAGAATGATGCATAGATGGTAGGGTTTGAATAAAAACTCTTGGAAAGTGATTTGTGAGGGTTGGAATAGCATGTGAAAAAATAATTTTATATGTCTAAGGTGTTGATTTAAAGAATGGAGGCTGGGAGTGTGTATAACCAATAGTTGTCTTATCATACAAGCCTAATCAGGCTTTTGTCCTAGCGTAGTAGTAAACTTTTGAAGGAAATGTTACAAAAAAATCCTAGATAAATTTTGGATATGTTTAGAAACTTCAAAAAGGGTATCTAGAATAGTGATTGGTTTATGGGTTTAAGGCTTGGTCTATAATTTTTTTCCAAAATGGGGTGTTTGTTGTGCTATAAGGAATAGGGTCAGGTTGTGAAGAAAATAATTGAGTTTGAGGTATTAATACTTTGCCAAAGGATTAATTGGGTTAGTTTGTGTCTTTCCACCCTAATCTATATCAAATTGGTATCAGAGCATAGGTTTGATCTGAAGAAGGGAGAGAAAGTGTGAAGCAAAAAGTGAACAAAATTCCTCTAAAAGGGAAAACCATTGCTAGAGAAGTGAATGAGTTGAAGGACAAGCATTCTAGAGAGATGAGAGAGTTGAAAGAGAGGTATGGTCATGGGTGATGAAAGTGACTCCGAAGAAGAAGAAGAGGAGATTGAAGAAGAAGAGGAAGAGGAATTAGATCCTAGTGACTTGAGGATGGCTAAGTTGTTGAGAGCAGTCAAGGAAGATAAACCCAAGGTGAAGATTGATGTACCCAATTATGGAGGTAATTTGAATGATGAAGAAATTTTGGATTAGATTGTAGCACTTGACAATTACTTTGAATGTGAAGATGTTCCTGAAGAAAAAAGGGTGAAGATTGCAAGAACAATGTTGAAGGTTCACACCTTATTGTGGTGGGATTATGAGCAGTCTGAAAGGATAAAGAAAGGTAAGTCAAAGATTTTTTCTTGGGATGGAATGGTGGAAAGGATGAAAGGTAAGTTCTTACCATCTGATTATGCAATTCAAATGTTTAAAAAACTTCAAGGTTTGAAACAAAAAGAAATGGATTTCAAACCTTATACTGAAGAATTTTATAAGTTCAGTATAAGGGTAGGTCACATGGAGGATGAAGTGGAGAAGGTGGCTAGGTACCTTAGAGGATTGAGATTCAACATCCAAGATGAGTTAACTTTGGAAAATCCAAGAACGGTTGAGGAATGCTATCAAATGGCAATAAGGGCTGAAGAAAAACTTAAAAGAAGGCAAGATAAGTCAAGCAGGGGCAGATGCAGAAATAATAGAAGAAGAGGTTCATTTTCTACTCCAATATAATCATATGAAAGCCAAGAAGATGCAAACAAAGCACAAGAACAAGTTGTTGATTAGAGAGGTGGATTTAGAGGTGGTAGATCAGGCTTTAGAGGAAGATTTGGAGGTCAAGGGAAAGGCTCACAAGGATTCATAGGAAGGTGCTATCAATGCAAAAAATTTGGACACAAAGCATGGCAATGCAATGAAGGACAAACTTCTATTTCACATGGAGGAGAAAGAAGGACTCAATTGGTGCAAGAAGATGACAATGAGAGAGTAAACTCTCCATCACAACATGTTGCTCTTGGAGTTGGAGAATCACTAATAATAAGAAGAACTCTCATCAAAGCATCAATGGAGAAGGAGCCATTACAAAGGACACTCTTCAAAACAACTTGTAAGTGAATGGGTAAGGTATGTAAGGTTGTGATTGATTCATAAAGTACGGGTAACATGGTTTCCATTGAGATGGTTGAGAAACTTAAGTTGCGTAGAATACCACATGATGCTCGTTATAAAGTTTCTTGGTTGAATGAGGTTCACTATGTTTTGGTTAATGAGCAATCTTGGGTTGAGTTCAATATAGGAGGGTACAAAGATAAGATTCTATGTGATGTGTTACCTACGGATGTGTGCCATTTGCTACTAGGAAGACCTTGGCAATTTGATAGGCATGCTAAGTATGATGGTAGAAGAAATTCCTATGAGATAGAGAAAGATGGAATCTCTTTTACTTTGACACCCTTGAAGGAAGATGATAAAGGACAAGTTAAGCAAGTTAATGTAATGATGGTTGGTAGAAAGGAATTCATAAAGGTTGAGGAATACAAGCACATGGAGTTTGCAGCCACCACTAAATATGAAGATACTAAGACAACAGATGTGAAGAGTGATCAGATTTTGGAGGGAAATGGTATTGAGTTGGTGTCAAAATCAGATTTTTTGAAGGTCAAAGATGCATTGCTTTTGCAGATTCAAGGTTTGTTTAAAAGGTATGTTGATAAGAGGTTAGAGGAGGTGTTCCATTCAATGTTTTCAGGAGAGGATAGTGGTCATTGTGTTTCTGTAAAATCAGAGGTTGATAAATCTAAGAAAGAAGCAATTATTGGGGTAGAGCATCAGATGGAAGAGGTAAAAAATAGAGGTGAAGAGTTCAAAGCTAAACTACAAGGGAAAAAGAGCAAAGTCAAGCACACAATGGGAGTGAAAAATAAGGTAGTTCATTACAAGTTAGCAAGAGATAAGGTTGAAGATGGTGATGCAGATTTAACATCAATTTCAAATGAAGGGTCAAAGAACATTCATTAAGTAGGTCACTGAAGTTGGAGCAATTTCTAGGTGGCAAAGAGTTCAAGAAGCCTAGGAACAATGCTTTTCTCCAATATTTGATTCAATGTAAGGGGTTATCAGTTGAAGGTAGCACTTGGAGAATAGAGAATTATGGATTCAAGCATGGAATTTGTGTGGCAACATTGTCCTCAAGGGGACTTGAGTTCCTTTTTTCTGGGGAGTATGGTGTAGGGCACCATAGGTCATAATGTTAAAAAGTTGCTAAATGTTGTTTTTTAAGTTGTTAAGTAAATTTTGGTTTTTAATAAGGTCTTAAAGACCACTTGTGATGTTTTGAAGTCAAATTAGATGGTTAGAAATTAGTTTGGAGTCCATTTGGTCAAATTTGTAAAAGTTGCAAAGCAACTTTACGTTTTGCACTTTCAGGGAAGTTGAACGGTTTAGCAGCTTAAAGGGTAGTTGTAGTAAATTTTTTGGTTGTTTTCTGATGTGTAATGCTTTAAAAGAATCTTGTGTACATTGAGGGATAGTTGGATGGTGTAAAATTTGAAAATTTGAATAAAGAAGCTCTTGTTTTCTGTGTTTGAAGGGAAATTTGTTGCTACTACAATTAGTATGGCCTTGTACGGCCTATAAGTGCACATTTAAGCATTATAATTTGTGAAGGGATAAATTAACTTGCATTTGAATCTTATGGCTTCTAATTTCATAAAGGTTTGTGAGAGTTAGAGTGTTTTTTTCTAAAAAAATTCTTGAAACCCTAGTTTTGAGGGTTTGAGAGGAGAAAAATGAGTTCTTGACTCATTCCACTAGTGTAATGGTTTGATAATCATTTGAATGAGTGTAGATGGGTAGGATTTCGTGTCCATGAAGTGGCATGAGCAAGGGAGGGTGTTAAGTATAAGTTTGAGTGATGCCCTAGTTGATTTTCTTCATGTTTTAAACAAAGAATGATGCATAGATGGTAGAGTTTGAATAAAAAATCTTGGAAAGTGATTTTTTAGGATTGGAATAGCATGTGAAGACCTAATTTGACATTTATAAGGTGTTTATTTGAAGAATTGAGGCCGGGAGTGTGTAGAACCAATAGTTTCCTTATCATACAAGTCTAATTAGGCGTTTGTCCTATCGTAGTAGCAGACTTTTGAAGGCAATGTTACAAAACAACCCTAGATAAATTTTGGATATGTTTTGAAACTTTAAAAAGGTTATCTAGAACAATGATTGGTTTCTAGGTTTGAGGCTTGTTTTGTAAATTATGTCCAAAAAGGGGTTTTTGTTGTGCTACAAGGAATAGGGTCAGGTTGTGAATAAAATAATTGAGTTTGAGGTATTAAGACTTTGCCAAAGGATTGATTGGGTTAGTTTGTGTGTTTCCAATCTTCTCTACATCAAGATTAAAGCAATGTTGATTGCTTTGTTAAGAAAATATAGGCATGTTTTTTCTTGGTCTTATGATGACTTGAAGGCATATAGGGAGGAGTTATTTGAGCATGAAATCACTTTGAAAGAAGATGCAAAGCCTTTCAGACAAAAGAAAAGGACTACTAACCCCACCTTAGCACCAAATATGCAAGAATAATTGGTGAAGCTAAGGGATGCTTGCATAATTAAGCCTATTAGGCACTCGTCTTGGGTGTCTAACCTAGTGTTAGAAAAAAGAATGGTGACATTAGATTGTGTGTGGACTTTAGAAATATCAACGTGTCATCATTAAAGGAAAACTATTCATTGCCTAATATGCAATCCATGTTGCAAAAGGTGACTATCTATGAACTCTTGTCAATGATGGATGGTTTTTCTGGTTACAATCAAGTGAAAGTGAAGGATTCTAAGTAGTATAAGACTACATTCACAACTCCATGGGGCACCTATGTTTATGTTACAATTCCGTTTGGATTCACTAATGAAGGTGCAACATTTTCATAGGGCTATGGATGTAGCATTTTTTGATTTCATAGACCTTTTCCTAGCAATCTACCAAGATGATTTGAATGCATACGCTAAGAAAGAAGAAGATTATTGTATGCACTTGGAGAAAATCTTATTAGGGCACTTGAGTAAGGAAACTCACTTAACCCAAAGAAATGTGATTTTTGAGTTACTAATGGAAAATTATTGGGACACATTGTGTCAAAGGAAGGAGTGAGAATTGACCTCGAAAGGGTAGCTTCCATTGATAGAATTCTATAGCCAAAGAATGTAAAGGGCATCCAATCATTCTTTGGAAAAATTAACTTTTTGAGAAGGTTTGTCACAAAATTTTCATAAATCACCCGCACCATATAAAAAATGTTGGAGGCTGAGAATGTGGAATGGAGCAAAGAGCCAAGCAAGGGTTTTCAAGGAATTAAACAAGCCACCAAGGAAGCCCCAGTCCTAAGGACTCCTAATTTTTCCAAGCCACTACAAATCTTCTCCTTTACATCTTTTCACACCATTATTGTAGTTTTATTGCAGAAGAATCAAGAGGGTTTTGATTAACCAATTGCATTCTTTAGTAGGTCACTTCAAGTTGTAGAGTTGAAGTATGACCTGATTGAAAAGTAATCTTATGCATTAGTCAAGGTCGTCAAGAATTTCAGAACCTATCTTGTGGGAGCTACGGTTATTGCATATGTCCCCAATGCTACTGTTAAGGAAATATTCACCTAGCAAGAAGCCATGGGTAGGAGATGTAGATGGATATATAGGATACAAGAGTTCAACATTGATATTTAGATCACCAAGTTAGTAAGGAGCCAAGGCTTAGCCAAGCAAATGGATGAAACAAATTTGGATGCCAACCAAATAAATCAAGAAGATTGCTTTGATATGTCATTTGTTTGTGATATGTAGGATTGTGACTAGTACAAGCATACTTTCCACTACTTACAAACAATGAAATGCCCTAATGGGCTGACAGATAATGAAATATGTCATCATTGATGGTAAATTTTGGTGGAGAAATATGGATAGTGTTATGTTCAAGTGTGTTGATAATGCAAAAGCATTGGAGATTTTAATTGAGATGCATAGTGAAGTATGTGGAGGGCATTACATGGCCAATACCACTACTCAAAAATTCCTAAGATCAGGTTTTTGGTGGCCAAAAGTATTCAAGGATGCTAACAAGCTTGTGAGAACATGTGATGCATGTCGAAGGTTCTCTAGGAAGCTCAAATTATCATGTAACTTGCCACTTAGACTTGTTATAGTCCAACCTCCCTTTCAATAGTGGGGTATTTATTTTATAGGAGAAATTTTAGATAAGTCCAGTGGAGGAAACTCTTGGATCCTTGTTGCCATAGATTATTTTAGTAAATGGGTGGAAGCCATTCCAACAAAAAGAGAAACAAGCAAGGTGGTCATTGACTTCTTATTGAACAATATACTAACTAGGTTTGGAGTGCTTGAGAAAATTGTTTTAGACAATGCAATGTGCTTTAGGTCTAAATAATTTTTCAAATTTATACTCTAAACATGGGATTCAAGGATCCTACTCTTCACCACATCACCCAAAAGGAAATGGTCAAGTTGAATCAAGCAAAAAAAGCTTAATGAATATTATTTAGAGGATCACTGAGAAGAATAAGAGATCTTGGGATTCAAAGTTAAAGTTTTCCTTGTGGGAAAATAGGGTAATAGTCAAGAAGGCAACAAGATATGCTCCATTTTATTTGGTGTATGGCATTGCAACAAGGTTACCACAAAATAATCTTAGGAAAATGTATAAATTTATCCAAGAATACAATGATGATATATGTGATGACATGCAACATAGGATTGATACATTGACAAAGGTGGATGAGATGAGGAGTGATGCTTTGAAGAAAAATGCAAAGTTGTAGTTATAGGTAAAAAACTTGTATGATAAAATAACATCTCCAAGAAAATTTGAAGTAGGAAACATGGTGTTGTAATGATAGAAAAAGGTCCCCCTAACTTGGCCTTGATTTAGTGTTGTAATATTCCTAACATATTCACATTAGGTCTTGGGCTCTTGTGAACTAAATGAGCTTATTGGTGCCTTGTTTGGAGTGTTGTAAAGTGTTGTAACACACTTTCGCACTTTAATAGGGTTTTTATTAATAATTGGGCTTTCTTTATTCTTTAATTGGTCATATTTTGCATCCACAAGCCTCATTTAATGCATATTTTTGAGGATAACTCCGACACAAATCAATACCCAATCATAATTCAGGTGTTTTAGGCTTGAATGGTCTAGATTTAGTGATTTGGGACACATTCACCACCTTGGGAAAATGACTCCCACCCATATTTTTTGGTCCCAAACCTTATTTCATTCCTTTATAAGCATTTTTAAAAATGGTCCCAAAAATTATGCCTGGTGAGACTCATTTGTCACTTTGGGCGAATGAGTCCCATGTAGCCTAAAATTAAAATTAGTTCAAATTCTTAGTATGATTTTATCCTCCTAGATCTGATGTTGGCTTGTAGTGTTGTAATCTCAGGAATTATTGTATAATTGAGTATACATACAAGGTTCTTTCTCTCACTTTAACCCCAAGCATTCAAGTATTCATCCTTATAGGAAAGTTGAGTTCACAAGTGTTTACAAGAGCATTCAAGAGCATTGAAGGGTAGATTATCAAGCATTTTAGAGTAGCATTCTAGTATCAAGCATCATGTCAAGGACTTCACGCATCATGTTTGTTTTGGAGCTAACAATTGTGATGTAGGGTTTTATGATTCAAGCAATCATTTCATTCAAGATCTATCATTTTCAAGAAAGATTCAAGATCTACATCCATTGGAGCCATCTCACACATGTTTGCAACACTTCATTGATAGATTTTGGTGAGTTGCAACATCTTATTTTGTTCGTTCATCATTCTCCATTACTATTTCATTCTATTTCAAGGTTTGATTACCAAAACAGGGTTTGACCAAGGAAAAACCCTATCCACTAACCAAACAACATTTTTCCTTCTCCTTTTTGTGTGATTTATAGGTCTAGGTTGTAAATTTCGTAAGGAGCAAGATTGGAGAAAAGTTGTCATCAAGCCTTGAACATTGGAGAACACCTACAAGTTGCAAATCAGGGTTTCAAATCCAGAAATCAATCAGGAAGAAAAGAGTAGACAGAGAAGAGCAGGATCAAACTTTAAAACTTCATAAAACCCCAACTGGATTGATTTTCTACTTCTTGTGAATGAGTCCCAATTTTAGTCAAAATTCATATTTTTGCAAATTTGGATACCCATTTGGCAGATTCATGTTCCTGCACATAAACCCATATCTTGTACTAATTCACCCAGCTTGGTGAATGAGTTCCACTTAGCATTAAAGTCATATTTTTCAGTGTTTTAGAGCTCCACCCAGCCATCTCTAGATTTCTAGGTGCACACATTTTTTTATGTAACTTTTTGTCTTGTTTCATTTACATTTTTAGGTCTTTTTGTAGGTCATTGGATTGAATTAGAGTTTAGTGTTGCATCTTGCATTTCATTAGTCTTTCCAAGTTCTTACTTGGTTGTGAACCCCTCATTAGTTTGTATTCATCCCCTAGGATAGCCCTCTTGCAAGATCTCTTTCTCCTTAAATCATATGATAGCATCATACCACTTTTTCAATATTTCATTTTGGTGAACCTGCATTTAGAACATCATAATTCTAATTTGAAGTGCATCATCATCCTAGTTTTGGCTTGCATTAGAATTTACATTGGTTAATTGGCATTCTAGGGTTTCTAATTTTGCATTAGTGAAACATCATATAGCTTTCATTCTTTCATATCATTTCACTGAAAATAAAACAAAATCTGCATTTGCACTTGGGATTTACATCATACAGCATAAAAATCAATTGAAAATTCTAAAAATTTTGAAAAAAATCCCTATTGGGACTCATTCGCCACCTTGGGCGAATTAGTCCCTGTGCACATTTTGCACTACATTTTCTAGCATTTAAAGTTCTATTTTTGAGCTTCTGCTTGTTATTACCTTTTTGTTTTAGTTTGCAGATCTTCTGTTTGATTCTATTCATTGCATATAATTAAATTCGTTCATCTTGTACATTGTTCAAATTCAAAATTGCATCTAGAGCACCTCATTTCATATTGTTGCGTAGTTTAGATTCTGAAATTTGCATCATGGATATGTGCTTTGGTAAGCTTTAGATGTCCTTGAAGTCCTTAGTGGATGTGTCAAGTTGTTATTTTGGAAATGACCCTAATGAAATAGAAATTACTCATGCTCCTTCAACTCCTAATGCATGTCCTCCTTGTGATGTTGACATCATTGGAGAAGATGATGACAACATGAATAAGTTCCTAAATGATTTCCTTAACAACCTTGAAGCTAATGCATCATTTTATCCATCAATGAAACAACCAACACGCCCTACAATACCACCTCTTAAGATGTTTTGTTATTTACACCCTAAAGTTGAGACAAAATTTGAACCTAAATTCCCTATAGTAGGTGAACCTAGTTCCTCTAAGCAAGCAAACACTCAACCATCCTACGTCAACAAAGTGATTGATACATCAATCAACCTTGAAGAGACATATGACAAAGGATTCACAGTCTTGAGTAAACAAGGATATGATACAACAAGTGAACATGAGAAAACATCAATTGAAGAAACCAAAGGGATAGGATATCAAGATCCCCCTCTCAACATAAGTCCTCCTAAAGAATACCTAATGGTATAGTTGTCTTAGATCCTCCTCCTGATATAAGTGTCCTTCCTAAAGAGAAACCCATACCTCCTAAGGACAAGAATAACAAAGTCAAGATCATCTTTGGACCTCCTACCCTAATCCCATCTAGAGAAGTTGGTGAATCTAGCAAGCACAAGAGGCCCTACAAACTAAGGAAATTAAAATTCCCTTGTCCACCACCTGAAAGTGAAAGAAAATTACAAATACTTCTAAACCATGCACTTATACTATTGCCACCTATGAAAGATAAGCTAATACTATATCCTAAAGGTGCAAATGTTCCACATTGTCACTACCATAGAACTCTTGGACATAGTATTGATGAGTGTCATGCATTCAAAATAATCTTGAGTAAATATCACTTTGATAACGATAATTGTTATCTAGTGATTGCATAACATCCCCTTTTTCAGCTTGTCACATAATAGTTGTAGAATCTTATATTCTCACCATTACATGATCCTTCCCATTACCTACCTCGGCTCATTCTTTTCTTGCAGTCAATGGGGGAAAGAGGTAGATAGCCTTGTCCTAGTTGTCAACCTTCTATTTAGATTGAGATTGAGATGCAAACGACCTGCTTTAGGTTGACTCACATGTGCCTTACTAGTGTTTTGCATTATTTCTTTTCCATTTTATTTTGTGTGATTTCATGTGTGTAATGTGATCCCTCATGATGTTCTATTTGATGTCTCTCTCTCTCTCTCTTTGCGACATTCCTCTATTTGTACCTTCATTCTTCTCTATGTCGTAAATCTTTTAACTTTTCTCCTTTGGTCGTTTTCATTTGTATTGTGTTTTCCTTTTAGGGATGATGCAAGACATCGAGACATTCATGTCTCTTCCATGTTGACCCAAAAGTATTTTCCTTCAATTTTTCTTTATCTTTTTCATTGGTCTTTTGTTTTCCTTTTAGAGATGACACAAGGCATCGATACATTCATGTCTCTTCCATGTTAACCCAAAAGGATTTTCCCTTTGATTTTGACTTATCTTTTTCATTTTTCTTGTGTTTTCCTTTTGGGGATGATGCAAGATGTCGAAACATTCATGTCTCTTCCATGTTGACCTAAAAGGATTTTTCTTTTTTTCACTCTCTTTGTGTCATTCTTCAAATTCTATATGTATTTGTGGAATGATGATAGTTTTGAGCTCTCTAAAAACATTGTAGCAAGAAAATATTGACCCCAAATCCATAGATCCCTTATGTATTTGCATTACTATTTTTGGGTAGCCCCTCTTTCTTCCTTTTCTTTCACATGAGATAGCTTTACTCAGAAACATATGACTTTGCATAGGGATTTCCAAGTTAGCTATCATGTTTTCTTATTGTTGGAATTTATCATTTTCTACTTAAAAATAATTGTTCATAGCATGGTGTTTAACAATTTTTTTAAAATGGGGGCATACATTGGCGTTATTCTTTTGTATTTTTCTTTTTCATGGTTCATGGTGTAGTCTTTTTACTTTATATGATGCATCTTTCACTTTGTGGGTGACTGTAGGAGAGTGGGACCAACCATGTCAAGGCCCCAAGTCATGAAGATCCAAGAGTGGAAGGCTTCCCTAACTTACCTCACTCTAAAGGGTTGTTTGATGCAAAGGATGAGAATGATGAGGACTATAAAGTCCTTCAATCACTCTAAAGACCCAAACTATAGTCTGGGATAGGCTAGCTAGCTTTTTGAAGTCAATTATGTGCCTAAGACAACTCTCTATCTAAGGATGGTAGCACAATTTTGGGATGTCTCTCGAGCACGCTGGTATACGTACAACCATAAAATGATGAACACAGAGAAACTTCCAAAAAACCCTTCTAACAGCCTAGCTAGTACAAACTAGATGGTAAGAATAGAATGAGAAAGTATGCAAAGTAAATAAACTAGAACCAAGGTGATGAAAAATATTTCACAAAAGTGTTTGTTTGCCAACTAGCTCCAAATGTGTGTCCTACACACAAGAAAAAGGAGAAATTTGTTGGGGTTGTATAGGGGCTTGCCTCAATCAGACCCTCATTTTGGTGTTTCCACCTCCACAGACATAAAAATAGCAATGATAGGGAAATGTATGATAAAGAAGTAAAGAAAGAAAGCACACAAATAACACTACAAAACAATATATAGCTACTCAACCAAATTGTAAAGGAGAGGGGTGAAAACGTTACCACCTCCACCAAGAATCCACTAGCCAATGATGGAGAAAGAGAGCTTGAATAATCACCATAACCTAGGCTATGATGAAGGGAGGTGTTGCAAAACCTCAAGCCCCTACTACAATGGCTTACTTCACACTTCCTTAATGGAGTTGATAGAGTGTTGTTGCTATAATGGAGTGTTGGAGTGCTGTTGAGAGTGAAATGAAGGTTGAGAATGCAAGAAGTGATGGAAAAAAAGATGAGTTGAATTCTTAGAAGATGAAATGGAATGAGAATGGATCAATTTTAAAGAGAAGGGAGAGAATATGTCATTTTTAGCATCAGTTGGTCGAAGAGAGACGTTACAAATCAACTCCAATCAAAAGTGTAACGCCTCTTCCAACTTCAGATGCATGGAATTATCAAGGACATAAGCATACTGAGCAGATATCTATGCATTGTGTGGGTGTCCCCGACAAATATTCTTCCACTGACACAAAGGATAGATGCCAAGTGGAAGGAGGTCAGCAAGCTGACGTAGAATTTTACCTTTGAATTTGGTTTTCTAAGGTGAGGATGTACAAAAGGGGAATTTGTGTAAGGGGTACAAATTTTCTCATATAGATTTTTCACCCACTTTAGTGAGTATGAATATTGATGAGTGATTTGGTAAAGTAGATCGAAGAGTGAATAGGGTTAGAAATTTATACCTAAACCATCAAGGAAGCAAACCACAATCTGGCGAGCTTGAAATCACAGCGCAAGCAAAGGAATTCATAGCCCCATAGAACCATGAAGTTGTAGATTGAAAGCATCTTATAGGCCTGCAGACCTACAAGGAGATGACCCCCAAGATCTCTTACATGAAGGAAACCCCAAGAGGTAAGCACATCATAGGTCTGCAGACCTATAAGGAAGGTGTCCTCCAAGATCTCTCACATGAAGGAAACCCAAAAAAAGTGTCCTACAAGCCTGCATACCTATAAGGAAGGTGTCCTCCAAGATTTCTCACATGAAGGAAACCTAGAAAAAGCACCCTATAGGCCCACAAACCTAGAAGGAAGGTGTCCTCCAAGATCTCACATGAAGGAAACCCAAAGAAAGCACCCTACATACCTGCAGACCTAAACGAAAGGTGTCCTCCAAGATCTCTCACATGAAGGAAACCCAAAGAAGGCACCCTATAGACCCATAGACCTACTAGGAAGGTGTCCTCCAAGATCTTTCACATGAAGGAAACCCAAAGAAAGTGCCCCACAGACCCGCAGACCTACAAGGGAGCGACCCCCAAAATCTCTCGCATGGAGGAAGCTTATAAGAAGTGCCCTACAAACTCACAAATCTACAAGGAGGTATCTCCCAAGATCTCTCACATGGAGGAAACCTAAGGAAGGGGACTCTGCAGAGTTGGAAAGCAGCTTCATAGGTGCACCTGCAAAGTGACACGTTCACCCACAGATATAACATGTTCAAAAGCAGCCACGTAGGCAAGTAAGTGGATAGTCATATAGACCGTCAATAGATTGGAAAAATTTCAAAGTGGTCACTCAGGAACCCAACGTGAAGAAAGGGGTCCACTCAAGAGATGCACTGTTTGAAATTGTGGAAGAGATGTTTCTTTTTCAAATCAATTCATCATCAAGGAATCCTTTTGAAAGATGTTCACTTCGTCAAGGAAATTGAAAGGAAGAAAATGCCTCTTTACAAGAGAAAGGTCGAAGCTGCTCCCACCTTGAAGAACAAGTCTCAAGTTTTTTCTTTATGAACCCATGATGAAGAAAACATGTTCCATTAGGGTTTCAAGTCGAGAATGTGATTCTTTGAAAAAAAATTTATGAAGATTCTCGAAAAAAGATTCATTGGAAATGAATGCATTTTCTGAAAATCAGAGTGTTATAGAAAAGACCTTGTCACACATGAAAGGGACAAGTCAAGCAAATAAGAGAGAAAGATAAAAGAAAAGATAAGAGAGATAAAGACATCACAAACAAAGGGCATAGGGGCGATTTGATATTTCAGGGTCAGAGCTGCTCATAAATATATATATATATATATATGAGTATAATAATAGCATATAAAATGAACTATCATCAACCCCCTACTATATCAAACCATGTGAAGAATGCATGAGAAGAAAAAGTAAAAATAAAAAATTGGGTAAACATGGAAGGGAATCCCAAATGCCCCCAACACTTTGCATCGTCCCCAATATTTTTGAAATTCAATCATAAACATGGAAGAATGATGATACAAATAGAAGAAGGTTTATGACACAAAAACCATGCCTGTATCCAAGCACCAACAAGGGTGATAAGGGTCATCCAAGCACACATAGCATGATCATAGTTGAATACATCACAATGCACACAGAAACACACACACACACATCTTCTAATTTAAAGATAAAGAAGAGGCCTCCCCCTAACATTGATCGACCAAGAGGTCGTCTACTTCCCACTCCAAATCATCATAGAGGGAAGGAGGACGAACCTGCAGTGGTGGAATGTTAAGAGGATGAGCGTCTGACCCTCTTGCAACAAGGGCTAAGGAAGAATCCCCTACAACGTCTCTTCCACTTGTCTTGATAGAGCTCCTAAAATTTCAAAATTCTGGACTCATTTTGTGCTTGGTAATGGTATGTCACATATATGCACATGGGTGGGGTTTAGGGTTCTAGCTCTGTGACCTCACTTTTAAATCCCTTATGCTTGGAGCCTTGAACATTTTAATTTCCTGTTGACCTACTCTACTCGATCTACGGTTGATCAATTCATAACTTAGGCCATCACAAGCATCCTTTTACTGGCCCCCTTCGCTTAGGTTTTCCGATTGCCTAGTTTTAATTGTCATTTCATTAATTCCTAAGGTTGGGCCAAAAATATTTTATAAAAATTTCCTTAGGAACGTCTATGCTTTGAGGGTCAAAACCCGTCGGTCTAGTCAGACCCACATTTTAAGTTAACCTTTATTGGCATGTGCAAAAACATTGTGCATTGGATCTACCAGTGAGATCCTGACCGTCCAACACACATTGATTTCAGGAGTTGAAGAGTTCCCACCAGAAGGTGTGTGAGGTCTGCAATTATGTGACGCATGTCCTCGCCATGGAGGGGCCCAATCCGTTTGAATCATACCTGACCCCCAGTACATTTGAGATCGACAACCCACAAGTATCATTACAGTTAAATCTTAGTCTCCCATCACACACCTCACAACATT
Organism: Sequoia sempervirens; assembly: GCA_007258455.2. Classification (NCBI taxonomy): domain Eukaryota; kingdom Viridiplantae; phylum Streptophyta; class Pinopsida; order Cupressales; family Cupressaceae; genus Sequoia; species Sequoia sempervirens. Next base: position 101,093,386 of record VDFB02000363.1, on the reverse strand, counting down.
AATTTAATGCTCGTTGGAAGAAGTGTGAGGTTCACGATTAGGTGACACATGTTCGGTTCCATCTACTGGGAAAAGAGGTGGAGCCCACAGGAAGAAATGACGTGGTTTCCAATCAGCACATTCTCATTCATTGACAAGTTGACGAACCATTGTGGAGTAAATTTAAACTTTGTTGACTCAATCTCAGTCATTTGTCATGCCATCTTAGAAAGAAATCAATGGCTGCCATTTGAAATCAAACACATGCGCATTAGAGTCATTTTGCTTCACGCGAGGGAGCAGTAATGGCTAAAAGAACATTGGTAGTGATTGTAATTGGGTTGTAAAGTAATTGAAATTAATTTCCTCACATTGTTGAAAATTACAAGCTGGTGCAGAGCTACTAGAAGATTGAGCCAACATGTTCGAGATGAGACGTGAACAAATTAGGGTTCATGTTAATGCAAAAATACGTGAGTACAATTAAAATTGAACTCTATGCTTTATTTCAAACTATCTTGAATTAAGGCAGGTTGTGTTTGTTTTCTTCAGATTTATTTTGCCTGTGTGTTTTAATTATCTTTTTGTGCTAATATTTTGTATAAAATTGTTTCCCTTGGCCAAATTTGTTCAAGTCTGTGTCCTCTAATCACACCCTAGATTGCTAATTCAAGGAATTAGGTTTTGAGCTCCTTTCTATCATAACCCAAGTCTATTGTAAGCCTGCTCGAGTGTCCATGGCCCCTAAAGCACAAAAGCCTCATCTTGAGACCCTAGCTAGGTTACTCTCTGATGACATTTTCAACCAGCTTAAACCCTTGACCAACAAAAGAAATCAAGGAGCAGTGATATATTATGGCCCTAGAATTTATGATGGATTGCAGGACAACCAGGCTTGGATTAAGGATGCTAAATTGCCCTATACTGGTTGGCATATGTTTAGAAATTGGTTTGGAAACAAGAATTGTGAGGGTCCCATTTTCCATACTTGAAGACTAGACATGGGGAAACTTGTAGTCCCAAATGTATATGTGGATATGGACCTGGTCAAAGATATTGCAGCTAGATATGATCTAGTGTCCAAAATTGTTAGGGCATGTAATGGTGCTAAGGTAGTCAAGATCACCAAGGAGGAGATTGCAGAAGTTTTTAAACTATAGGAATAAAATGAGGATATGGTCCCTATTGACATTGATACCTTCAAAAAGGAATATGTGAATACTAAGGTCTTATTCTGAACAACAATGTTGCCAATGCACATGGCCTCAATTGGATATGGGAAGAATAAGAAGCAGATTAAGATTGGGAAAAATGAGAAAGAACCTTTCTCTCTAAATTACTTTACCCACTACTTCAGGAAGACCATTTGCTCCTTGTATCAAATTATTGGATTTGATGCACCTGAAACCATACCAATTGAATATATGTATATGGCAGGCAATATTCAGTATGTAGCCTTTAATGTGGTTTATGATTATGCCACCTATCTAGCAAAAAACATGCACAAGTGCCTGGTTGAGCTTAAGGGAGGAAAGCATTGGGTAAAATTCTAGTGGTATTCTCTTTTGATGCATATGATTTTGTACAAGAAAGAGAAATATTTTGGGGAAGGCATGTCTCTAAAGAATGTGGATGGCAATATTGAACTACCAATCCAATGTTGGACCCAAATCTTGGATATGGATGACCAAAGGTTTGATTAGCTAGTCTTCAATAAATTTTTTGCATCTAAATTGAGGAGACTTCTTGTTCTTGATCCATAAAGGATCCCTAAAGAAATTCATGACTTCCTAAGGCCTATGGTAAGGAGGCTTGAGCTAAATATAACCCATAATTGGGGAGATATCATTCCATGTCCAAATAGGACCATATATTTAGGGTGTATGGGACCACTGTTTACCCTTTTTTGTTACCAAGAGATGTACCCCTCGGGATTGGATTTATAGAAGTCATGAGACAGTTAGTTGGATCACAAGATTGTCACTTTCCAGAAAATAAGGACTCCTTCCCAGAGTACACAACATTTGCATACTTTGTGTTGATCAAAGGAAATTGGAAAGCTTTGGAGTAGGTCCTCAAGCCCTACAAGTTGATGACAACTCACCCTAGGAACCATGACCTTGAGGGATTCATTCATGCAGTAAAATAAAAAAGATCATTGGGTGTGTTTGTTCACAATTTCTATTTCCCTGAGGATGTCATTAGGAATATTTTTTATTTCCAAGTGCAAGAGGAAAGGAAGGCTATGTATCTTTCCTTCAATAAGATGATAGAAAAGATTAGGAGGACAAACCCAAATTATGACCTTCTTCCTAACATTCAAGGGGAATTCAACCAAGTAATGTTTTTAATGCAAAATTTTGAAAATGTTGTGGGTTTGTTGAGAAAAGTAGAAGTAACTAAGGATAAGGGAAAGGCTTTGGTGATCGAAGAAGGACCATCTACACAACTAGAAGAAAGGTCTTCCTATCAGCCACCTAAAGAGATTCGAGTGTATACTAGGAAAAAGGAAACAATTAAGAGGGAGTAGATAGAGCCAACCCCTATTGCATTGAAGGATTCAAGGAAAACTTCTCTAATTGGATCAATCGCATTGCCTCCTAGGAAATCCTCACCTGTTAAAATTGACATTGATTCTCCTCCAAGAAGGTCTCCTCCCCTAGAGCAGCCAAAAATTAAGAGACAAAGGGTAGAGAAGAGCCCAATAGTGGAGTACCCTAACAATGATGAAGATTATATTCTGATAACCTCTAAAGATATGCAGCAAGGGGTTCCTTCTCCCCTAAGAGAAGTTGCATCAAGCTCTCGGACAAGTATCCTGAGATTGGGAAAATTTGAATTGAGTGGTGTGAGTAACATTGATGATATGAAGGTGGAGGCTTGCAAAAATTTCATGGAGGATGATTCTTTCATTGAAACACCAGTGTTTAAGGATTTTACATGGAGATCAAAAGCTAGAGAATATGCAGAGAGGGTTGTTGAAAGAAATTTACATCCTAAATTGCTAGAGAATGTCATCCAAGCCAATGTGATGCAAGAGATGAAGAAATAGTTTTGAAAGATTTTTCCTAAGGAGGGAAGAGAACTTGTGTGAAAGAGTGGTGTTTTTTTGTTACTTGAATGGGATATTGTTGATGTAGTAGTACTTGATACAATAAGAAGGGATGATGGGCCTTTATTTCAAACTAAAGAAGAAGCTAGGTTGGAACTTCAAGGATCTACATTCAGTTAGGAATGGGATGCTCTGGCAATATGGTCATTGTCTCTTAGTTCAAGGAATCCTAAAGTTGTAGAGCTATCAGACTTCAATGGCAGGTTGATTGTGAAAAGAGTTGCAGATACGCTAGCATTAGAAGCTGCTAACATGACTATAAATGTTGCTAGGTTCACAAAAGCAATAGTAGAGCATCTCACTAGTGATAGGGATACGCTTAGAAGCAAGTACCATGAGATTCTAGGAGAATACAATAAGAGTCAGCAGAGAGTAGTTGAGCTTGAAACAGAGCAAGAATTTTGGAAACAAAAAGTGGAAATGTTGAGGTCCCAAGGGCCAGCTAGCTCAAGCCATATTGCTCCCATTTCTCCTACAATTCATCCTCCATCTCCTCCACCTGAGCAGGAATTATCAATTGTTCCTTACAACATGGGTCAGGAGCCCATTGTAATAGAGAAGCTGAGTGCATCAAAGAAATCTCCATCCACTGAACCCAAAAAAGAACAACTACTTCAACAAGTTGAGGAATATAAGAAGTTGCTTGAGGAAACACAAAACCTAATGCATGAGAATAATAATAAGAATGTTCATACTGTTCTGAAGCACCTTAACATGAAAATTCAAAGTTAATTGAATAGTGTCCATGCTAATTATTCCTTGATGTTGAGAGAATTGGATACGTCTTGGAGGGATGGAGAATTGGGAACCCCACTCTTGGATAGGTGGATTCCAAGAGTTAGTGATTTGAAGTTAATAGTAGCTGGGGCAAGGCAACGAGAGGACAAACATCCAAAGTTGATTTCCACTTCCAAGTTTTTTAGTGATGTTAAGGAACAACCATTCCATGGGTGTGTCTCTCCATTAGAGCAGAAGATAAAAGAGTTAAGAATTAAATATGATCAGGCAGAGTTGACACTATTACCTGACATCCTGCAAGCCTGTGATGAAGTAAAGCCTTTGCAAATATGGAAGAATCAGGTGGACACTACAATTTCTTCTCAAGAAAACTTAATATGTGAGGATTTCAATACTGATATGCTTAAAGACACTTTGGAGAAGTTATCTTTTATCATTAGTTTCCTCGAAGACTTTGACAAGGAAGCTAATTCAGTGGTGACAAAGTATGATCCCTACAAAAATAAAATGGATGAAATTATTGAATTCAATTGGCCATTTGAGGAGGAATACGAACAATGGAAAATAATATTTGTAGCTAGATTGGATTAGTGATTTCAAAATGGAACACATATACTTGGTCAAGTATTGTACAGGTCTGGCCTTGGAGGTTATAATGTATACAGTATGTGTTTCCTAATTAAGAGTGCTACAGGTAAATATTGATCACTGATATGGATGCTAACTAGGAATTTTGTTTACTTTTCCTATCTTTGTGAATTTTCTCATCTTTCCAAGTGGGACGGACATGCCACAACAACTTGAAGGATATTCTTTTTAACATGTGCCTTTTGGAAGGTGGGTTTGCTTCTTCACAACAAATGAAAATAATTTTTGTCTCATATGTATTCCCTTTGATTGAAAATGTAAATATAACTGTAAGGGAATATTGTCTTGTAGCTGTCAAATTAGGATATGACATGTGTACTATTGGCTTGAAGCTTGTTTTGCTCCCTTGCTTCCATAAAAGGGAATTCAAGGCCAATAGTACAGGTCTTTTTTTGAATTCTAGAATTGAATAGTGTAATTGAAGAACACAGAGTGAATATGTTAGAAGTCCTTGTCTAATGCTTTGAGTCTAGATAGTAAGGTTTGTCAAATGTATGGTTCTTGAGCATAACTAAATGATAATGCAAGTTTTCAAAGTTTGTAATCTCTCCAATTTTAATTTGTTCTTGAGTTATTAATGAAAATTCTAATCTAATACAATTTCATTAATTGTCATCGTTGTTGTGCTTTGGTATATGCTTTTATTTTAGCTCTAGTTCAAAGAATCAATTAAAATGCTTAGATCATATCATAAATTCATGTGCAGGATAATTGGATTTGATAAGTAGTTTTAGACTTCGATTATGGATGGGTGAATTGTAAAGTAATTTCACTTGGACCATTTGTGCTCAGGATTAAATGTACCTTGCATTGAAATTTTCTTCAACTCCTAGCCCATAGATAATGGCACTAATCTCATTCATTATAAGCATCTTTTAGGATTTCGTTCATGCAACTTGAAAACACCTTTTTAAATAACTTTTTGATCAGTCTTTGATTTGTTGTGGTTGGTGTTGTTCATAGTCTTAGTTTTGGATGTACAATTCTTTCAAGGAAATGCCAGTTTCTTGAAGGGTTTCATGTTGGAAAGAGACACTACACATATTTTCTGGTGTTGTAATTGATGGCAACCCTTTTCAGTAAGTTGATCCACATGTTGTAATTTAATCATACCGGTAGATAGATTGAAGATCAATGATTATCTATGTAGTTATAATAGAGCATCAGGTAGATTCGTGTTCTTTGATTCATATGTAGATTTTTTGTTATTACTTTGTGTTGTGGATCTTAGGGAGTATTTGTTGATGCATAATCTATGTTATCTATAAATCTTGGTGCCTCGCATCAATTTGGGTGGAAGTTAGAAGGTCCGGTGAACTAATTTTTTGTTCATCAGTGTATGGAGATCGACTTGGTGAATACAGTGTGTCGCAGACAGTTGAGGAGTTATTGTTTAAGTATTTTTGTGTTCAAGTATTTTGGTTTGGGTCCTCACTATGTTGTGGCCAAATCTTGTGGATGTGCATTGAATATTATGAATTATTTGAGCCAACGGTTTGTGAATATTTCTTATTTTGTTGAGGCCGACATGAAGTGATTGAATTCTTGGTGGCGGATATATATAAGTGATCGATTATATCATTTTGGTGTATGTTTAATGTGAGTTGATGTATGTTGCGAATTTCAGAAGGTCAGTAGATCGATTATGCAAAGTTTCACTTGTGCATTAAGGATTTTTGGTGTGAATTGAAGCAGAATAGAGCAGAAGAGAAAAATCAGTCGGAAGGTCCATAATTTGATTGTTGAGCCTAACCAGAACTATAATCAGGAATTTGTAGATGCTACTTTATCAGTTAAAACCCTTGGAAGTATTCCAAACTTTTGTAAGGCAGTGATCCTTTTAGTTTTTGAGCAGTGAGCTCTACGTAGTGTGCCTGAGTGTGCCTGAATGCAAGTGCATTCTCATTTTGTAATCTTTTCTTTTGAGTATACTCAGAACAATATTGTGGATTGACCTCCATCATGGTTTTTCCCCTAACATGATTTCCACATAAAAAACCCTTGTGTTATAGTGTTGTGGTTATTTTTCTTATGTGCATGCATTTTTATTTTGGTTGAATGTCATCAGCACTTTAAAGATCAGATTAATATTATTGAAAATTGCACAACACTTATCCATCCCCCCCTCTCAATGTTGCTTGATTCCAACAATTGGTATCAAAACTTAGTTCCTCGGAAGAAGCTTAAAAGCTTGGGGAAGATCTTGGAAAGTGTTTCAATGGATTCAAGCAGTCTTCAACAACAAATTATGGTGGCCCTAGATGATCTTGATCAAGAAAAATCTGAAGTCCAAGAATTACAAGAAAATCTCATGAATGTTGAGAGATTCATTGAGTCATTGAAAGAAAAAATCAACAAGTCCAGAGAGAAGAGAAGGGAACTCTGTGATCAGATCAAGCAAGAAGACAGTAAATGCATTGTAGATGAACAACAGAGTCAGGCCTTGAAGGAAAAGATAGAAGAATGTGAAAATTTTGCTAGGGATAATGCAGTTTTGAAGCATAAGACATAATCTATTATGATGAGGATGACTAAGGAAATTGAAGACAGGAAGAGGAATGAAGAAAAGCTTGCCCAATCCCTAAAAGAGAAATCTAAAGAATGCAATCAAATTACTGATGGATTCATTCAGTTGGAACTTGAGTTAGAACAATCCAAACACAATGAGGAAGAGCTTGAAAAGCACATTGTTGGTCTCAGAGATGAACTTGCTACATCAAATGAATTCAAGGAGAAGTTCAAGATTAGCTCATCCAAGCTTGATGAACTGATTAAAATTCAGAGGACTGATGGTGACAAGCGAGATCTTGGATATGAGAAAGGAGAAAGTTCTAGATTTGGACAAAGGAGGTTTAGACAAGGAAATCATATGAACACTAGAAGATATCCGGTAAGACAACCTAATGCTCAAAATTTTAATGGTATTTGTTATGTTTGCAATAAATTTGGTCATATGGCAACTCAATGCAAAAGTAGAATCAATTCAAGTGGTCCATCATTCTTCGGTCAGTGCTTTAATTGCAACAAGTATGGTCATAAGTCAAATGAATGTAGAAATGTGATAAACAAATTTTATAGAAATGTTAGATGTTGTACATGCAATAGATTTGGCCATATTACTAACTAGTGCATATCAAGAGAAAATAAATGGAACAACTAGTCTAGACAAAGAAATGTGTTGTGCTACAATTGCAACAAAATTGGTCATATTGCTAGATTTTGTTGAAGAGGTCTGGTAAATCAAAGAAGAAACATGTAGAAGAATGAAAAAGGAAAAGGGAAAGTCACTATAGATAAAATTAGGAAGCAGATGAAGAATACATGGGTAAAGAAGAGTCCCTCTATTGCAGGAAATGAGCCAGCACCAGAATCAACTTTTGGTAATTCCTCCAGGAATTAGGTTAAGGCCTCTAGCCTAGGGGGACTTGTCAAGAAAATATTTCAAACCCCCTGCAGTTAATCGACACCAGGATATGGATGAGTTCAGTGTTTGCATTGATGGTCTACAGATGCTATTGAACAATTGGAGAGAGTATTTATGCAGAATTAAAGGTCCACAAAAGAGTTATCTTTCACAGTGTATGGAAACAGGGTATTCAGATGAGTTAGGGAAAAATCATTTATTACGTCAAAATATTAGGTGTGTGAATGATAAAATTTCATTACTATCTGTCATTTGTCACTTTGCATTTTGAGAAGAAGAAGTTTGAAGAGCTCAAAAGAAAACTTTGGTGAAATTTGGCGAGGATTCAAGTGTGAAGGCGATTCGAAGTTCAAACCCTAATCCAAAAAAAAGGTATTTATCGGGAAAACTTGTAAACCTGTGAATTTGTGAAAATGGCTACTCCATTGGTAATTGAAGTCAAGGATAAAACCTGTTTGAAATTCAAGTGGCATCCTTTCAAGTCTGTTGAGACCGAGCCCTTAGGTGCATTTTTGTTTGTTTTGTACGGTGTTTTGCACATTGAAGATATTAGGGCATACATTCATGCTAATATTGAAGAGTTAGGGAGCTCACAATTGCTACATTTGTATTCCAATCACATTGTTGGAGAGGATTTCTGTGTTAAGCCCAAATTCAAAACCCTAGAGGAGAATAAATTCACGTAGATTGTGAAATTTCCTATGTTTGATGAAAGCAAGTGGGTCTGGTACATCTTGAGTCGAGTTCATGCTGAATTCATGTGGTTGAGTCAACCCTTCAAGATTACAAAAGAAGCTATAAGTGTTGTTACAGGTTTTAATTCCTCCGGTGGATTTCTGATTTTGAAGTCTGTGAAAAATCAAACAGTCACTGATGCAACTAGTTTGATATTTGATAGAAGAGCGATGACAATTGAAAAGATCATTGATGTGGGTGTGAATTTTTCCTCAATGGTCATTGGTTATAAGATATATCACTCTAGCCGAGAAAAATTTGTATCCGGTATAGCCATATATGCAGCCTATTAGATGGTAAAGGAGAATACAGAGTACGATTTATGTGAATTGCTTCAAAGTCAACTTATGGAGAATCTTAGTAAGATTAAGAAAGGCAAGAAGAACTCTTTTAAATATGGTAATTTTCTGATGTTTCTGTTCTTTTATTTCATGAATGAATTTTTTGGGAGTTGGGAAGGTGCATTGGAAAACTGACAAGCCCGTTGTTGTTCAGATTAGAGATATCTTGTGTAGAACTAGTGATGTGCAAGCCGGGAAAAATGCAATGTGGGGATATTTCAAAAACTTTCAGAATGTATTGCAAGCTAGGGAAAGAATTCCTACCTCTATTGTGGAGAAGTATACGGATACAATTTGTTTTATGGTGGATATTGATTAGTGCTTGATGGAAGTGACAAAAGCTAGACCCGTTTGGATTATGCCAATGGGTTATGAAGTTAAGGAGAGAATTTTGGAGCTATATGTGCAACATCTATTGAGTAATCCTTTGGATCCATCTGAATAAAGGTTTGGAACATATGCAAAGAAGAATATGCAAGTTCATGAGAAATTGAAGAAACCAATGATAGTTCGGCGAGTAAGGAAAGAAGTGGAAGTCTTTGTAGAGAGCATGGGCATACCTGTAGAAGCTATAAGAGAAGCTAGAAGGAAGAGAGAACAAGCTGAAAGTGAAAAAGAAAAAGAGCATGATAAAACTAAATATTCTAGTCCGACAGTATCCTCTGTCCGAACTAGATCAACAAGGAGCTCAACACCCCTATCCAGTCATGCAAAGAAGTTTTCCCCTGCAAAAGCTCAAGTTAAGGAATCCAATTAAAGGAAGAAGGATAAGAGCACAAGAGTGTATACAAGTATTTCAGAAGATGAAGAGAAAAAATCTAATGAAGAAGTTATAGAATAAAGGATATGAGCATGCCTACAGCAACAACAGTCAAGCCCTTTGGTGAAGAGGAGAAAGAAAAGAAGAATATGAAGTCTAGCAAACTAGGTAAGTCAGTAAAGGAAGTTGAAAGAGGTATAATTAAGGATGGAAATCTTAAGCCCCTATGTGAAGTGTATGGTACATTTGATACTATTGGTCAAAGAGTCCTTGAGGAAGCTACAATACAATATTTGAACATTTTCAATATGACTCTTGTTGAGATAATGGCACAGTTGCCTAAAGAATTGTATGAAATTTTGGAGACGCAGAGAGTTAGTGCTAGAACCGACGAAGAGAAGATGAGAGAATGGGTTCTTGCAAATCTATGTCCGATAATGTCTATTGAGGAGATGAAAGCAATCCTAAAAGAAGCAAAAAGAGAGTTCAAAAGAAAAACAAGAATAAACAAGCTTATGTTGGGTAAGACTAAAGAAGTAGAAACAGAAACCGAAGGAATTCTAAAGAAAGTTTTATTAAAGAACAAAATTGATGTTGTTTATGAAGAAAAGCATGTGGAAGATATTTCATCTAGTCTGGTAAATGAGGAGGTTATAGTTGAGGACACTCAGATTCCTCCTGATGTGCATGATACAGAAGAACCTATGGAGACTGAAGCCCCTAAAATTGTGTCTATTGAAGAAAATGAGATACTAGTTGAAGAAGTTGAAGCTCCAAATGACAAGCAAAAATTTATGGCTATGGAAACTGTGGGTGAGGAAAATAAGGTTGAAGTTAAGGGAGTTTCGATAGAAGAAAGAGACACTGCAGAGGTAGTGAAGAAGTTTCTAGAAGAGAAAAAGGAAGAATTTTTTCTTGAGTTGGGAGATGCCTCTATTCATTTGTCTACTTTGTCCCCAATTTAGAAAATGAAAGTCGCATCATTTGCACAAGCTAAGGCTAGGGAAGATATTTTGAAGTCTCACATTGACAACATTGAGTTATTGAATCTTGCATCTAGCATTCTGGAGAAGATATCATGCCTACACATGTTAAGGATCCATCTGGTTCTTCCTCTGGTGAGCTAAAGAAGCTTATAAATTCTGTAAGCACTCATTTTGAGTCACTTGAGAAGTCAGCTCTGGTTAAAGTTCAGAACGAATTTGATGCTAGGAAGATCGGTAGGTTGAAAGGATTGATAGCTAATGATAAATCTCTGTGAGCTACCTATGTAAAAAATGTTCAAAGTGCATTATTAGAAGGTGGAAGGATTTATAAGTCATGTTTGTCTTTGTCAAAACTTACTAAGGAAAATGAGGAGGTTAAGGATCATGAGAAAGAGTTAGCTGCTACTTCTAACGTTTTTGATCCTTTAACTATTTTTGTTGGAGAGCAAGAAGGTCAAGTCATATTCTTACTTGACAAAATAAAGAGCTTGAAGTGTGATAATGACAGAGTTGTGGAAAGAGTGGGTAAACTTAGAGGCCTACTTGGTCTGAAGATGGAAACCATGTTGAATGCTTTGAAGGAAGCACAAGATGTTATGGCGGTCAGTGATCTAGTGAGCTTTGAATCTCTAGAAGTGCAATATTATTTAATCTATGGTCACATAACTATTCTGGAAAGTCTCAAGAAGTGTTGGGACACAAGCTTGAACCTGTTAAAGAAAAATTTTGTAGACATCTTCAAGTTTGTGTAAGTTGTTTGAATCAAAGTTTGTACATATGCAATTTGAAGTTTTTGTTTGTAGGAGTTTTGTATGTAGATTCCCCATATTTTCCATTGACGTTTAAGGGGGAGAATATAATAGTGAAAAATGTATATTCATATAAGGAGGAGTTGTAGTTTTGAGCCGTGAATTAAGATCTTTTGGAGTTTTGGTTGGCAGTGTATTTTTGTTGGTACTGGTCCGACACTTAGTCATTTTTCACTAAGTGTTGCCATCAATGCCAAAGGGGGAGATTGTTGGCAAGAGACACTGCACATATTTTCTGGTGTTGTCATTGATGGCAACCCTTGTTAGTAAGTTGATCCGCATGTTGTAATTTACTCATATCGGTAGACAGATTACAAATCAGTGATTATTTGTTTAGTTAGAACAAAGCATCTGGTAGATTCGTGTTCTTCGATTCATATACATTTTTTTTTTTATTACTGTGTGTTGTGGATCTCAGGGAGTATTGTTCGATGCATAATCTATGTTATCTATAAATATTGGTGCCTCGTATCAATTTGGGTGGAAGTTAGAAGGTTCGATGAACTAAATTTTTGTTCATTAGTGTATGGAGGCTGACTTGGTGAATATAGTGTTTTGCGAATAGTTGAGGAGTTATTGTTTAAGTATTTTTGTGTTCGAGCATTTTGGTTTGGGTCCTCACTATGTTGTGGCTGACTCTTGTGGATGTGCATTGAATATTATGAATTATTTGAGCCAATAGTTTTTCAATATTTCTTATTTTGTTGAGGCTGGCATGAAGTGATTGAATTCTTGGTGGTGGATATATATAAGTGATCAATTATATCATTTTGGTGTGTGTTTAATGTGATTTGATGTATGTTTCGAATGTTAGAAGGTTAGTAGAGCCATTATGCACAGTTTCACTTGTGCATTAAGGATTTTTGGTGTGAATTGAAGCAGAATAGAGCAGAAGAGCAGAATCAGTCAAAAGGTCCAGAATTTGATTGTTGAGCCTAACTGGAACTGTAATCAGGAATTTGTAGATCTACTTTGTTAGTTCAAACTTTTGTAAGGAAGTGATCCTTTCCATTTCTAAGCAGTGAGCTCTAGGCAATGTGCATGAATGCAAGTGCATTCTCATTTTGTAATATTTTCTTTTGAGTATACTCAAAACAATATTGTGGATTGACCTCCACCGTGGTTTATCCCCTAACAGGGTTTCCACGTAAAAAATCCTTGTGTTATGAAAATGTGGTTATTTGTCTTATGTGCATGCATTTTTATTTTGTTTGAATGTTATCGACACTTTAAAGATCAGATTAATATTGTTGAAAATTGCACAACACTGAGTCACCCCCCCTCTTAGTGTTGCTTGATTCCAAAATTTCATCTTCCTAACCTTTCATGAGAATATATCTTCTTATCTATGTAATGTATTTGTTAATTGCTTAGAAGAGTCATATCATTTACATTGTGTGACTACCCTCCTAGGTTTTGCAGAGCTCGAAGTTCATGAGATAGAGCAATTGATGCTATATCTCATTTGTTGGCCACTTATCTTGCAGATATTCAAGAATTGAGTCAAGAAAACTCATAGGTATCTTATGAAATCTGATTGGTTCGTTGAAAACAACCAACATGGCTCTTATGAAGCTATGGTCAATGATTTCATGAAATCACTGAGAAGGTTGGAACTTCATCTAGAGAGTTAAGCATGCACTTCACTAGAGTACCATGTCATACCTCAAGGGATGGGGAAAGTTGTCCCTAAGGTTCACTACTAGGCTCATCGAGTCACTCAAGAGCAGTGACAAGCTCAGGGGAAGCCAGGACTGGTTCTGTTAGCAAAACATAACAACTCAGCACTGGACCACCTTTCAGAGAAGGTGGGCTCCTCTTACGTCCTTTGTTGTTGGAAGGACTGCTCTCCACCTTCTACTCTGTCGGGGGATGTGAACTCCCCACAAACAAGGTGAGAGGTACAAAGGAAGAGGAGGAAGAGAAAACCACACCAGATACCACCAAAGTGTTCGACATATCTATGGTTTTCAGGAAATGTGGGACATCTGGAAGGGACATCAAAAAAGGTGGCTCCACCGAAGGAGCGATGAACACCTGCACCTTTTTAGGGTCAGGCACATTTGTACTCATAGCGGAAGATGGAAGCGATGCAGAGCTAGATTGAATGGAAGAAAAGGGGAGGAGAGAGGAGGACGCAGCAAGAGGCCCTGATATAAGAGAAATCGTCTCCTCTTCCTTCCTCTATAAGGTGGCCTGCTTAAGTGCGAGAGCCTTTCGCTAGTGCTTGCACTTGCACACAAGGTGATTTCTACAACTCTTCGAGCTAGAGACCGAAGGTTGCAATGGAATAGAAGGCTCTTGCTCAACCATGGGAGTGTCCTCCATAGTTGTTTCCAATGGATGGATAGGCTCCTAAATGGGAGTACGAGGAGTGATTTGAGAAGTAGTGGGGGGAGTCGGCTCTAATACCTCGACATCAGGCCTCTTCCCATTTACCGCTTTGGGAGCAAAAACGGTAGGAGGCTGCGGAGGTTGAGACATAAAGGATTCCCCACTAGGGCCTTTTCCTCTACCATACAAATAGTACCAAGGTCCAGGTGGTTTAGTAGGGAGATCTGATATCTTGATCTTAGGTTTACACTAGGGTGGTATCATCAGAATTAGCAGATAAAAGCAAGGTATATTCATCCAAAACTCTTCTCTATAAAGGGGAGGAGGAGAGCCATCCCAAGGATGGGGGAGCTTCTCTTTCCCTTTTCGAGAAGGGGAGGTAGCTGGCTTTTGTAATACCAGAAGGGCCAATTTAAGCTATCCCTTGTCCCCAGTCTTATACTTCACATAGTTTTTGTAAAGTAGGTCCGTTCTTGGAGGAAGCAGACCAACCGAAGCAGGCCAAAAGTGGTCTAATGAATATCCCCCACAGGCTAAAAGAGGATGGTATCCAGTGTCATGCACTATGTGCACAACACATTCATGGGAGAATTTTAAACATTTGTGGATAATGAGGGTGATTCCATTCATGGAGCTAGCCAAAGTATTCCTAACTTCATCCTAAATAGATTTGACTCTAGGATAATGTCAAAGACTGTTTCTACAACCCTAGGTCCTACTAGGATGGACAAAGTTATAGAGCCGTACGGTTTTAGACAAAGGCTACCATGTGTATCAATGGTAGATTTTATTTCTTCATACTCTTTTCTATGTAATGAATTAAGCCACAACATCTCTTCTGTAATGAGATTCACTTGGCTCGCGGGATCGACTAAGACCCCTGTCACAATGTTGCCATTGAGGCGAGCAGGAATGTAGAGAGGAGATGGCTTGTTGTTTAGGGGTAAGTCCTACGACGTGAATGTCACATATTGAGAGTTGGGCATAGGTTGTGTGGTAGGAGTAATCATGACCATGTTAACATACACCTCAGGCCAAGTAGTAGAATCAAAGGGATTGATAATCCTATTGGAAGAATGTCATGGAAACAGGTTTGTGTATATCTACAACTCACTATTCACTTTCACCATAATTTTTTTCATTTTTTGTTTACTTCCATCAAGATAGATAGTACCGTCCTTGATGTGGTCCTGTATCTCATGATGCTAGTGCATATAGCATTTAGTATCATGTTTGTTAACTTGATGGTACTGAAAAAATGTATTCAGATTGTACCAACTAGGAAAAGATTCTTTAAGAGGCTTAGGGTTCTCCAGAGTGATGATCTTATCATTCAACAACTTCTACAAGATGGAAGAATAAGATTCTGCTAACTTTTTGAACTTTCAGTTGCGCCTGAGGTTGTTATCAGTTGTAGCAACTACTACATTCACAACAACCTTACCTTTCCCATAGATTGACACAATGGACTTTCCTTCTGAATGGGAGTGCAAGGAGGATCCCTCAAACTCAACTACCATTTGTTGATACTCTTGTAATGCAGCACACAAATGCATGAAAGAAGGGTATTTCATAAGGGAAAACTTTTCCTACCAAGGTCTTTGCATTTTCCCTATGAACACCTTCTGCACATCAGAATCAGGCAGCAAATATGAGATTTGTGAAAAGAGTGCTTGGTATCGCGCTATAAAATAAACAATATTTTTATTATCACCTTGTTTTCATTAGACGAGATCCGAAAAGGTCATCTTCATTCCAATGTTAGCTTGGAATTATCATAGGAATTGGTTTACAAGTTGATGAAATGAGAAAATGGAATTATTGAATAAGGAACAGTACCACTTGAGTGTTGTATCCTTAAGAGATCGGGGGAATAGCTTTTCCATCAATGCATTATGATGGAAGAAATCTATACATAGGGAATTAAAGGTAAACACATGTGTTTGTGGGTCCCCTTTTTTGCCATATTTCTCAAATTTAGGAATCTTCATTCCTTGAGGGAAGGGAGTGTTTAAAATTGCTACCAATAATGGGCTATGTTAGAAAAAGAGTTGAAAGATAGGCTGGGCAAAGGTTTGGGAGAGACTCACTAGCTAGCTTTGCATCTTACCCATATTCTAAAGAAGAGTGTTCAGAATAGGGTCGTTAGAAGACACAAGGCCAAAGGGACCTCCTCCAGAACCACCACCGAAGATGCTTCTAGAGCCACCAGTGTGACCACCGCTGAAACCACTACCGGTGCCACCGCAACCAATAGGGCCTCTACTAGAGCCACCTCTTCTTCTGAAACCACCACCATGACTTCCATCAGAACCACCTCTTCCAGTGCTACTCCCGCCACCAAAGCCATCACCACTAACAAATCCCCCACTGCTCATCCCATCAAAACCTCCACCACTAGAGGTGATAGAATGGGTGAAGCTAAATCCCAAGGGTACTCTATTCACCTTGATAGTTTCATATCTCTCAGAGATAGAGGGGATGTTGAGAAAGGGGATGGCATCGGCCATGTACACATATGTAGGAGGCATCGACATTCCCAATTTTCTCTCATGATCTTTGAAAGTGGCCCCTTGTACAATATTAGGATTGTTTGGAGGAGCACATACTTTAGTTAGACTAGAGAGACTATCCAAGAGTTCTATGCTCATTTGATCTTTTGCAACCATATATTTTATTTCGCTAATAACCCTAGTGGCCCTAGCCATCTTCAGGTTTTTTTCCAAGTGATTCTCTAAGTCACCTAGTCCTTTTCTAAGGACATAGATATACTTTGAAGGAATGTGAATGGCCTCATACTCATCCATCGATGATGGTTTAGGAGATGTAAGAGGAGAGGGGACATGGTCAGTCTCATCGAAGATCCCTACCTCACCCCTCGACAACTGCTCTTGTGTCGCGAGACCAACGGTAGATCTAGTAAAAGGGCATGTAGAGAAACCAGTAGTGACCTTCATCCTTTTTATCAGAAGGTGTCATACACTTCTCCTAACAATTTACCCAGAGATTTTGGATTGGGTTGTGATGCTCATAAACCTTCACAACACTCAGGGGCACAATAATCACAAGGTACAAGGGGAAAAGCCTCAACACCAACAAATGAACAGACGTTGGTTTACGTCGGGTTCACCAAAAATGTAAGAGAGGAGGACCAACCATGTCAAGGCCCCAGGTCACGGAGAGAAAAGAGTGCAAGGCTTCCCTAACTTACCTCACTCTAAAGGGGTGCTTGATACGAAGGACGAGAATGATGAAGATTATAAAGTCCTTCAATCACTCTGCAGACCTGAACTATAATCTGGGCTAGGCGAGCTGGCTTTTTGGATTCGGTTATGTGCCTCAGATAGCTCTCTTTCTGAGGATGGAAACATAGTTCTAGGATGCCAGCATCATGCGCTAGTGTCTCTCATGTGCGTTGGTGTCCGTATGGCCAAAAAATGATGAACACATAGAAATTGCCAAAAAGACCTACTAACAGCCTAGCTAGTACAATCTAGATGGTAAGAATAGAATGAGAAAGTATGGAAAGTAAATACTAAAATGATAAAGTAGATAAACTAGAACCAACGTGACAAAAACAATCTCACAAAAGTGCCTATTCGCCTGCTAGCTCCAAATGCACTTCCTCCTACACACAAGAAAGAGGGGAAATTTGTTGGGGCTATATAGGGGCCTGCCTTAGTCAGACCCCCATTTTGGTGTTTACACCTCCATGGACAGCCAAATAGCAATGATAGGGAAATGTATGATAAATAAGTAAACAAAGAAAACACATGAATAACACTACAAAACAATATATAGCTACTCAACCAAATCGTAAAGGAGAGGGGTGAAAACATTACCACCTCCACCAAGAGCTCACTAGCCAATGATGGAGAAAGAGAGCTTGAACAATCACCACAACCTCAACTGTGATGAAGTGAGGTTTTGCAAAACCTCAAGCCCTTTCCGCAATGGCTTGCTTCACACTTGCTTGATGGAGTTGATAGAGTGTTGTTGCTGCAATGGAGTGTTGGAGTGTTGTTGAGAGTGAAATGAAGGTTGAGAATGCATGAGAATGTAGGAAGTCATGTAAAAAAAGATGAGTTGAATGCTTATAAGATTAAATGGAATGAGAATGGATCAATTTAAAGGAGAAGGAAGATAATCTTCCATTTTTGGGGTCAGTTGGTTGAAGAGGAATGTTACAAATTAACTCCAATTGAAAGTGTAACGCCTCTACTAACTTTAGACACAAGAATCCATCAAGGACGTAAGTGTGTCGCATGGACATCTACGTGCTACGTGGGAATCCCTAAAAAATATTCTTCGACCGACACAAAGAATAGATGCCAAGTGGAAGGAGGTCAGCAAGCTGATGTGGAGTTTCACCTTCGGATTTGGTTTTCTAAGGTGGGGATGTACAAAAGGGGAATTTGCATAAGGGGTGCAAATTTGCTCCTATACAATGACATTGGGTGTGATGTCCTTCAAGAGCGTGATCTATCTTAGCATATTACATTCCTCTTAGTGGTTTGATGTGACACTGCATCCCCTAACTTGTAAATTTTCTATTCTTTGATTGGTCCTCTCTTGGATACATTAGGCATGATGTTCCCTAAGTTAAGATCTCACATGAACTCAGTAAGACTCCCTTGAACATTCTTTGCATTTTGCATTTTGCAATTTTATGGCCACCTTGCATAACACAACTTGCATGCCTGTAGAGCCATCTTGTTTGTTAATGAGTTCTAAGCATACAAAGCTTTGCTTGTCTCATGAAGCTCAAAAATCATTTTTGTGTGGCACCTTATTAAATTTTTGAGGAGGTATAACTTTGGTATGGTTTTACGGGAAGTTGAATGAGGGTATGACTTTCCCTTACCCACTTGCATGTGTGTGTGAGTGCATACCAGCCATGAGTGTATGTGTCTAACCTTCTTGGACTTCTCACCCAGCAGATAACCTGAAGTTTTGTTGCCTTAGAGTGAGTATGAATTTTTTGGAAAAATAGCCTAGATCTAATCCACATCACGTTAGACAAATGGTCAAAGCTCGATCTTCCCTTTTCTCTTTCATTTTTTATTTATTTTCTTTGTCTTTGACAATGCATGCTTATGCCTTGTTGTTTCTCTTTATATCATTTTCATGTGTGTTCTTTTGTGCCTATGATAGTTTTCCATAAGACCTTGGTCCTGGGGGATTGTACAACCCTCTTGATCATGGTCGTCCTATCTTACTAGCATTGGTGCATTTGAACCCCTCTTTATCATGGTCATCATATCTTGTTGGTGTTGGTGCATTTGGTCTACTTTAGTGTACGTTGGAAGCAAGTTCCTCCTCTCGCTAAAGTGGGGGCTAGATGTAATGATGGAAAAAGGTCCCCCTAACTTGGCCTTGATTTAGTGTTGTAATATGCCTAACATATTCACATTAGGTCTTTGGCCCTTGTGAACTAAATGAGCTTATTGGTGCCTTGTTTGGAGTGTTGTAAAGTGTTGTAACACATTTTCACACTTTTCTAGGGTTGTTATTAATAATTGGGATTCTTTATGCTTTAATTGACCTTATTTTTCATCTACAAGCCTCATTTATTGCATATTTTCAAGGATAATCCTGACACAAATCAATACCCAATCATCTACAAATCAGGTGTTTTAGGCTTGAATGGCCTAGATTTAGTTATCTAGGACTCATTCACCACCTTGGGTGAATGAGTCCCACCTAGATTTTTTGGTCTTGAACCTGATTTCACACCTTTCTATGCATTTTTAAAAATGGTCCCAAAAATTATGCCTCGTGGAACTCATTCGCCACCTTGGGTGAATGAGTCTTGTGTGGCCCAAAATTATAATTAATTCAAATTTTTGGCAAGTTTTTTATCCTCCTAGATCTGATTTTGGCTTGTAGTGTTGTAATTTTAGGAATGATTGCATAATTGAGTATAAATACAAGGTTCTTTCTCTCATTTTAACCCCAAGCATTCAAGTATTCATCCTTATAGAAAATTCGTTCACAAGTGTTTACAAGAGCATTCAAGGGTAGATTATCAAGCATTTTAGAGTAGCATTCCAGTATCAAGCGTCATGTCAAGGACTCCATGTATCATGTTTGTTTTGGAGCTAACAATTGTGATGTAGGGTTTTATGATTCAAGCAATCATTTCATTCAAGATCTATCATTTTCAAGCAAGAGTCAAGATCTACATCCATTGGAGCCATCTCACACATGTTTTCAACACTTCATTGATAGATTTTGGTGAGTTGCAACATCTTGTTTTGTTCGTTCATCATTCTCCATTACTATTTCTTTCTATTTCAAGGTTTGATTACCAAAACAGGGTTTGACCAAGGAAAAACCCTATCCACTAACCCAACAACATTTTTCCTTCTCCTTTGTGTATGATTTGTAGGTCTAGGTTGTAAATTTCCTAACAAGCAATATTGGAGAAGAGTTGTATCAATCCTTGAAGAACATTGGAGAATACCTACAGGTTGCAAATCAGGATTTCAGATCCAGAAATCAATTAGGAAGGATATAGTAGACAGACAAGAGCAAGATCAGAATTTGAAGCTTCAGAAAACCCTAACTGGACTGATTTTCCAGTTCTGGTGAATGAGTCCAATTTTCAATCAAAATTTAGATTTTTGCATATTCGGATATCCATTTGGCAGATTCATGTTCCCGCATAGAAACCTAGATTTTGGACTGATTCACCCATATTGGCAAATGAGTCCCACTCAACATTAAAGTCAAATTTTCCAACGTTTTAGAGCTCCATCCATCCATCTCTAGATTTCCAAGTGCACACATTATTTTCTGTAACTTTTTGTCTTGTTTCATTTACATTTTTTAGGTCATTTTGTAGGTCATTGCATTGAATTAGGGTTTAGTGTTGCATCTTTCATTTCATTAGTCTTTCCAAGTTCTTTCTTGGTGTTGAACCCCTCATTAGTTTTTATTCATCCCTTAGGACATCCCTCTTGCAAGATCTATTTCTCCTTTGCATTGAGATCTCAAGGATTATCCTTGAATGAAATTGGAGAAGTGGGTGTGCTCTATGTCCTAAAACCATATGATAGCACCATACCACTTTTTCAACATTTTAGGTGTTAATGTGGAATAAAAATTTTGAGGAAAAGGGGAAGGCATTGGAAATTTTATGCTCTATGAAAAGGCCCCTATCTAGTTAGCAACACCCACAATGAAAATTCCTACTTTTTGCAAAATCTAATTGGTGAACTTCTTGAGCTACCAGTACATGGATAGTTATTGAAGCCATACTTTTCCTAAGGTATTCTCTTTTCCATGTACATTTTATTTTATGTAAATCTCCTATAAATAGGTTTGGATTGGTTTGGGTTTGGTCTGGTCTGACTACCTTGTCCAAGTAGTTTCATGGTTTTGATGTTCTTTGTATTGGTCTGCTAAACCATGAGATTTTGAGATCTCACTTTGTTTTGGAAGAACAGATGTCCCCAACTAGAGCCACTGGTGGAACCCCTAATTTTTTTTTATGTTCCACTGATATTAAATTCATACTTGGTTGGTTCTTTGGTTCTGAGATGTGTCTTCTGAGTTAGGGTTTTATTTCACTTGTGTCCTAGGGTTTTTCCTATGCCCTAAACCCTTGAAAAATCCTAAGTATTGATAGTCCTTTGGCATATGTTCTATTGCTTCGATGATTTGTGATGTCCCATTCCCGATTTCCTAAGTCATGACCCGAGTCATTGAAATCATCCATTTACCATCCCCTATAGCCTAGCTTTACCAGTTGCTACATGTTTGAATTATATTAATTGCATCCATAGTTGTGCAGGTTCAAAAACTATTGAAATATTGCATGTATTTTCTTAAGTCTAGGTTCGTGAAATGCCTAAATATTTTACCTTTTAAACCTAGTCGATGAACCATTTTAATACATCACTAAATGCACATTCCTTTTAAAATAATTAAGCCATGGTCAAGATGGCCCACCACTTGAGTCTCGCTCGTTTCCTACTAGCCCGCGGTAATAAAATATTCATGGAAAAAACTGAGTGGGGCACTGGGTGAGTGACACCTATCCATCCTTGTGGCCGGGTCTACAAATCTCCAAAGGAAATGATGGTGAAAAGATTAAAGTTTAATGGTTCTGATGCACTAAAGGGACCTACCGATCAATCTCTTTCCTTAGAGGGTTGGTGAGCGTGCACCACGTGGCATCATCGACATCATCAAAAGGACTATGGAGGACATGAAATATTTGATTAAATGCTTTGGGTGACTATGGAAATATTAAAGAGTGTGCTAATAAAGAGGTTTTAGAGAATGTGCATAAAAGATCTACAAGATTTTTTAATCTTGACCATCCATGAAAGAGACAAAATCACCTGGTTGTAACCCTGAGGATTAAAGTGTGCACATGTTGAAAGGTACTAGATTGATCTAGATTGTTGCTCGCTAGCCTGCTACCATTGATCTATTCCCAAGTTAACCCCAATGGGCTAGTGGGTGGTTGATACTATTGAAAATTTGGAATACTAAGAGGGGGATGAATCAATATTCCATAAAACCATAGTAAAATCCATCTAATCATTATCACAATTCTGACTGAATTAGTAAGAAGAAACATAAAAAAAAATTAATGCAACCATACACATGAACACGATGATTTTTACGTGGAAAACCCAAAAAGGGAAAAGCCATAGTGAGGGTTAACCCTAATATATTATATCCGAATACAAAATATTAAAGGGCTCACTGCTAAGACTCACTATCCTTAAAAAAGGCTCCCTGCTTGAGTACAAAAGATGGCTAACTACCAAGATGCAAAGATAGTGGCTCACTACCAAAAGATTGAACTGATAGAATGCATCTTCAATGCGCAAGGTTTGGTTCTAATGAAGCTCAAAATATAAAGTTCTTCCTCACACAAAAACCACTCAACTAATCTACACTGATCCACAACTGATAAAGCATTTAGGCTCAAATATTCACGTACCTTTTAATCCTTTTTGCACCTCTTCTTTCACATACTTCCATTCTCTCTTCAAGGAATCATATATATACAAGTATATCTTATTCATCAATTAGGTTGGCCTAGTTAGATGAAAAAAATTTAATCAAAATTCTCTTTTTCAGCACCATATATAATTTAAGAATCTTATCCATGCAGTGCATTATACCAAGTTAGCTAACATCCATTAAACATAACTAGCCTCCATAATGTATTGCATATGCTAAGTCGGCCAAGACTAGAACACAATTCTCCAAACCAACAAATAAAACTCAAAGAAAAAAACCTTCCAGATCTGAGAACACATTAATTTCCCATCATACTACCAACATAGAGACTACCAACAAAACCATAGCATAAGAATATTCACCTTAAGAAAATGCGGAGTCTCCCACACAGTATGCCAAGGAAGGAACAACAGTAGAATAAAAAGTTGAACTCTATCAAAGATAACTTTTTGCTCACAACCAAAAACATATCAAGATCTAGGATATAGTTGTCTAAATGAATCATGATAACATGGATAAGATATTAGATTCATATCAGATCTTGGGGTGAATTCTGGACTCAAATACCAACACACTAATCCATCACAAAAGGGCATTACCAACAAAGAACAACTTCTGATAAACCAAGTAGACTTCCCATATAGTTATCACCATGTTAAAATCAATGAAGACATAGGAACAACCAACACAAACCATCCACACTTCATGCTCATGTTGTAACGCTCCATAATCCCAACAATCTCCCCCTTTGGCATTGATGGCAACATGCATGACAAAAACATTTTCTAATATATTGCAATTGAATACTCTGAATACTCCCCCTATCAAAAATTTTCTTCACAAAAATGGTTTACCTCTGTCAACCTCTATCTCTTCATTTCTCTCTCCATCTCTCTATCTCTCTATCTCTCCCCCTTTGACATCAATGACAAAGGATGGGGTTAAGTATATATGTATCAAAATGTAACCAAGAAGATATGAACACAAAATTGAATTAACTTGAAGAAGAACCTCTGAGACTCTCCAAGATGACCTTCCATGATGCTTTTCCTTCTTCCTATGAACCTTTTGCACTAATAAGAGCCTTTTGTAATAGCTCAAGCTTAGTTAAGGAATTTATACCATTTGCTAAAGTATTGGGACTAAGATTAATCTTTGATAATTCACCAATACAGCCAACACGACTAGAAATAGAAATGTTCCTGAGTTTAATCATGTCTCTGAGTGCCACAAAATTCTTGATAACTTATGTCATTTGATCCTATATAGAAAATAATTTATCCTAAAGTTGCACAATGTAGGACCACCTCTGATTATCTCTATCTTCTTCCAACTTGTATGTATCTACCTGAGTTCTCATCTGGGATTCACTTACCCTTATCTCATTTCTTATCTCCAATGTGTTACCAAACCAATCTAGGAAAAAATAAAGTACTTCTTGTGCCTCTTCTTCACAAACTTGTACACTCTCCAATTCCTTCATCATTGGATTGTGTGCATTTGCACATTTTTCCTTGATATCTTCCAAATTTCCTTCATCAGACCTGATTCTAGTATGCACTTCAAGTCTGGAGATGTCGACCTGCAAAGAATCAGTCATACCTCTAAGATTCTCCACAACAAAAATAATGAATCAAAATTAGCATCAGGAATAACCTTCTCAATTATTCCAAATCTCCTTGAATTTTTATTCTTTCATTCTCATGTTGAGCTCTCTCAAACTTACTTCCTTCTGCAACTTCTTGCGTAACAACACTCTTCCTTTTCTTCCCTATTCCAATTATGCTACCAGAGGTACCTTCTACATTGAGATTCTTAGGGATTTCCAAAAGAATTTTTGCATAATAATCAACTTTAGCCTCTAACACTTCATAATCTAACTCAGATATCCATAAGAACCTTGATTCAACTGCTTCCATGTGACAGAAATTTGTAGACACAAGAAATTGATGCTTCTAGAGTACCTTTCAACAAAACTTACTAGAATCCTAAACCTTCTACTCATACTCATCTAAAATGTTCCAAAGAATGCAACAAGGGAAGTCTCTTGTGCATCTGAGCTACAAATATTTATCATGAAGTTCCTGATTTGATGGGAAATAGGCTTTGTATTTGACCATTCTATCCTTCCTATTACTAGCAATTCTCTCAAAAAGTAAAAGAGTAAACAGACAACCAAATTTCCACACCAAAATATATTCTTCTTACTCTTCTTGATTTCCTTTAAATTATTCAAAAGATGTATATTAAGTAATTCACACAAGTCATAATGCATACCTCTTTTAACCATATCAAAAGTAGTATGTATAGTAGCAGTAGAAACTATAAGGTCATTGCTAGGGATACAAACTTTGTCACTGATGACCATAGCAGCATACCTTATTCTCGGATCCACAATTGATCTCAAATTAATCTCTTTCCCTTCAATATTTATACTGATAACTTCAATTATCTCTTGTTCATCCATAGCCTTCCATTTGGGAACTAGTCTGGAGGAACACAAACTGGTTGCATCTCTAATAGCTTCTTTGGTAATCAAATGTGCCTCATCAATCTACAAAGATTCATCATGAATTATTATCAACACTATTCAAATATACTTCTTCTCAAATTCAAGCAAAGGGACTTTCCTCCAAACATCCAATTTTTTCTCAATTAACACTTTGTAGGCATCATGGTTCTCTTTCAATTCACTCTCCCATAGCATGCTCAACTAAACTGACAACATTTCTTCTATCTTACTAATAACAAATGCATAGATATCTTCTATGGGAAACACTCTCAGAGGGATGCAAGAGAATGCACCAATAGATTCTTTCGACACATTCCTCAAATATCTCTTCAAATTAACTTGCACTTTATTCACACTATTCACAACCTTTGAATTATCCATAGCAATAAAAATGAAAGATTGTGCAAATAGGAATACCTCTATAAATTCCAACAAGAAATGTATAGATATCCTGTATTCGGAAATCACTTTGAATCCACTTGATCTCTTCTTCAAACCCTGAAACTCTAAATTGCTCTCTAAGCTTCATTTGCAAACTTCTTCGAAAATACATATGTCTCTTGAATTATTTGAATTTATTCCTTTCATTCTAAATGATTTTTCAATAAATGCTTCAACTTGCAAGTAGATTACCTTGAAAATTATGTACACCTCCATTCTTTCAAATTCTATAGAATTCATCCTTCACACATGCGACTAAGAAAATTCCTTAATTTCATTACCACATTAAATATACTTATGTCATGATGTGACAATTATTGATGAGGGGGTTTATTAGATTTTTTGATAATTGCTCCCCTTAGCCATTGCTTGACTGAAAAATTGATGGGAGTATCAGATAAGAATGATGATTCGAATTCAACTTGCTTGAATTCTCCTTCCTTTCTCCAAATATTTTTCATTTCCTTTCTTGCTTCTTCTAGATCAATGATTTGATCATTCTTCTTCACCAAATAATTATTTTTTCTTGTTCTACAATTATTACCAAGGTGTTCCAGATTTTTGCACTTACAACAAACAACATTCTTCCTTCCATTTTTTCTTTTATTCAACTTATTTTCACAAAGAATAACTTTATATCCAATATTATTGTACTTAAGACATTTGTGGGAGAATGATAAGGAATCATTCATTTTACTTTTGCAGTCATTTTCCTTATGACCAAATTTCTTGCAAAAATAAAAAAACACCATTGAAAGATAAATACCTTTTAGCATCATGTCATTTGACAGGAGTTCTTCCGAAATTGTTTCTTAGATCCTTGATTTGTCCATCTTTGCACCAAGTCTTCTTACCAGTAGATTGCTTTTCTTTAGAACTTTGAACTTTCTCAAACCCTAAATGACTCTTATCTATTGCCGGTCTCTGAGAAGTAATCAAATCATCAAGCATTATCGAGCTTATCTTAAATTTGTCTTCAAAACTTCTTACCTTTTCTAGATCAAATCTCAATATTTTTGCTTCTTCCTCAAGCTTTATGCATTCATCCATCTTCCTTTGAATTTATATTTCTTGAAATTCTTTAGTTCTTTTCTTCTCATCCAATTGTTGTAGCAGGCCAGAGAAAATTTCATTTGCCTTAACCAATAGATCACATGTTTCAACACTTCTATTTTATAGCTTTTCAATATACTCATTCACTTTCATCAACTTGTCCTTCAGATCTTCTATTTCTCCTAAATATCCAATGCACACCACTTCCAGAGGAAAAAATGTCTTATACTCAAATTTCAGGACCTTCCTCAAGCTGTTAGGGTTCTTCCAAGGAACCAAGCTCTGATACCAATTGTTGAACATCTGAAATACTGAGAGTGGGGGTGAATTAGT
Source organism: Sequoia sempervirens (assembly GCA_007258455.2). Lineage (NCBI taxonomy): Eukaryota > Viridiplantae > Streptophyta > Pinopsida > Cupressales > Cupressaceae > Sequoia > Sequoia sempervirens. The sequence goes on along the minus strand of VDFB02000363.1, from coordinate 101,066,196 downwards.
GTTCCATAAAACCACAATAAAATCCATCTAGTCATTATCAAAATTCTGACTGAATCAACAAGAAGGAACATAAAAACAAATCAATGCAACCATACACATGAACACTGGGATTTTTACATGGAAAACCCAAAAAGGGAAAAAACCACAGTGAGTGATGAGCCTAGTTTTTGGTTTAGTTTTGAGTAGAATCTATAGTCTATTATGCCAAATATCATACATTACCCTATCTCTGCAAGCTTTAATGATATTTGGCATAATATATGGTTCATCTATATTGATTTTACATGTGATTAATGAATGTTTCTTAGATTAGTTATTGATGTGCAGTTATTATGCGTACTAACCTTGGAATGCAGACTTAATACACCAAGTTATGGAAGACACCACTAGCTGGGCATGCACCATAACGACTAGGTGAGAATTCACTCCAAGTCAAAGGTAGTCAATAGCAAAAAATCTTCATGCAACTAAACGTAACCACCTTGCAGTGGACCTTAATGATCGAGCATGCATGGGCATTACTGCTATGTTGGATATGCGCTTGACTTGCATGTCTGACTGGATTCCATGCATGCATAATCAGATCATTGCTCCACTTTCCCCTATTTTCCCTAACTGGCATCCTCCTAGTCTTGGAGTTGACTTCCTTGTTTAGCTATAGTATACATAATAATTTGATGCTCCTTCTTCAAGAGGTTGTACGATTTTACATTGTACTGTCATTCTCAGTTATACAGATACATTACTCTTTAAATGTGTGATTTACAATGAATAAAATAAAGTTATGAGTTCGAGCATCTGAGTTCTTGTTTGTTTAGAGGATACTTATCCAAGGTGCCCCACTTGGTGAGTAATTCGTTCTCTTAGTTTAGCATTAGCTTAGTATTATTTACTATTTGATACTTAGTTTGAAATTTGGCATTGACTGTTCTTGCAACCACTAGAAGTCCATTCTGTGTCTGTTCCTGCAGCTAAAGTGGACAGAGTAGTCCCTATTTGTTGCACAAATTTTCATTCTTGCACTAAATTTCAGCTTAAGCATAGTTTTTGGTTGATGTTCAACATTTTCTTTATTTCCTTTCAACAATTTACTTTCAACATTGTGTTTCTTAGTGGTAGAATGCAATGACTACTTGAGCCCCTAGTGCACATATAGTGCTGACCCATTTCAAGTTCACATCCCTAGGTTGACAAGTTAAATGCACCTTCATGATGATTAAATGGCTATGCAGGTTAGATCTTCAATCTCTGAATCATGGTTGTAAAAGCTTAGTTGTGAAATCAATGTAGGAGGCCAACATTTTTGGTGTTGTTGCTAGGGATGGTGTCAAGCTAGGAAGTTTTTGGAGTCATTGGTAGTTTTTGTTGTAGTGTTTTTGAAAGTTGTTCTTAGAATATCCTCATTTAGGAAGTAATGACCCCCCTGATTCTTTACCAATTCTTTGTGTGAGCTAACTGATAGTGAGTGATACCGCATGCATAGAGGAAGGAGAAGGGACACTTATGGGAGATTTCTTCCTAACAATCCTCATCCATTCTAGCTAGTTGAGTACCAGAATCTCCTAGAAGAAGAAGAAGAAGGTCCACACCACTTTGCAAATGCATATCCTAACCTGACCAGCTCTAAAGTCTCCTTGGAAGATCAAAATAAGCTTGAGAACCCCTTTGTCTTTGAACCACATCAAGGAGGCATGGGTGATGCAAATAGGAACAGACAAAATAAACCAACTTTTCCTTTCCCCATTGCTCATCAAAATGAAGTTGACAACATCAAGAACATCCCTGCCTCAGCACTCCCCAAGTTTTATGGACTTGTGACAGAAGATCTCAATACCTTCTTATTTGAGTTTGGCATACTTTGTAGGAGTTATGATTATACTGCTAATGCCCATAGGCTTAAGTTATTTCCCACCACTTTGAAAGAGGTTGCATTAAGATGGTTCATGAGCCTAGGAAAAGATACTATGGAAACTTGGGAAGACATGAAGAAAAAATTCCTTGAGAAATACAAGGAATACTGCAAGGGTAGTGACATGAGAGAAGACATTTTCAGGATGCAACAGAAGGAAGATGAGAGCTTGGAAGATTACATTGAAAGGTTTTTGTTTTGCTTGCAAAAATATCCACACCATACACTTAATGAGGACTCACAAAAGTTTATTTTCCTAAGAGGAATACATGATAGTTGCACTGATGCTTTGGATTGCATGGTAGGAGGAGATATCTCCCAAGTTCCTTGAGAGGATATCAAGAAAATATGCCAAAATTACTCTTGGGTAGCTTCAAAGAAAGGGAGAGCTTATCAATATTCCATGGGTAAGTCAACTACAGGTGGAGTTTCAAGAATGGAGATCACTCATTTTCTGGCTGACTTCAAGCAAGAAATTATCAACAATCTAGCTACTTAGCTAGATACACTTTAGGCCAAAAAGAAGTAAGAGGAGGTAGAAATGATGTTGACAGAGTATTGTCCCCACTGTAGACAAAAGAAGGACTGTAGATGTAAGATGGTAGCTAACCTGGAAAGCAAGTAGATTCCACCTGAGTTTAAGCCAATTTAGATTGAAGAAGACCAAGTCTACTATGTTGCACAAAGGAAGCCTTGGGCTCCAAGACAAGGTATGCCACCAGATCCACTATCCTATGCTAGACCATATTTTAACTCTTATTCATTTGGTAACCAATGGCAGCCCCAATATCCACCTAGTTATGGAGGATATCCACCACAGCCTTGGAGTAACCCTCCAAACACTTGGCCAAGCCATAAGAGTCCTCCACCTCAGTGGCAACAAACTTAGAGGAATTGGCAGCAATTTCAAGGGCACTGGCAACCACCTCCAGGAAATTGGAAACAAACAAATCAATGGAGAGGAGGACATCAATGGCCTACTTAGAACCCCAATTACATGCAACCACCTTCTCAGCCCCAACAACCTACTATAATGCCTCCACCTGCTAATCCAAGTTCTAATGCACCTAAACCAACTCATCTACCAGCTCATCCCACACTCAATCCTAATAACAAGCCACAACAACAACCTGCATAATTTGTTGATTCGAATCAATTCCCTGCATATGTTGTGAGTGTAAGTGATATTCATTTACATTCAAGAACCAAGCTACCAGCGCCTACCAAGCCCATCATTACTGAGCTTCTTGTGGAAGAGGAGGAGGAGCCTTTAAATGATCTTATTCAACCAAATGCACTTAAAAATCCTAAACCAGCCCAAGCAAAGTGGACCGAGCAAGAACCACCAATTCCTCAGAGACTGGAAGTTTCCAATAAGAAAGAAGAGAAAAAGGATACTACTTTTGACATCCTGGATCAGCTCATATATGTGTTCAAGTACCCCTATTTTAGGCCATAAAAGATGTTCCAATCTATGACAAAGCTATTAAAGAAGCTTGTCTTAAGAAGCCAGGAAGGAAGAAGAAAGACCCAACTATAGTTCATGTGGTAGGCCAGCTAGTTGATATCATGTTGGGAAAAGTGATTATTCCCAAGTATAATGATCCAAGTAGTCATGTAGTAGCAGTTGTCATAAACGAGATTCAAGTGAAGAATGCTCTGATTGATTTATGGGTAGCAATCAATGTAATGACCAAAGACATCCTGTAGCAACTAAATATTGCAAGCATGAGATCTACTCCTACTATCTTGCAGCTTGCAGATAGCTCTATTGTTAAGCCTGATGGTGTAGTGGAGGATCTTGTGGTAGTTCTAGACTATTGGGAATATCCAACAGATTTTATGATTCTTTCTCCTAAGGCTACACTAGGTGGGTATCCCATCATCCTTGGAAGACCTTGGTTGGAAACTGAAGATGCCTACATTTTATGTCGGTCCGATAACATGACCATTTCAGATGGAAGGAGTACTAAATTTTTTGTTCTTTATCCACCTGCTCAACCATCTCATGATGAAGAAGATTATGTATGGCCACAAGCTAGTGAAGAGGCCAAGGAAGTTAATTCTGTGGCGCAGCTTATGATGCTAGGCAGAAGCTCTTTCATGCAGCTCCAAGATGAGGATGAAGTGTTGACTAACATCATTCAAAATCATTATGGAATGGAGGAAACATCATCTTCTACTTCAGTCAGGAAACTTATGCCTGTTCTTCTTGCAGCCAATGTTCTTGCAAACATTTTTCCTGCAAATGTTCTTCCTGCAACCACTCTTCCTCCAGACATTGTTCCTATAGACAGAATTCCTACAACAACAGGTACATTCCATACATTTCTTCCGTATGAACTAAAGGTACCATGTGTTAATGAAGAAATCATGGTAGAGTTAACTACACAAATATAGGTGTCAAAAGGAAAATATCTAAATGTTAATAGTAAATTGAGTGAAGAGAAGCAACTGTTGTTGGAAAATCTATTAAAGGACCATCAACATGCATTTGCATGGGATTATCACAACATGAAGGGACTAGATCCTAAACTTTGTACCCATAGAATTTATATCAGAGATGATTCCACTCCAGTAAGACAACCACAAAGAAGGATTAACCCTGCACTAAGAGAAATTGTGAAAGGAGAATTACAAAAATTGTTAGATGCAGGATTTATCTATCACATTTCAGATAGTTAGTGGGTGTCTCCATTAGTGATTGTGCCCAAGAAAGGAGGTAAGTGGTGAGTTTGTGTTGATTATAGAGAACTTAATGCTGCCACTAAGAAAGATCACTTTCCTTTACCCTTCATTGATCAAGTTTTAGACACACTTGTAGGAAAGCAATACTTCTCTTTTCTAGATGGATTCAGCGGCTACAACCAGATTCAAATTGCACAAAAAGACTAGGAGAAGACCACATTTACCTGTCCATGGGGGACCTATTCCTATTCAGTACTCCCATTTGTCTTGTGCAATGCACCTGCAACTTTCCAGAGGGTAGTCATTAGTATATTTTTAGACATTTCTCATGATTGCATGGAGATTTATATGGATGACTTCACCACTTATGGCGTTGATTTTGATCAAGCATTGGAGAATCTCAAGAGAGTCCTACAAATATGTGAGGATCAAATCTTGTCCCTAAATAGCGAAAAATGCTTCATGATGATGCAAGAGGGTGTGGTTCTTGGCCACTACATCTCCCACAAGGGAATTCAAGTAGATCCTGTAAAAATTGAGGTAATCACAAATTTTCCTACACCTGCAAAATAGAAGGATGTTAAGAGTTTCTTGGGTCATGCAGGATATTATAGGTGATTTATCAAAGATTTCAGAAAGGCAGCAGCACCTTTGTATACCCTTCTCACTAAGGATGTTGAATTTCAGTGGACTGAAGCTTGTGACAAGGTATTTTCTGCCTTGAAGGCAACTTTGACAAATGCTCCTATACTTAAGGGACCCAATTGGGAGCTTCCTTTCCACATTCATACTAATGCATCAGATTATGCCATAGGAGTAGTCTTAGGATAGAAAGAGGGAGCTATTGAAAATGCTATTTACTTTGTCATCAAAAATTTGCAAGGATTTAAATTCAATTATACAGTGACAGAGAAAGAGATGCTGGCAATAGTTTATGCACTGAACAAATTTAGACATTACATAATGGGCTACCAAATCTTTGCACATACGGATCATGCAACCATCAAATATCCCATGAATAAACCCTTGATCACAGGTAGATTAGCAAGATGGTTATTATTGATGCAGGAGTTTGATATAACTATTGTAGATAAGCCAAGGAAAGCTAATATTGTTGCAGATTTTCTTTCAAGACTAACTACATCAGAAGACCATCAGCCCATAGATGACTCTTTTCCTTATGAGCATTTATTCTCTCTCAGTGTACAAATACCCTGGTATGCTGACATAGCCAAATACTTGGTTATAGGTAGAGTTCCTTCTCACTTCTCCCCAAAAGAGAAAAGGGCACTCATTGAAAAATCTTTTCCTTTCTCTTGGATTGTTGGATGTTTGTTTTATTCTAGACCTGACCATGTCATGAGAAGATGTGTGAGAGAAGATGAGACATATGACATTTTACATGCATGTCATAATGAACTATGCGGAGGAGACTTTGTTGCCACAAGGACAACAATGAAGATCTTGAACACAAGGTACTATTGGCCAACACTCCACAAGGATGTAGGAAGGTATACCAGAAAATGTGATAGATGTCAAAGAATGGGTAGACCAACTAGATATGATGAGATGCCACTATGCCCCCAGATAGTAATCACTCACTTTGACAAGTGGGGATTAGATATTGTGGGACCAATTGACCCTCCATCGAATGGTAAGTCTTATATATTGGTCTACACTAATTTTGTAACAAAATGGGTAGAAGTTAAGGCCATGAAGCATGCAAGGGATACCAAGGTTGTAGAATTTCTTTATGAGGATATTTTCACAAGATATGGAGTGCCAAGAGAGATAGTGACTGATCAAGGGCCACAATTCACATCAACTCTTGTTGTAACACTGGTAAATAATTGCAATATCAAGCACATAAAGTCTACTCCTTATCACCCCTAGGCTAATGGCCAAGTTGAGGTGACAAATAGAGAAATTGAAGCCATTCTGACTAAAATAGTAGCTATCCATAGGAAAGATTGGGCAAACAGATTACCTGAAGCTATTTGGGCTTATAGGACAACATGGAAAACAACTATAGGCTTCACCCCATTTGAGTTGTTGTACATAAATATAGCCATGATGCCAATTGAATTTGAACATAAAACTCTGCGAACTACAGTAGATTTAGGGATGGAAATTTCTGAAGCACAGAGAGAAAGAATTGTGCAACTAAATGCTTTGGATGAAATAAGGAGAGCAACCCTACAACATACAAAAGTAGTGCAGAATCAAAGAATCAAGTGGCTTGATAGATTTATCAAGGAAAAGGAGTTCAAACCAGGAGATTGGGCCTTGCTCTATGATTCAAGATACCAAGACAATGTAGGAAAATTGCAGACAAGGTGGCTAGGACCATACGAAGTTGCCGAGGTATTTCCCAATGGAGTCGTTCAACTTACCACCATTGACCCTGTCAGTTTTAAATTGCTTGTCAATGTTCATCGCCTCAGAATATATCATAAGCCATTTTCTAAAGAAGAATTCCTATAGCAATTCACCCAACACTCAGAGCTTCCTATAGCCGAAGGTAGTGGACCTAGTGTCTCTCCTTCAGCCTAATTGAGGTACGTACTTTTCATAATAAAGACTTTCACTTATGTGGAAGTCCATTTCTTCATCATCTGCCCATCCACCCATTTGTACCACCTTTCTCTCTCTTCCATCACTTCATTCCACCCCATCCTCATGCATTTCTCAATCCATTTTCCAACAAGTCAAGCATTACTCTATCCATGATCTTTGCAGCAAATCTTCCACATTCAAGTATGTGTGCATTAATTGCTATCTTTAATCATCTTTTAATTACCTTCATTTAATCATTGTACGTTAGGATAGGTATTCACATAAATTCCATCATTTCCTATCAATCACCACTCCCATCTCACATTTGTGGACACATGTCCAAATTTAGGTTGGGGGGAGGGGAACGAAAAAGATGCAAATATTTTATTGTCCATGTGTCAAACCATATTAGACTGCATCAAAAATTTTAAAATGAGTTGATTGCATGTGTGAAGTGACAATAACTGCAGCCACCATTTCTTCCTATCATAATTTCCCTTTATCACTCATTTTCTTGCTATTATTGCCCTGTCGTAATCTTGAGTTGCAAGCAAGAAGGAAAAACAAAAGAAAGGAAATTCAGTTGACACTGGCACTGGAAATTAGCAGACATTGTAGGGAAGTGCAATTTATTTTTTAGAAGGGGAATTGCAAGAAAAAAAGTTGCAGAGCATTTTTTTGATTGCAGACAATGGGAGGTGGGTTAGTTCGAAATGAACCCATGATGCATAATATTTTACTGCAGGATGCACAATGCCTGGCCGAATTTCAAAACTATGGATGGATAGATTACCTTTTGAAGTTGGATGGTTTTGATGAAGGCATTTCCCTTGAATTTTCCTAGACATTTTTAGAAGGAAAAGACACAGTAAAAGGGCTAGAAGTTGTGGCAACAGAGGAAACAATTGCAAAAGTTATAGGGTTACCTGCTGATGGTGAAAATTACCTTGTTTCTAGACATGCCAGGTCAGCCAGGGCTAAATTCGTAGATCTAAACGATGCACCATTGACCATAGACAAGCAGGGAGCAAAAGAATGTCTTTGCCCGAGCCATGGAAGTAGATAGCTATGTATTTCATCAAATACATTACTTGTGAGGGTCGCCAGTCAAACTTGCATTCTGTCCACTTCAATCTTTTGAATCACATGAGGCATGGGAGAAGGATGAATTTTCCCAATGTGTTATACAATATTCTCTCAATCATAGCAGTTGAGACCCAGAAAGGTAGGGATAATTTTGTTTCCCACCATTGCTTGATTAAATTACTAGTTGAAAAATATATGCGTGATGTTTTTGGAATGAATTGGGAAGAGTTTATTAAGGTTGATCAAGATTATCACCAGGAGGAGTTTGTCGATGTTGAACATTTTCCACCTAGGGCTATACCTCGATCCTATAGATCTAGCAGGAGAGTAAGCACGACTGAAGCCATTCCTAGTGGTTCAACCTCTAGTGTTGGCTCTAGCATGAATCCTCTTGTAGCAGAGGAAACCATTGAAATTAGTTCTTCTGGAATAGAGCACTCAGAAAAAAATATCTTCCTCAGATTCTGATGATGAAGTTCCACTTGAATTAACCCTCATGAAATCTAGGGCACAACAAAGAAGGGTAGAAGTGAGAAAAGGAAAGGCTAAAACACAGCCTATAGAAATAAAAGTGCCAAACCCAAAAAAGAGGAAGGTTGATACTATTCATCTTATAGTCAAAGGAAAATGCGAAAGACCTCCCAGAAAATCAAGACTAGTCAGGCCTGTGATTGGTACGCCTCTGCAGGAAAGCCCTAAACTTGGTGAGACCTCACATGAGGACCCTGAAGCTCCAATGGAGCAGGAGCATGTTGAAAAAGAAGAAGACATATTTAAGAGATAAACAAACCTAACACTGGCTGATCTTGCTAGCATTGCGGAAGAATTGGAGGAAAATCAAGACTTCCTATAGTGTGAGCAAGAGGTCCTGCGGCATGAAGTCTTGTAGCAATAGCCAGAACTAGAGAAGGAGTTCCTGCAAGAACAAGAGTCCCTGCAGCAAAAGGAAGAAGAAACAACACCCTTACAACTGGAGATAACTAGACAACCTAAGTCCATGCAAATAGTATCATATGAGGAGAAGCCATCAACAAAAAGACTGGTAGGAATTCATAATCCTCCTAGTTTTACAGTACATGCAGCAAATAGTAACTGGAAAGAGATACAAAGAAGGGAGGAAGAATGTAAAAAAGAAAAATGGAAGTTGAAGGAAGAATTTCAAAAGAAGGATGTAGAAATTGCTACCTTGAAGCAAAGGGTAGATGATATGGCAGCTTTGGTGCCAAGGATTCTGGAATTTTTCAATGCTTATAGGATTGCCTCCCTTGAAATGAAGAATTTGTTATGTGAATTTTATTTACATAATTATTTTGTCACAAAGGACCATGATTGGAACCCACTATTGTATGTTGGGGATGTTCAATTGAGAGCATTCATGTCTTGGGTGCAAAATGAAATTAGTTGGGGACAACAACATGGTGCTTATAAACAATTGGAGTCTGATATCCCTCTACCTGTTAGAGCTAAATCAAGTAACCCAAGGGATATTTATAGACAATGGAATAGGATGTTGCTTAGAATAAGTTATGGAAATATGATTATGCCTTGGATTGAGGTAGTTTAAACTGAGTATGAGGTAAAAATAGCTACAAAAGAGGAAACCGTGAGGAGATGTTTATCCTAGAGATGGAATAGTTTGACCAAAGAGCTGAAACAGGTTGAGCCTCATTCCATTCACAATTATGTTGTAGCATTAAAAATAATTGAGAGACATATTCAGATTGGGAGAACTCAGGGACGACATTGGCTTCCCCTGACTTTTCAGCCACCCATGCTCATGTAGCCCGTGCCAAATTTTAAATTCTACCAAAGTGATATTACTGCAGAAAGGAAGAGATGGGTTAGGTTTAATAGATTGGGAGGATTCTATTGGGATCGTGACTCACGTACTGTAGCCACTAATGTCAAACAACTCTCAGTTGCAAATTTTAGAGCTTTGACCAAGTGAAAGAACAACTCTTCCCCTGCTGGAGGACTAGCAAACTGTTAGGTTGGGAGGAGTGATGAGCCTATTTTTTGGTCTAGTTTTGGGTAGAATCTATAGTCTATTTTCTCATAGCTTCCATGGAATTTAATGTTTAAGTGTTGGTATTAGCATAATGTTTCCCTCAAACCATTGACATTTGACATTACCCTATCTCTGCAAGCTTTAATGATATTTGACATAATATGTGGGTCATCTATATTGATTTTGCATGTGATTAATGAATGTTTCTTAGAGTGGTTATTGATGTGCAGTTATTACGCATACTAACCTTGGCCTGCAGACTTAATATGCCAAGTTATGGAAGACTCCGCTAGCTGGGCATGCACTATAACGACCAGCTGAGAAGTCACTCCAAGTCAAAGGCAACTGGAAGCAAAGATTCTTCATGCAACTGAACGTAACCACCTTGCAGTGGACCTTAATGATAGAGAATGCATGGGCATTACTGTTGGGTTGGATCTGCACTTGAATTACATGTCTGACCAGATTCCATGCATGTGTAATTGTCGTCACTCCACTTTCCCCTGTTTTCCCTAAATGACATCCTCCCAGTCGTGGAGTTGACCGCCTTGTTTAGTTGTAGTATAAATAATAATTTGATGCTCCTTCTTCAGGAGGTTGCATGATTTTACATTGTACTCTCATTTTCAGTGATAAAAATACATTACTCTTTGTATGCACAATTTACAGTGAATAAAATAAATTTTTGAGTTTGAGCATTTGAGTTCTTGTTAGTTTAGAGGATACTTATCCAAGGGGGCCCACCTAGTGAGTAATCCATTCTCTTAGTTTAGCATTAGCTTAGTATTACTTACTGTTTGATACTTAGTTTGAAATCTGGAATTGATTGTTCCTACAACCACTAGAAGTCCATTATGTGTTTGTTCCTATAGCCAAAGCGGATAGAGTAGTCCCTTTTTGTCGCACATATTTTCATTCTTGCTCTGCATTTCAGCTTAAGCATAGTTTTTGGTTGATGTTCAACATTTGCTTTATTTCCTTTCAGCAATTTACTTTCAACATTGTGTTTCTTAGCGGTAGAATGCAATGACTACTTGAGCCCCTAGTGCACATACAATGCTGACCCATTTCAAGTTCATGTCCCTAGGTTGACAAGTTAAATGCACCTTCATGATGATTGAATGGCTATTCAAGTTAGATGTTTAGTCTTTGAATCATGGTTGTAAAGGCTTACTTGTGAAATCATTGTAGGAGGCCAACAGTGAGGGTTAACTCACAATATTATATATCCGGATATAAAAAATTATAGGGCTCACTACCAAGACTCACTGTCCTTAAAAAAGGCTCACTTCCTAATACAAAAGATGGCTAACCGCCAAGATACAAACATAGTGGCTCACTACCAAAATATTGAACTGATAGAATACACCTTCAATGTGCAGGGTTCAATTCCAATGAAGCTCCAAATATAAAGTGTTGCCTCACATAGAAATCGCTCAAATAATCTGCACTGATCCACAACTAATAAAGCATTTAGGATCGAATCTTCACATACCCCTTAATCCATTTCACACCTCTTCTTTTTCATTCTTCCATTCTCTCTTCAAGGAATCTTATATATACAAGTATATCTTATTCATCAATTAGGTCAGCCTAATTAGATGAAAACAAAATAATCATATCTCTTTTGTTGGAACCATATATAATTTAAACATTTTATCCATGTAGTGCATTATACCAAGTCGGCTAACATCCATAAAATATAACTAGTCTCCATAATGCATTGCATATACTAAGTCAGCCAAGACTAGAACACAATTCTCGAAACCAACAAATAAACCTCAAAGAAAACACCTTCTAGATCTAAGAACACATTAATTTCCCATCATACTACCAACATAGAGACTACCAACAAAACTGCAACATAAAAATGTTCACCTTAAGAAAATGTGGAGACTCCCACACAATATGCCAAGCAAGGAACAATAGTAGAATACAGAGTTAAACTCTGTCAGAGATAACTTTCTGCTCACAACCAAAAAAGTATCAAGATCCAGGATACAACTGTCTAAATGAGTCATGATAACATGGTTAAGAGATTAGAGTCATATCAAATCTTGTCATGAATTCTAGACTCAAATACCAACACACTGATCCATCACAAAAGGGCATTACCAACAGAGAACAACTTCTGGTAAACCAAGTAGACTTCCCATATAGTTATCACCATGTTGACATGAATGACAACATAGGAACAACCAACACAAACAATCCATGCTTCATGATCATTTTGCAAGGCTCCATAATCCCGGCAGACACGTGGATTCTCTCACGACTTGTAAAGTGTTGTGGGGTTGTCAAGCCAATGCAGAAAAGTGTACACATGGCAAAAATATGAGTGGTTCTATGTTGAGTTAGTGAAGGCTAAATTTTCAAACCTCTTTGACTCCATCTAAGTCACACATCAATCCATATCACAAGAAGATCAATGAATGAGATTAAAAGTTACTAAATTAGCATCATGGGCCATTTTCGTTTGTGCAAGTGAGCAGTAATGGTGGAGTTCATTTTTTCTATCGAATTGAAGGCTTTCTTCACTATAAAAGTTGGTTTTGAAACATAATTGTGATTACAAAAGCATTCTAAAGCATTCAGAAGTTGTTGCAATGTGATTTGAGCTCTTGGTATCCACAAATTAAAGTTTTTTACATTTTCAAACCAATAAGTGCAAACTATACCTCTTGAACTCAAATTCCTCATTGTTTTTATACAATTGTTGTTGCTATCTTTTGAATAGGGTTCTAGGGCATCTCTTAAGGTTTGATGTTATTTTAAACTACTATAAATTAGTAAGTCTAGTTATTTGTTTGCATCACAGTTTTATCCCTAAGCCTAGATCACTAGTCTTAGCCTATAAAAACTTAGGTCAAGTCATTTGATTAGTGCAATGGCACCAAGAGTCTAACCCCCCAATTTTGAACCTAAAAAGAGACCCCGAGTACAAGACCTATTAGACCAATTGCATCCCTCGACAAATGGAAAGCACATAGGGAAATGCATGTTCCAAGTTCATGGGATTAAAGATGGTATTATTGGTAGGTGACATGCTATCAAATATGTTGTACTAAAATACATAGGGTGGTCGTTGTTTCAGTATTGTTTTGGAAACATAAATACCAAAATTTGTTAGTGTAATTAATTATTTATTACACTAGCATAAGTTAACTTAGGTCTTGCATTAATTTAATTAATTCTTAGGTTGCATAAACTAGAATATCATTAATAATAGGGTAATTCCCCTTTCCATGTTTGTAGGGATAAGATTCCTTCTAGAAGATGAGTTGTCCTTCTATAACTTATCTCATTATTTTATCATTCCCTAGGTAGGTAGTTAGGGTTCACATTTTGTCACATGTTGTTAAATCATGACACATGGCAACATCATATTGCATCTTGCATCTCATTCATGCCTATTTATTCAAGGAATTTGTACATTTGTAATCATATTCTAGATATCAATCAAGCAATCTCTATTTGTATGCCCTTAGTTGCAACACTTTCTGTGTGGTTGAATTTATTCTTGGCAAGATCCTTTGAAGTGTGTACAGATTCATTAGATGATTCAACATCCATTATTTCAACAAAATCCCTATCTACAACCCATGGAGACTAGATATGGCTAAATTGATCATCCCAATTATGTATCTTGATATAGACGTCCTCAAGGTCATTGTAGCTAACTATGACCCTATTGTTAGGGTATTTAGAACACATTCTAGTCAAAATATGGTTTGGGTTACAAAGGAAGAATTTACAGACGTCTTCAAGTTAAACCCATGGAGTGATGAGATGTAGGAGGTTGATCAAAAGAAGCTAAGAGAAGAATATGAGAAGGTGAGACCAACCTTTAAGGTATCAATCTTGGAAAATTTATTGGTTGAAGGGAAGGGAGGAAGTAGGATTGTATTAGGTCCATTTAACATAGAACCTTTCCCAATCAAATATTTTGCACTCTACTTCCAAAAGGAATTCTATTCCCTTTGTCAAATCTTGGGATTTGATCCGGCCTCAAGCATGCCAATTGCACCCAAGTATATGGTTGCAAATATACATCCAACCCTCAATATTTTATATGATTTTGCTACCTATTTGACAAAGGAGATACACAAGGGTCTAGTAGCATTGAAGAATGGGGAGACAGGAGTGACATTCTGGTGATACTCCTTGATTATGCACATTTTTTTGTATAAGGGTGTAGATTTCTTTGGAAATGATATGGAATTGAAAGGGTGGATGGTGAAGATATGCTAGTTCAGACATGGACCCCTCTCTTAGATAGACATGAGTAGAAATCTAGTTTTGTGGTTTTCTCAAACATTTTTGCTTCTAAACTAATGAGATTTTTAGTATTGGATATCCCAAGGATTCCAATTGCCTTACATGATTTCTTTAGGCCAAAGGAGAGGAGGTCTGATTTCAAAATTAATCACAATTGGGGGGATGTAATCCCTTATCAAGATTGTACAATCCTCTAGGTGTATGGTATTGAGAAAATGCACCATGTTCTCCCCAAATATGTTCCATTGATATTTGGATTCCTAGAAGTCATGTGGTAGCTGGGAGATGTTGAGGAGAATCATTTGGTCAACAGGAGGAAAAGAACTTTCTTTCCTACTTCCACTATATTTGTAGATTTTGTTATGGTAACTGGTGGATGGAAGGACCTCATTGAGAAGCTCAAGCCTTATGAAATGAAATGGTGAGTACATAGGAACCATGACCTCAAAGGTTTTATGGTATGGTTAAAGGTTAGAGTGAAAGGGGGAAATTTTGTTCATAACTTCTCTTTCCTTGAAGATGTTATCAGAATTTTTTTTGATTTCTAGACTCAAGAAGACAAAAAGATGAAGTGGATTGTTTTTAATAAATTAGAGAGATAAAATCAAATAAAGGATCATCAATTCAAAGCTATATCTGATATAAAGAATGAGATATTGAGAGTGGAAGCATTTTTCCAGAATTTTGATATAGTTGTTGCAAAATTGGAGAAAAGAGTGGTCCAAGATAAGGGAAAAGTTGTTGTCTCTAAAGAGAATGATAAGGGGAAAGCCCCTATGGTAGAGGAAATTTCAACCTATCAGCCTCCCAAGAAAGTGCATGTATTTGCAAGGAGGAAGAGTATTGTAAAGAAGCAATCAAAAATTGCCACCCCTACCCAATCAGAGGGGTCACTTGGGTATCTTCTCCTTAGGCACAACTTCCACCACTTTCACCCCCACATTCATCTATCCCACAAATCATTGAGTAGGATTCACCACCTTGGGGGCCATCACCACCAAAAGAGGCACCATCAAAGAAGAAAAGGGTTAAATCAAGTAGCCTTGTTGATTATCCTACCAATTAATCTGATGAAGATATTTTTGTCATTGAAGATGAGATGAGGTATGCCTTCTCCCTAAAGAGATATGGTTCCAAAAAGCTTTAGCCTTAGATTGAGCAAAGTGGATTCTAGTGGGGTGAATAATTTAGATGATGTTAGAGCAAAGGCATGTAAAAATTTATGGATGATGATGCATTTGTGAAGACACAAGCATTTTAGGAGTATGTCTGGAGAGCCATGAAGGATGATTATGTTGAAAGAGTAGACATAAAAAGTATTGGAAGTCCTAAATTACCAAATGAGGTAATAGAAGCTAAGGTTCGAGAAGATATGAGAGCTAAGTATCAAGACATCATTGTAGTTGAGGGAAGAGAACTAGTTAGAAAAAGTGGTGTGTTATTATTGCCAGAATGGGACATTGCATCAGCAATTTCCTTTGACACAATGGGAAGGAATGATGTGTCTATTTTTACCATTGAAGAAGAAGTGACCTTAGCATTCCAAGGATCAACATTCAATTCCCAATGGGACACATTAACTATTTGGGCCTTATCTCCAAATAATAAGAAACTAGAGGTTGCATAGCCAACTTTAGGTGTTAGAGGAGGGTTAATAATTGAAAGAGTATCTGATACATTATTAGTGGAGGAAACTACATTGAATGTGAATGTAGGTCAATTCACAAAGGCCATAGTGGAATCCTTATCAGAGGAGAGGGATAAATTTAGAACAAAATACAATGATATGGTAGCTGAGTACAATAAGGGACAACAAAAGATTGTTGAGATGCAACTAGAAATTTCAATATTAAAAGAGAAATATCAATCAATGTATGCACCAGGCCCTTCACAAGTAACAATTCTTCCTCCCTCATCTCCATAAGATCAAGCACCACCTTCTCCTATTCATTCACCTTCTCCAGTCCCAACTAAGGTTGTACCTCCTAGTTCTGAAGATGTGCCCATTACACAATTAACTCTAATTACATCAGATGCACCTCCTACAAAGGAAATCACAAAAGATGAATTAATGGAATAGCTTAAGAATTATGAGGAGAGGTGTCAACAATTTGATGTAAAATTAATTCATTTGAGCAACATGAAGATTGTGACAACGGTATTGGAACATTTGAATAAAGGGATTGAGAGGAAATTAAATAGTATTCATTCAAACTGTTCCTCCATGTTTGATGCAATAAGAAGCTTTGATAGGGATAAGGAAGTTTCCATCCCATTGATGGATAAATGGATCCCCATAGTCCAAGATCTGAGATACAGGGATATTGGGTCAAAGCATGATGAAGATAAGCCATCTAGCATTGTCCCAACCCTTAAGCTTGTAAATGCAATTAAGGAATTTCAAGGGTTGATTGAACCATTGGAAAAGAAGGTCAGGGATCTAGTTAAAAGGTTTGATTGAATGGAGTTTTAGTTTACTCCTAGAAAATTTGGATGAAAATGGTGAAGTCAAGCCACTAAATCAATGGAAGGATTAGGCAAGCAAGGTGATATCAACTTAGGCAACACTAATTTGTGATGGAGTTGATGTGGAGATGCTAAAGAATAGTATGGATAGGCTTACTCACACAGGTATCTTCCTTGAATAATTTGATAAAGAGGCCAACTAGGTGGTCATAAATTATAGTCCATATAGGATCAAAGTGAATGAGGTCATGACTTTTGACTCGCCTTCTGATGAGGATTTTAAGCTCTAGAAGATAAGATATGTTGATATTCCAAACATATAGGTTGCTCCATTTGCATGGTGATCTTATGTCTTCAACATAAATAATGATGTTCAATAAGGATGAGTGCATCAGGAGAAAATACAACACATGGCCTATAACTAGTACATATTAGGCCTTTGATATATCAACATTCAAATATTATAGTTTCTTCAATTCAAAATTGATGGAATGGATTTTTGATGTGGAAATGTTTTGGTATATTTTTCTCTCCTTATTTTCATGCTTTTCATCTTCAAATTTGGGAAGCACATGGAAAAGGTGTCTTGCTCATGGAATGAACCTCTTCACCAACTAAAGAGCCTTTTGGAATGCCGAAGATATCTTCATCAACAAATAAGAAACAACTTTTGTCTCATGTGGACATCTCCCTCAAGTTTTGGCAAATATAACTATCTTTTGAATGTAATTGTAAATGTCAAATGAAAATGTGACATGTGTACATTGGCCTGAGGATTTTTTTTCTCCATTTTTTTTATAAAAGGGAATTCAGGACCAATTGTACTGGTTGTTGATTGATCTCAAAGAGAAAATTTTGTAAAGAGCGAATACAAAGAATAGAATAGAGTTTTTATTTTAGGTTATGAGTCTTCTATTCTTGTAAGAAATTTTGATAACAGTACTAGCATTGAATATAAAGAATGGCATATCTTCGAAGCTAATTCTCTCTTGATGTATGATTCACCATTTGAATTATCAATGAAATAATCAAGGGTTGTTTCAATGGTATTTATTTCTTTTGACAAAGGTATGGTTTTGTCTCTACCTAAATTCAAAGAATTTGTTAAATTGCTTGGATGAAATCATAGATTTAGGTGGTTTGAATGCCAAGATATGATAATGAGTTTTGGTTTTGAGTAATTGAGAGTTATGTTGTAATGCAACATTATATAAGCTTTGTGATGCTAAGTGTTAACCTGTTGTCAAGTTTGTTTGCATTTTGTTAGACCTCATAGCCTAGATTTAGGAACTGTTATGAGATTTGTGTTTATGTTGCAATAATTCTTGATCATTCACAAAAAATACATTCAAATCATTAAACTCTTTAAATTCTTGTAGAAATGTATGTCAAGTCAAGATCTATTATGCTCTATTACTTTGAAACAAGTTAGTATGTAAGGATTTTCTAAGTCTTTGCAATTATTAATTGTCAAGAAATTACAAGTAGAGCTTATCTGTTATTTATAATGTACAAGGTTAATTGGCATAGAGGATCTTAAGGTACATTGTGTGGGATCACCCTCCTAGGTTTTACAAAGCCCAAAGTGGGAGGAAATCCTTTGCAAGCTTTCACTCATTCGTTGGCCAATCCCTCCAATTAGCTAACCATTGGAAGATGGAAATTCCATAGGCCATATTTTGCGATCAGCTTGGTTCATTAAAAATAACCAACACCTTCTTCTATTTCATTTCTCCTCATTATGTGGCACTTGTAGTTTTCATTGTTTTCTCATTACCTTTCATGATGGTACAATCATATGTGCAACCTTACCCTTTGTCTATGGTAGTAACACAATAGTATCTATCATGGTTATCATTGCCTGTACATTTAGGGAATGGACAAATTGTTTTGGAGATGTGCATCCCTCTTGAGGATTTCTTCTCTACTTCTCACTCTTAGAAAAACTCTCTCAAAATTCTCTTGATACTTACAGTAATAAAGACTCCTCTTTCTCATAGGCTTAGATCACATCTATTACAATCATGATAGGGGTTCTCCTCCTTGTGGGGTTTGTTTCTATTAATTGTCTATTATAATTGTGATAGGGGTTCTCCTCCTTGCAAGGTATGTTTCTATCACATGTCTATTATAATTGTGATAGGGGTTTTCCTCCTTGCGAGGTTTGTTTCTATCATGCATGTCTATTATAATCATGATAGGGGTTCTCCTCCTTGTGGGGTTTGTTTCTAGCACATGTCTATTATAATCATGACAAGGGTTTCCCTCCATAGTGAGGATTATTTATATCACACATTGGTAGAAAATTTCCTCCATAGTGTGGTTGGTTCTACTAATTTGTGATCACCTAGTATAACACAACTTGCTAGTCTATGATCTATCTTTTTAATCATTATCATCTACATGACCCCTGGTGACATAGTAAGCTAGTGCTTGAGTCATGTATTCTCTTCAACATTGGTTGATTCCCTATCTTTTAGATTCATTCCTCCCTTGAGGCAAGAAATCCTTATATTCTTCTCTATGCTTAAGAATTCTTCTATGTGCTATGTCTCTTTATTTTTGGAATGACCCACAATATTGAGACAACCTCATGCACTAACATCTCTTTCACTTTGTCGACTCTAATCTTTTTAGTGTTCTTGATATGTTCTTGTGTGTATGTGTTATCCATGTTTTTTTATTTCTAAATATCTATATGTTCGTCATGTTCTAACCTCATTATTTGGTAGCATTTTAGTTTTTAACCTTGTTATCTTGTGCGGATCTTTTCTATATAATGCATTACTTTTGTAGGTCTTCACCCTAGGGGCATGCTTCCTTGGTTTGAAGAGCTATTTTATTCCTCTACAGTATCCTTTTGGCACAATTATGTTATTTATTCTTATTAGTGTTGACGATGATGTTACTCGCAGCAACAGTGTAGATAAAGTCCTCACAGGAAAATCGCAAAGAACCTATCTTTCTTGAAAGATTGGACTAGGGCAGCCTAGGGGTGTCTGTGTTATAGGAAAAGGTTGACTTAGCTTAATCCCAAGTCTCTGATAGTTAGGTCTTGACCATACTAGGTTCACTTTAGGGTATGATATAATATTATTGTTAATCTCAAGGGGTCTATGGTTGATCTGAATTATAAACATTCAGTACCAAGTTTCCAGTTCAATCATAAAATAATCTCATTAAATCAAAAGATTTGGAATAATATTTCATGAACATCAACAATTTTTACTATCACTTAAGTAGATTTAGTTTTAAGCATTCAACAATTTTATAAGAAATGAAATATTTTCAATAATTTCCATTCATTCATCTATTTTTTGAAACATTTTCCAAAATTTAAACATCTAATCTAAAATAAAGCATGAAAATACCAAAATTTAAAATTTCTCCTAGTTATTCTCCACGCATGCCCCAAGAGTTAATCAAATCAAAGAAAACCACTTTATACCTCACCAGATTGCTTCATATCTACATATAAAATGGTGCGAGCTTTTAAAGAAGGGGGTTTTAGTTTGGACACCGATTAGGTTCTACATACACCATTAAATGGTGCAACACGCAGTCTTGTTCGGTTGAACTAACAAAACTAGCTACAAAAATTCATGAGACAAGTAGCTATAAAATTGGCTTCGATATTGATTAAATTCTATATGCATACAACTTTTTAGTCCAAAATGATTCATAAAATAGGAAAAAAGAACAAAACTTAAAGAAGTTTTGGCTCTTTCAACATCCACAAATTTTGAACTTAACTTAAAATGAAGTATCCCCTGGCCTGTTATAGAAGCAAGACACAGGTAGGATAAGAAAAATACATGAGAGGAAATCCAAGGGACAAATCACATCAAGGCACGTGGAATATGGTGATTGGTAAGAGAATTGCAAATTAAGTCAATGAAGGTCAACCTCCATCTGCGCATTGAAGTCCTTTAGGTTTCTTATCTTATTATTATTTCCAGGGTAATAACTTGAATCAAGATAGTGTGTAGGAGTTTTCCCATATATTCAGAATGATTACTTCATCATCTTGTTCCTACACTTTTGTTCTACCTCGAGCTTTCTACTCTCGGGAATGAGATTCCTCGGAGGTTGGCACTTTTTGTCGCCAAATGCGTGAAATACTGGAATCCCAAGTATTCCAATGGATTCAAAGACCTCTGCATTACTTCCCGTAACATACAACCCGCTTTGGATATGATTTTATTTGTGATTCAAATTTTCCTGACTATCCATACCCAAACTCTGCATTGCAATCTGCTTCTCCTGCAATCACAAATTACATTCATTAAATCCCTTAAAAAAACATTTAAAAAAAATATCATGTAAATAAAACCATCATTAAATTTGTTATCATATAAATCCATCATAAATAACACACTTTTCAAAAAGCATAAATTCTTACATAATTATCCTTTATATACTAGATTACCGGACTATCGGACTTCTTGGATAACCTTAAAATTTTAAAACTTTACTTTGCATCATTACCTGGCACCCAATACTCGGTATTCAACTTTACCCATGAATTTCCCCAAACTTCAATTTTCCCAGAACTTCCATTTCCACCAGACCTCGACTATTCTACCGGAACACTTTGCTCAACATTTATATTACCTTTTGCCTCTTTTAAACATTCCCAGTTCCCAGTATCTAGTACCTGGAAATTTTTTTTTTACAAAGTACTCTTTTATTAAAGATTTCTCTTTGCTCTTAACTTCTAGTGATCTTTTCAAACTAGCCAACACCTGCCATAAGCGTTAGTTTTCACTTGGGTCCCCAAGTCTTGTAGTCTTGGGGCGTGTTGTGAGACCACACAACAACTTGAAACCAGTAAAACCAAATTTAAACCAAAACTTGAGATTAAATCACCAGTTGTAAATTATAATTTATGCATATTTTAAAACAATAACTCTTTACCTTTACCTAGATGCTAACATAAAAACAATAAAATTGCTCCGGAAACATCTGTGTGTGCTTTGATTAATTCCAATTTTTGGAACTTAGTGAAAAAAATCAGTTCATTGACATTGAACTACATAATATGGTAATCCTCCAAAGCCGACCAGGGATAGGCCTTGCTGTCAGTCAAGTGTCCATAGCCCCAACAAGGTTATCTCTATAATTCCCCCAAACATAGCTCTACTACCAGCTAGGCGTCTATAGCCTTGGTAGAGATATTTGGATAGCCTAAAGAGTTGATTCTTTTTTTTATATTACATTGATAGCTCATTTTTCTCTTTTGATATTTCATTGATAACTCCTTTCAACTTGCAAGCAATGAAGCCCACTATTAGGTTGGGAATTACAATGGTAGTGAAGGTTACCTTTTGATTTTTCATTCAATGCAAATCCCTTCATCGTTTCACTATTTCCCAAAAACTCATTTAATAATTCCCTGTTGGTGTGTATTTCCAGCTAAACTTAACCACTTTTATGCCAAATCCTCGCTAACTACAACTCGCTATATGTTAGAAGATATGCATTATAAATTAAAATTTAGTAGCAAACAATTTAATCGCCAAATTTCAATCTAAATTTAGAACCATTAGTTACCACCCTTCTCAAATCAAATTTTATGGCAACTATTAAAACTTTGGCTAGCACTTCCGATTTGACAACGTTGCACCACATTAATGGATCAAAAATATGATGATGACAGTTAAACACGATCACATTATTCTGCATTTAATTTGCACGCCTCAATACACATGTATTATCTCTTTCAAATTTCCAAGGTAATGACATGTACTGCCTCACTGGCTTAATTTTCATTTCTATTTCACACACATAACCACCTTCATGATTAATATGGCTTAATAAAAACACAATGAAATGACCACCATTAATGTTGAAATCTTTAACTTGCTTGATTCGCAATCTTTGTACTGGGTGAATTTGAAGCAAATTGTCACCAATTGTGTGTAAGAATTAATTTGATTTAACATTCCACTTTGGAGAAACTCATTTGGTTGTCACCTTGCTTACGGTTTCCAAGACTTCAATTCAGGCAACTATGTATCGTAGCTTCCTCGTGGTTTTCTATAAATTTTTCATTTCTCTCGAATTGTTCACACTTTTTACTTTGCCTTCTTTTGTTTTTACATTTTTTATTGTCTGCTAGTGATTGCTTGCTTCCAAGTCATGACTACTCCCATTTTCCTAACCTGCTCTTGCTACCAGAATGTTTTCTTGGGTGGAATCATGACTCAAAGGCTTGAAAAGGTTTTCTTCATTCGGAATTCCAGTTTCACTGTACCAAACTTGTGCTTAGTCCTTGGGGAAAAATATGTGGAATCCAGCTAATACTACTGGTTCTATTTTGACTTGCCTTCTCCCTTCATAACATCACTCCTGAATATTGGGCTTCCTATTCAAGATGTTCGCTTAGCTATGAAATTGATAATGTGGCCTGAATATTTGAAAATTTTGGATATTATTCTATCTATTGTACATTTGACCATCAAGATTCCTTCCATGGATGATATTCCTTGGTTCTTGGAACACGGGGAAGTGGTTCCACTCTAACATTTCCTTTCTGACCTCCATATTCCTAACTTTGAAGCTCACCAAGAAATTGCCTACATAGGGTATTTAGCCCTGATGGACAAGGCATCCCAAATTGACTGAATGACTACTCCTATCTACAGCTTAGCTACCTCTTTTTTCTTTTATGATCTTTTGAAGCAAGAATTTTGATACTTCCATGTATATATGTCACACACATACACACACATATATATGGCTTTGCCGTACATTTTAAAGCGTGTATTTACTATGTATGGTTTCATCATTTTACATTTCATAGCACAATTTTACAAATGTTTAAATTAACTCTCATGTTTATGATAATCAAAATTTGCTAATGCAAAGGGCTAAATAGAAAAGAAAGAAAAAAAACAAAACAAACCAAACAAAAAGAAAACTAACCCTAACTAACCAAAACTCTAATCTAACAAACAACTAACCCTAAAAAAATAATTTATTTTAATTTTAATGACTATTTCCATTGTTGTTTTAGTAAGAATTACAACAGGATTATCCTTGAATTCATTCAAATAAATTTCAAATGTCCTACTGTAGCAATGAATTCTTTTAAATATTTTGTGTTTAACAATCGTAAACTCAAAGGTGTACTTACCAATGACTTGGCTCATATGTACAAAAATGACCTCATTAAAGTTTGATCACACACACTTCTTCTGATTAAGCAATACTCTACCTTCATCCAGCCTCGGTTCATGGTTTTCCTCTTTACTCTGCTCAATTCCATGAACGGCTGTGTCCATTTCTTGATTTTCTTCTCCTCCAAAAATTTTTGTGTCTTCGGTCCTATCTTCACTTTGAACTTTGTTAGACCAAGCAATATCACAATTTATATTGTTATCAGAGAGAGAAAAAGTAAAAATTTGATACTTTATATCTTGCATAAAATCAGAAAAATTTCCTTTTTTAGCTTGTGACTTTTCAATTTGGAATGGAAAACACACATCTCCCACTCGATTTTCTCGCTCCTCTTCAGTTGCATTTTCCACGTATAAAGAGAATGATGACTCATCAATTTCGTTTCCTCATTTTGATGCAATGTTTCTAAATCTCAACATTCTCACCTATCTTCCTGCAAAACATTAAGATTTTCTTTATAACAATTGCAATTATCAAACCGTTGTGATATATCAGTTAGATTTTTAACATTTTTAATTTAACTAGGGTTATACTCTTTTCTCATTAACAATCCCTTTCTTCTAGTAGTTAAAACTTATTTTGTTAATGAAATCACCTTACACAGCCAAACTTACCCTAGTTAAAAAAAATTCGCAATCAAGTTCACCATGATCAGTTGTATCATGAATTCTACACTCAATGACTCTACCAAAAGTGAATAAACTCAAAGGATGTAATTTATGGTTAAGAATTTTTTGGATTTTTTCAACTTCCATTTTGAAATACTAGCTTTTATTAAACTTTTTCCTTACAAGCTATCTCTTAAACTTGAAACTAACATAAATTCTATGCCACCCTCCTTCTAGCGTCGGTTCCTATTGACAACGATGTCACTCGTAGAACCAGTGTAGATAAAGTCCTCACTGGAAAACCACAAAGAGCCTATGTTTCTTGAAAGACTGAATAGGGCAACCTAGGGGTGTTTGTGTTATAGGAAAAGGTTGACTTAGCTTTATCCCAAGTCTTTGGTAGTCAAGTCTTGACCATACTAGGTTCACTTCAAGGTATGATGCGATATTGTTGTTAATCTCAAGGGGTCTATGGTTGATCAAAATTATATACATTTAGTAACAAGTTTCTAGTTCAATCATAAAATAATCTCATGAAATCAAAAGATTTGCAATAATATTTCATGAGCATCAACTTTTTTTTCTATCACTTAAGTAGATTTAGCTTTAAGCATTCAACAATTTCATAAGAAACGAAATATTTTCAATAATTTCCATTCATTTATCTATTTTTTGAAACATTTTCTAGAATTTAAACATCTCATCTAAAATAAACCATAAAAATACTAAAAATTAAAATTTCTCCCAGTTATTCTCCATGTATGCCCCAAGAGTTAATCAAATAAAAGCAAACTGATTTATACTTCACCAGATTGCTTCACAGCTACATAAAAAAATGGTGTGAACTTTTAAAGAAGGGGGTTTTATTTTGGACATCGAGTAGGTTCTACATGCACCCCTAAACGGTGCAGCACGCAGTCTTGTTTGGCTGAACTAAAAATACCAACTACAAAAATTCATGAGATAGGTAGCTATCAAATTGGCTTCAATATTGATTAAATTCTATGTACACACAAGTTTTTAGTTCGGAATGATTCAGAAAATAGGAGAAAAGAAAAAAACTTAAAGAATTTTTGAGTCTTCTAACATCCACAAATTCTAAACTTAACTTAAAAAGAAGTATCCCCTAGCCTTTTATAGAAGCAAGACATAGGTAGGATAAGAAAAATACATGAGAGGAAATCCAAGGGATGAATCACATCAAGGCACATGGAATGTGGTGATTGGTAAGAGAATTGCAGACAAAGTCAATGAAGGTCAACCTTTATCTGTGTGTTGAAGTCCTTCTGGTTTCTTATCTTATTATTATCTCTAGGATAATAACTTGAATCAAGATCGTGTGTAGGAGTTTTCCCATATATTCAGAACAATTACTTCATCATCCTGTTCCTACACTTTTGTTCTACCTCAGGCTTTCTACTCTCGGGCATGAGCTTCCTTGGAGGTTAGCACTTTTGTCACCAAATGCATGAAATACTAGAATCCCAAGTATTCTGATGGATTCAAAGACCTCGGCATCACTTCCCAGAACATACAGCCTAATATGGATATGATTCTATCCATGATTCAAATTTTCCTGACCGCCCGTACCCAAAGTCTGCATCACAATCTACTTCTCCTGCAATCACAAATTCCACTCATTAAATCCCTTAAAAAAAACATTTTAAAAAAATCTCATGTAAATAAAACCATCATTAAATTTTTTATCATATAAATCCATCATAAATAACATGCTTTTTGGAAAGAAAAAATTCTTGCATAATTATCCTTTATATACTGGATTACCGGACTATCGAACTTCTTAGATAACCTTAAAATTTAAAAAAATTACTTTGCATCGTTACTTGGTACTCAGTACCCGGTATTCAACTTTACCCATGAATTTCCCTAGACTTCAATTTTACCGGAACTTCCATTTCCACCGGACCTTGACTATTGGACCAGAACACTTTGCTCAACATTTATATTACCTTTTTCCTCATTCAAACATTCTCGGTTCACGGTATTCGGTACCCGGAACACTTTTTTCTACGATGTACTCTTTTATTAAAAAACTATCTTTGCTCTTAACTTTCGGTGATCTTTTCAAACTAGCCAACACCTTCCATAAGCGTTATTTTTCACTTGGGTCCCCAAGTCTTACAGTCTTGGGGTGTATTGTGAGACCACACAAGTAGCTTTACTTTAGTATGCATATTCATGTAGATTCATAAGCCCGCTAAAGTGGGGGAAAAATATAGTGTCAAAAATTGTATACCCGTGCAATTTCACCTACATTTTTGTATCCACTTTAGTGTCCACTCCCTTAGAATTTATGTCTAGGCCAATCTTAGCCCTTGCATCAACCTTTTTTCCCTCAAGATGCTAAAGACTCCTTGTCAATAGTTATCTTTGTACATCAATTTTTTGTTAACCATATGTTTTCCTCATTTCCCACCATTTTTTAGTGCGATTTATCTAGACACTAGTGTGTCATGTGGATATCCATGTTCCTCACTAACATCCTACAATATTTTATCATTCAAATGTCATTTTTGAGCATTTTTCCACTTGTCACCTACCTTGGTCGATGGAAACAACTCGAGATGACTTGTAACCACTCAACAGCCTCCTTTTCCCTCTTCTTCTTCTTTTAAATCTATTTTTTCAGTACAAATGATCTCTCTTGGACTCTCTTCTCTTGGGAATTCTCTCTCTCTCTAAAAAATATATCTTTCTCTCAAGCTTGTAAAACTCTCTATAGCTTGCTACAATAGTCTTTACAACTCTCTTGACTCTCATAACTTTCTCTTCCTCTCTCTTTGGTTTCCTCAAGGCTTACTAGTAATATCTATTTGTCTTGTGTCTTTGAGATTATTTGGATTTATCACATCTCTTGTCTATGCATTTATCATCTTGTCTATGGGTATGTGCAGGATCATCATGGAAAAAATAGGCCCTTAAGTGGCGAAAAATTCAGAAAAGTCAGAGTTAGGCAACTTGACGTAAAAATTTGAATAAGTTATCTATATTATTTCAAAAATATGTAAGAATAGAATTTGTAGCAAATTAAATGTAGTTTCTAAACTACTAGGTTTTTTTTTTAAATCTATTTGGTGAAAATTTGAAATTTCAATGCAAGTACTTAAATTTCAAGGAAAAAAAAGAAGTAGGTGTTTGTCGACCACCCTAACCACAATAAATGATAATTATTTTTTATAATATTTTAGATATAGGTAGAGAACTCATGTCCCAATGTGATGCATATTTTTTTGTAATTTTTTCCAAGTAAATAATTAATTATGATTTTTTATTACAACTTTTAAAAACTATAAAAACTTGTATGTCTAACCACCTTAACTTGGTCAAAACTTCATGAAATTCAAATTATTTTTAATCCTATAGTATGTGAAGCATAGAATGTGACATGTTTGATTCAAAAATGTGATACCATTTGAAAGCTATAAATGTTTTTCAATCAGCCTATCAATCAGGACTTTAGTCATAATTCAAATAGAAAATGAATAATAATTATTTATTAAATTCAAAGTAAAGCATAATTTATATTGGTGGAAAGCTGAGAATCTCCTTTAAAAACCCTTTTTGTTTCTTCAATTTTGGGTAAAAAAAGGTCGTCGGCCACATACCCTACACATACCCATCATATTGCCACTTTTTGGCCCATCATGATCCTGCACATACCCCTATTTATCTTTTAACATATCTATCTATTTGGTTGACCATGGAGGTGAAAACACGAAAGTGGGGGTTTGATTGAGACAAGCCCCTAAAATAGCCCCAATAATTTTCTCATTCTTATGTGTGTAGCAAGGAAAACTTTAGTGGTGAATCTTCACCAATTGGCGAATAATTAAAATTGGGACCTCCAAAAATGGTAAATAGTACAAGCTAAAAAGGAGGCTGAATCGCCAAGTTTTTACAAAAAATTAATTTTGTCTCGATTAATTCACCTATGCATTATTTTTTTAAACTAATAAATCAAATTGATTCGTCATGTAAACGATGCATCATTGGAACCAATTCACCAACACTTTATATTGTAATTACAAATATTAATTCACCAGTAGTAGTATATTCCTACCATTAATTTTGGGGCAATATCGCCACTAACAATAAATTAACATTTAATTTTAGAGATATTTTAGCCTTGAATAAGGATTTATATATTTCCATTGAATCATAGATTAGCTTTTTAATCAGATGGTTGCAGGTTGATTCCGCGACCTATATGCACATGCCTTTTAAAAGGCACGTGCATATAGGTCGCGGAATCAACCTACAACCATCCAATTAAAAAGATAATCAATGGTAACAATTTCACTTTTCATTTAGTCTTATTTTTAAAGTGAGATTTTTAAAAAATACTTAATTTGTGTGTGCTCCAATGCATTTTCAATAGTGAATTTATGCTTGGTGGCGAGGGCCTCTGCCCCTTGACCTCACCTGTATCATGATAGGAGCATGTCAAGGCTACTATCCCCGGACCCCGTGAGGGAGCATTGCCCCTTCGACCCCCACAAGGGGGCTCTACCCCCTTGACCCCCACAAGGGGCGCTGCCCCTTCACCCCGCCAGTGGTTGCCACCCCTGGGCCCCTACTTCAATATTACAAAAAAGAAAAAAATACGAGGAACCAACTATTCAAATTTTTAAAGGAGAGATTCGCCATTGTAATTAACCTTTTTACAAACTATTCACTAGGATTCGCCACTGGGATTATTATTTTTACCAATTATTCACTAAGATTTGCCAAGATTTTTCAATTTTTTTAACAATGTGCATAGATTCGGCAGGAAAATTAATAATTTTTTCAAATAAAAGGAAAGATTCACAAGGAAAATTATAGCACTTAGCTAAGATTCACTATGATTTTACACCTTCGCCAAGGGGGGGTTTCTTAAAGTTATCCCTCGTGTGCAGATATCGAAGGCATAGCTTTTTTGAGCTTCATTCTTGAACCTCTTGTGAGTGTCTCCTTTCTTCTTCTTTGTTTTATTATTTCCTTTTCATTTTATTTAGTTTATGTTTCTCTTTATCATTTCTCTATTATTTTAGTGTACTTTTGAGTATTCAGTCATCGAAATTGTTAGTGGGTTCTTTGTAGTTTTTTGTGATAAACTTGATTTTTGTCTGCACAAGACTATAGCACATCGCAGGGATGTCTACACATTGCACTGTTGTCCTTGGCTGAGAGCTCACTAGTTTATCTAGAAAACCTCTATGACCAGCTCTTACGGTTTTGGGAGCTCTCACCTTTTAATTTTGTATAAAATGTAAATGAGCAAACTTCATCATCTTATCCCATCATTATCTTGGGGGTAGCAGATCTCCTCCTCTATAGTGCTCTCAAAGTCTTCTGTCAAAATATTTAGAATATTTTAAGATATTTTTTACAAACATCCTCTAAGTAGGGTCAATGTATTCACAAGGTTACTTGGGAGTTCTATTATCTCCCTTGTGGATTTGGAGGACTTGGGCTTATTGAAATTCAACACGAGGGATTACCTTTGTGTATTAGGTGGATTATTAGAGCCTTAAAAGGGATTTAAGCCTATAAAATCATGTTTCATCATAGTATTCATTTTGGTATTCCTTATGGCCTTAAGGCTTGAAGAGATCTAAGATCTCATTATATATTTGCATTTAGAAGGGACCTATCTAGATCCAAGGAATATTTGTGATCAAAATAATAAGGAATTCTTGGTAAGATATTAAACCATGGTTTCTAAAGAAAGAAAATAACTTTTGCAATGGATTATCTATCAATTAATAATCAATTTGGTGGTCTCCCATGATCACTTTTTAAGGTAGACCTCTTGTCAAAGTTCCCTTAGTTTATTACTTAAAAAATTTCATGGGGGCATTAAGACTCTTCTAGATCTTTTTCAAGGACCACCTAAGACTTATTGTCAATTAGTACAAGGACAATGAAATATAAACTATCTAATCTATATTTGAAATCCATTCAAATTGATCATTGTCAATTCTATTTTTTACATAAATGATTCACAAAATTGGGGTTAGATATAATAAACATTGGTGGAAAGATTTTAGAAATGGTATCTTGATACACCAATTTGTAACTACAAGCAACACAAAGGATATTATTGACTCTCTTTGCGTCTACATATGATGAAAAATCTTAGTGATAGATGGGATTTATACTTTGTGGTTGGCTCAAGGAAATTTATATTCAAAACTTTTTGGTTAGCCATTCTTGAACTCAAACTTGCTCAATTTGATTGGTGTGTTTTCTACAAGATTCCATTGGATCTAGATTGATCCATTTGAGAGAATTGGATCAACAAATTCTTTAATCCTTTCTAACATGAGCCTTTTCTCGGCATATGACTCTTTAGGGGATTAACCCATATTGTTTTTTAAATTACCAATATATGGCATATGATCTGCATTTATTTCAGCTACCTTACACCTCACTTGTTAAGAAAAACAACACTTATAAATACAATTAAATAGCTAATAGATAGCAGTATTTATAATCTTACCAATTGTCACTCACTGCCTTTGAAGATACAAAAAAAATCCTTTGGACACGCTGAATTTTTAAAGCCATGGAGACATTCAAAAAACCCCAAGGATTCTCCTTCATTCCAATAAAAATAATCTTATCAAAGCTCACTGCCTCTAAAGATACAAAAAAATGGTTTGAACACGCTGAATTTTTAAAGCCATGAAAGCATTGAAAAAACCCCATAGATTTACCTTCATTCCAATAAAAAATAATCTTACCAAAGGTCACTGCCTTTGAAGATACAAAAAAATCTTTTGGACACTTTCAATTTTTAAAGCCATGTACACACTGAAAAAACCCCATGGATTCTCCTTCATTCCAATAAAAAATATACCTTATGTCATCCAGGCAAATCGATCTTTCTCAAAAGGGACAAATTCCAATAACTAACTACTGCACTCATGATCCAAGATTCCAATCTACGAACTTCACTGTGAATAGCCTCTGACAACTGTCTTCAAGCCTTCCACCCCTCTCTTTGCCGTTTAGTCTGCAATTAATTGGAAATCAGGGTCTCAAAGCAAATATGGAACTAAAAGTTCATTGAGTTGTCGACGTTTGTCGCAGACAAGTAAATGTGATATTATTCGTTACAGTCTCTGTAATGGCAGTGATAATGGCTAGTTGCAGCCTATAAACATTGTATTTGCCCGTTGAAATAATTCTTCAGAGCTCGTACATGCAGTAGCGTATAGGTTACTGTACACGTGAATTAAAGAAAACTACATTTTCACGAGGTTAGTGGTCGCTGTACTGTCTCTATCAATCATTTAAGTAGTGTCTAGTTCTTTTGGAATATGGAGAGACGCAGTGTTGTTTTTTTCTACTATTAGGAGGCTTTCCACAATTTGCACAGGGGTCGGGTGATGGGCTACCCGTGGGCTGTACGTGCATTATTTGAGCCAACCGTTGTTTTCCTGTAAGTCTTTTTAGAAGAGGTTAAGTGACCCGTGAGTTGTAATTTCGACATTGGTCGAAACAATACCGACCAAGCGGTTTCTTCAGGCCTTCCACGCGTTGGGCTTTATATTTACTTAATGTAGAAAGCCACGAGGTCAGCATGAGTTCCTAGTTGTTCATACAACAACAATCTTACTTGGTTGGCATGAGTTTCTGGAATAGTTTTTGTGCCTTTGTCCTTGTCACAGGAATTGAAGCCGTTGGGGACCTTGTTTATATCTTTGGGTTGTTTTTCAATTAGCTATGTGATGTTACAGATCTATTCTGTTGTGATATGGATATAAGAAAGAAGAGTATCAGAGATTTGAGCCCTGATCGGGCCAAGGTGCGCATGGTGACCAGACAAAAACCGATGAAGAAAGTGCAACTAGTGTATTACTTGAGCAGAGGCGGACAACTTGAACATCCCCATTTCATGGAAGTTATGCTGCCTTGCAATCAGGAGCTACGCCTCAGAGGTAACATTTAAAGCTAGCGTTTATTGCTTTTCATGAATGTTGATTTGGTGTTCATTTAATTGGTGAGTTTTTGGGATTGTCATAATAAATTGTATTTGATTGTTTTATTTTATGAATACAAGCATGCTTTATTTTGGTTGCTTTAATTTGAAGTATGGGATTGAAAGATCAAAGTTGTTATATGTGCAGATGTAATGGATCGTTTGGCATTTCTCAGAGGAAAGGAGATGCCTTCATTGTTCTCCTGGTCTTGCAAAAGGTCCTCGATTAATTATTCTCTTAAGAAATCTTTTGTATTAGAGATTTTGCCACTGTATGTATTAGTCTATGTTAGGTAAAGAATTTTATGCCTGTATGTATTGGAGAACGGAAACTGATGTATTCTTTGTATGATTAGATTCGAAGTAAGAGAATATTTAACTATTTCATGTTAACATTTCAACAGTTGTTCAAAATTCTTCTTAATTTTCAATGCAGGAGGTATAAAAGCGGATATGTTTGGAACGACTTGTCTGAGGAGGACGTCATACTCCCAGTTGACGGAGTTGAATATGTCCTTAAGGCTTCTGAGCTCTTCGAGGATTGCTCTGGTACGTTCTGCTCAAACTTTTCGTTTTTCCAAATTAACTTTCATCTGTTTCATTATGATAAAAACACTCAAACAAAGTCTGTAAATTTATTGACAGTTCTCTCTATGTGGTCAGAAAAGTATCAAGATTGCATAAGCAACGTGAGTGCATCTAATGCTACGCAAGGACCAGTTATGGGTGTGTATTTTCAGGACAGGACTGTATCTACTACTAAATCTGAGAGTGGGCGGCAAAGGAGAAAGAATGAATCTGCAGCTGAAATTCCACAGGAAGCACCTATCCGTGGGCACCACGAATTACTACCGCCCAAGCTCCACGTTGCTTATAAAGTTTCTGCATCACGCGACAGAGTTATAACCAGAAATGAAGACACGGGTAACATCAACGCCAGATCTGACCCCCCTCAATATCGCCTCAGAGCAGAAAACAAATCACCCAACTCACTAATTAGTGCTAACAGAAGGCAAATGATTTTGAAGCCCGAGTCCATGGATTCCACGGCTCATGGTGCAGATGCTGACCGCAGAAGGCCTGACAAAGGAGTAGCTGAACAAGAGGAAGAAGTATCAAAAGAAAGCGAAGGTGCAGAGAACTCCACAGAGCTTGGTGGTGAAGAGTCTCTTCAATCTTCGCCACTTACCTGTTCAACTACAGCACATAATGAACCACGTCAGACTAAACAAAGGAGAAAGTCAGTGAGACCCGAGGAGCCAAACATTAGTCCATCCTCCGGCATATTTGGGTTGTTGCACTTCATCTCATGTGGATCGCTAACAGTAGAAAATGGTAATATTCTAAACCTTACCTCTCTCAAGGCTGCTCGACTTGCAGAGGCCAGGCAACGGCAGATGTCAGCTAATTATAAGAACAAAAATCAATCTTGTAATAAGGTTGTTGATCGAACTCTTGGAGAGGAACTAGATTGTATGCTTGAGGATCTACGCATCATCAATGCTCAAAGAGCAGAAAAGGAGTATTTCAGCGGCAGCATTGTGGAAATAAAGGCCTGTGGCGAAGCTAAAGACCCTGTTCTCACTCGATCTGCTTCCTATGATGCAGAAAGGTATGTTATATATGCATCAGATCCCGTTATCACTTAAATAAACAAACAACTGTGAGTTTGAGTTTGGCTCATTTGATTTGGTTACATGGCTCTACACTAATAGATGGATCTTATTGAAGAAGTGTGATTTTGGATGAATCACTTAAACAAATCAAAATTTAAAGTGTGATGTTTACGCTTGAATCACTTAAACAAATCAAAGCTTAAAGCATGCTGTTTACGCTGAATGTAGACTATCCTGTCAATGGATCTCCACTCTTTAAAATAATTGGATCAGCTTGACAAGGCATCTAACTGATTATATATATAACATGAATATTTTAAGGTCCCCTTACTTTTGTGAATGTTTTTGTTTGCAGAGGGTCAAATTTAGAGACGGATGCTGTGATTGAGAAGGGCAATTGTGGGAGGTGTGCTAAAAGCAGTTGTATTCCAAGATTGAAGCGTTGAAGAAAGATGTCCATGGAAGTTTGAAGCTCACTGAAATTCCAAAATTCCCAAAGCATCAAATAAATGTGTGTGAGAGTGTTCATAAGGTTAGTACGTAGGGCCCTCCCTTTGTAGGACAAATAATTGTATTTGCCATGCACCTCCCGCTCACGCTAGTGGGCAGACTGTAAAATAAGGTTACTTCATCACTTATTGATGACTATAGATCGTGAGGTTGTAACTACAAGTGGATGGTGACTGCAGTAGGGTTTAGAAATGGTAAAATAAAAATGAAAAGCTCAGTGAAAGACTAGCTTTGCTAAGGCAAACGAGGCATTTATGCTATAATTAGTTTTACAAGTTGAGAAACATAGCTTTTCCATTATATATTAAATTTATGTTAAGTAATAAAAGTTAGCATAGCCTTTTTAATTAGAGTTTTTGTTTTAGTTGGGATACCTTTATTTTTCAAGTATATAATAAGTTAATAATTCTTTTCGGATAAAATTGTGTTTAAATATTTGTGTATTATTATTTTAGATCACATTACATGATTTTTCATTAGGATAAGAAATGAGTTGAGTTGGGAAAATACAAGATCTAGCCTGAATATATAGAAGTCCTTAACACAAACAAGTAGAGTATAGAAATGTCACCAAGAAGAGTGGAGAGAAAGTCAACATAAAAAACAAAAAACAAAAACAAAATAAAATACAACAATTAAAAAAATTAAAACAAAAAAGCAAAGTCAAAGAAAAGATAATAAATTAAACAATAACCCATGAGGTGGGAAAATCAAGGAATGGATGAAATAGACGAAAAAAATTAAACTATTTTTTTTTTGGAGACTAGCATGGGCATTATTTATAAAAAAATTCAAGATGTAATAGTTTATAATTGTAAAGAAGAGAAAAATGATATCTTCTTATTTTATCTTCTTGCTTTACACTTATTTTTGGCCCTACACGAATTTAATATCTTAATGCTCAAATTGTTCCATATTATACA
Organism: Sequoia sempervirens; assembly: GCA_007258455.2. Classification (NCBI taxonomy): domain Eukaryota; kingdom Viridiplantae; phylum Streptophyta; class Pinopsida; order Cupressales; family Cupressaceae; genus Sequoia; species Sequoia sempervirens. Next base: position 101,030,376 of record VDFB02000363.1, on the reverse strand, counting down.
TATATTATTATCAACCCTATAAGTATAGGTGTTGTGCACCTTGTTACATAGAGTTGACACTTCTATTAAATGATGTTGTACATTCCACAAAAATTACTTTATTGTACACTTGTGTTAGATTTATCTCCTATACATCCCTTAGTTTATCATATCCCTAGGTCACCCTTATAGTCATCCTTAACATGTCTCTAGACTCCCTATGGTTTGTTTTCTTTTTTCTATCCTTTTTTATGCTTGAATTCATTCATTTTTCTATCTATGATGAAACTATTACTTTCAATAGACAATACTTGTGAAACCACTATATTGATAATTTATATTATGACAATAATATCCTTAAGGATCCAACTTAATGCCCCCCCCCCCCCTCTCGCTCTCTACCTTTTTTATGTAAGATGACAAGTTAGCAAGTTAGCTATATATTGAAGAGAAGCTATAGGTCACAAGTGTTTGCCTAGATGCATAGAAGCATTGAGTTTGTAAAAGGTGATCATTTCCTTTCTTCAAGGCACGTATGTTTCCTAGGTTGTTAGTTGTATCATGAGGAAGCTCTCCAAATTATTGTGTCTCTTGAGAGAGAGTGAGAAATTTAAAAAATAAATAGAAGAAAGATCATAGAAGCTTGTTTTTCCCTATCTATAACCATCTAAACAATAATATATAAAAAAAATGTCATCTAGGTTTGTTGGATGCTCCCATCTATCAAATCAAGTGCCCAAATCTTGTGGTTATAAGCAATAACCACCTAAATACTAACAACAACTAGGTGCCCAAATAAAGTAGGTGAGTAAAATGGTAGCAACCTAGATTATCCAATGATATTAATGCTTGGATTTATCTAAGGGATACATTGGGATATGATCACCAACTTGGATGCCCCATTTAGAGGGTGAAAATGCTATCTAAATAGGGTTTATGGTGGTAGAAATGGAATATGATGAATTAGAGTGAAAACTTTGTATATAGGTGTTTTTGGATTAAAGACATAGGAGTGATGGAATTGAATGTATTGTGATCTTGGATTTCAAGATAATACATTTTTGGCCTCTCTTCTTAATGGAGATTTTTTAAAGGGTTTCTCCATGCAAATCTTGTATTGTGAGATGGCCTTCTAATGATTGTTGATTTGTGTCTCCTTCTTACTACTATCTTCTAGTAATCGTATCTTTGTTTTATTTTTTTAGGTTCATCTAAGCTAGTTTTATTAATATCGTTAAAGTGTCATATTTGAATCTCTACATGGTAATTTCTTATTAAGGAAACTTAATTTCATATTTGCATACAATTTCATATTTTAATAGTGTAGTGATCTAAGCCTTATATCTCACCAATTTCTATCATAGCATGGATGGATTTTTGATGATTAACAATTACATTAGAGATAATTCTTTTAACCAGCATTTGGTATCAGAGCTATATTTCTTCAAGAAGGAGTAGTTGGAGGCCCTTGTGGACTATAGTGGATGTTCTGTGTGTTAACATCATTTTGTAAATCAGTGAGATTGGAAGCCATGAAATCTAACTCTCAAATAGATATTATTAATGGGATCTTTGGTGGGAAATGGAAGTTCATTGTTGAGGATCTTTTTTTCCATGGAGTTGGTCATATGTTTGCTCCTTGTAAGGTGGTAACTTGGAGGTCTTTTTTGAAAGTATGTGACTATCCTCATACATGGATGTTAAGATCCTTTACGTTGTGGTCATGTGTAATGAAAGGGTGTTTGTGTTGGGTGGGACCATTTGGCCCCCTAGTCACATGGGAAATCACCCACTATTTGGACTACTATATGGAGTGCTTAAGTTGGGTTTGTGGATTCATCAATGATTACATGAAAGCATTAGATGGTTTTTCCATTTTTGTACGTGAGTTATGGAGTTAGATTTTATATGATCTAAACACTCTAGAAAAACTTGGTTCTTCCTTTTCATATTTATTTTATTTTGGATATGTAGGTTTTATAGTTTTCCTTTTTAAAATGTTATGGGTTTGTAGATCTATGTTATTCCATTATTTCAAATGATTTTTTTAATAATGTGAATGTCTAGATGATTAAGTGGTTTTGTATTTACAAAGATGGTTTTGGGTGATCCCACAATACTGGTTTACAATTTTTGGCCAAACTGGACACTAAACTAATTTTTCCTAAATAAATCTTCACTTTCAGACACTTATAGCAACTAAACCATGAGGAATTTGAAGATGATGCAAACTAGTGATTTGTGACATTTTGTCTGTAGATTCTAAATATATATTTTTTCATTTTTTTTGGAATCAGATTGCACTTGTTTTTCCATATCCTTCAAAAAATAGTTTTTTTCAAGTAACACCATTTTTAAGGAGTGACGTGTTGGGTATTACTGATATGTGGTTGTCATTGATGTCAACAATATTTCCATTAATGTATCTAAGGCTATATATGTCGAGGATATTGAGAAAATTGTAATAAATAAGTTGTACGTTGTCAGTGATGCAGTGAAGTTTAGTGGTGGCTAGCTCAGTATATTGATGATAAGAGGTTGTGGATTAAAGGGTTTGTTGACAAGTATATCTAGTTTATCCACATGAAGTTTCAGAGGTTCACATGAAGATTTGATTGAGTTATGAGTATCTGTGTTATGACAGTTGTTCTATTGCTTCAGTTGGTGTTCCTAAAAGAAGATGATGTGATTCTAGTAATTTGAGTTGTTGTGGATGCTTTTGTGGTGATTCATGATGCTTGTGGATGTTTCTAGATTGTGATTTATCTATGTTGTTGGTCCACATTGATCGTTGTGCTCGCGATTGGTGATTATCTTCTGTGAGTTCATGTTTTTCATGATCATGGCTGATAGAGTGATTGTAGCATGTTGTGGATCTTTGAGGCATAATTTTTTAAGGTGTTTCATGTTTGAGACATGTTGTTTTAGGTCCTTACTATGTTTTGTCCGACATTGTTTGGTTCGCATTGATAAATTGTTTATTGATTTGGGCTGACAGTTTGTACACATTTCATATTTTGTTGGACCGACATGTAGTTGATGTTATCCTTAGTTGTGAATATATATGATTGATTGTTTATACCATTTGATGGCATGGTGTGCGATGTATGATATGTGTTAAGTGTGAATAATGTTCTAATCTTTTGAAGGAAAAAGTAAAGTGTGAAGAAGAGTTTATGTGCTTAACCGAAACTGTAATCAGGCATTAGAAGATTCCATTTTCTCAATTGAAAATCTTTCAAATGTAATCCAAATGTGATTGTAAGATAGTGAGTCTTATTTTGGGCAGTAAGCCTTTTGTATTTGAGTAGTGAGCTCTAGGCAGTGTGCCTGAATGCATGTGCATTCCCCATTTGTAATACTTTTAATAGGGTATAATCTTGTGGACTAACCTCCACCGTGTTTTTTCCCCTAACAGGGTTTCCATGTAAACAATCTTGGTGTTATGTGTATTTTTGATGTGGTGATGGTTTATGCTGTCATGTTTATTTATTAGATCTGAGAATAATTTTAATATGTATAATTTTTGTGACAACTAATTCACCCCCCTCTTAGTTGTCTGCCCTTGTGTTTCCAACAATTGGTATCAGAGCAAGTTCCTCCAAGGAAGCTTGACCGCTTGAGGTGATCCGGGATGGTGACATATAAGAAGGATAGTATGAGATTTGATGGAACTAATTATTCTTTGTGGAAGACTTGAATGGAGTGTCATCTGAGATGCATTGGTGAATCTTACTGGATAATTACAAAGAATAGGTATATCATCCCACAGAATGGTCCTTCTACTGCAGGTGAGATTAAGGAAGCCGAGTACAATATTAGGGCTAAGGAAGCATTGTTGAGTGCTCTAACTAATTCTAAGATGACAAATGTTTAATGGAGTTGAAGACTGCTTATGAGATTTGGAAAATTTTGGAAAAATTTTATGAAGGTGATACCCATGTGAAGATTGCTAAGTTGTAAAGCCTGAAATGGAAAAATGAAACATTGAGAATGGGTGAAGATGAGAACATCACTTCTTTTATGTAGAGAGTGAATGAACTTGTGTATAGTATCAGATGTGCTGGTGGAACATTGGAAGAATCAAAGATTGTTGCTAAAGTGCTCATATCCTTTCCTGCTGCATACAAACACAAAGCTATTGCTATTGAGGAGATCCAGACTATGACAAATGTAAGCAGAGACATGTTGATTGGTAAGCTTGCTACTTTTAAGTTAAGTGAGTTTGGGGAATCTCTTCTAAAGACAAAATCTACATTCAAAACTACTATCTCTGGAAAAGATAAGCAGAGATATGATCCGAGAGAAAGTTCTTCTAGAAAAATGTCCAAGTATGAGCAAGAAATGAGAGAGATTGAAGAAGAAGAGAGAAAACTAGATGAGCTTGAAGCACTTATTGTCAATAGGGTAGCCAGAGGAGAAGGTAAGTATAAAGGGAAATTTCCTCTTAAATGTTTTTCTTGCAATAAGATAGGTCATTTTTCCTCAAGGTGTCCAGAAAGAGTTCCTAAGCCAAGACCCAACAAGCCTAGATTCCAAAGAAAGTGTTATTATGTTGTTGATGGAGGTGTGACAGATGATGAATTTGATAAAGGGAATTTAAGTGAAGATGAATGGGTATTTATTGCTATCAAGGAAAATGATCCAGTACCTACTGAATCTACTAGTTGCATAAATGTGGAGAAAGATCTAGCTACCAGAGTTGAAAAAAACGATGAATGGGTGATTGACAATGGATTCTCTCATCACATGGTAGGTGATAAAAGTAAACTTGTGAGCTTGGAAAAGTATGATGGTGGTGTTGTAAGATTTGGTGATGAAAAAGTTGCTGTAATCCATGGTAGAGGATCCATTTCTCTTGATGGTAAGCATAATACTGATGATGTTCTATATGTGGAAGGTTTGAAGCATAATATCTTAAGTGTTGGACAAATGGTTGACAAGGGATATAATCTTCAATTCAAGGATGGAAAGTCTAGGATATTGGGGATTTTTGGAAATGTGATTGCATCTGGTACAAAAATAAAAGGTAATATCTTTCATTTAAGTGCTACTGGTAAAAAATTTATGATTGCTCGAGTTGATGAAAGTTGGTTGTGGCATAGGAGATTGTGTCATGTAAACTTTGACAATATTATCAAGATAAGTTCTACTAAGGCAGTGAGAGATCTTCCTAAGTTGATAAAACTGACTAATGCTATATGCAAGGAATGTCAGTTAGGGAAGAAAACTAGAGTTTCATTCTAGAGAAAATGGCATTGTTCAAATGAAGTGTTAGAGCATGTGCATATTGACTTGTGTGGTCCTTCTAGAGTCAGGAGTATACAAGGAGACGAGTATTTCATGCTACTTACTAATGATTATTCTAGATTGATGTGGGTTACTTTCTTAAGGGAAAAATATGAATCTCTAGAGAAATTCAATATTTTTAAGGCTATGGTTGAGACAGAGACAGGTTTGAAGATTAAATGTCTAAGATCAGATAGAGGTGGTGAATTCACTTCTGGTGAGTTTAATTCTTTTTGTGAAGAGCATGGGATAAGGAGACAATTATTTTCCCCACGGACCCCTCAACAAAATGGAGTTGTGGAAAGGAAGAACAAGACAATTCAAGAAGTTGCTAGGACCATGATGCTGGAAAGAAATGTTTCGCATATCTACTAGAGAGAAGTTGTGAGTACTGCCATTTACACTCTCAACTAGGTACATGTAAAAGGTGATACTGATAAGACTCCTTATGAGCTATGGTTTGGACATAAGCCTACTGTTAGATACTTCAAAATCTTTGGGAGTAAATGCTATATCAAAAGAGATAAAGATATAGGAAAGTTTGATGCTAGAAGTGATGAAGGAATTTTTCTTGGTTATTCTACTAAAAGTAAAGCCTACCGGTGTTACAATAAGAGATTGAGGAAAGTAATTGAAAGTGTTAATTTCAAGGTTGATGAAGACATAGTTAGACCATCCAGAACCTGCAGATATGATTCAGACAATCAGAATGACAGTTCAGATAAAGGAAAGAAATTTTAGACTCTAAATCAAGTTCAGATCATTCCGCTGAATCTAGAAAATCAAGAGGAAGAAACTGGTGAAAGTACAAAAATGAGATCACAAGAGCCTAAAGTTCAAGAATACCCTAAGACTCCAAGGTATGTAAGATTAAATCATTCAGAAGATTAGATTATAGGTGATAAGAACAAAGGTGTTCAAACTAGGAGAAGAATTGCAGAAGAATATTGTTTGATCTCAAAGACTGAGCCTAATAGTGTCAATGAAGCATGCAAAGATGAACATTGGGTGGAAGCAATGAAAGAAGAACTATATACTGCAAATTGAGAAGAATGATACATGGATTCTTGTTCCTAGACCTAAGGAAAAAAATGTAATTGGAACTAAATGGGTCTTTCAGAACAAACTGAATGAGCAACGTGAAGTTGTTAGAAACAAAACAATACTTGTGTGTAAAGGATATTCTCAGATGGAAGGAATTGACTTTGAAGATACTTTTGCTCCTATTGCTAGGATTGAAGTTGTGAGACTATTTCTTTCTTATGCTACTTACAAAAACTTCAAGGTTTATCAGATGGATGTCAAGTCAACATTTCTAAATGGTGAACTGGAAGAAGAAGTGTTTCTTGAGCAACCTGATGGATTTCAATTGACTGATCAGGGAGATATGGTTTTCCGGTTGAAGAAAGCATTATATGGACTTAAGCAAGCCCTAAGACAATGGTATGCCATATTGGACAAGTATTTGTTGAAGCTTGGATTTAATAAAGGTGTGATGATAGTAATTTGAATTTCAAGATTGATCATGATAAAGATTTGATTGTTGAAGTCTTTGTTGAAGATATCATTTTTGGAGGAGATGATAGTTTGTGCATGGATTTTTTTGATGAGATGTAGAGTGAGTTTGAGATGTATATGATTGGAGAAATGAAATTCTTTTTGGGATTGCAAATTACTTCGCTAGATAGAGGGATCTTTATATCTCAGTCCAAGTATGTGAAAGAATTGCTAAAGAAGTTTGGTATGGAAGATTCAAAGCCAATTGGTACACCTATGGTGATTGGATGTAAGTTGACACAAGATGATGATTCTCCTAAAACAAATCAGACTAGATACAGATCCATGATTGGTGGATTGCTCTATTTGACTCAAACTAGACCTAATATCATGAATGTTGTATGCATTGTTGCAAGATTTCAAGATAATCCTAAGGAATCTCATGTGACAGCTGTGAAGAGGATTTTCAAGTACTTGAAGGGCATAGTTGATTTTGGCCTATGGTATCCTAAGGAAGATGACCTTACTTTGAGTGCCTTTATTGATCCTGATTGGGCAGGAGATGTGAATGATAGAAAGAGTACTAGTTAGTGGTGGTGCATTTTTCTTGGGAAAGAAGTTGATTTCATGGTTAAGTAAGAAGCAGAATGCCATTTCTTTATCTAATGCAGAGGCAGAATACATTGTCATTGCTAAAAATTATACTCAATTATTATGGATGAAGCAAATGTTGAAAGATATCAAAGTTGTGTATAATGAATTTATTGCTATATTCTGTGATAATTCAAGTGCAATTAACATTTCTAAGAATCCAATTTTGCATTAAAAAACCAAGCATATATCTATCAAGTTTCACTTTTTGAGAGAGGTGAGTGAAAAAGAAGTTAGATTGGAGTATGTGCCCACTAAGGAACAAATTGTAGATATCTTTACCAAGCCCTTGCCTAAGGATACTTTTCAGTATCTCAGAGGGAGGCTAGGGGTGATTACCCCTCCTAATCATAATTAAGATGCATTGACTTGCATTAGTCTGTGCATTTCATAGTCATATCTTATGATCCAGATTGATGTTGCAGTGGCTACTACTTAGGGGGAGTAGTCAGATGTTTAGAAATTAAGGTCAAGGCTAACAAATATTGAGGTCAAGGCTGCTATTGAGGTCAAGGCTAACAACTTATTTCCCCCACTGAGTGTAAGGAAAGAATGAGCTAAGGTGGATAATGGGAAGGACCATGCAATAGTGAGAATGGAAAATTCTACAACGGTTGTATGATAAAGGTGGCGATAGGGTACTATGGGATGATGGGATAATAGTCAATACCAGTGAAGTGATACTTATTCAGTATATCCTTCAATGTCTAACATTCATCACTGCAATTTCCAAGAATATGAAGGTATTTACAATATGGGATGTTAGAATCTTTAGGATGAATCACCAACTTGTTTAAAGGTGGTAAGAGTATAAGGCCTCTGTTTAAAAGCATTTGTAGTTTCCTTTCACATTTAGGTGGTGGATGGAGAGAAAAAAATAATTTTTTTAACTTGTAAGGTCATTTGTGTTTACTAGATTCTCCTTTTTCATGGATTGAAGGAGGAAGGGGACCCATGGGGATCCTAGCATCCTTATCATTTGCATCATGTAAGGATTGTTCACATGGAAGCAGAACATTCAAATCAAGGGGGGAATCAAAGATCATCGTGCCATCATCCCAAAGTATCCAATATTCAAAGGGAGGCTTGTCATTATGAGGGGTATCTTGATATCCTAGCCCTATTATGTTTTCATCTGTTGGTCTTTGTTCTAATAGTTGGTGAATGTCACGCTTGGTTATTGTGTCACATCCTTATTTTTTAAATATTAGAAGGTTGCATGTTCAATTCATGTTGGCTTCACCAAAATGTGGACAATGATTTTGGATTGCCCAACTGCTTTAAGCTCCTTCTAAGGTTTTTCACCTAAAAGAAGAAATAATTGGGGGTCCAAAATGCAAATGTCTACACTCAATATTGATGTAAATGAGATGTATTATGTCTAATTTTTATGTATTAATGCACTGATCTGAAAGGAAAATGATTTAATGATGCAAGACCTAAGAAATGTAAAGTGCTGGAAAACACACTGTGATATGCAAAAACACCTTAAAATGCAAGTAAATGATGAAATAACTGAACATAATTGGAGAGGTGCAACTAGAATCTGAGATCTGATGTGGAGAGATTCTGGAATCCTAAAAAATTGACTGAAAATGTTAACTGGGACACTTACGCCAAGCTAGGCAACTTAGTCCCAATTTCAAGGAAAACTTGTTGGAACAGGAATCTGCCAAATGGGTATCCAAAAATGTAGAAACTACTTTTTAGGCCTAATAGTGGGACTAATTTACCAGTGGTGGTGACTTATTCCACCTATAGATTTCAAGAATCTCGGGATAGGATCCTGTAGCTTCAGGTCTGCACTTGCTTTTTTAATAGGTGTTCGATCTTGATTCTATAGAAAATAGGATGAAAAGAGTCTCCAAGCTTGAATTAGGGTTGTGTTGACTTGAATAGCTTTGATGACTTGTTGACCACTTTTCAACACCTATTTCTTTGACAAATCTACCTACAAAGTCTGCTAACACATGCAAAGAAGGAAAAAATGGTTAAGGGTTAGAGTATAGAGGTTTGCCTTCGTCAAACCCCACTTTGGTAATCAAACCCTAGATAATGAAATGAAATGGAAATATAATGATAAATATATAACATGCAATGTCATAAACTTACCAAACCCTTGAAGTAAAAATCTAAAGATGTACAATGAAGTGCTTCAATGGATGACTTGATTGTGCTTAGATTGCTTGAATGCTTGAAATATTTAATGCTTAATGAATGCAAGAGATTAGGAAATTGTAGGAGATGAAAAATGAGGAGAAAACCCATTATTTATACTTTTTCTTACTAAATTTCTCAAAAATAACACATCACAAGTTGACCTCAAGGGTTAGAGAATGAAATCCCACCAGAAATTTGAAATAATTTTGAGTTTTGTGCCAAAAAGGACTAAGTCACCCCTATTGGCGACTTAGTCCCACTTAATAAAACTAAGTGGGTGTCGTGAATTAAAGGGTATTAAATGTTTTCCAACGTGCATATCCTCAAAAACACACTTAAGAAGGGTCGAAAAGTGTATTAAGGGGTCATTTAAACATGAGAAAGGGTTGAATTAGTGATGACAAGTCTAGAAAAGTGTGAAAGTGGGTTACAACACTTTACAAGACTTTGAAATAAGTCTTGGTAAGTGATAAAAAGGGGTTATTTAGATGAATTATGATGAAAAGGTCCTAGAAAAGTGTGAAAGTGAGTTACAACACTTCACAACACCTTTACAAGACAACCTAGAAGTCTTAATGATTCACAAGGGTCCAAGACCTAATGTGAATGTGTTGATCACATTACAAAATTAAATCTAGGTAAAATCAAGCCAAAGTCCACTAGGAGGGCCTGAACATGAAGAAGTAGAAGGGTTACTTTTTTAGTATCCACAATCCTAATATTGTTTGTAAATCATTTATAAGGGATGAGGGATTCGCCATCATAAATAGTTATTTTTTAACATCAAGGTTTTACTAATTTAGTGATTAAGTTTTATTGGTACAATAGTTATTGTTTTACTAGGGGTCAGTGACTAATTTTATTGGTGGAATTATTTTATTTATTGAATAAGAATCTTGGAGGATATGGTGTTTTGGGCACCCAAACTCCCATGAGGTTTTCATGAGGTTATTTTTCACCTTGTGTGGCTATTACTAAATTTAATACATCTTGTGGTTATAAAAAATAACCACTTATAAACTAATGACAACTAGGTGCCTCTACTAGGTAGGTGAGTAAAATGATTGCAACTTGCATTATCATATGACATTAATTCTTTGAATTATCCAAGAGAGGCATTTGCATATGATACCAGAATTGGATGTCCCATTTAGAGGGTGAAAATGTTATATAAACAAGGGTTATTATGGTAGAAAAAGAATATAATGATTTAGAGTGAAAACTTTGTATAGAAGTGTTGTTGGATTAAAGATACAAGAGTGATGGAAGTGAATGAATTGCAATATTTTTCTTGAAGATAATACAAATGCTTGGATTCTCTTATTGGTGGAGTTTTTTATAAAAGGATTTATCCACATAAATCTTGTGTTGTTAGATGATCTTCCAATGGTTATTGATTTGTGCCTCTTTCTTGCTATTATCTTATGGTGATATTATCTTTATTTTATTATTATTTTAATTTAATCTAAGGTGGATTTTTTAAGCATGTTAAAGTGGTTGACTTAAGCATCATAAATGATTTGAATCTCTACTTGGTAATTCCATATTAAAGCAACTTAATTTCATATTTGCATACAATTTAAGATTTTCATATTGTAGTAGTCTAAGCCATGTATTTCACCAACTGATATCATAGCATGAAAGGATCTTTTATGATTAAAAATTGGATTAAAGATTGTTCTTTTAACCAACACCATTTTTTAAGGAAAATGATAAAAAGGGGACAAATACACTTATTCAAAGGGAAATTTTTGAAAAATAAAGAACCAAGCAAGGACAAATGCCAAAAAATGGTTAAAAAAATATGAAATAAGGGGAAAATTTTCAACAAGCCAAACGGTTAGTTATAACACTTTCAAATCAGTTTGGAGAGATATTTTTTATCATTTTATACCATGTAGGTTCATGTGTTGTTTTTCCAAATGATCTTAAAACTTTTGAAATGCATGCCCATCCAAATTTAGGCACTTACACACTTGCTTCCCTCAAGAAAAAAATTCTACCATATTGAGTAGATGCTACCTCCTAGAATTGGCATGTACTTATATTTCTTTTTGTTTCACATTCAAACACATAAAAATGAAGGATAAGATCATGTGCAATATACAATAATTTTATAATTGAAACTTGTAACTAAAATATGGATGAGTCTAATTACCATCCATACAAGATTAGATGAATATTGATTGTGTGTGATCACCTCCTATCCATTTGGAACCTACAAAACACACAAGAAGCATGACTCAATTACATTTAAACCATGTTATTAGCTTAAGATATTAGAAAAAACATATACAATATGATATATATTCTTGTGGTGGGTGCATAATATACCTAATATTCCTTCCCTAGGTGAATTACAAGGTAAATGACATGCCAAGATGCAATCATTTTAGCTCATAAGTTTGAAATTAGGGCTATAGAAGATCATTTATTTTCTAGAAGTTTTGTAATTGGGAGATCTAAGTTGATTGGCTTTTGTTTCCAAGACGCCTCCTTAAATATCATGCCTTTTTTATGTAGCCAATGATTTTTTTAACAACTAACAAGGGGAGACAATGAACTTATATATATATATATATATATATATATATATATATATATATATATATATATATATATATATATATATATATATATATTATATGGGTAAGTACACCAAGTTGTGACACAAAAATGGCTCTTAAGATGCCACTTTTTATTTTGAAATTAGTAAATCTTGATGTTCATGAGAAAATGGAGATAGTTATGCTCAAAATTTAAAGATGCAACAAGAAAAAGAGTTGCAGTGCTTCGAATCTACTTTATAAGCTACTATTTCTTTTGGAAATAATGAAGATTAAGGGTTTCAAAAAGGGGGGTTACCAAAAGTGGTCCTTTTTTTCTCAAAAAAACAACATAGTGTCTATTGTGACCCCCCTTTTTTATTAATTCTTTTTTAGTATTTCAAAAATATGAATGGTGAGAAATTAGCTAACACCATGTAATTTATCCTAGTTCCTTTGGCTAATTTCTTAATGAATATATAATATTTTATGAATTTTTGAAGTGGACACATCCTAAAAATCTGAAATTTGAGCATGCTCCCCTCTAAATTTTTTGAAAACTAATCAAAAATTAAATTATTATTTTTTCATTACGTGTAGAATGGAGTCTTGTTTATAAAAAATGTATTTTTTTTCAAAATTCGATGAAGAAGTAAAAATCTATACTAAAACTAGCACATGTTGGTTTTTGATAAAAAAACAGAGGCACTAACAAGAGAAGTTATAGATGAAAACCTTAGCATATGTAAGAGAGAGCCTAATGTCATCATGTTTTCTTATAAAATTACATTGAAAGACGAGAAAACCTTATGGTTAGCACAACCAAAAATGTGTCAAATTTCATTACCCTTTTAGAAAATCACATCCTTGGCATGAAATGGTTGTCCACTTTGGGTTGGATGCCCAAGGAAAAATCCAACCCTTTAGGTTAGTATAATTTCCCAATGAAACCCATTTTGTGAGCACCAAATTTGGCGCTCTCCAAATGAAGTGCATCATTTGGCAAGCACAAAATTTGGTGCTATCCAAATGAAGTTCATCATTTTTCAAGTGCCAAATTATATGCTATTTAAATGAAGTGCTCCATTTTTCCAGTGCCAAATTTGGCACTCGAGCCAAATGTGAAGCATGAATTTTTACAAATTTACATTTTTGTGAACACTTTCTTTTTCTCTTTCTCTACCAGGGAAACTATATACATGAAATAAAAATTTACATTTACATTTAGACATTTATTTTCGTATACTTTAAGTTATATTTCATGTATATATTTGTAGATGTTTGAGAGTGGTTTCAGATCTCTTGGAGTTATAATGCAAAATTCTAGTTTTTTGAAGATCTTATAATTTTTTAGACTTAGTCAAATTTTAGTAATCAGCATGCCAAATTCCAATAATCAGGAGGTCAAATTTTATTAATCAGTAAGTTGTATCATCTTTCTCTCTCTATCTCACTCATTGTCATCTCTTATACTCTAGACCTCTCTCTCACTATCTCCATCCCTTTAAGTGACTCTCTCCCTTGAGCTCAAGAACTACCTCTCTACATGGCCATCTCTCTCTCTCTGACTCTCTCCCTCAAGCTCAAGAACCACTTCTCTGCATGGCCATCTCTCTCTCTCTCTCTCTCTCTCTCTCTCTCTCTCTCTCTCTCTCTACATATCCCTCCCTCCCTCTCTTTCTCTATCTCACCTCCCTCTCCCTCCCTCCCTACCTCTCCTGCTATTGCTCTCTCTCTCACCTCTCTCTCCTTCCCTATCTCTCCCTCTATCCCTACCTATCCCTCCATCTCTCCTTCCCTCTCTACTTCTCTCAATATCCCCTCCCTCTCTCTACCTACCTCTCTCTCTATTTCTCTCTCACCCCTCTCTCCATCCCTACCTCTCCCTCCATCTCTCTTTCCCTCTCTAATTCTCTCTACATACCTATCCTTCTATACCTCATTATCTCTCCCTCCTTCCCTCTCTCAATCTCTCCACCTTCCTCCTCTCTCACTTCTCCCTCCCTTCCTCTCTATCCTTCCCTCTCTACTCTCTATATCTCAACTCTCTCCCTCCCCCTCTTTCTATCTCTTGTCTCCCTCTCTCTCCCATCTCCCTCTCTACCTACCCTCTCTCCTCTCCCTCTCTCTACTCTCTCTATCTCAACTCTCTCTCCCCCTCCCTCTCTTTCTATCTATCATCTTCCTCTCTCTCCTCTCCCTCTCTACCTACCATCCTCTATCTACCTACCTCTCTCTCTTCCCCCTCCTTCTATCTCTCCTCACCCTCTCTCTACCTATCTCTCCATCTCTACAATATATCTCAACTATCCCTCTTTACCTCTCCCTCTCCGTCCCCCCCCTCTCTCTCTCTCTCTATCTCACCTCTCTCTCCCTCCCTCTCTCCTCCCCTCTCTACCTCCCTCTCCCTCTATAACTCCATACCACTCTCCCTCTACCTATATCTCCCCTCCCACTCTCTCTAACTACATCTCTATCTCACCTATACCTCTTGACCTATCCCTCCATCTGATCTCTCTCTCCCACCATCTCTCCTCTCTCTGATGTGCACCAAGATGTGATAAAAGGGGGAGGAAGGTGGGGAGATTGAGAAAGAGGAGGAAGGAGGGAAGGAGAGTAGATAAGGAGAGTGTGAGAGAGAAAGAAGAGAGAGAGGGAGAGAGATTTAGAGAGAAAGAGGGGGAGGGAGAGAGAGATACAGAGAGAGAGGTGAGATAGAGTAGTGAGGGAAGGAGAGAGAGAGATGGGGGGTCGAGGGAGGGAGAAGTGAGAGAGAGGCGATAGAGAGAGAAGTAGAGAGAGAAGAAGGAAGGTGGAGATATTGAGGGGAAGAGGGAGGGAGGGAGAGAGAAATAGGAATTAAGGGATATGTAGGTAGAGAGAAGTAGAGATGGAGGGAGAGGTGGGATGGAGAGAGAGAGGTGAGAGAGAGAGAAACATAAAGATAGAGGTGGGTAGAGAGGGAGGGGGAGATAGAGATAAGTAAAGAGGGAAGGAGAGGGAGAGGTAGGAAGGGAGAGAGAGAGAGGTGAGAGAGATAGGGGGGGTGGGAGGGATAGATATGTAGAGAGTAGAGAGGGATGGAAGGAGGGAGAAGTGAGAGAGATAGAGGTGATAGAGAGAAGTGGAGGGGAGAGAGAGATGGAGAGAGTGAGAGAGAAAGAGGGGGAGGGAGAGAGAGAGGAGGGAGGGTGTCACACCCAATCTTGTTGTAACTGAATTACTTTTACCTTCATGGGTAAATAGGATGATAAATGCAATCATGATTTTGATATGTTTGATAAAGCAATGGAATACTAGAATAGGTATTAATTTATTATTGCTTTAAGGGTATGTGTAGGATCATGATGGGCCAAAAAGTGGCAATATGATGGGTATGTGGCTGATGACTTTTTTTTTACCCAAAATTGATGAAATGAAAATGGTTTGTTAAGGAGATTCTGAGCTTTCCACCAATATAATTTATGCTTTACTTTGAATTTAATAAATTATTATTATTCATTTTCTATTTGAATTATGACTAAATTCTTGATTGATAGGTTGATTGAAAAACATCTATAGCTTTCAAACGGTATCACATTTTTTGAATCTAAAACATGTGTCACATTCTATGCTTTGCATACTATAGGATTAAAAAATAATAATTAAATTTCATGAAGTTTTGACCAAGCTAAGGTGGTCAGACATACGATATTTTTTATTTTTTAAAAGTTGTAATAAAAAATTCATAATTAATTAGTTACTTGGAAAAAAATTACAAAAAAATATGCATCACATCGGGACATGAGTCCTCTACTTATATTTAAAATCCTATAAAAAATATTATCATTTTATTTTGGTTAGGGTGGTTATACAGACACCTACTTCTTATTTTTTCCTTGAAATTTAAGTACTACTGCATTGAAATTTCAAATTTTCACCAAATAGATTTATTTTTTGTAAATAAACCTAGTAGTTTAGAAATTAGATTCAATTTTCTACAGATTCTATTCTTACATATTTTTTAAATAATATAGATAACTTATTCAAATTTTTACATCAAGTTTCCTAACTCTGATTTTTCTAAATTTTTCACCACTTAAGGGCTTTTTTTTCCATGATGATCCTACACATACCCTTAAAAGAGTAATTATGCTTATATTGATGAAGTACAATGAAAGAACATATATTGCACTATGAATATGCAAATGTTTTATGATGCATGTGGGTTTCATGTGAAATTCTAACTATTGTTGCAAATGTGCCAAGTTGGATACAAGTACAGGTTCACACCTTTGAAAGGGAGGGGAAGTATCACTCAAGAGAAGTGTTTGGTCGAGTAACCTTGAATGAAGCCTAACTGAGCTTTCACACACCCACTGTTAGAATGGTCAAGTCAATAGTTTTAGGTAAGCTCCTTTGGTCATATTCTTGACTTAACGAAATAATTGGGTAGTCATCCTTGTTTGAGATATGTTATCTCTATGAATTGAATTGTGTGATTGACTCTTGAGTCTTTGGTTTTGTGAATAGTTGTCTTTGCATCAATCCGTGTGAACATTAGAAGTATACATGTAGATATGTATATATAACAACTCATGCAAGAGAGCATGAATACATTTATACATATATATGAGTAGAAATACTTGGGAGTATACTAGCATGAGGAATCAATTATATATATGTGTATACAGTATACATATGCTTAGTGTGTATGTGTATCAATGAAAATATGAATGTATTCATGTTGAAATGAAATGGTAGCATGATATATGTATGTATGAATGTTCATATTAAATGTACTTTTGTATCGAAATAATGATATATATGTTTAATATATGTATATGCTAATATATGTGTGTGAAGTACGTAACATAAATGTACATTGCATATATAAGTATATATGTATAAATATTTATATCATTATTATATAATATAATTGAACATAAATATGTATATGTATATATATGTGTATATGTGTGGCTGATCCCACAATACTGGTTTACAATTTCTAGGAGATCCTGATTTTTGGTGAAATCACATAATGTTTGAAAATATAATGATTTAAACCTTGAAAAGTTTCATTTAAAGGATTCCAATTGAAGAGGGTTTGATCAAACCACCTTAGATCAAACCCCCTTGGATATAACCCCACTAGTTTTAAACCATATATACCTATAATGGAGTCTCCTTTACACCTATCAAAATGCTAATAAAAAACCAATTTTGATTTACCTTTTGGGGGATCAAATGAATTCATTTAAAATTTATTTTTGTAAATATGTATTCCTTATTATAAGCTTCCCAAAAAGTATAATTTTAAATAAATTTATTTTTATTATTATATTTATTTTTTCTTTCTTGTAAACATAGGTTTTTCACCAAAAATCAAGCTCTTTATTCTGCACATGCGCAAAAATAGTAGATTATAAAAAAAAAATTGAAAAATATCAGTGCACCAGATATTAAAGTCCTTGATCCAACAAAAAAAATGAATTTTGATACATACAAAAAAATTTACGCGTTATACAGCTCGTCTATGTATGAATTGTAATTGGTTTTACTTTGAAACTTGATTAACAAAAAAATATTCAATAAAACACTATGAAACCAATTGGAAGCACTAGATATCGTAGTTAGAAATCTAAATTCGAAAAAAATAGAATTTTATCCTTCTTGGAAAAAATGTTATTCATTATAGGGTGGGTGTCACTCCTTAAAAATGTTGTTTACTAAAAAAAAACTAGTTTTCAAAGGAAATGAAAAAAGAAGTGCAATCTGATTCCAATTTTTTTAAAATATATATATTTAGAATCTACAGAAAAAATGTCACAAATCACTAGTTTGCATCATCTTCAAATTCCTCACGGTTTAGCTGCTATAGGTGCCTGAAAGTGAAGATATAGTTAGAAAAAAATATTCCAGTGTCTAGCTTGGCCAAAAATTGCAAACCAATATTTTGGGATCACTCGCGTATGTATATAAACACATGTATTGTTTATGAAAACAATAACATGGAAATATGCATTCATATATTAGATGGTTAACTTGATGAACTCATTTGTTAATGAGTTTGATAAACAAATGAATATGATCATATTTATGTATTAATTGATAATTAATAATGTCAACAATTTTGAGGATATATATATAATATGATTGAAAATCATTGAATATTTTGAAGTACAATATATAGCATTATGTATACCTTTTGAATGAAGAAGGGGTGCATAAACTGTCATCAAATGTATTTAAATATGATTTGGTATAAAATTCATTCCATTATTGAACCCTTACCACATATATATACATATATATATGGTGGTCAAAGTTAATCTTGATAGTGCATGAAATGAGGTTGAGGCACAACCCATAAAGAAGTAGTGTCATAGAAAAATGGCCCCTTGTCATTTTCATGGCATTTTAGGTCTTTTTTCACAGTGTTGGAACCATTTTGCTTTTATTTTATGTTGTAGCATGGCTTGAACATGCTTATTGAGGTACTAAAACTCAAAGAACGACGTCTTGTGAAGGTGTTGTGAACTATAGTAAGGAATTTCTACATTCTTCTAGACTCTATTTAATACATTTCAACTCAAAAAAACCTTTTTACTCATCAACAAGTCCTATTTTGAAGTGTTCATGTAAAGCCTTGTAAAAAACTTTCATGCTCTTCTAGGCATATTTTCACTATTTACACCCTTCTCATGCTTTATTTGGTCCCTTTATGCCCTCATAAGTTGTTATTAAGTGTATTTTTGCATATTATCCTGACAAACAACATTAAATAAAACATTTTTCCCAACACATGCTTTTAGGTCCTAGGTGGGACCCATTCGCCATGGGTGGCGAATGAGTCCCCCTTGGCCCCAAATTCAAAATATTTCAAATTTCCTTTCGGGATTTTATTCAAAATCACTTGATGTCGGCCTGTGATGAGGTATGAATGGATACTAAGGCACAAGAATTGTATAAATAAGTGTTTTTCACCTCATTTTACATCTCCTCACTCAATCAAGAATTCAATCTCACATTTCAAGCATTCAAGCATATTACATCAACAATTCAAGCACTATTCAAGCACTTTGAAGTAGCCATTGACATTACTTCAGATTTGCATCACCAAGGGTTAGGTAAGTTGCATGTTATTATTTTATCTTTCTCTTTCATTTCATTGTCTTTTCAAGGGTTTAATTACCAAAAGTGGGGTTTGACCAAGGCAAACCCCTATTCACTAACCCCTAATCATTTATCCCCTATTGCATGTTTGTTTGCAGCCCTTTATTTGCAAATTTGACAGGTTATTAGGTGTTAAAGATTGATTTACAAGTCAACTTGAGTCAAATTCAAGCTTGGAGAGAGTTATTTGTCCATTTTCTGCATATCTGACTTTGACAACCCGATAAACAGACATTTCTAGATCTGGTGTTGGAGAGTTGTCTCTTGATTTTTCATAAATTTGGGAGAGGACTGATTCACCACCTATGGAGAATGAGTTCCACCTTAGGACTAGAAACTTGAGTTTTGTCAAATTCTGGATCCTAACAAATAGAAACTAGCTCTCGACAATTTTTCACCATTAGGTGAATTAATTTGTCACCCTGGGCGAATGAGTCCCACTATGAAAAATCAGTGATTTCCATCAACATTCAAAACACTCCAAAATCATCACAATTCACCCAGGTGCACTCAGATTCACCCCTGTACTTTATATTTTGCATTATTTTTTCATTTACATAGTTATTTGCATTTCAGGCTATGTTTTCAAACAAGTCATAAATCCTAGTTTTTCATTCATTTTCAGTCATTCAAATTAGTCCATTGCATTTAATGAAGTCTATTTACATTAAACAACATTGCATACATCCTAATTTGAGTGATACATTAGCATTTTTGGCCCTATCTCTCTCCTTTTAGGTGAAAACCCCTAGAAGTGTAAGAGTAGTCCATAGGGTCCCAAAAATCTATGTTTCATTTTGGTGAACCTGACTTTTGAACACTTTGGATTTCTGATTGCATTCCCATATTTCATCTTAGTTTCCATTTGCATTAGCATTCAATTAAGACTTTGATTTGTTATTGCATTCTAGGACTTTTCATTTTGCATTAGTGAAACCTTCATTTAAGCTTTCATTTTTGCATTACATTTCATTGAAAAAAGTAAAAAACTGCATTTTGCATCTATAATTGCATACTATAGAGCATTTAAATCATCTTAAATTTTTTTGAAAAACACTAAACAACTTCATACTAGGACTCATTCGCCACCCAGGGTGAATCAGTCCCTCTGCACTTTTTAGAAAGCATTTCTGGCATTTTGTTGGCATTTGTTTCCATTTCTATTTTCTGTAGTTAGATCTCTATTACAATTAGTAGAATCTCTGTCATTTTCATTTTAGAGCTCTTAGATTAGCTTGCATTTTTCTTCACCTCTCCTTTGTGGTACTTGCATGAGTGTTTGGTGCCCTGTTGATAATACTTTAGTGAGACAAAGTTCTAGACTCATGGCATCCCACGATAGCACTTTCATTGTGGACCTTGGGATCTCACGAGATCCTACTCCTGGTATGGAAAATGGTGCATTAAGCCCTGAAAATAACCACTTCCATGCCTTCACCTTTCCATCCAATGAATGTTGACAACCAAAAAAATTCCCTCCCGCAAGAAAAGGTCATTAATATTCATGAGGAATTTGCACATTTACAACAAGACTTGTCACTTGAAAACATTTCCACAACTGCCATACCTTCCATTGAGAATCTTCATCGTTTGATAGCAAGTGATGATGGCTTACAAGTGATGAAGAAAATTGTTGAGATTTACAATAAACATGCCTCTTCAACTACCCAATCCGTAAAAATTTCTGTAAGTCAAGGAGGCCCTCAAGTCCCCCACCCCCTTCAACCATTACTTCCATCCCAACTTATACCAATCTGCATGTCCATACAACTATGCATTAGGCTACTTCTTTCCTAATTTCCACTAGCATTACTACTTCTTTTGTGGCATCGCAAGTCCCTTCTACCACTTTCACACCTCTTAGCATTCCTTTCACTTCCCCTAACATCACTTACACTCCATCACCATTTTCCCTTCCACCTCAACCCACATACCCCAATCCTCTTCTTACACAACTTCTCACTACCGTTTCATCTATGCAACATCAACTTTCCAACATCAGTCAAGGTCAATCCACTCCAACCACATCATGTATGTAGTAATCCCTTATCCTTAGAAATCTTACGTACCACAATTCCACAAGGGATAGAAATTCCTCAGTTTGAGAAATACGAAGGAAAAGGAGATCCTATCAACCATGTTAATGCCTATAAATCTTTGTGTAGTGACTCTGTCCTTGACGATAAACTGTTGGCCAAAATTTTTCCAAGGACCTTGAAATACACTGCCTTAGAATGGTTTTCCAACTTGCCTAATCATTCCATCCATTCATTCCATAAATTGGTGGAAGCTTTCATTAGTAACTTTCAAGTTCACATGACACCTAAAAAGACAATGGCAGACTTTATGAGATGTAGACAAAACACAGATGAAAAAGTAACAGATTTCATCTCACACTACCAATCCTTATATGCTCAAATTGATGTCAAAATTCCAGATGCACATCTGTAGAAGATGTTTATCAAAAAATTTCACACCAACCTTCAGGATAAACTCACCATGATGAAATTCCCTTCATTCATGCATTTATGTACATTTTTATGTCACTACCAAAATTTGGTTTCAAGTCATGATTCAAAATCCATTTCTAGCTGAGTTGACAAACCCAAACACACCAATCAAAACCAAACTAACACACAAAACTTTTGCAAACCTAATAGATGATTTTTACAGTTTAATCTGCCTCCTCAACCACAATCACAACCAACTCAACAAGTTCAAAATTCAATGGTAGATGTTAAGGCAGTTGTGCCTTGTCATTATGGAGATCCAAATAGACAATTCACTCCTTTACCCAATACCCTCCATCACAAAATGAACCAATTAATTCAAAAATGCATGCTCATTTTGCCACCTGTTCGACCACTTGATCCAAATCAGCCATTACCACCTACCTTCAAACCTAATGCTTATTGCCATTTTCATTGCCAAAATGGCCATGACACCAAACATTGTAAGTGTCTTAAACATTTAGTTCAAGACCTCATTGATTCAAGTGAATTAACCATTGTGGGTGTTAATGATCAAGGCAATAAGTCTGTTGCACCTCCTAACCAGAATTTACAAATTTTCACCAATCCTATGTTGAAACATACTACCTCGTTTGTCAAGGCTAGTGAACCTTCCAAGCGTAATGTAATGACTGTTGATACAAATAATGAACAACATGATACAACTCCTATTTTTACCCAAGCTAGTCCTATGGATAACCTTGTGGCTATGATAGTCATTATCCCTTGTAAGGGCCAAAGCACAAAATCGGTTCATATTGTTGTAGACACCGAAATCTGGTCTAAGCCTACAACTACAATATTTCTTCATAATTCATATTTCCATGCTCATGATTAAATAATGTCAATTATTTAATTATTGTTTAAAGTCTTCATTTCATCTATTAATTAAATAATCTTAATTATTTAATTAATTCACACTTTTCTTTATTCTATCTGATTAATTAAATAAGCGCTTTTTATTTAATTACGTTACAAATTAACCTTATCCTAAGTCTTTTCAAATTAAATAAATTCTTATTTAATTTACCCTTTATCATATGTCAACTATAATTAAATAAATTCTTTATTAATTTAATTATTCATTTAATCCCTTCATCACTTAATTAAATAAATCCTATTTATTTAATTATTCTTCAAATAGAAATCTTGAATTAAATGAATTTTTTAATTCATAAATTCTATTTTAACGCATTCTTCTATATTTAGATAATTGTGTAAGTTGTCTAAGTATTGAACACTTTGACTCGACTTGAGATCTATTTAAATCGATCAGTTAACTCCTGATTTAATGTTTGAGTTTCTTTCACGAGTAATCTCTTTGTCATATCATTTTGTCATCTAGTTCCAACTCGTTTGCGTGAACATGTGTATTAATTAAATATCTTTATTTAATTAATTAAATCTTGTGCATGCGTTCGAACAGAGTGTTGCTTTAATCCCATCTTTATCTTTTTCATGCAAAGACTATTCTTTTGTTTTCGAATACCAAACTCGAAGATTAAATCATTTATTTAATCTTTAGCTCTATTTCTAGTTTTTATCACTCATGTCACTACTAACAGTTATCATAATGCATGTCTAATCTTTCAATATCAGCTGTCCGTCGATCTTTCAATCCTAGCTTGTCATTTGAATGATCAATTTTCTATAAATTGATCTGTCTTTCATCATTTCACTCTCTCCCAAAATCTTGTGACTTTTGGAGCAATTATCTTAAATCTTCGATGTTTCATTATTATCACAATCCTTAGGCTATGCTTGCACGTACTAAAAATCTGAGGGAAAGTACACTAAAGAAAATAAAATGGAGAAGGGCAACAAAGGTTATCCATGGAGTTACATCGATCTTCAAGGTGAGATTGTTTTATGTTTTAGCTTGTTTTCCTTTATTCTTTGTTGTTTGACTTTAGATTGCATTTAGAGCTTGATCGCATTAGAGTGTTTTCTTTTAACCTTTCATTTGTATTTCCTAGATGTTACATTTGGTGAACCTAACGTGAAGACATCATCTTCGCATATCCGTAGACTTTTATTCAATTTTTGCAAGTTTTTGTATGGAACGACGCATTTGTTTGACGAAACAATGCAATTGACATTCAAAGACGTAGCTGATTGATGAAATGACGCAACTGAAATATTAGACCGCATTTGATATCGGAAAGGATGCAATTGACTTGACTGTATCTGATATTGGAAATGACACATCTAAAAAATACTTACACATCTATTATTTTCTGAGTCGCAGTTGACTGGTAAAATCCCAAGACGTATCTGACAGAGAAAATGATGCATCTAACTGGTAAATTTTTATGTTTAGATTTTCAATTTACAGCTTCGTTTCATGTTTTTTATTTTCACTAATCTTCTATTTTCAGCGTGTGTCTTGAGGAGTTAACAAAGTTTTTGCAGATCAATAGTCGAAGACCAATATCAAAACTACTAATGAATATTTCTGCAGAATGCATGTCGAAGACCATAGTTAAATTTTGAAACAAATTGTTTGGTAGTGTAGCAAATCTTTCATTTGGATTAAAATTAACAAGTGTCTACAATGTTTGGTGCGAAAGTACAATTCTGTTATTACCCTCATGATTTGGTACATATCAAAGTATCCTCTCTCCTTGCACATTTGTGCGATCCTGGGTGTAAGAGAAATAGTTATTGACTCTAGAAATTGGGTCTATTCTGGTGGGAAAAAGTACTCACCTTAGGACGACTCAGACTGGTAGCACCCTAAACACGAGGGACTTCCAGCCGGTATATAAAAGTCGATTCTTGGGGAAAGCCCAACGAATCACATATATGGTTCTGACGAGATGGATTTGAAAGGTTACTCTCGCCACATGGATCATTCCCTACGAACAAAATGCCCGAATTAACACCTTTATTTGTAGTGTCCAAAATCCTTCTATTTACTGGTGCAGCAGGTCGGACCTGTGAAGTCATCTCATATTCTTATGTTTCATGTGTAGAGATGAAAGTATGCCATGGGATGTTCATGGGTACTATAGCTTGGCTTCCCTGAATGACGTTAATGAGCTATGGAGGGGAGCCAGTGGGGTCAACCTACTAATCATCCGCCTTGAATAAGCATAGTTGGGAAACCAAGTGACAACTCAGTAAATACCGTCCTACACAGCCTAGGATGTGCTTGTATGTTGTCGAATTAAACGTTCTTTGAGTCCAAAATCAAACTGAAAACACATTGTCTTATGATTGTCTTTGTTTGTTCAAACTTGATCATGAAACAGAGTTAGTTTATCTCACAATTCATTGGAAAACCACAATTGTCAAACAAAGTTGCAACTATTCACTAGAAAGTCGCAATTGATCTTTAGAGTCGCATCTGTTTAACTTTGAGTCACATCTATCAATATAGCTCGCATTTGTTTAATTTAGGGTCACATCTATTTTAACCTGAGTTGCATCTATAAAAAAAATTACATTTGTGTCGTATTACACCGCATCTGATAACTTAGTCGCATCTGTCACAACCTCTGTTGCTGGAAAACTGCAATCGATACCTTCTATGATGCATCTGACTAGGTGAGCCACATCTATATTCTGGAATGACGCATTTTCCCCTATCACAGAAACAACTTTCTTTTACCAGTAAAGTCACAATTTAGAAAACCCGCATCTTAATAGTCCTAAGTCGCAATTGCCATCACGAGTTGCATCTATTAGAAACTACACCGCAACTATCTGATACTAGATACTGAACTTCACCAAAAACTCTCAACTAATTACCAGAGAATCACAACTATGAAACATAACTGCATCTATGAAATTATGCAACACATTAGCCTAAGTATTAGAAAACCAGAATTTACAGTCACAGTCCAGTTGACACAGTCATACCAGTCTTTGATCTATCTTTTCATAGTAGTCCTTGAAAAGAAACCTAAAATGATTTGCTCAATTTTTCATCCTTTAGGTATCATTTACTCATAACTATAGTTGTCCTAATTCTGAGTTTTAGTTTCATCTTAGAGTACATATTACCTTTAGATCAAACTTTTAGGAAGGTCACTTTTACAAACTTTAGAATAGGTCCACTTTCTACACTTTGGAAAAACTATAGCGTCAACGAAATCTGTCATTGAACCTAGTTAGGTCATCATATCTTTTGTCCTACAGTGTGTCCTCCCAGCTGATTAGTCTAGTTAGGGAGCTCACCTTATCTTTGGTCCTTGTCCTACATAGGTTCCTTGATACAACTAAATTGACACTTTGGTTAGACTTTAGGTAGTTGGTAACCTCGTCTTAGGTTGACAAAACTGATTACCTTATAAGCTTGCTTAGATTTGGCATATTTAGATACGGTCATCCTAGACTAGAGTCATATTAGACATACCTTATTTGCATCCAAACAATCCCAAAAATATAGACTAGAGTCATACTATCCATAGACGTAGTTTTGCATTCCTTGCATATTGAGCTTATCTTACATGGTTGAAACTAGGTCTAAGAGAAAAGAGAGAGAAAAGATGTCAAACCCAAACGAATTTATCAATCCATTCTCGACAAGACCTCATAGGACTTTATTACACAAATTCACCACTAGAGACACTAAGGACACATTAGAACAGAAGACATAGAGGTTGTTGCACAAGACCCTGAGTTTTCCTCTTTTGTAGATGAGTACCTAGCAAACAATCATCAATGATACTTAGCCAAATTGCTAGTTGAAGGTGCTACCTTACCTATAGGATTTGATATTAGCACCTTACAAACTCAACCTACACAAGGGACAAACACAATGACTGCTAGTACCACTATACCTTAGGTAAATATAACCATACCATCTGGCATACCTACATAGAGTACGACAGTCCATACGTCAACATTCGGTACATCTAGCATGACATCGAGATTTAATTTCACTGTAGGGGCATTATCATTCACTTCCTTTGGTCCTCTTGTTGGGAACAAAAGAACTAAAATGTCAGCTCCTACACCAAATGTCAGTGTCCCCGATACCATACCATAGACAACAGCTATACCTAGTGTCCATGTTGCTAGTACTATACCGCAGATTGCACAAACAGGAGGCATACCCTCTTTCCAACATGGTAGTCAAAACCCATTTTCAAATACTTTGAATCAGAATCCATTCTCAAACATTCCAAGTCAAAACCCATTTTCACAAACTCTGAATCAGAATCCATTCTGATAGATTCCAAGTTAGAATCCATTCACACAGATTCTGAATCAACACACATTCACAAACATTCTAAATCCAAATCCACTTCACATACCAACATTCAATCAAAACCCATCACGAGACCTTGGATTTTAGAATACATACATAGGTCCACATAATCTGCCCAACACATCATTAACCTAGGTTGACGCCTTGCAAACACAAATGCATGCACTACAAACAAAAATGGATAACATAGCAGTGTCAACTAAGAAAACCTTTTCAACAAAGGACATATGCCCTTTTCCCTCTGATAAATTATTGTACATGACACCTTTCCGTCATGGGTACATGTCATACTGAATCTTCCCAAGTACAATGGAAAATGCAATCCAATAGAACACATAAGGGAATTTTTGACCATGTGCATTGATGTTACCTATGACCCTACTTATCTTATGAGACTATTTCCAAGAAGTCTTGTAGGAATTGCACTTGAGTGGTTTTCTGGTCTAGACTATGGCATAAAATCATGGGGCGAACTGGCTGAGAAATTCATTGAGCAATTCTCCTTTAACATAGACCACAAGATAAATATAGCAACCTTGTGTCACACAACACAAGACGAAGGAGAGACTTTCATCGCTTTCTTCCAGAGATGGAGAACTATAGCTAGCTAGTGTCCCGTCGAGATACCTAAAAAACAAAAAGTCACTATGTTCCAGGAAAACCTTAATGCAAAACTAAGGAGTAACTTAAGGGTACATTGTTGCACATCCTTTTCAAAACTAGTGGAAAAAGGGGTTATAATAGAAAAGAATCTCATTTAAAAAGGATAACTTAAGACACCAACATCCAACAGAAATCTAATGGTGCAAAGCACCCCCAATGACAAAAACAGATTTTGGTCTCAAAATTAAAATGTTACCAATGATGGGGTGGTTGATGCTAAAACCTTACAAGCAAGATCGGTCATTACATTGCAAGGACATAACCCCTCTACCAACATGCTTAACGCCGTCAATCAACCTCCCAACATCATCCAAAATACTCAATGTTTGCAACAACAAAGGAGGTTTCAAAAATGTGAGTTCACTCCCTTAGGGGAACCCATCGAGTCATAGTTCAAACAACTGTTACAACACAATCTTATACAGCTTCAAGAGCCAAGATAATATGATACATGACAATTTAAACCAGCTTAGTGGGATGACAATTCCTTTTGTGATTATCATAGAACTAAGGGACATAACCTACAAAAAAATTTCCAACTGAAAAATATCATACATGATCTTGTCGAAAAGAGAATTATTGAAGTTAGTGGACAGAAACAAAAGTCATCAAACACTGATCACCAAGTATTTTTTGATCCATTACATGACCATGGGAAAGGAAATGTCCCCAGTTTGAGTAACAAGACCAATATTTCAGCCAACTACACTAATATCAAGCATGATTATAATAGTGGAAAAATCATAAATCACCTTCACGCCACCGATGAGAATATCAATGCCATTACCATAAATACAACGTTGAGTGTGTTGTCAACACTCATCGGACTAAGATCACTATCCAAGGTCCTCCATCACAGTAAACACTGCAAACTTCCAAATTGCACTATAACTTACTTGATCAATTAGGGAAGACCCCAGCCCAAATTTCCATCTTGGAACTGTTACATATCTCCCCTGAGCATCGATCTGTTTTAGAAAAATCTTTACAAAGCACCATTGTCCCTAATGTTCTCAATGTCAATTGTTTTTAGGAAATGGTAGGCTACTTGACCAATAATCATCATGCCACGTTCTTCAAACAAGACTACACAACTGAAAAGACAAATCATAATGACCCTTTACATCTTGAAGTCCTTGTTGACGACACCAAAGTTAGACAAGTTTTGGTAGACAGATGAGAAGGGTTAAATCTGTGCACTTTAAAACTGATTAAGGAATTACATTTCTCAGAAGCATGCGTAGACACAACCAAAAGTATTATCATTAAGGCTTATGACGATGAGGAACAAAAATCAAAGGGGGTGGTAACAGTTCCTATTAGAATTGGTCCTGCAGTAATGGAGACAAAATTCTAGGTCTTGGATCTCACCCTTCCATAAAACCTTCTGCTAGGCAGACCATGGATTCATGCCATGAAGGCAGTCCCTTCCACATATCATCAATGTCTCAAATTCCCTTACAATGGCACTAAAATAACAATAGATGGTGACCCAGATCCATTCCAATATTGCACCAATCTAAAAGAGATACCCCAATGCCAAGTGCCAGTAAACCAAGAGGCTTCATCATCCAATTCATCTCACTATGTTGATCCATCCACTCTCACTAGAACATCCACTTCACCTTCATTTCCTACCACTCCTAGGGTCGAGATCCAAGACAAGGGTTGTGGAGAATATTACATGAAGACATCTTATTGTGTTAGCCATTTGATTCCTTCTAAGTCATACAGTTTACCTACACTAGATAGGAGATAATCTATGGTCACTATACACATTCCTCTCACAACAACTTTCACTAAATGGAGAGAATTAAGCAAAGAAGATGTAAATACAGAAGATGTCACCTCCTAGTTGTATAGAGAAGATAATGAAGAACCTCCCTCACTTGCTCACATTCCTATAGATCAATATGGCAAAGGTTTCACAATCATGCAGAGCAAGGGATATAATGGACATAGTGGCTTAGGCTTACATCAAGATGGGAGAACTGAACCAATCTTTATTTCTTAGTGGCCAAAAGGCTTAGGGCTTGGGTTTCAACTGATTTAGATTGGCGTTCCTAGTACCACATCACCCTTAATCGAGGAAGTAAGTGCTTCAAATGATATTGAGACATCTCATGAACCATTTAACCAACACTACTGTGACTCCCCCAACTCAAACGAATATGATTGGGATTCCCTATCCTCCACCTCTTCCATGAACCTTGACAAGCTATTTGGAGAACTTGACTTAATGCTGAAATCCTCACCAAATCCATTGAATTCCTATCCACCAAAGAATATGAAAAAGAGGAATGGTTTAAACATTACTATTGGGAATCTCTTGATCCTATCTCTTGGCAACCTGATACATCTATTTCAGATAACCAAACCTTAGCATTAGGCCAACCTCTCAATCCACCTAGATCTAAACCAAAGAGCAAAAAGGACTTAGTACAATACTTTTGTGACCATATGAAAAAATCAATCCTTACCTTGACCTCCTTGAACATTGACAACTCTAACGATGACATGCCTTTTGTTTATCCCCAACTCATTGACTGGGACCAACAAAACACACCTATCTTATATAGTTTTTAGAACAACGAAGCAATTGCTAAGTTCCTAGGACTAAGAGAAGGAATATCTAGTGGTGATCACAAGGTTGGTTTTACCATTGACTTGGACAACAAAGCATATTTTGGGGAATCTGTTCAACCCTCCAGTCGCAAAAATGAGAAAAACAATAAAAAAGATAAAAAAGATGAGTCTCTAGGTGAAAACCGAAAGGCGCCTCTAGACAATGAAAAAGAAAAAATAAAGGACGCATCCAAAGGTGAAAACCTCTCTAAGGCACCTAAGGATGGAGGTTTGAACATTCTCCCCTTTGCATAGGAAAATTCACCCATGCTCGTTGAAGAATCAGTAGAAGTCAACATAGGCACATAAGAGAATCCTTGACTGGTTTATTTTGCAATGTCACTGACAAAAGAAGAGCAGCCAGAATTCTGCAACTTCTTCACACAGAGACAAATAAATTTTTCCTGGTCATATGCAGACATGCCTAGGCTAGATCCTGAACTTGTTCTACATCACTTTCTCTTACAACCAAGTGTAAAAATAGTGAAACTAAAATTGAGGAAAATGCACCCACAGATTGCTTTACTAGTCAAGGCAGAACTCAAGAACTTGTTAGATGTTGGTTTCATTAGGTCAATCGACTATGCAGATTGGATTTCCAATCTTGTACTAGTCACTAAAAAAACAAGGGGCATCTGCATCTACACATATTTTATAGATATCAACAAAGCTTTCCCTAAGGATGACTTCCCTCTGCCTAACATTGACATGATAGTAGACATGATAGCAGGGTATGAGATGTTGTCCCTTATGGATGGATTTTTAGGGTATAATCAGATCAGAATTGCAACTGAAGACCAACCTAAAATAGCTTTCACATGTACTTGGGGAATGTATTGTTGGAATGTTATGCCCTTTGGACTCAAGAACGCTGGAGCAACCTATCAGCGTTCCATTACCACTATTTTTCATAACCTTGTACACACTCTTATGGAGGATTATGTCGATGACCTTATAGTTAAATCCAAGACAAGGGTAGAACATTTACAAGTTTTAGACAAGATATTTCAAAGCCTAGAGAAGTATAAAGTGAGACTCAATCCCAAAAAATGTGTGTTTGGAGTAAAATCAGGAAATCCTTTAGGGTATATCATTTCCAGATGGGGCATTGAAGTGGATCAAGCCAAGGTAAAAGCAATCATAGACATACCTCCACCAACTAATTGTTGCCTGATTTTTACCTACGGGCTCAATTAGGCAGGGGTCTATTTTTCAATTATTCATAGGGGCCAAATGGATTAACTTTTTCCTCAGGTTGCCAGGACATCTCGGTCGTTGTAACGTTTTATATCTCTCTCCACTTGGGATGTCTCACTGACAGTTGTTCACCAAGAAGTCTCGCTGAAAGGTTTGAATTTGGCATGAAGTCCTGGCACCTGAGTGTAGTCTCACCGAAAGGATTGTGCCTTTGATATAATGTTTGAGCTCGACGAAAGGTCTTGCCGACTAAGCAGGGTCTCATCGAAATAGGAGGAGCTTGGCGAGAGGCCTCACTGACCATTGGTGGTCTCGCCGAAATGGTCGGCATCGGGGGGAAGTCCTACCGAAAGACGAAGGTCTCGATGAAAGTTGGTGCTCTCGCTATGATGTCTCACCAACGGGGTGAGGTCTCACTGAAATGAAAGGTCTCGATGTAATGTTTGGTGCTCGGTGTGAGGTCTTGCCGACTCGAAAGGGTTTCGCTGAATGGATATTTGGAATCGGTAAGACTCCTAGCTGCGGGGTTTGTGTTCAGCATGATGTCTCGCCAAAAGGCAGTAGTCTCGCCGAAAGGTGGGAGCTTTGCCATAATCTCTCACCGAATGAGGGGAATCTTGCTAATAGCGATCAACTTTCCCATGGAAAAGGATATCTGTAGGACTCTTAGTGTTCGCCATAATCTCCTGCCGATAGAAAAATGTCTTGCCAAATTCAGATGTCTTGCCAACGGGAACATAGTGGTATAACTCTAGGGGCTCTCTCTGATGTTTGGCCGATAGTGATTGTCTCGGCGACCACTGTGGATGTCGATATGACTCTGGCCACTCGCTATGAGGTCTTGCCGACAGTCGCGTGTTATGCCGATAGTTGCTATGAGGTGTACTCGCATTGGGGAGACACGATTAGTGTCTCACCAACATGAAATTTTGTTTGAAGGACCTTTGACCGCCTGGGAGTCTTACGTGGAGTGTGTTCGCCCAATCAGAGAGAACTAAAGGTGAACCATTTTCCATTTCACTGATTGACTACCCCTAGAAAGAAGATTAACAGAATGTAAGCAACATGGGTCTGCTCTGAGATCAAAAGCGATGGAGCAGCTCGGTGAAGCAATGGTGTGGAGATTTGATGGGAAAATCTGATGGTGTTTCCAGAAGAGGTCAACTTGCGGAAGGGTCTAGAACGACAGAAGAATAGAAAGGATGAGACCGTAGGGATAGCTGGGATGTCGACTGGTAGGAGTGGATCGACATTTATGATAATGCTTTAGGGCATTCAAAGCGGCTCTCATGGAAGTTTTACATGGACACGGGGGCCAAAAGTTAATGCGATTGTTGCAAAAGATCAAGGAGGCCATTTCTGGAGTGACCCTTCACCGACATGGACAGCAGGGATACACATTTAATGCAGCATTAACTTCATTAAAAGATCTAGGGGCGGATCTTTCTAGAGGCATATATTTTTGTAAGCCCTAAGGGCTGGGACTTTTGTATATAGGGCATTTTTGCCTCTTTGTAAAGCAGTTATGATTATGCATTCTGGAGATTTAGTGTATTTTCTTAAATCCTTTCTCAACTGATGTATGCTTTGTAACTCATTTGGATTTTGGAATATGAAATATAGAGATTACCTTGGAAACCAGTGTTAGTATTCATACTACTTTCATTTTTGTCTTTCAGATTATGCAAGTTTTGAACTGTGCTTTTTCTAAATTTGCATTTGAACTTTAAAGTTGTGAAATTCATCTTTCCTTCTTAAAATACATATGCAGATTAAGCCTTTTCAAAAATGATGCATAAGTTCATAGAGTTTATGTTGAGTAAATGAAATAGCTACCATTAGTTTTCTAGTGTATGTTCATCTTGTTTTTTATTTCATGATTTATGTCAGTTCGGTGTATCACCATAGGATTTAGTTTTATTTTTATGCACTCCATCTCCCTTTTCCTTTACAGAATTAGTAGTTTAGGTGATACAGCCAGCATAGGAAGCCGACCTTTTTTCGAAGGTCTGATCTTGTATAAATTTTATACTTTTAAGGTCATTCCCATGTTACACTGGATTGTTGAATTTTACATTCAACAGGGTGCAAAATCCAAGTGCTAACAATTCTGGCACACTCGTTGGGACTAGTTCCACCTTATATAGTTGGTTTGGTATGCAACTAGCAAGTTTTAGACTTTACAAAAGTCATTTTTTTTGCATACTTGGCAACTCCATAAAGAGAAAGAACTTCAAAATCAGTGCTTTTACAGTTTATGAGAAGAGTTCAGACAAGGAGCAACTCAGTTCCTTTTGAATATTTACAGCTGTCACCACCTAGAAGACAAAGGCAGAGCAACAAAAAGGGCACCTCCTTCTAAGAGAGTACAGTCTACACCACCTGGTGTTAGACCAGAAGTTGCGTTTTCACTATTAAGAAGGAGAGGAAAACCATCTAAAAAACAAATTGAGAATCCTTCTATTGCAGCAAGTTCATCAACTGAAGTTTTTACAAATCCAAATCCACCTCTAATGGCTGCTCCAAGAAATCAGCCTTTTGTGCCATTTAATGGAGGTAGTCCATTAAATTTGACACAACACAATGACATTCCAATGGCAACTTTGAAAAGTTTTCCAACTTCTACTGGGGAAGATCAGACTACCCCGATTGAACATATACGAGATGTTGCTTCCTTATGTGGTGTGCTCCATATCACACAAGAAGACGTAGCTGTAAGATTACTTGCAGCATCATTCAAAGGAAGAGCATTACAGTGGTTCAGGAGTCTTGGAGTAGGTTCAATTTCCACCTGGGATGAGTTGGGTGACAAATTACATAGGCAGTTTCAGGATAGGTCTGATAATTTGTCTTTGTTGGAGAAATTAACTACGCTGATAAAATGAATGATTTCAATTTCAGATTTCAAAGAACCTGGGATAGAATTCTTGCAACAACGAGACCACCTCTAGAATATGCATTTTTGTACTTTTTGAAGGCGCTTAATAGTGATATAGTCGTTATGATACAATCAATGGGGGGTGTTTCCCTACCAGATGCATTTGAAGTAGCAATCAGAGCTGGAAACAGCCTAATACAAGCTGGTAAACTTGCTCCTAGGCTACCAATGCCTATATTTCCAGATATTCATTTGAATATCCCTTTGCAGATACCATGTTTTGCACCTTTGCCACCTGTTCCAGCTGTTGTAACACAAGAAACTGTTGTTCCAAGATCTTCAAGTGAGTTACAAGAGATCAAAAGTTTATTACAGACTTTTGGAAATAAGCTTGTGACCTTGGAAAAGCAGCAATCATATAACAGGCCTTATCAACAGCAGAATTCAGGTCAGCAACAGCAATATCAAGGTAATAGACAGGCTTATCAAGGCAACTACCAGGGCCCAAGACAAAGTGTAAACACAAGACCTTTTCAGGCTTATGCTCCAGCACCTGTTAATGCAGTTAAGGATCTTGTCCCTATTAAAGATAACCTAGCAGTAGATTATGAGTGGTGCTACCCTTGTAACCAACCTCACAATCAAGTCACTTGCTCAAATGGACTCATTAGTCAGGCACTTATGGTACAGAATGCCTCGAGTTCACAGCTGAATGAATTCAATGATGCATCTCCACAACACCAAGACCAGCTTACCAATGAAACTACCCTACTTAACTGGCAAGGTGAGGAATTTTGTGGACTTAATATAGATAATTCTCCAGTTGCAGCTAACACAAGGGTGAAGAAAAGAACTTTTGAGTTGGATCAAGAAGTTGATAAAGGAAAAGCAACAGCTGCAGAACCATCTACATCTCAAGGGACTCGTGGTTTCCAAAGAAATCAACAACTCCTAGTTAAGGAGTAGCCACACTTGCAAGCTGATCATGTTGGCATAAAGGTACATCATAAACTGAACCCAGCTATACCCTATAATATTCTTGATAGTATGAAAAAGATGAACGTTACGATGTCTATGTGGGATTCATTAGCTATCCTAGGTCAAAAAGATATGTTACATTCAGCCTTGTCAAATTTTAAAGTGTCTGATGAATCTGAGTCTCCAATAGGTCAAGTCAGAACTGTGTTAGCAAATAATCCTCAAGAAAATGATAAACTGACCAGCAAAGGGGTAGAAAAAGAAGTCAAACCACCTCCATTTTACATGTTTGTAATCATAGGTGATAGGTTAGTTCATAACTGTATGGTAGACAGTGGAGCTAGTAGCTCAGTAATGCCAAAGCAAATTGCTGACAAGCTTGGACTAAAGTATCAGCCTTTAGAGAAAGGAGTGATTCAATTGGATAGTACTTTTGTTAATACATTGGGTATTATCAAAGATTTGAGTCTTAATCTTCATGCTTGTCCGAATTTTCAGTTCCTCAGGACATATGTGTCATAGATCTCCCACCTTTCTTTTCTTTGTGCCTCTCAAGAGACTTTATAGCTAAGATAGGTGGTTATGTGTCAGCTAATTGGTCACATATGTTGTTTAGAACAAGATATGGAACTAAGGTTACCATTAAATCTAAAAAGTTGGCTAAAGATCACATTGAGCCATATGACCCAAGTCCTATCAAAGTTGTTCCTACTACTCCAGACATAAATTGTGTCATTTTTACTGACAGTGAACTGGTTGTCGCTCAAGAACTTCAAGCATAAGTTGTTCCTGATGTGCTCTTACATGAGTGGGCAGCTAAAAATGTGTTGGACAATCCTATAGATTTTATTCAAGATGTCAGTATGGGTAATTATGTGATGCTTGAACCTGATGCAAAGGTTCCAAACCTCAAAAAAAGTACAGATCAGTTGTTGCAACAATGAAGTGAACTCTGGGAAATGTTTTTTGATGGTTCCAGAAGCAAGAATGGAGCAAGTGGAGGTGCAATGCTGGTTTCTCCATAGGGTGATAAGTATTTTTCAGCCTTTCATTTTTCTTTTGCATGTTCTAACAATAGTGCTGAGTATGAAGGACTCATTCAAGGCCTTAAGTGGGCAAGGAAAAGAGGAATTGACTATTTGAAAGTCTATGGAGACAGTGAATTGATAGTTAATCAGGTTAGAGGGTTGAATGTTGCCAAGAATGATGCTTTGAAGTCTTACAGAAACAGAGTATGGAATATAATTGAAGAATTTAATGCCTTCAATCTAATTTATGTTCCATGAAATTAGAATAAGAATATTGATAGACTTGCAGCAATTGGAGCACAGTTTGATATCCAAGGTGATATTAAAAAAGATAAAATGTAGCAGTATGTCAAGGTGGTTATCAGGTTGTCAATTCCTGATAACAACATTAACTGGAAGGTATTTGAAAGTGATGAATAGATTTTAACCTTTCTGCTCCAAGAAGATCAATTTTCTGTAATGAACCAAGAAAACATCAAACAGTAGTATGATGATCAAGTGATACAGCTGAAGAAAAATAAACTTCCCAAAGGGTTGATTACATTGGAATCCATATTCAATTCTGATGATCAGCTTAAGAAAAAAAAAGTCAGCATTCAAGTGAAAGAAGATCATTATGAAGAAGTGGAAATCTTTAAGGGTAAGCTCCTCAAATTAGGAAAAATATGTTCAGTTGAAGATAAGAGAGCTTTCATTGTTTTAGGCCAAGAGTATCATGATGTTTTTGCTTGAAAATATTTTGATTTAAGAGGGTTTGATCCTCATATTGCACGACATACAATTGAGTTAGAACTTGATGCCAAGCCTGTTAGACAAAAATAGAGACCATTGAACCCCAAGCTTAAACCTGTGATGATCAAAGAGCTGACCAAGTTAGTTGAGGGGGATATTGTGTTTCCAATTAAACACGCATCCTGGGTTTCTAACCTTGTTCCGGTTAGAAAAAAGAATGGTGAGATAAGATTATGTGTGTATTTTAGAGACTTTAACAAAGCATCTCTGAAAGATCATTATCCCTTACCGTCTATGGAACAAATTCTCCAAGTTGTTGTCAGTTCAGAGAGATTTTCTCTTCTGGATGGGTATTCTGGTTATAACCAGATTCTAGTCAAAGAAGAGGATCAATATAAAACAACATTTACAACAAAATGGGGCACTATGGCCTACAAGAGAATGCCTTTTGGTTTATCTAATGCTGGTGCCACCTTTCAGCATGGCATGGATATGGCATTTCAAAGTTTAATCCAAAAAAATTTGTTGGTTTACTTAGATGACATAACTGTATATTCAAAGAATGCAGATGAACACTTGTCACATCTAAAGCAAGTTTTTGAAAAATGTAGAGAATATAGAATATCTCTCAATCCGAAAAAAGAGTATTTTTGTAGTCCATGAAGGTAAACTGTTAGGTCACATAGTATCAAAAGACGGAGTTACCATTGATCCTGAAAGAGTTAAAGCTATACTCGAACTGCCATTGCCTAATCACAAGAAAGGATTGCAGAGCTTTTTAGGGAGAATCAACTTTTTAAGAAGATTCATTCTTGATGTTGCAAATTTATTACAGCCTTTGACTGCCATGCTAAAAAAGAATGCAGTTTTTAGTTGGACTAGAGAAGAAAAACATAGTTTTGAAGAAATCAAGGAATCCTTAGCATCAACTCCAACACTGATAAATCTAGATTTCTCTAAAGACTTCTTTTTGTATGCTTTTGGCAGCATTAGTTCAATCTCTGCTATGCTGGTTCAGAAAAATAGGGATAATTTAGAGCAGTCAATAGCTTTCTTTAGTCAAGTACTTGCTGATTATGAAGAGAAATATACATTTGTTGAGAAACATGTTCTTGCTGTGATCAAAAGCCTAAAGAAGTTTAAGCCTCTAGTTTCAAACAATAAAATTCATATTTTGGTTGCACACCCAAGTGTGAAGGATTTTTTATTGAACAAAGATCTAAGTCAGAAAAGAGCAGGGTGGATCACAAAAGTAATGGAATTTGATGTCAACATCAACATCACAAAACTTGTCAGAGGTAGAGGACTTTGTGAGCAGCTTGCCTCAACCTCTGAAGATGCACGGAAATCAGAAACTGGTGTTGTTTTAACTAATATTGATCAGCCTCAAAATGTTCAAGGTGTTGTACCTGCATCAGTTGCATGTTGGGTTCAAGAAATGACCCAATTTCTTCGTACTGGTGAATGTCCACCAGGTCTGGATAGAGAAAAACGAAGATACTTCAGATTACAGTCAATTCCTTATGTCCTTATTGATAATATCCTTTTCAGGAAAGATCTGAATGGTGTCTTGTTAAGGTGTATTGATATTGATCAAGTAGAAAAGGTACTGCATGAGTTTCATCATGGAGTTTCAGGAGGGAACTTTGCTCCAAGGATAACTGCCTGGAAAATTATGAGAGCTAGTTACTATTGGCCTAGCTTGTTTAAAGATGCATATGCATGGTCAAGGAAGTGTATGAAATGTGCTTTGTTTGCAGGAAAGTAAAAGCTGCCTGCTATGCCTTTGCATCCAATTTAGATAGAGCAACCCTTCATGAGATGGGGCATTGACTTTATTGGACCAATTAATCCACCATCTAGTGCTAGTCACAAGTGGGTGCTTACTACTACAGACTATTTCACATGGTGGATAGAGGCAGCAATTTTGAAGGACACAAATGAATCTTCAGTTTTGAGTTTTTATGAAGATATAATCACCAGATTTGGAGTTCCTGACTCTATCATTTCATATAATGTTCTTGCATTTGTTGGATTAAGAGTCATAGATTGGGTTGTTAAACAAAAAATTCATTTGAATACTTCCTCCAATTATTACTTGCAAGGTAATGGATTAGCTGAAAGTACAAATAAAAACTTGATCAGAATCATTAAGAGGACTATGGAAGAGAATCAAAGAATTTGGCATACCACATTGAAATCTGCACTTTGGGCAGATATAATAACCCCCAAGAGATCAGTTGGTAATTCTCCATATGTACTCATTTATGGTAAAGAGGCTAGATTACCTCTATCTATAGAGCTTCCAGCTCTAGACATTGTTCACCAGTTGGAGATGTATGAAGAACAGGACCCAATGTCCGTGAGATATGCAGAGCCCATGGAGCTCGAAGAATCAAGAGACAAAGCAATGAAAACTTTGGAGTATTATCAGCTCCAAACGAAGAAAAAATTTGATAAGAAAGTTACAGCCAAAGTTTTCAAGGAAGGTAATATTGTTCTCAAGTGGGATGTGCTAAAGAGTGGTCTAGACAAACATAAAAAATCTGACCATTTCTGGGCAGGCCCTTTTGTTGTTACTGAATGCAAGGAGCATAATGCATTCCAGTTATCAAACATGGATGGAGAAAGGTTACCAATCCCAGTTAATGGGATTCCCCTCAAACATTGTTTTGAGGTATGATTTATCATTGTACATAGTAGAATAGGTTTTATGCTTTCAATAAGTGCTTCGGCACTTTAGTTTAATTGTTGTTTCATTCCCTAAGTGTTGTTCTAGCACAGCTTGGTAGTTTCACTTCAGTTTCTCCAGTTTCAATAAGTTTCCAGTGTCCTGATCTGCTTCATGAGTCTCAAGTGGTGGTCTCACCATGTGCAAACTGCTCTTGGTCTGTTTTGAGGTTTTTACTAAGTGACTCTGAGCCCAATGGACAAGTTTTGGCTAATGGTTTCCAGGTTTAGCAAGCAAACATCCAGCAAAGGTTGCTAGAAATGTTGCCCGATTTTTACCTACGGGCTCAATCAGGCAGGGGTTTATTTTTCAAGTATTCATAGGGGCCAAATGGATTAACTTTTTCCTCAGGTCACCAAGACATCTCAGTCGCTGTAAAATTTTATATCTCTCTCCGCTTGGGATGTCTTGCTGACAGTTGTTCACTAGGAAGTCTCATCAAAAGGTTTGAATTCGGCATGAAGTCTCGGCACTTGAGTGTAGTCTCACCAAAAGGATTGTACCTTCAGTATAATGTTTGAGCTCGGCGAAAGGTCTTGCCGACTAAGCAGGGTCTCACCAAAAAAGGAGGAACTCAGCGAGAGGTCTCACTAACCATTGGTGGTCTTGCTGAAATGGTCGGCATCAGGGGGAAGTCCTGCCAAAAGACAGAGGTCCCGACGAAAGTTGGTGCTATCGCTATGATGTCTCATCGACGGGGTGAGGTCTCGCTGAAATGAAAGGTCTCAGTGTAATGTTTGGCACTCAGTGTGAGGTCTTTCTGACCCGAAAGGGTTTTGCTGAATCGATATTTGGAATCAGTAAGACTCCTGGCCACGGGTTTGTGTTCGGCATGATGTCTCGCCAAAAGGCGGTAGTCTCGCCGAAAGGTGGAGGCTTCACCATAATCTCTCATGGACTAAGGGGAGTCTTGCTGATAGCAATCAACTTGCCCATGGAAAAGGATATTGGTAGGACTCTTAGCGTTCACCATAATCTCCTGCTGACTGAAAGATGTCTTGTCGAATTTGGATGTCTTGCCAATGGGAACACAACAGTATAACTCTAGGGGCTCGCTATGATGTCTAGCCGATAGCGATTATCTCGGTGACCACTGTGGATGTCGATATGACTCTGGCCACTCTCTATGAGGTCTTGCTGACCATCACGTATTATGTCGATAGTTGCTATGAGGTGTACTCATATCGGGGAGACACGATTAGTGTCTCACTGACATGCGATTTTGTCTGAAGAACCCTTGACCACCCGAGAATCTTATGTGGAGTGTGTTCACCCAATCAGAGAGAACTAAAGGAAAACCATTGTCCATTTGACTGATTGACTACCCCTGGAAAGAAGATCAATAGAATATAAGCAACATGGGTCTGCTCTAAGATCAAAAGCGATGGAGCAGCTTAGTGAAACAATGGTGTGGAGATCTGATGGGAAAATCTAATGTTGTTTCCAGAAGAGGTCAACTTGCGGAAGGGTCTAGAACGGGAGAAGAATAGAAAGGATGAACATGCAGGGACAGCTAGGATGTCGACTGGCAGGAGTGGATCGACATTTATGATAATGCTTTAGGGCATTCAAAGCGGCTTTGATGGAAGTTTGACATGGACACGGGGGCCAAAATTTAATGTGATTGTTTCAAAAGATCAAGGAGGCCATTTCTGGAGCGACCCTTCACCAACATGGACAACAGGGATACACCTTTAATGCAACATTAACTTCATTAAAAGATCTAGGGGCGGATCTTTCTAGAGGCATATATTTTTGTAAGCCCTAAGGGCTGGGACTTTTGTATATAGGGCATTTTTTCCTCTTTGTAAAGTAGTTTTGATTATGCATTATGGAGAGTTAGTGATTTTTCTTAATCCCTTTCTCAGCTGATCTATGCTTTGTAACTCATTTGGATTTTGGAATATGAAATATAGAGATTACCTTGGAAACCAGTGTTAGTATTCATACTACTTTCATTTTTTTCTTTCAGATTATGCAAGTTTTGAACTATGCTTTTTCTAAATCTGCATTTGAACTTTAAAGTTGTGAAATTCATCTTTCCTTCTTAAAATACATATGAAAATTAAGCCTTTTCAAAAATGATGCATAAGTTCATAGAGTTTATGTTGAGTAAATGAAATAGCTACCATTTGTTTTCTAGTGTATATTCATCTTGTTTTTTATTTCATGATTTCTGTCAGTTTGGTGTATCACCATAGGGTTTAGTTTTATTTTTATGCACTCCTTCTCCCTTT
Source organism: Sequoia sempervirens (assembly GCA_007258455.2). Lineage (NCBI taxonomy): Eukaryota > Viridiplantae > Streptophyta > Pinopsida > Cupressales > Cupressaceae > Sequoia > Sequoia sempervirens. The sequence goes on along the minus strand of VDFB02000363.1, from coordinate 100,988,299 downwards.
TCCTTTACAAAAAAGTAATTTAGGTGATACAGCTAGCATAGGAAGCCGGCCTTTTTTCGGAGGTTTGATCTTGTATAAAGTTTATACTTTTAAGGTCATTCCCATGTTACACTAGATTGTTGAATTTTACATTCAACAGGGTGCAAAATCCAAGTGCTAACACTAATCTCAGTCAGCTAAGGACATTACAAGGGAGACTGCAATCCATCAGAAGATTTAGAGTGCAGTTAGTAGATAAGACACATCCTTTTCAACATTTACTTAAGAAAGGGGTACCTTTTGCATGGACAATTAGGTGCAAAGAGGCTTTTCAACTGATCAAAGAATATCTACTCACACCACCAGTCTTAATGCCATCTATTGAAGGACGACCACTAATTCTTTATATCTCAGCAACCCATTCATCACTCAGAACATTGCTTGCTCAGAATGACGATGAAGGTCATGAAAGGGTAGTATACTATATCAGTTGGACTTTGGTAGGTTATCAGCTCAACTATAGTACCATTGAACGTGCTTGTCTTGTAGTAGTATTTGCTACTCAAAAACTAAGGCACTATATGCTAAACCATCAAACAATGTTGATTTCCAAAATAGATCCTCTAAAATATCTTCTAAGCAAAGCAACATTAACAAGGCAACTGGCCAAATAGGTTTTGATACTTAGTGAGTATAATATCCAGTATGTAGAGAGAAAGGCTATTAAATGACAAGTCATTGTTGATCAGTTAACCAACACACCAATACAAGCAGATCACCCATTAGTTCCAGACTTTCTTGATGAGTTTATATTCACAATTGACACAAACACATGGAAACTATACTTTGATGGCTCAGAAAAAAATCATGGCTCAAGGGTTGGTATATTGTTTATCACACCATAGGGTGATTCCATCCCTAAGTCATTCAGGATTGTGTTTCCATGTACCAATAACATAGCAGAGTATGAAGCTCTAGTGATAGGGTTACACATGGCAGTCAAGTGGAAAATTAAGAACTTACAGATATATGGTGATCCTCAACTAGTAATCAGATAGGTAAATGACAATTATGAGACTAAGGATGCGAAGCTTGCTCCATACAAACGCATGGAAGATAGTTTTAAGGAGTACTTTGACAAGGTCAAATTTCATCATATACCTTGTTTTCTAAATAGGGAAGCAGACACTATGGCAACTATTGCATCACTTCTAGACATTCCTAGCAATGTGCCTAATTTTGAGTTCTTGGTAGAACAACTTTTGGTCCCGGCCTACGATATCCCAAATTTTGAGATGGAATGTGACATTGTTGGTCCTGATTCCCCATGGTACAAAGAAATCTATGACTACCTCCATGCCGAAATCATACCCCCTGGCCTTTCAAATAACCAACGTAGGACATTCCTTCATAAGTCATCCAAATACACCATCATCGGAGACACCCTATATAGACACGCCTTAGATAGTATCCTACTGAGATGTCTCGATTCCGATGAAGCACAAGAAACCTTGTGTGGGGTACATGAGGGTATATGTGGTTCCCATTCTAGTGGTCCTACCTTAGCTAAAAATATTATGAGACTGGGTTACTATTGGCCTACTATGGAAAAGGACTCATATGTCTTTGTAAAGAAATGTCGCCAATGTCAAGTTCACAGAGACTTGATACATGCACCAGTAGAGGAGCTTTGTCCCATAACGTCACCATTGCCCTTCGCCCAATGGGGACTCAACCTCATAGGTAAGATCCATCCCACATCATCCAATGGCCACAAGTTCATCATAACTACCACCGAGTATTTTACGAAGTGGATTGAGGCTATTCCCATGACATACATCACTGACCCATAGATCTCTAAGTTTATCCTAAACTATATCATATGTCGGTATGGTGTCCCTCAGTCCATAATCACAGAAAATGATTATCCATTCAAGAACCAAGAAATCTGCCATCTTTGTAAAGAATTCCATATTCAACATCATTTTTCCACCCCATACTACCCACAAGGTAATGGCCAAGAAAAGGAATCTAACAAAACTATCATTAGAATCCTCAAAGAGACTGTCAATGATGTTGGCCGTGATTGGCATTTACAGCTTAATCTCGCCTTATGGGCTTATCGCACAAGCATTCATACTCCCACTGGCACCACTTCATATTCACTAGTATTTGGTTTTGAAGCCATTCTTCCTATTGAGGTTGAGATTCCTTCCCTAAGGGTATCCTTGAAAGGGCACATTAATGATGAAGAGTATCGAGTATTGAGACTCCATGAGCTAGAATTCCTAGATGAGCAAAGATAGAAGGCACTAGACCATCTCCAAGAATATCAGAATTGCCTTCGTTGTAGCTATAACAGGACGGTCTTGAACAAAAACTTTGACATTGGTGACCTGGTCTTAATGGAGAACCCAAAGAATCAAGTAGACATAAAGAAACCAGGAAAGTTTGAACCTAACTGGTTAGGACCTTATATTATTATAGAAGCCTTTGGATCAGGAGCATATCAACTCTCTACTCCTGAAGGGGAACCATTTTCCTCGCCAATCAATAGTCTTCATCTGAAGAAGTTCTACGCATAGCTTCTGAGAGCCTTGTCTTAACTAGAAAAAATGCAAAAAAATCAAAAAATAAAAAAAATCGTTACCTAGGTGAAAACCTGACAAACAGGAGTCTTGGTAACATAAAAAAAATTAGAAAATTCAGAAAATAGTAAAGAGAAATAATTTTTCCAATAGTGCAAACCACATCGGTTGTGCTTTGGATAAGTTCCATGGTGAAAATCTGGAAAATAGGCACTATGTGTAGTTGACTCTACTCCTTTGTCTACTATCATTCTAATCTAACATCCCTATACATAGTCCACATCCCTGTACATATCCCTTATCCCTGTACATACTATCTATCCATGTACATATCACTTCTCTTTCGCATCCATCGCTTGTACATACTGTGGACCCTAAATCTGCATTTTGCTCAAAAACAAACAAGCATGAGTATTGTTAGTTAAATCAAGCAAAAAGATATAGAATCCCTATGAAATAATTGCTCTTGTTATCTATGCAAACAAAGTAAATTATCAACATAAGCTAAGTGAAAGCATGAGAAAAACAAGAGTCAAATTCTATCCCATAGTGGATTGGTGTCACATGTGCTAGTGACCCTTTCCCAACCCTTGATTGATAAGCTAATGATAATGATGGACAAGATCATTTCTCAAATGAAGAGAGTGACCTTGCAAGATTGTGGAGAGATGGTGAAGGGTTTGATAAGAGATGAAGCCTCTATTTTATAGATTTTCAAAATGCTAAGTGTTGAAGAGAGACCAATGTGGGACTAAGATTAGACAAATGAAAGAAGGAAACTTGTCATCATGTGATAGGCCAATGGATGTGCAAGATTTGGGAAGAGTGCCCATGAGAGGGAGAATTTGAATTCAAATTGGCAATAAATGCTGATTTTGACTTTGGAAGGGGACATGCAAGAGACATGTAAGGCCTCATAAATGCTCTGTTGGGTGTACATGTCCACTTGGGGGGAGATTCAAACTTGGAGAATATTCTTCCTTTATGCCAAGTTGAAAATAAAGATTTTGATAAATCAATTAATTGCAATTTCATGTGCAAGTGGCCAAATCTAGAGAATGCAAGTGGGATGGGATTAACATTTAATCAGGTTTAGATTAAATAGATGATGATTATGCTGATTAGGTGAGTTGACCTTTAGGATTTAAATATTTGATTTATTTAAATCAGAAAAGGATGAAATATGGATTTAATTAAATAAATGTTTGATCTATTTAATTAAAGTGATGATGTTTGATGTATTAAAAGGCTGATGATAATGTTTATTTGATAAATGACCTTAGGAAATGAGATTATTTAATGAATGGATGAAAGTGATGAATGGGCCTAATGTGAGACCTAATTTGACTGAATCTGATCGAATGCATAATGTTAATTTTGCATGTCTACATTTTGCCCCTCTTTGAAGCAATGTACTTGTTGCGTTGGTTCAAAGAATAAACTTGCCGCGATCGAAATGTATAGAATCTGCATTTTATGTGGACCCTAAATTTGCATTTTGCTCAAAAACAAACAAGCATGAGTATTGTTAGTTAAATCAAGCAAAAAGATATAGAATCCCTATGAAATAATTGCTCTTGTTATCTATGCAAACAAAGTAAATTATCAACATAAGCTAAGTGAAAGCATGAGAAAAACAAGAGTCAAATTCTATCCCATAGTGGATTGGTGTCACATGTGCTAGTGACCCTTTCCCAACCCTTGATTGATAAGCTAATGATAATGATGGACAAGATCATTTCTCAAATGAAGAGAGTGACCTTGCAAGATTGTGGAGAGATGGTGAAGGGTTTGATAAGAGATGAAGCCTCTATTTTATAGATTTTCAAATGCTAAGTGTTGAAGAGAGACCAATGTGGGACTAAGATTAGACAAATGAAAGAAGGACACTTGTCATCATGTGATAGGCCAATGGATGTGCAAGATTTGGGAAGAGTGCCCATGAGAGGGAGAATTTGAATTGGCAATAAATGCTGATTTTGACTTTGGAAGGGGACATGTAAGAGACATGTAAGGCCTCATAAATGCTCTGTTGGTGTACATGTCCACTTGGGGGAGATTCAAACTTGGAGAATATTCTTCCTTTATGCCAAGTTGAAAATAAAGATTTTGATAAATCAATTAATTGCAATTTCATGTGCAAGTGGCCAAATCTAGAGAATGCAAGTGGGATGGATTAACATTTAATCAGGGTTAGATTAAATAGATGATGATTATGCTGATTAGGATGGTGAGTTGACCTTTAGGATTTAAATATTTGATTTATTTAAATCAGAAAAGGATGAAATATGGATTTAATTAAATAAATGTTTGATCTATTTAATTAAAGTGATGATGTTTGATGTATTAAAAGGCTGATGATAATGTTTATTTGATAAATGACCTTAGGAAATGAGATTATTTAATGAATGGATGAAAGTGATGAATGGGCCTAATGTGAGACCTAATTTGACTGAATCCGATCGAATGCATAATGTTAATTTTGCATGTCTACATTTTGCCCCTCTTTGAAGCAATGTACTTGTTGCGTTGGTTCAAAGAATAAACTTGCCGCGATCGAAATTTATAGAATCTGCATTTTATGTGGACCCTAAATCTACATTTTGCTCAAAAACAAACAAGCATGAGTATTGTTAGTTAAATCAAGCAAAAAGATATAGAATCCCTATGAAATAATTGCTCTTGTTATCTATGCAAACAAAGTAAATTATCAACATAAGCTAAGTGAAAGCATGAGAAAAACAAGAGTCAAATTCTATCCCATAGTGGATTGGTGTCACATGTGCTAGTGACCCTTTCCCAACCCTTGATTGATAAGCTAATGATAATGATGGACAAGATCATTTCTCAAATGAAGAGAGTGACCTTGCATGATCTTGGAGATGAAATGTTAAGATTGTGGATTGATAGTGGACAAAATCAGTTCTCAAACCAAGAGAGTGACTTTGAATAAAGATTGTGGAGGATTTGCTCAATGTTGAAGCTTTTATTTAAAGATTTTCAAAATGCTAAGTGTTGAAGAGAGACCAATGTGGGACAAAGATCAAGCCAATAAGATAAGGCCACTTGTCAAGTGGTGATTGGTCAATGGATGTGCAAGATTTGGGAAGAGTGCCCATGAGAGGGAAAATTTGAATTCAAATTGGCAATAAATGATGATTTTGACTTTGGAAGGGGACATGTAAGAGACATGTAAGGCCTCATAAATGCTCTGTTGGGTGTACATGTCCACTTGGTGGGAGATTCAAACTTGGAGAATATTCTCCCTTTATGCCAAGTTGAAAATAAAGATTTTGATAAATCAATTAATTGCAATTTCATGTGCAAGTGGCCAAATCTAGAGAATGCAAGTGGGATGGGATTAACATTTAATCAGGGTTAGATTAAATAGATGATGATTATGTTGATTTAATGCTGATTAGGTGAGTTGACCTTTAGGATTTAAATATTTGATTTATTTAAATCAGAAAAGGATGAAATATGGATTTAATTAAATAAATGTTTGATCTATTTAATTAAAGTGATGATGTTTGATTTATTAAAAGGCTGATGATAATGTTTATTTGATAAATGACCTTAGGAAATGAGATTATTTAATGAATGGATGAAAGTGATGAATGGGCCTAATGTGAGACCTAATTTGGTGAATCCGATCGAATGCATAATGTTAATTTTGCATGTCTACATTTTTCCCTCTTTGAAGCAATGTACTTGTTGCGTTGGTTCAAAGAATAACTTGCTGCAATCAAAATTCAAAAAAATTCCAATTTTTCAGATGCCCTAGCAAAAAGAAGTACACTGGTACATTGCCCCCTTGAGAGATCGAGTGAAAAGATTCGATTTGAGGGCCGATCTCGCAATAAAGAGGTTCAAAATGGATGGTTATGGATGACGATGCAAATGAGATGATTTCAAGATGCTTAGAATAACAAATCTGTATTATCCTAAACAACTTAAATTATGATATGATGCGAGATGGATGATGTGATTATGCAATGGATGTTTTATGCAGATGCTTAGACTAACAGATCTATATTATGATGATGATGCAAATGCAATGTATGTGAAATGATCGATGTTTCCTATTATGTATGATATGAATGATATGTGATATGCTGACAGTTTTTTGGATGTAGGATAGATGCATGATGGATGCAGGATGGATGGATGCATGATGGATGCATGATGGATGCATTGGTGATGATGATTAACTATTCACACTATGATAGTGTGGAAAATGAAGAAATTAGATGATGACAAGAGGATCCAACAAGTCCATGATTGGTCGAGACTTTATTAGAGATGATGATGATAGATGATGATGATAAATGATGATGATTTGCTTATCAAGGATTGGGATTTTCAAAGGGTCACTTACTTTATGTTTGATAACACACATAGGTACGATGCATCAAGGTATCAAGAACCAGGATGGCATTGTACCTAGTGTGATGGAATTTGACTCAACAAGTAGATAGGAGTATTCCTGTTCACACTTGACATACAGAAACCTTGCTAGGGCGTACCTAACAAAGCATTCGCCAAGTTATTTTACAAGAACGTCCAACAAGCACAGCAGACAAAAGATAATGATCGCTGTCTCCATTCCTATCTCTAAATCCTTCGCTCTGCTATCATCGAGGTCCTTGGACTCGAAAGCATTAATAAGATAACCAAAAGAAAAGATCAAGTACACAAACAAGCCAATGTTCTTCATACCTTCAGCCAAAGGGATGTGTTTTGATAGGATAAGAATCCAAAGTGATATCCAAAATGATGCCCATTGTCGGAACGATATGTCCTAGGACATGCATTGTATAGGATGATGATGGTTTGATAAGTTGATTGATAGGCTAATGATATAAAGTTGACTAACATGTTTGAAAATGATCAAGACTTTGATTTTGTTTTAAAGATTTGTTGCTTTGATTTTGATTTTACGATTGAAGTTTTCTTTTTTTGCTAATTGCTATGATTGTTCCTGTTTGCGTTGTCAAAGGATGAAGATGATGATCAGTTTATTATGGATGATTGATTATTTCGAGTGCAAGCAAGATGAGGCGGATGGATTTTTTCAAATATTTGGATGTTTTTGATGTTTTGAAAGGTTTTGAGGCTGTTTTTGGTGTTTTTGGATTTTGCGATGTTTTTGATTTTTTGATTTTCTTAGCGTTTTGATTTTGATGTTTTTTAATGTTTCCTTGGATTTTGATGATTCAATGTTTTGGATTTTGATGTTTTCTAATTTTTTGGATTTTGATAATCTCGGGCTAATCAAAGATTAGCCTTGCCTACGTTTAAGCTCAAAGATGGCGTAGTTCGGATTTCAATGTTTTTGATGTTTTATGTTTTTTTGAGTGTTTTTTGATTTTTTGATGTTTTGGATATTTTTGGATTTTGATGTTTTTCGAATGTTTTTGGATTTTGCGTTTTTCTGATGTTTTTTGGATTTTCGCATGATTTTGACGATTTGGATATGGATGTGAATGATGATATCAGTACTCTATTCGGGATTTTGCTGAAAACCAAGCTAAGTTTGAATGATCGAGTCGATGGATTGATGATGATGATAACATTGTTGAGGATACACAACAATGCAAGGATTGGATTGATCAAGATTGATGAGGATAACATTGTTGAGGATGCACAACAATGCAAGGATGGATGGATTGATCGAGATTAATGAGGATAACATTGTTAAGGATGCATAACAATGCAAGGATAGTGTTAAGCAACACAATGATCGGGAAGGATATCCCAAGATTATGGATTGATTGGATTCGATTGATCAAGATTGATGAAGCTTGGTTTAGAACAAAAGATGTTCGAATGATTTGATGTGACGTTTGACGTGCAGCTTAGGTGCGACTGATATCGATTGATGTTCGATGAAAGATGAAGACTGATAAGGAATGTCTTCTCATCAAAGTGTGCCATGGGCTAGTGATTCAGATTTTGGATTGCAGATTCTTGACCAATTTGATTTCATGTTTTCCAATGTTCGGATCGCCACATAAGTTGGAGGATATAGATCAAGATTTATTCCTGAAGCAAGATGTACATATTTGCCCCCAATGTCTAGCAATGTATGGAGTCTGATGGGTGGATGCTTGGATAGGTGTATGGATGGATAGATAAGGTAAGTATGCAAAGGATGCCAAGGATTATCTTGTGATAAGATAAGTGCTTGGATAAAGAATACTCATTTGGATAATGCTTCATAGCTCAGATAATGTTGCATAGGATAGGATCAATGAAAATGACCCATGTCAAGATGTTTATCGTAAGCAAGCGTAAGGTGTGTACCAAAATTTTTATCAAGATCAAGATAACTTGCATGATGGATGCAGACGGATAAAAATGGATTGGATCAATGGTTTATGGATGAATGGATTTATTATGGATAAGATGGATGGAATGCTCGATTTACTACAGATGGGATGAGATGCTTTCGCTGAAGTGGCGTATGTAGATGCTCGATTCCACACATGACGACGTTTGCCGTTTTCATCATGGTCTTGCTCCAGTTTCACCGTGAGTGGTTTCTACCTAGAGGACGCATTTTTTCTCTTTTACCGCTTTCTAACCTTTTTGACTTCGGATTTTCACATTTTTTGATTTTTTGGTTTTTTCCTCGAAAAGATTCATGCCGAACCACCGTGGTGTTGACGATGCCCCCTGCCATAATGCCATCGCATCCCACCGGCTGAGCCGCTGCTAAGATACGCACTCTGAATGCAACTTCTTTGGGATTCTTGATCCGCCTACGATACTGAAGTTAATCCAGGCCCCGCGCGCATATCGCGATAAAGCGCCTTCAATCCTTATGATGAAGCGGGTCGCTACAATACATGGTCAATATGAGAATTCATTATCATGCGGAGGCATGGATGGAGCGCGCTAGGATAAGAGATGGATTGGTTGACATTGGAACCTTTGACTCTCCAAACTTGGGAAGATGAGCAATGATGGGTGGATACGAAAGTGTGCGTGGAATTAGGACCAACTGCTTGATACACTTTATACATCGCTTGAAAAGCTTGCTTTTGCTTTTGTGGACGTCTTTGATGGATACTTTTCTTTCCCTCTTTTAGTTTTCCCCACGGTTTCTTTGGTGATGGAGTTTGATAGGGATGATCTTTCTTTGTATTCTTTGGTATCCATATGTATTTGATTTGTCCATTATGCTTTCACCTTCTTTGCTTTGATAAGATTCTTCGTACTTTGATTCAAATTTTTCCTTCGGGTTGGTCCCAATTCATGGATGGGGTGATGGGTGGATGAAGATTCGTGGACGTGGTTGGTTGTAGTATTGACACTAGCTTCATCATAAGGACTCTTCATGCTCCCTATGTTGACGTTTGCTTGAGATGAAGTTGCCCCCAGTATGGTGGAAGTGGTACCTTCATGCTTTGATTTCTCCTGTTCCAAGAGCTCTTGTTCAATAAGTGTTCTCTGATAGATGACCACCGTAGTTGACGTTCTTTCAATTTGCTGCTAACTCTGGATGTTCTATCTGACTTGTTTCCTTGGGTGGATAATGATGGATATCTTTATTCATGATGTCCTCAATCTGAGTTTGGGACATATTCGATCCTGATGTTGACAACTCTGTTTGATTGTAGGAGTTAAGAATCTGCTCTTTTTGTGTAATACAATCTTGTTCTAGATGAAGATCATCTACATGTCCATCCATAGAAAGCATCTCATGGGTAGATGGAGGAGTAAGTGCTATGTGGATGTGATCATCTTGTGTGGATAGGAGAATATCCATTAGATCATTGTAGTATCTTGGAGATACAAATTTTTGATCTTGATTTATTTTGGGATTGCTTTCGATATGCTTTGGATTAAGCTCTTGACATGGGGCAGCTTCAAAGGATGGATTTCTTACAAAGGGTTCTTGGATGTCTTTATTAGACATGGGGAATGGCTCAATATCCTCAAGTGTCGAGTTCAGGGTTCTTTCAGTATCTGTAACCATGCGGTCAAAGGGGATCAACATGTTTTGAAAAGGACCATTGCTAGACTTTGGTGAAAGATTTTGATCATGCTTTGGAATAAATTCTTGAGATATGTCCTCTAACTCGTAAGGCGATGTAGAGACATTTTCAACATGATCATAGGTCGATGGATTGTGCATTATGTCAATAGGATCAAATAACCCTAACACTCCTTGAAAGAGATCACTAAAAAGTGGCTCTTGATGTATGGTGAGTTTATCATCGGATTGTGTAGATACATCCTCAATGTGCTCCTCAATGGAGAGGTTTTGATCATTGTTTTCGACAATTGCGGTGGAGAGATTATGAATGTCTTCAACCATAGAGTCAAGTGATGTTGATATTTCTTGAATTGGCTCATTGTCGATTTTTGTTGGTGGATTTTGATCGTGATTCAAAAGTGACTTTTGACATATGTCGATTTGATCTTCGAATGAGATAAAAACATCTCCAATGTGTTCTTTGATGGATAGATCTTGAACAATGCTTTCATCAATTGTGGTGGGGAGATTGTTAATGCTATCACCAATGGTTGAATGCCCATTGTTACCCCCAATCATTTTTCATGTTTTTGCTTGTGTTTGTTGGGTAGCTTGAGAGGTTTGGGAAACTTGAGAGGATTGTTGCACTTGTTGAGCTTGTGTTGCTTGTTGCATGGATAGATATTGTTGGAATCCCTTTTGAAAAGCAGCTTGTAATGTCGCGTTGTATTGGCTTGATGTGGTGGAAATTGTTGGTGGTGGGGGTGGTGGTGGATTCGAAATCATGTTGGATGTAGTGACAAGTGTTTGAGGTACATTTGGAGCAATAGTGAGTGTTTGAGATGTGATGGGCATGATAGTGGTGGTAGGAATGATTGAAGGGATAGTGATGGTTGGAATGACCGAGGTGATAGGTCCTTGGGAGACCATATTTTGATTTGGGATCAATGTTGTTTGATTAGATACCATCCATTGGTGTGATGTCGATGGTATATTCGAAGGATTTGACATGATGGTTTGATTGACGTTAGGTGGATTGATTTGGGTGGCATGATTGGTGTTAGGTAAAGGGGGAAGCCCTAAACCAAGGAATGATGTAGGTAATGGTGGTGGAGATTTCCCTTGGCGCAATGCCTCAACTATTTTGGAAAGTTCCGCAATTTGATCTCACCAAATTTGTTCTTGATTTTGATCTTGACTCACTTGAGATAGTTGATTTGGCTTTTGTTTAAGTGGATTTGGGATGCCTACTTGCGGTTTTTGAATGGGATTATGGGAAAATTGACTTTGGATAATGTTATGATTTGGGATGATGTTCAGATTTGGCATGATAGGATGAACATTGTTGGTATTGGGAATCATTTTTCCAAAGTTTTCGAGTTAGGATTCATGTTTCAAAAACTTGCACTTGGTACATCCACATTTGGTTTGTAGGGATTTGGTGGACATGACGTTGTTCATTTCAAGGCTCATGCATTGATTATTCGATTGGTGGATTTGTAGGTTTGGACTTAGATCTATCATTGGGAAATGTGTTCCAAACTTTGACTTGGGCATACTCACACTTGTTGTACCATTGACATTTGTCGAAGGCAATGATCCTATGCATGGACTTTGATAATTGATAGGAAATGCAAGGCTTTGAGGATTCAATTGATTTAGATTACTCAAGATGTATGGATCAAGTGTATATTCCATGTTCCTCTTGTGTTTTGACCTTGTTGCAAAAGTGACTTCTAAGGTTCTTAGGACCAATGATGAAATGAAGGACGAAAGGTGTAAATGATATGAATGACGAACGTTTTAGGAACTTTGGATCAAAGCTAGACTTAGGGTTTGATTTTGATTGTTTTGATTTGGATGATGAACTTGTAAACCCTAAGATGTTGGTTGTGATCTTAGGATGAACTTGTTCAAAGGATGGTGATAATTTAACTAAGTGTGCATGGAAGGATTCATCCAAACACACCTAACTAAACAAATGATTTTGATTTGGTTTAGGGATGTACCCAAGTCTAGGTAATGATGTTTTCAAAGCTCTAAAGTTGTTTGTGGGATGATGTAGATAAATGTTTGAGGTGGATGAAGTGTTTGATTTTGATCCTAAGAGAATTTAAAGAGACACTTTTTTACTAGGCCAAGGTATTGAAGAACACACTTTTCTCTAAGAGCAATCAAAAGACCAATATGACAAGAGATATCAAGCACACGTGTGGGGTCCAATTTTTATCTTTGCTTAGTGTATTCTTTTTACCACAAACACACTCTTGATTAAGGTTTCAAACTAAGATGTCCAATGTCTTAATTTCTTAAACCCCACAAGATATTTTATGTGGAAATTCAATGAACTTAAGGCAAGGGTTTTCCTATTGTTTACTCAAGAAGACAAATTGTGATATAATCCAATGCTTAGAAACCTCTAAGGATGTGAATCCCAAGGGAAAGCAATAACATATGGATTGAGTCAACATATTTGTCTTCAAGAGGGTTTTAAATTTTGAGAATCATGTTAAATGTTTGTTTGCAAAATGTTTTCGAATACAACACTGTGTTATCAAACGAAGAACAATTACAAGCCCTATGGATGTGTAAGACAATATTTGTTGGATTTCCACTTGGAAAAGTCCAGCTACGCTTATCTCTAGCAGATGGTTAGACGCTTGACCCCACTGGCTCCCCTCCACGGCTCATTAACATCAATCGGGGTAGCTACATCAACACCCATGAAACTCCCATGGCATGCTTTCCATCCTACTAGAAGACCGTGAAGAGTGTGGGGTGGCTTCCATCGACCGCCTTAAAACAACAAATAGATTAAGGATTTTGGAAAATTCTAGCACATGGGTTCTAGTGGACTTTCTGCTTCATGGAGATTGACTCCATACCTGCAAGAGTCCCTTTCGATCCATCTTGTTTTGAGCCAACCTGATAATGGCGCTTAAACGTAACCCAAGCATTTATATCCCGGCTGGAAATACTCTTGGCTTTAGAGTGTTACTGGTTGAGTCGTTCCCTTGGGTGAGTACTTTTTCCCCAAGGCAGGCCCTCTAGGATAAACAAAAGCAAGCAAAGACAAAATCCGTAACTCGATCAATCTTTGACGTCACAAAGAAAGAGAATGTACACGAAAATGCCCCTCCTCACACTCACACAAGATGTTCAATTTTTAAGCCCAAATCGAAGTGTTTCAAAGCAATAAAATGCCTTTTTGAGTGTTTCTCTTACACCCTAGATCGCACGAAGTGCAAGGGGAGAGGATACACACTCAAAATGCACCAAAGACAAAATCACAATTTAAGCACTTGTTCATTTTATAGCCTTCAAAGCAATTGTGAGTTCGTTTTAAGCACTAAATGAAATATGAAGATTGCTTGTCCAATTTTTAGCCCAAAACGAAATCTAGTAAGTGTCTAAGCTTGAATTTTAACCTTTTGCGAATGGAAAAAATCAAAATTTTCTTTTTAGACCCAAACAAAAATTAGTGTCCTAGGAGCGAAAAGGTAACAATTTCGTAAAGAAGTGTTGAACAAACACTTAAAGCATTTAAAAACACTTTGAGTTTTCAAAAAAAAAAATCCTCCTTTCGTTTTCCTTGTGCCTTGTGCCTTCGTTGTTCGTTTGTACCTTTGTTGTCCTTCATTTGCTCTTGTACCTTTTAAGAAAAGAAAATCAAGTTAAAAGAACTCATTTTAAGCATTAACTTTAAATGACATAATGATTTAAAAAATAATGATTTCAAACTAATCAAATGAATCATTAACTTGTCGTAATTTGAAAATAGATAAGCATATACAACAATACTCAAGCAGGATTTCAAATCCTCTTCAAAGGTCGTGAATGAGCAACTCCATTCAATAAGGACAGCTCTAAAGACATAAATGAGTCACCTTAAGATGTAGCTATCATCTATGATTTGACTCGATCAATGCCATCTTATCTTGGCCTTCCCCCAAGAAATTAAATGGGGAATTTAAGCTTTATGGTTTAAGTGTTTAGCCATATCTCCCACTTGCGCTTATGAATGCGTTTGCAATTGTATTTGAAATTAATGCCTTGTTAAAAGAGTATTCATTCTCCACTTTATTTTTTATTTACCTCAGAAGGGACCACTTTTTATGGACAGCAGAAATAAATCTGACATGATGGGATTTCTTTAAAGGCACACTTTATCCTAGGTAAACCTTCTAGCAAAAGCCTAAAAGATTTGCAGCTGTGGGAGCTATGCAGAAAGGTCGAAATCAAGAAGAGTTTTTGTATCGTGGAAGAGAACAAAGCCAAACAAACAACAGGCTAACCCCATAGTCCAATTGATTTTACCCAATACTAAGTCACAATAACACTAAATAAAAGCATAAAAGGGTCGCAGCAAGTGGTGAAAGCTCGTGGTAGAAAATGGAGAGAAATGAGTGATATCAAACATTGAATCTCCCTAGATTATCATTCACTGTTGAAAATCTGCCGTGGTCTGTGAAAGAAGGACGGGACTTTAATTAGTTAGGTGCAATATCCTTAATCTCCTAAGAAGTCTGTTACGGTCAAAACCTCCAGCAAGACTCCCAAAATACCCGCTATGAAAGGTGTTTCTCCTTCAGATAATGATGTCTGGCTGTGGTGGAGTTCGTGAATGGAACAATGGCTATTTGAATGCTAAGGAAAGGCATCACCTAATGCACCTACGATCTGCAATATAAAACACTCATAATAATTGTTTCATTGTGCCTGTCGCAGTCGGCTGAAGCAATGAATACAATAAATGACACTACAATCCCATGATCCCCCCAATGCAGGTATGTATGCAACCAGGAATCAAATTGGATGTAAAGTTAAAGCGAAGTAATATGTGGCACTGTAGTTGCAGAGAGAATGGTAAACTTTAATAGAGAGTTGTGTGGCGTAGCCCGGTACCTGCATGCCTTAATTGTATCGCTCATTCACGTAGAAGCTTTGTGTGGGACTTCAGGTGGAGGAGCAGTGCGGAAGAAAATTTTACAAATATGCAGGGGACTCCAGTTTGCATCCTAACTACGCACAACATTCACCAGTCTGTAATAAGTGATTGTTTACATAGGAGGTGTGGTCTCTTGCTGCCGCTATGATGTGATATAAGCAGACAATAGATGATATGTATTCGTACAAGTGAAATAACAAATCTATTTAAACCATTGTTATCACTTGGAGTCTCAACTCATTATCACAAGATTGTCTGAGACTAAATGACAGTACACTAGTAATGTCTGAGACTTAAATGACAATACACTGGTAATGGTGCAGGAAAGAATTAAGGAACCTTAAACGAATACAAGAGATTGAAAAAATAAAAGCTATATTTTTATCAAGCACCAATCGTTCAGTCCAATGGCAACGACTATGGAAACTGCACCACAATCTACATTAACTAGTCTCATTTTCATAACTTCACAAAATCCATTGGGATGTGCCCTGGGAGACATTATGAGACAAAGAGTTCGTTGACTTTACAGAAAAGAAAACAATAGTAAGCTTATTTTCACAGCTTCCTATATTAGAAAAGACATCATATTTTTAGAAAGGTGATTAGATGTAGATATCCCAAATAAACATATTATCCAGCCCTCCTTCTAGCGCCATTATGTGGACCCTAAATCTGCATTTTGCTCAAAAACAAACAAGCATGAGTATTTTTAGTTAAATCAAGCAAAAAGATATAGAATCCCTATGAAATAATTGCTCTTTTTATCTATGCAAACAAAGTAAATTATCAACATAAGCTAAGTGAAAGCATGAGAAAAACAAGAGTCAAATTCTATCCCATAGTGGATTGGTGTCACATGTGCTAGTGACCCTTTCCCGACCCTTGATTGATAAGCTAATGATAATGATGGACAAGATCATTTCTCAAATGAAGAGAGTGACCTTGCATGATCTTGGAGATGAAATGTTAAGATTGTGGATTGATAGTGGACAAAATCAGTTCTCAAACCAAGAGAGTGACTTTGAATAAAGATTGTGGAGGATTTGCTCAATGTTGAAGCTTTTATTTAAAGATTTTCAAAATGCTAAGTGTTGAAGAGAGACCAATGTGGGACAAAGATCAAGCCAATAAGATAAGGCCACTTGTCAAGTGGTGATTGGTCAATGGATGTGCAAGATTTGGGAAGAGTGCCCATGAGAGGGAAAATTTGAATTCAAATTGGCAATAAATGATGATTTTGACTTTGGAAGGGGACATGTAAGAGACATGTAAGGCCTCATAAATGCTCTGTTGGGTGTACATGTCCACTTGGGGGGAGATTCAAACTTGGAGAATATTCTCCCTTTATGCCAAGTTGAAAATAAAGATTTTGATAAATCAATTAAATACAATTTCATGTGCAAGTGGCAAAATCTAGAGAATACAAGTGGGATAAGGGTGTAGCACAATGGGGGTTAGATTAAATGAGTGATGATTATGCTGATTTAATGGTGCTTAGATGGGTTGACTTTTAGGACTTTGATATTTGATTTATTTAAATGAGAAAATGGTGGAATATGATTTGGGTTTGATTTAAATAAAGTCCCTGATTTATTTGATGAATGGAATGTGATTATGCATGATGTAAATTTGACATGTCTGGAAGATTTTGTTTACTCCTAGGATAGATAATCCAATATGGGAGGGAGTTTATGTACTTACATGTAAGTAGGGTTACTCCAAGCATATAGGTTATCTAGGATGAAGGACTATCCATTGAAGGAAATACCTAGCTTGTGTACATACTAGTTAAGTAGGATTATTCCAAGTAGATTATTATGGTGATAGTTTATCTGGGATGATGGACTATCCATTGAAGGAAATTACCTATGCGTAGCTTAAGATAGCCTTAAGTCAAATCAGCCATAAGTAGTGTATGTGATAGATGACTTCATTCAAAGTATTGAATGAGAACTCTTTGGTCAAAGTAGTGTGAATGTTCAAGACTCCACTCTAGATTGTGTGACTACTAAGACTACACTTTCAGTTCACCATGATCCAGTATTACATGCTAGACGGAGATTGTGGGATTACAAGTTCTAGTTATGTAGAACACATCACTATGCCCAGTTGGTTGTCATTATTGATTACTCTACCAATCTCCTTGTCGAAGGGAAGGTCCATCTATCGAATGATAAACATGCAAGGGACTGCATTAAGAGTCTATGGTTGGTGGAAAAGCACTTGAGTGATGCTTCTCCTCCATACCAAGCGACAAAAGAACCAAGATTTGAAAGGAAGGATCTTGGACCGTCTTACAACTATTTGTTCTAAATCTCTTTGAGCTATGTATGTAAATGTATGCTTTCTTGTATTGATGTATTTTATAAAATGAAAATGAATTCATGTTGTATTATGTTATGCATCTTGGTTGAAAGTTATCAATAAAGAAGGAAATTTTTTATTGAAATGGTTTGTTACCTAATTTACTTGCAAGGTGTAAATTTAGAAATTTTTACTACATTGAAGGGTTGGCATGTTGCATGTGGTATCAGATCTAGCAGGTTCAACACTGAAACCTATGAGCTCATTACGCAACAATGTGTAAACCTTATCAAAAGATAATGGTTGAAAAGTTCTTGTTCCACAACAGCAAGAGAAAAGAACATAGGGAAGTGAAAAGGAAGATGAAAATTTCTATAAATTTGAGTAAATTTGGGACTAGTTAAAATTTGTCCCTAGAGTAGGAACTCCTAAACTAATAACTTATGATATTACCTCGGATTGTAGAAGATTATGCAATCAGGTTATGTAGGAAAGTTAGGAAGAATAACCAATATATACCTTTATCCTACAAAATGGTTATATGACTCTAAGGGGATGGGAAGAAATGAGATAAACCCTTAATAGTAGCAACCTATAGTTTTAAAGAGTCTAGAATTCTTAGATTTAGTAAAATCACTACGAATATATGTGTATGCAATGTCAACATAAATTAGATCGAAGTAGAGAGTCAACAAAGGAGGTATCCACAGGGTTGGAGAACTCTTGACATAAATCTAATTCTTGTGTAAGGATAGGATCTTGCAAGAAAAGAGTTAGTACCTAGGAAAAGAGAAAAGACCGAAATGGTCAAAAAGACATAATGAACAATGTAGGCATGGTTCCACCAACCAAAATCAATGAGATTATTGGATTTTTTATGAAGATGAGAGAATGATACCAAAAAACTTTTGTGTCTCTAAAGGTTATGAGAGAATAAGATTCCAAACATTGGAATAAAGTCACTTGAAAAAGTGATTGTGAGAAAGAAACCTGTAAAGGTAAATCGGGTTGGTCTAACCAAGGGTTTGGATAGTACATAGATTGGTTGGAGTATAAATTTTAACTCACCAACGTATCAATAAAACTAATATTTGTTTAGAAGTTCCAAAAGGAAATGGAATACAATAAGGCATTATGTGTTAGATCAATAGAATTTGTAAGGAAAACAACATTCTAAGTTGAAAGGTGCATCAACCAATGAAGCTTTGTGGGTATGGACTTTCCTCCACAAAAAGGATGTTGGAAAGAGAATTGGGATATTAGTATGCCTCTTAAACTTATAATTTGTTGATTATTCATTAGATCTCCTATTGGACGATCCAAAATATTGAATCTAGCGGATTAGAAATCAATGATGAATCTAACTTTGGGAAAATTATATTCAAAGTATGTCATTAAGGAAAAAAAAGGAAATAGAAATCCAACAACGAGGAATGACAAATCATTTCAAAGAAGCAAGTGTTGCTAGGAATTCAACTTTGAGTAGATTGAAAGTTGTGGAAACACTAAGGGGGGAAGAAAGAGAAAGTATTGACTCAGATTAAGTACCCCACCCAATGAAAAACGTAGATATGTTTTCAATTTGGAAGAATTAATGACTTCTTTGCAAGTCATGATGTCAATTAAGTCATACATTTTATGACCACAAGGAAAAAGGTATTTGGATTTTTGGAGAAAAATGAAAAGGTCAAGGATTATGACCTATTATCATCCCATACCTTATATTTATCTGATTGGAAGACCAAACGATATTAACATCGATGCCTTAGAAAAAGATAGGCAGATAATTTGATCATGATAGGAAAGATCATTATCTAAGGGATTGGCAAGGTAAGATCTAGGTTACTCGTGAATTTGAAGAAAGTGTCTCTACACTCCTATATACCTTATATGGGGGATTTAGATAACAATGTTATTTCTATGCATAGGTAGTAATACTGCATATTATGAAATATATTCATGTTGTGAAAGTGACTTGACACTGTAGCTTACTATGCTAAGAGACCTGGGGATGATAAGGTTTAGCTATAAATCCATAAATATGGAGTGAAGGATAAGGTAGGATGTGACGTTATGTGAACCACATCAAAAATCTCTTTATGAGAATGATTATTTGATCATAATTTATACTTGAATGAAACCCCAGGTTTAGAATAACTTAATTGGGATGAGAAGTTCATTCAAATAAAAAGAAAGACCTTAGGTTAAGCATTAACCTATTGAGTTGGAATATGTACTAGACTACTGATTAACACCTTTAAGTTGGGAATAACTTACTTGGTTGAGTTGTGCATTTGGTCTTGATTGGAACATATAGGGTTAGAGTAACCTATAACATCAGACTAGTCATTGATTCAGGACTTTATCCTAAGAATTGGAAGGGAATATTGAGATTGATATTCACCCATGTGGATGTGTAAATCACTTGAGCTTATGAAATTCTATATGATTGGAAACATAAGTGGGATACCTATTTAGTTAAAGCAGCTACTTGGTT